>OY997379.1:7722044-8922044 GCA_963921505.1 Phakellia ventilabrum | reverse complement strand
ACAACCCAGGGAGCAGTAACTATATTTGGAGTCCTAGCATCATTCTTTTGGACAACAGCTGTTGCTCTCTATCTTTTTACTGTTATTGTTTTGCAAAGGCCAGAGGCTGCAAAAAAGCTACAGTATGTGTTCTACCCAATTTGCTGGGGCATTCCTGCTACTCTGGCTGTATATTTTACAGTGGTCGGGTTTGTCGGATTTCAGGAGTCTGTAGGTAAGTTAATCACGGGGAATTAATCTGTATATGATATTATGATATGATTGAACACTTTTATGCAATGGGCGGGTAAATATCTTCAAAGATACTTCCTCCTACTTCACATAAGGTAAGGCGGGGTAACTTGGAACGTGGGGTAACTTGGAACGAAATCTTTCTTTGGATTCTCACACCAGAACAGGCGCTGTTAGGCAAGTATATCCTTGCTCTAACAGCACCTGTTCTGGTGTAAGGAGCCAAGTCACCCCGCCTCACCTTAGTTTATAAACCTCATGGGTGTGCATTAGGATACAGGAGAGAATGGGGTATAAGGACTGATGCATGGGGATCTACTTTTTGTGACACTAATTCTCCTTTGCACAACTTATGATATTCTATGATGTACCATACTACAGCCTAGTTTGTGGTCTTGAGTTGGACCTAGCTGGGTTGGGAGGGGGAAATGGGGAACTGATGATGTATCACCCCCTCCACCCACTGCAGGTTGGTGCTATGGAGGAGTCAAGACTTCAATAATAGCTGCGGTATTTGGATATGAGCTGTGGTCCTACATTGCATTCTTCTCATCTCTGGTGTTCTACATAGCCATACACTGTCACTTAAAGTTCAAGGTAGGGGTAACTGTTATTCTGTCTAATATGATCAGCTAACTGTTCTTATTTCAGCTATAGCTACATATCATGCACAGATTCTTCAGGAAAATCGCTGCTGCTTTAGGCTACAAGCTCGAGCAAAGCCTGCTGATACCAAGCTCCTCTTTGTCCCACTGGTGTTCCTCTGCCTGAGGGTTTGGAATGCTGCTGTTGACATACCGGCATTCTATCTGTCACCCAATATTCGGCACAAGTTCAAAGAAACGTGGATCAGTGCTGTGCTAATATTTCTGGAGGTAGGTGATGTTTAACTATGATGAAAGCATGCTGTGATAAAGTGTTAATATTGCCAGTTTTTAGTATGGTACTATCATAGTGAAATGCACGCACGACATACTATATGATACTACAGCTGATATAGGATACTCTATAGACTCTTTCTTGTTTGTACACACATGTAGGCTACTGGTGATTCTGCCCAAGGACTGGCAAATGCGATTCTCTTTTGTTTCTGCACAAAGTTAGTTCGGGAAAAACTGCTCAAGGCACTGATGCGTCACTGTACATGTAGTTGCCCTTGCAGGCGACAGTATGGTCCAAAGAGACTTGAACACAATTTAATGCAAGATCCTTTCAGCTATGAAGAAACTACTGAACTCACAAGTACAGTTGAACCTGCTTCTCAGCAGTTGCTAACTAGATCCACTGCTTACAACTCTATAGCTATTGTCACCAATTCAGATAATTAATGTGTAGTTATAATTGCAATAAATTAGAGCTGATTAATGCTTGTGCTAATTAAGTCTTGTAAAATATTTTTATTGTGAATCCATGCAATTTCCACTTACACAAATAGACTTTTATAGCATGTGCATGCTCTTTATGCAAATGGTCACTCCCCTCTGAATGCAACTGGCTAGGCTCCTTATCTGCAATATTGCGTCACGGAGCCCCACCCTCACGTGATGGCAGGAGTTCCACCCTCTCCAGCTCCGACGGCACGCGATGCGAAATTATGGAGAACGTTACCTGCTCTATAATCATAAGAAGTCCAGGGTTTATCCTGGCTATGAGAACTGTGGTGGGAACCGTCTGTATCCTGTCCGCCCTGGGGGCCGGTCTGATCATCATCACGTATGTGGCATTCAAAGAGCTCAGGACAACAGCTCGTCTGTTACTGGTCAACCTCTCTGTGGCCGACATCATTGCTGCTCTATCTTATTTTGTGGGTTTACAAGCCAATTATGATCGTTTTATCGACTTTGAGGATTGCTCACTCAATAAAACAAATGATGATTTGTGCACAACCCAGGGGGCAGTGACTATGTTCGGGGTCCTTGCATCATTCTGTTGGACAACAGCTGTTGCTCTCTACCTTTTTACTGTTATTGTTTTGCAAAGGCCAGAGGCTGCAAAAAAGCTACAATTTGTGTTCTACCCAATTTGCTGGGGCACTCCTGCAGTACTGGCTGTATATTATGCAGTGGTCGGCTACATAGGGTTCCAAGAGAGTGTGGGTAAGTTAATTACCGTGTTGTCTCAATTAATTCCACCACTCTTATATTTAGACCCCACCCCTCCCCGGCTTTTCAGCTCCAAATTGAATTTAAATAACTCGACCAGGCGTACAATAGCTTGTTCTTGGAGGGTATTGTACAGCTGGCTTTGTGTCATAATTGTCCTGTCAAAACTGTGAGGGTCAGAGTTCTGTATTAAATAAGGCAATCTACCATTTCCATACCCAATAATACACGAGTATAGCCAGCGCTGTACGTGCAAAGTTTGGCAGACTGTGTAGCAGTTCTCCGACTATTGGTAGGGCTGAAAGAAGGCATGGGAACTTTGTTAGACCACAGTTGCATGACGCTCCACAAGTAGCTACATGCAGCTAGTGCTCGTTAACGAACTTTAACTAGCTATTGACTATATGTACTAGCCAATGCTTGTTACAGTATTAGATATTTATACACGTAGCTACCAACTTTTACGAGTTTTAGCTACTTATTGACTGTATGTATCTGTTAAACTTCTGCTTTGCTTTTGGTAAGTGCTTTAGGCACTGCTGGGACTATTGCAGCCACAGGTTTTTAATTACTTCTTCTGCCACATAAATTAAAACAGTCAGCAGTGGTAGTTTGGTATGGCGCAGGCCAAAATGCTCATATTTTTCGACCATATCTGCTTCTAAATTGACTTAAATAATTTAGACCACAGAAACATGAACTGCTGATATAGCAGTTGAATTAATTGAGAAAATATAATACTCGGCAATTGGTGTATATTTTCAAAGGTACTTCATACAATGTATAAATCTCAGTACTATATGTGATCGTTCATGAGTATTGAATTTGAGAATCGGGTATAATGGCTGACAGGGATCTATTTTTTGCGACACTAGTAAAGTACTTCAACACACACGTTTACGTTATTCTCTGGGCCTAGCTGCTCAGGGGAGGGCTCAGGGGAACTGATCTTAAATAATCACAGTCATGCACTGGTATCTCCACGCACAGGTTGGTGCTATATTGGAGTTAAGACCCCAGCAGCAGTTCCAATATTTGGATATGACCTATGGTCCTACACTACTTTCTTCTCATCTCTGGTGTTCTATATAGCCATACACTGTCACTTAAAGTTCAAGGTAGGGGTAACCATTATACTGTCCACTGAAATCAGCTAACTTGTTCTTCTTTGCTGTCATGCACAGATTCTCCGGGAAAATCGTCGTTATTTTAGGATTCAAGGTCGAGCAAAACCTGTTGCAGCTGATACCAAGCTCCTCTTTGTCCCACTGGTGTTCCTCTGCTTGAGGGTTTGGAATGCTGCTGCTGACATACCGGCATTCTATCTGTCTGACAGTGTATGGCGCAAGTTCAGAGAAACGTGGATCAGTGCTGTGCTAATATTTTTGGAGGTATGTGCATATTATTATGTAGTAAGTATAGTAGAGTAGTAGTTGTTTTATGCAAATTTCATGGCTGATAAGCATTCTCAATTGTATCAGATAGTAGTATGGTAGTATCACCTTTTGGAATCAATTTTTGTTGTCACCTAGCTTTTAGTTGTTTCCAATTTGCTATAGCTGCCTTTATCCTGTACCCAGTCAAGTGTTTCCTTGCAAATTTTACATAATTATTAGATCACCTTTTTATAAACTATACATTCTGAATTGCTTAGCAGAGTGTACTTGCAAGTTACTATAATTTGATTGAGGCAACTATTGGAGTACTGTGAGTTCAACACCTCTCTCGATGACATGCTATAACAATCACCTGTTCTGCAGCATCAATGACCAGCACATCCATCGTCAGCTGCTAGCTGAGCCCAATGCAACCTGGGCACTCGAACTGACACGGGCAACTGATCAGCGGAAAGACGTGAGGGGCCTGCAATACTGAGGCAGCGATTAGCACCAGCTAATTTTGCAATTTAGATGACAAAGGAGGCAGGGTGTGAGGAATCATTGATGACAAATCAATAAAGCAAAAATATTGTTTGCTTCATATCATTTTTATCTCATAATATAAACTGTTTATGATCTAAAGTTTGTTGTCACGTTTTTCATCCTAATATTTTGAGGTTCGGTGCTATCACTATTTTTACTCTGTGTCCCAGCATAGTTGTGATTGATGGAAGTAGAAAAGTCAAATTGTGCATACGTGTGCCTGACAACGAAATGATTTATATAAGGACACTAGTGTGAAAGTATAGACTATATAGCTCTTTTGTTCCTACACACATGTAGGCTGCTGGTGATTCCGCCCAAGGACTGGCAAACGCAGTTCTCTTTTGTTTTTGCACAAAGTTGGTTCGGGAAAAACTGCTCAAGGCACTGATGCGCCATACTTGTCCTTGCAGACAACACCATTATCCAGAAGGCCCCTACAGCAATGAAGAAACTACCCAACTCACAAGTACAATAATTGAACCTCTTCCTCAACATGTACAGTTGCTAGGCGATAACAGTACTACTTACAGCACTATAAGTAATGAAACCAACTTCAATTAATATGTAGATTGTGACAGAGCAGATCAGTAGCTGCATATAGCCATAGCTACTTGTGTGGTGTGTTGTTGTTGGTTTTTTGTGCAATCATCAACGGTGAACATCTTTTTTAATATAATGGCACTCCGCACTCTCAAGAGAAGGTCAGAGGAGTGAACAGAAGCAGTAAACAGTCTTTGCTCTGGTTTACACTCTAAGAGTTATTCTACCATTTACTGTCATCAGAATAGAGCTATAGGTGTGCTGTAAGCTGAGTCACTGTTAGGTCTTTTAGTTTGATATGCCATGCAGCTTAAAGCACAGTGCCCTCCTTTGGGTAAAATAAGGAAGACAGCAGGGTGTGGGACTGGGAAGCTGCAATAGAGAGGCCACAAAACACGCACTGATCATTAAAATCCCACATGCAGTGTGGAAAAAAAATTATTCCAGCTGTTAGAAATTGCTCTTTACAATCTTATTCAGGTGTGGAGCAGCAATTTACGAAATTTGATACCAGTAATATGACATCATATAACATCATGCATATGTTGGGTAATGTTGGGTAATGTTGGTACATGAAGAAAAGTTTAATTGTCCTGTGGCATGCATAGTTTGCCTTCAGGAAATAATATGCAGTAGCTACATCTGCTCTGCCCTATTTCCTAGTATCAGAACTTGGCAATGTGACCACTGCGTACGTAGCAGAGTGGAAGGTTTCCGAAGCGGTTCGGGTTCGCTATAGAGCGGAGCCCCACCCTCACGTGATGACTGGACTAGTCTCGTCTCCAGCATAGCAATGAGCTCCACCCTCTCACGCGACGCAACGAAAAGAGAAAGGTACATGTATTATCATGGATAATAAAGTACCGCAGGAGAACGCCACCTGTTTTATCGTAAGGAGCCCAGGGTTTATCCTGGCTCTGAGAACTGTGGTTGGAACCGTCTGTATCCTGTCCGCCCTCGGGGCCGGCCTGATCATCATCACGTATGTGGCATTCAAAGATCTCAGGACAACCGCTCGCCTGTTGCTGGTAAATCTCTCTGTGGCCGACATCATTGTCGCTCTATCTCATTTTGTGGGTTTACAAGCCAATTATGACCGTTTTATCGACTTTGAGGATTGTTCAGTAAATAATAAGACTGATGATTTGTGCACAACCCAGGGAGCAGTAACTATGTTTGGAGTCCTTGCATCATTCTTTTGGACAACAGCTGTTGCTCTCTACCTTTTAGTTGTTATCGTTTTACAAAAACCAGAGGCCGCAAAGAAACTACAGTTTGCATTCTACCCAATCTGCTGGGGTGTTTCTGCTGTAATGGGTGTATTTTATGCAGTGGTCGGGTACATCAGTTTCGAGAAGAGTCAAGGTAATTTTATTATGGGTAATCACGAACATTTCTTGCAAAGGGTGGGTATATATCTGCAAAGGTATTTTATCTAATTCATAAACCTCAGTACTATTGTGGTTGTTCATGAATGCTTAATTAGAAAATATGGTATAGTGGCTGCCGGGGATCTACTTTTTATGATACTGTTAATTTTTGGCACAGGTTTATGATATTCTTCATATAGGTGTAGTATATATACAGAGGTGGGCCTATATCGCAAACTATATTCAAACACACTGAGCACATGCAATTGCGAACATAGTTTATACACAAAAATGGTCTAATATGTAATTGCATGGAAATAAGTGACTAGGTACAGGTTGGAGATACAGCGCTAGCACTATTAAAAGGTCACAACAAAAAAAGATGACCATTGACTAGCCAGTGACAGTACGTGCTTCTCAATCCTGTAAACTCAGCAGAACATGCAGGAAGCTGCACAAATAAGGCCCTAAGTATGATAAAATAATTACACAGCTCTAAAGTTGTAGTCCCTAATATAGCTACCTTGCTACAGCCTATGAGGGAGCATAGTGGAACAGATCATATCACATGAAAAGTACTGTATGTATTTCCTGAGTATGCACAAATGAGGTCCTAACCAGCAGCATGATATAAGCTCTCAAGATGTAGTCCCTAATTTAGCTGCTACATTTACTACAGCCTAGCTAGTCATGAGGCAGCACAGAGGAAGTGATCTTATCACAATCACTGCATGAAATGTACTGTGTGTATTTTCTTTAAATGTGTATGTTTTATACACATTTGAGTCTGTACAAATGAGGTTCACATATTATGACATACATATATACTCTATAATTATGTGGGTGGGTGGAAATACAGACTGGGGGATTACAGGGGCAAACCTAACCCTAACCCTAAAGAACCTACCCCCAGGCCCACCCCTAACTGTAGTACTAACCCTAAACCTATTAGCCTAAGCCTAACCCTAATTAGCCCTATAACCATAGCTACTGGAAGTTTGACGGAACTCCTGGCTTTCGTTTTAGGTGAGGAAACGCCCACCACAGCTACCAATGGACACCAATAGTCTTACGCTCAATAGAACCCAAACTAAAATAAAAGCTGATAGCCACCTGGGGCTTGATGCCATGTATTTGGTGTGAGGTAAAAAAATTCTGTGTAAATTTCATGCAGTGAGTCATTCATTGGTATCTCCACGCTCAGCTTGGTGCTATATAGGAGCCAGGGCTCCTGTACCAGCTGAAGTATTTGGATATGAGCTGTGGTCCTACATGGCTTTCTTCTCATCTCTGGTGTTCTACATAGCCATACACTGTCAATTAAAGTTCAAGGTAGGGATAACTATTATTCTGGCCACTATAATCAGCTAACTTGTCCTTCATCACTGTACATGCACAGATTCTCCGGAAATAGCACTGTTGTTTTAGGATTCAAGGTCGAGCAAAGCCTGTTGCAGCTGATACCAAGCTCCTCTTTGTCCCACTGGTGTTCCTCTGCTTGAGGGTTTGGAATGCTGCCATTGACATACTGGCATTCTATCTGTCAGACAGTGTATGGCGCAAGTTCAAAGAAACGTTAACGTGGATCAGTGCTGTGCTAATA
Organism: Phakellia ventilabrum; assembly: GCA_963921505.1. Taxonomy (NCBI): domain Eukaryota; kingdom Metazoa; phylum Porifera; class Demospongiae; order Axinellida; family Axinellidae; genus Phakellia; species Phakellia ventilabrum. Next base: position 8,914,273 of record OY997379.1, on the reverse strand, counting down.
TTTTTGGTGGTACGTTCTAGCTTTGGTGAAAGAGGCTAGCTGATTAAATGTGGACAGCTACTAGTGTGAACTATAGACTCTCTCTCACTCATGCACACATGTAGGCTGCTGGTGATTCCGCCCAAGGACTGGCAAACGCGATTCTCTTTTGTTTCTGCACAAAGTTAGTTCGGGTAAAACTGCTCAAACCACTGATGCGCCATACTTGTCCTTGCAGACACCACGAACCAACAAGTGTTGAAATGAAAAATCCTTACAGCTTTGAAGAAACTACGTACCCAACTCACTATTACAATTGAAGCTGTTCCTCAACAGTTGCTGGGTCACAACTATGATAACAGCACTACTTACAACTCAATAAAATAGTGCATGACATCAATTCAGATTAGTGTGTTATGATACAGATTGTATGATCATGCAGGACATGTACTTGTGAAAACAAGAATACTTTGCCATGGGAGCATATGAATGCTGTTCAGTGTGCGGTTCCAATTCATTTCGCATTGGTTACTGATAGCTATTTGATACGTGCTATAATTATTTGCATGAAATATATATTATATGGCATTAAAATACAAGTTTTAATAATTAATATAGTCTGCTATACTATCAAAACAAAACAAAGGAAAAACGAAGAAAAACAAAACGGACAGTTACACAGGGACGACCCACAAGGGGTTGTCCCCTGGCAGGAGGGAGAAGTGCTGCAGCAACATCTGGGCATTGTAGGACATTTTGAAATGAAGGATATCACACAATTGTACACTAGCTAATGAGAAACATAAAGTAGCAATTAGCTGAAAGTTTTCTTTTCACTGCTTTCTGGAACTTGCCCATTTATTGCATGTGATGGGCTTCTGGATGTACTCATGAAGGTACCGTAAGAGTTATCCTCACTAACAATAGTTTCAGTACTAAAGTCAAGGAGAGCATATTTGAAACGTTCTGCATAATCACTGTCTGCAAGAATTGCACTGTTTTCAAAATAAGTCGTGTCTTCGTGTGTGGAGGGCTGGGGGGGCAGATGTTCCTCAGTTCTGCCACGGCTTCGACAGTGTCTGCAACACATTACTTTCAAGAGTTTCTGACGTACTTGCTTGGTGAACACACAGAAGAGAATTGCATTTGCCAGCCCCTGTGCGTTGTCACCAATACCCTGCCAATCAAGATGAAAAGCAAAGTACCGTCACAGTTACTGGTATTCATGCTGGGCATCTGACAAATTTTTTTAACATCAGATTAACTCCTACTCTGCTACATATGTGAATTCATCATCAAGCTGGAAGAAAAAACATTGAGAGAGCAAAGAAGCTTTGAAAAAAATCAGACTCCAGCTAGGGATTGACTCAGGACCTTCTGGTTACTATAGACATTCAGACGCTCTTAGAACTCCTGAGCAGAGTAGCAGTAGGCAAACTTTTAAACCCGCTAGTAGCACTTGCCAATAGGATCCAGCCAATTCCAGCAGTGATTACTCTCTCGAGGTGTTATTCATCACCCTTTAAACACGCTATACCCAAACGTAGTGTGTACATGTATAATACTTACATTGCTACGGTAAGTACCTGCAAGGATTCAATAATTTTGAACCTACCGACAGAAGGACGAATGCAGCATTAGCTTTTGTCTCCCGGAACTTCTCTCTGTCTGCATCTGATAGATTGAACTGTGGAATGTCAATGATGGCACTCCACACTCTCAAGAGAAGGAAGATCAGTGGAACGAAGATGAGTTTGAAGTCAACAGTCTTTGCTCTGGTGTGCACTCTGAGAGTTGTTCTACCATTTACTCTCATCAGCTGCAGCAAAATAAAAATGAGGGAAGTCTTACAAAAGTATACTGTGTTGTAAGTTTCTGTAATGTTTAGCTATGGATCATGGGAGGAATATTAGGTACACTGTAAAAACTGAATCAGCTGCATAGAAGTAATTATCATGGTACACATGTGTAAAATTGCTGGCATGTTAGTCTCATCATCAAGAGCCGTCGATATTTTGAATTAGAGCGGTTATGACTAAAGTCCATTGGGACTCAGATCGATGTACCATTTCAAAGCACCAGTAATTAGACAGGGACTAATGGCATTACTCAACATTACTGTTTTCATTCCTAAACCACTATATCCTAACCATAGCCCAAACATGGTATGCATTTCTTACCCTCCTTTTTTGGCTATCGATTGCGGTGAAGCTTTATACATTGGTGAGTAAAAGGGGTTATAATAGTACTTAAGAGAGAACCTTTTTTAAAAAATTTTGATTTGCATGGGAATGAGATGCAATCACCTTGAATTTTATGTGGCAAAGAATAGCAATGTAGAGTAGTGGCAGGACAATGAAGACAGCAAAGACCCATACGTCGTACCCCAGCAGCTGGATGATGAGGCTGAAAGAATGGTTGTACTGGCCAGTAGAATTTGTTGAGTTCTTAGGGATAAGTCTGAGGTAGCACCAACCTGCATTTGGAAAACATTACAGGACTAACGTGCTGTTAATACAACTCAATAGGATACTATTTACATACCATTCTGTTCTTTTTTTACCACTACAGGAGTGTAGCAGTTGTGCACATAATGTGCCGTGAAGTAACCAGTATATTATTTTAGATGTAGTATACAATTCAAGTGTGTATGGCAGTATCAGTATATTAACTATGGTAATAGACCATTTACATGCATATCTCAGCACATTCCTATACCTAGTATATACCTGTAACTGATGAATAATCGACTATACTACATGCACAATGTCATAAACTGCAATTAGCCACCATGATAGGTGCACCTGCAAGCATGTGATACCCATGTGACCCAGCTAGGTAGCTAGCTGCAAATGATTTTCAGTTTCAGGTTTAGAACTTGCCTGCTACGCATATAATCGGTAGGGGGCATTGACTATAGTACGAGGGACCCTGCTGGTAAATTAAGGGTTACACTATATAATGGTGATGGTACAGACTCTCTACTATAAAAGATTTACCGACATCAGCACTGTCCTCAAACCCTAGAAATCCTGCTGCTCCAAATCCAATCGTCAGTGCTATTGGGATGCCCCAGCAGAGGGGATAGAATACGTACACCAGTTTCTTGGCCAGATCTGGCCTCCGTTTGACAATCACCACAAACATGTAGAACGCAAGTGCTATTGTCCATAGAAACGATGCAATTGAGCCGCACATGGTGACGGCTGCTTGAATACTACACAAGGCATCGGTTGTCTGGCCGTTCCAGTGAGGATTGTACTGCGGAAGAAACCGCTCGAAGTTGGAGAAGAGCCCCACGAAATGCGACCCGGCCACGCAAATATCCGCCACCGAGAGGTTGACCAATAGCTGGCGAGCGGTTGTCCGAAGGTCTTTGAACAGGAGATAGGTGAGTATGATCAGACTGGCTCCTAGAACTGAAAGAACGCAGGTCGTACCAGCCGCAATCTTCAAACTTAGGACAAAATCCCGGCCAACTGCGGGATAAAGGAAGGACGCGTTGGTAGCATTCGCCATCTTAACGCTCTTTAATGAATTCGTCCAGCCCCACCCACGTGCTCAGGGCATACTGCAGCGCTGTCAAATTATAGTCTTATCATGTTATGATCGGCTATGAATAGCAAATATTCATGACCTGCAAACATAAAACAGCATAGCTGATGACACAGAATGTGAATTTCTCCTAGGTCTATAGCTATGTATCTCATTTAGTTGGGTGTTTCCGTTTATCGATGACTTCATTTCTACACAGGATGGTACCGTAGGAGCGCTCCTCACTGAGAAAAACGTCATTGGAGTCACAGCTCACATCCAACAAGGGATTCACTGGGTTCTCTACATAGTGTGAAGTACCCGTGTGTTCACTGCCGGTTTCATAATATGACCCAAAAGTGGTAGTATCCTCATGAGTATCATTTTCCGGCAACGTATGGTGTAGGTACGCCACGTTGCAGCAGTGACAGAGAAGGCACTTGAATTTTGTCAAGAGTTTCTGCCTCACTTGTTTGGTAAATATGCAGAAGAGAATCGAATTTGCAAGCCCCTGCGCTGAGTCACCCACTCCCTGCCATGATGCAAAGGAACACAGTACAGAGAAGTTTAAATGATACACACGTTATATAAAATAGCTGTACACACGTTTTGTGTATGATATGAACACATCACCTGTAAGAGCAATATGGCTACATGCATGCCTTTAAAATGACAATCTCATCATAAGGCCTCCTTGCATTTTTCTCACAACATATTATCTTCATAGCTGTAAAGTTATGATCAGACCAGTAAATGTTGACTGTATAAAGTTCCTATAAAAATTATACAAACCTGCATGTGGTATTATTCTGTAATACCACAGGTAGAGAATCTTATGGGATTAATCTGTGGGATTGCTATGGTATTTGGGATTAATAGTACTTGTAACGCACTGATGGGAAAGAGCATTCGGTTCTGCCTCGTCCTATTTCACCCTTTTCCTGAGTGCATTACGTGTGCTATTAATCCTAGATACAACAGATAGATACATTACAAATGTCTAACTAGCTAGCTAGATGAATATAAACTCGGTACAAACCTGTCAACTACATACACCCTCTAACCTCACCCCAATATCCCCCCAACCATCCCCCCCCGAACCCCCGAACAATATACTATACATTTCCTAATGGGGCACAAATAGTAGAATACTATAATGTGTTTGTTTTGCCAAAATCTACTTGTACTACTGTAGCTTATGCGCAGCATCATTCCCAGGCCTCCACCCAGCTCGTGTCACTTGTAGTACAGAAAAATTGATTTTTCAGGGGGAAGAGCCTGGCGTATGCTCCTATTATGGTCATACAGTACTCAATAATTTGCTACGCTACGTTGTGTTATGACAAGTGCTTACTCATGCAGGCTCACCCCACAGTAGTTATGAATATAGGTGTACTGTATGACCAGAGGTTCAGGGAAAAGGCTGTAGTTTGCTTATAAATAGTTATAGGGAGTCACTTACTGCAAGCAATAGAATGATAGCTGCAGCATTCGTCCTTGAAAATGCCTCCCTCTTGGAGTCGGAGAGGTAGAACACAGGTACATCGGTAATGCCACTCCATAGACGGAGGAGCAGGAAAATCAATGGAACAAAAATGAGTTTTAGATCGACATTCACTGCTCTGCTTGAGGAGCTGTGAGCCTTTGTCACCTGTGGGGAAAAAATGGATGTATATGTAATAAAACATTGTCGGATGAAGTTATAAAAAAAAGAAGTTGGAAGAGGTTGGAGGTGTTGGCTGAAGGGAAGGAAGGAGAGAAGGCCTTCCCAAGGGTATGGGTGCAGCACAAACTATTACTAATTATATAGCCACATTCCCAGTCCTTCCCACCCCAGCTTTTATCTCGTAGCCGTGGAGAAAAGCACTTTTTCTCCTTCTTTTCTTCCATTAAGAGTGCGGAATAGATCAATCTCGTACTCCCTGGTATTGAAATAGATCAATCTCGTACCCCCTGGTATTGAAAATAGTTCAATCTCGTACCCCCTGGTATTGAAAATAGATCAATCTTGTACCCCCTGGTATTGAAAATAGACCAATCTCGTACCCCCTGGTATTGAAAATAGATCAATCTCGTACCCCCTAGTATTGAAAATACCTTATGCCGCACGTGGCAGTGAGTTGTAATATAGAGCAGCAGCAGACTGATGAAAGTAACATAGACCCAGATCTCATATCCGAAGATGGCAGCCAGAAGAGTCTTAGAATGGTTCGAAATCACTGTTGAATTGGTTAAATTCGAACTATTGCCATCAGGAATGAGGCGAAAATAACACCATCCTGTATAAGAGACAGATTTTGCTAAGCCAGTTATTGGGATAATATATAGTCACAGTATTAAAATCTCGCACTACCATGCTGTAAATACACAGCCTAGAAATGATATGGGGCTCTTGGGTATAATCATCACCTCATCCTAAGCCTTCACTGCAAGAGATCATACATGTGGGTGGGGGCTGGGTACTGAAAGCCTGCGCTGAGTTGTAGCTGAGGTATATTATTATATATGCTAGATTTGTCGTACCAGCCTTGCTTTCTCACTGCTTATTAATACACAAAAACATCCGCAGAATATGTTAATTACACATTTCACTGTAATCCAACTCCATTTTTGCTGCTAGTATCACTCCTTCGTGATCTTGAGCTCCTCAAGGACATAATTTTAATGATATAGCATTTCACCTAACAAAAGAGCTCACATCCTTCATGTGCCAGTCATCACATGCCATGCAATCCACATTGCTACTGATGACAACACTCTGGTGGTTTTCGGTTGCTGATTCATGATACTTCACTATTAAATACTTATCTCTTTACATACCAATCTAATGTACCAAGGAAGACTATATTATACAGACACAACACTACATTATACATACAGGCTAGCACTTTGTATGTTCATATCCCATAGGAATACAGATGTCCTGAGGGGATACATGTACATTTAGGGACACCGTACATGTGTGTGTGATATATTATGTACGAGGGTACATATACAATGCTAAAACTGGGGAACCCAAATATATCCCGTATGACAAGGCTATAACTGACTACCTGAGAAATGGACCTGAGTATTAACTGTAAGTAGTCATGAATAGCTAGCTAACAAGGTATAGTCTTCCACTGCTTTTTAATAATAGTCATGCAAAACAACAACTGTGAAAAAACTGTGAGCTGAAAGATCACCTCTTACCAATATCCGAATTCCGTTCAAAGCCAAGAAACATGTTAGCACCAAATACGGTAGTCAATACTATGGGAATTCCCCAACAGACGGGATAGAACATGTACACCAGCTTCTTGGCAACGTGTGGCTGCCGCCTAACGATCACAATGAACATATACAGTCCGATGGCCACTGTCCACAGAAATGACGCAAGAGTACCGCACATGGTGAAGGCGGCTTGAACTGTGCAGAATGTATCAGTGGTGGGGTTAAATTGGTAAACAAATCGATCATAGTTCGTGAAGAGGCCCACAAAGTGAGACCCGGCCACAAATATGTCGGCCACGGAGAGGTTGACCAGTAGCTGGCGAGCGGTTGTCCGGAGATTTTTGAACATGACGTATGTCAGGACGATCAGACTGGCTCCCAGAACCGAGAGGACACATGTTGTTCCGACAATCACCTTAACAGCTACTATAAACTGATCCTGTACTGCTAAGTAAGACATGTCCGCCATGATTTAGCGACCTCATAACTCAACCGCGACCAGCCCCACCCACTAATAACGAGCTTCCGTGTGACGTCATGCGTGTTCATATTTACGTCATGTTACTCGTCACGCATTCTCACGCCCACTGCACACCCTCAGCGTTAAGGGGGCGTGGGAACACCCACATCGAGCATCAGGTGTTCTGGTTGACCTCCTCAGCTCGCACTGCAGCGCAGCATCTGATGGTTGCAGTACGCAAAGATCATGTTCGGAGACGTAATTCCGTGGGACACCAACGATACGCTGGTAGATGATGCTTTTCGGGTGAAAAACGCCAACATGCGGGCCGTTGTCGGTGCGACGTGCTGTCTCTCTGTCCTCGGTTCGCTATTGATCACCCTCTCCTACCTGTGCTTCAAAAAACTCCGCTCCAGAACCAGGGAGATACTGCTGCACGTGTCCCTGATGGACATGGGGGTCGGACTGGCCAACCTCATTGGGATCATCGTCTACTTCGACAAATACCTTTACAATAGTCTTCATACGAGCACAGCCATTGAGAACCTGTGCCGAGCCCAGGCCTTCTTTGCCGCCTACTTCACCTATGGCTCAATTCTTTGGACCATTAGTTTGGCTGTGTACCTGTATTTCCTCATCATCCATCGACAAACCAGATTGGCAGTCTACTTCCTGCGGTTTTCTTACATTTTCTGCTATGGATTGCCTCTCCTCGTTGCTCTGTGGTTTGTACTTACCAAGAGACTGGGATACTCTCCCTACGACTCTGCTGGGTGGTGCAGCCTGGTGAACGAGGACCCTCAAACAGGAAAAGTGAGCATCTTTGTCACCGTGTTCGGCAACGATCTCTGGATCTACTTGGCCATTCTTCTCATAACAATCGTTTATGTTGTCATCCGTACACATGTGCACAGTCAGGTCAGTTAGACACTAAGTAAGGAGTATGTCTACCCTAAAGTAGCTGCTAGACCAAGTTTGACTTATAATTATGATAGACATATTCGTTCTAATTGCAGTGCCAAAAATAATAATTTCAATGTTGGCTGGCACTTTGTTTAGAATGCAAAAATACCCTTAGTGCTCGATGGTGCTTATAATATGCAGAATGAAATCATAATTTGAATGAAATGACCTCTTACCCATCTGCTGTTGCTGAGATTAGGGTGGTGCTGTAAGCTTCCTGCTACTAAGTCGCTCTGTAGTGTAAACAATTGCAAGTATCATGTAACCAATGTACCATGATGTGACAGTTAGTTATTCATCTTTCTTGTCACTGCAAACAAATGATGCTGTGTCTACATCTTGCAGCTGAAAGTGTCTAACGAGCACGTGCACATGCCTGACAGGAGGTACCGGGTACTGGACTACAAGTTCATGCTGATTCCAGGTGCATTCGTAGTCCTGCGTATTTGGACTTGTATCGTCAATATCCTCTACTTCTATGCTGGTGTGGATCAGAGCAGAGTGCCGGATTGGATCGACAAGACCCTCATTTATCTATCAGTAAGTGTGGTGGACTGAGACTGTTCACATAGGTGCTAGTGACTGAGTTGAGGTATCATTTTTACGGTTGCTAGGCTGTGGTATAAATAGGAATTGTATTTTTGTATCACTTGGAGTATTTGGTTGTTAGTCTTGTCTTCAGATTTTTGCTGTGAGTAGCTATAACTTACACCAGTTAGTGGTAGGGTTGGAGCTTGGCAAGTCTATCGCAGCAAGTGATTCTTTAAGAGGTGATATATTATGATTGATAGTATTACCATAGAACCCTTTCTCTGAGGTTTGTGGATTATTTGCTGAAGTAGTTTCTCTGAAGTTTATTGGCAATCTTGTCTTTTCTTTCTCAGGGCATTGGTGACTCTGGGCAAGGGTTTGCAAATGCCATTCTGTTCGTTTTCTTCACGAAGAACGTAAGAGACAGTTTCTTCAAGTGGATCTGCTGCAGACAGGCAGAGAGTGAGGACAGCCAGCAATTGCCCGACATGCCTTCAACACCAGAGACTCAAAAGGCTTCAAGGGAACGCCAGCCTTTGATACGTGAGAGCCTCGAGTCTGGTTATGGAGCTAGCTATTATTAGTGAATTTTTATTCAGCAGATTATATTGTAATGCTTCAATTTGTGGAACTATTTTCTCAGTGAGTAGACTCAAAGTCTGCTTGTCTCTGCACAGTTTGTCTGGTGTATTCATCTCTCCGTGTATTCATTTGTTGGTCTGGCAGTCTGTAATGTCTCAATGAGTATTCATAGGTCCAATTTCAAAAACTCTTACACGCGTTATAATAGCAAAGCGTGTTAGGTATATAGTCTAGTGTTTTAGCTGTACGCTGTGAATTTAGTCATAGATACTATGATTATCTTTTATACGCTAGAGGTCAAGTGCAAGCAGCTCCACCCACTTTCATAGCGGTCAAAAGGTTAACTAGCCCCGCCCATATTTGGAGCGCGCATATGATGTAGGCGGGTCTGAGCTGAGTAGAGGTCAATTGCAAGCAGCTCCACAAAAGCGTCAACTAGCCCCGCCCATATTTGGACACGCGCATGTGATGGGGGTGTGTCTGATCCAAAAAGGCTATCTCCAGCTATGACCCACCTTCCCGTAGCGAACCTCTCCAACCACGAGTTTCTCACCAAGGGATGGCCGGTGAGGCTAGTAGTGGGCGTCACCTGCTTCCTCTCCATGATCGGCGGGCTCCTCATCATCCTCTCCTACGTCTGCTTCAAGAACATGCGCAGCAAAGTCCGCTGGATCCTCGTGCATCTGTCCGTCATGGACTTCGGAGTGGGTGCAGCGAACCTGATCGGAGATTTGGTGTATTTTGATCGATTTTATGATGTCGGTGATAACACCTCGTCTGGTTACGATGAAGTGGACATATCTTATCCAAGCAGAGCAGTACAGAACTTGTGCATAACACAGGCGTTCTTTGGCATCTACTTCACCCTGGGCTCCATCCTGTGGACAGTCAGCTTGGCCGTGTATCTCTATTTTGTGTTGGTGCACTACAAGACTCAGAAGGCCAAGCACTTCCTTTGGTTCTCCTACATCCTCTGCTGGGGGTTGCCTTTCCTACTTTCGGTGTGGATGGCTGTGACTCACAAGCTAGGCTGGGCACCGTACAATTCTTCGGGATGGTGCTCTCTTGTCGTTATTCATCCTGCAACGTTGCGGAAAGACTATTTTGTAGTTGTGGTGGGTTACGATCTGTGGATCTATATCGCCATGTTTATGGTGCCTGTCATGTACCTCGCCATTCGATCATTTCTGAGAGAGGAGGTCAGTTAATTAATGTATCCAATAGGTTAATTAGCTACAAAAAGATATACCTGCATGAATTATTAGTATTACAAGCTCTGAATATATACTTCCGAGAGGATCTTGATTGGTTCTCTGTATTCATGTTGATCAGGATTCTCTTTCTACCAACCACAAATTGGCTTCACAAAACATACCGTATCCCAATAAATAGACTCTATTATCCTTGAGGAACTGCAACTCCTGCATGATTGATATTCCATTATAGCTACTCTTGTGCAAAACTCTCTGCACGTACCTTTTCATATGCATACATGATCTTTGCTTGTATAAAGAATAACACTTTTGTAAAGAAGGCATACATACGTTATGCATCCATCCATGATACAAGCACAAAATTTCGCTGTAGCCATCATAACACTGTACAAGTTTCCTCTCTAAAATTCCAGCATGATAAGACCAGAGAATTTATCACATCCCAGAAGTTCTGGAATGCTGTTCATAACCTCGACTACAAATTCCTCTTCATTCCCATCGCATTCACCTTCCTTCGCGTGTGGAGCTGCATCGTTAACATTCTCTATGTCTATGCCAACTTGGAGCACCACCTTCCCAGTGGACTGTCAGTGGCTCTCATATACCTATCAGTGAGTGACAGAGTGGTTCTTAATAGTATCCACACCTATTACATGGCCGAGGGGAGACTTGCAGTGTTCCATTTTAGGGGGATCTAGTTTGTAATCCTGAGTACCCTACACATCCATCACTTTGTATGAAGGGCTCAGAACCAGAGTGGGCTTATCCACAATTGGGTATACTGGAATTGCTCAAGAATGAAATGATGAACGTACCCCATGAGCAAGTGATGGAAATTTTGAATTCTTAGCAGCTCCTAAAACATACTTTTGGTGGGGAGGGGGGGAAAGGAAGTGAACTTCAATACTTGTGGGTTAGATCACTGCTTCCGAGCCCTTCATGTAATTACATAGCCATTGTTTTGTCAACATGCAAAGAGTATATAGCATTCTAATGATGGTTCTTGAGCACATAGTCACTTCAGTCTTGTAATAATATGTATCTTCATTTCTACAAACTGCAGGGCATCGGAGACTCAGGCCAGGGTGCAGCAAATGCAATCATCTTTGTTTTGTTTACGAGGCAAGTCCGAAAGAACATGGCCTCCTGGGTGCGGAGCCATTGCTGCTGCTACTCTACCAAGAAACGGCAGATGGCAGAAGTCGCCTGGGATCGCAGTGATGCTGATGATGACGTGGCAGGCTGTAATGTGGATGACCTGGGACATTTATTGCAAAAGAAGCAGTTGTCTGCCACTGGTACAGACGTTGAGACTCCCAATCAATTCAGTAACACTCTTTAAGAGCTCTGATAACTATTTTTCCAGCTTATTTATGTTTCTTGAGTTCGCATCAATGTTAGCTTTTTTCATTATTTGTAACTACATATAGCTACATGTAATAGTAACCTGTATAAGTAATTAATGTTTATTCTTATTTTCCCTCTGATCTGGTCGTGTTTGTTCATCCCTGTTCACATATAAATTATGTTTATCATTCCTTTGTCCCTTTTACTATTACGTTATGGAATTCACTGCCTGATTCTATTAAGTCATTACCCCATTTTTTCTTTTAAAAAAGTATTTATTATTATATCACCAATAGGCGCGTGTTAGTACTTAGCCTGTTGGCTATTTCATGTGCCATGTATTATCACACATAATATGTTTTATTAAAAATGGACTAGGCCCGACCTTAATATACTGGCCTAATTTAGGTACTGAGAATAATGTTGGAAAAATCGAAGATAAAATGGGACTTAAATATGATCCATGGCCCAGGCCTCACATGCAGTCAGGGCCTCAAGGGTTCAACCATAAGCTATAACAATTAATTAATGGCAGCTACAAGTACACAGGACTACATGGAAGTGCCCCTAACGTTGTACAATACAAAAAGTGCCTTGAATTGCCTGCCCGCCTTGGAGGACTTGGCATCACCAACGCAACCAAAACGGCCTCTTTGAACCATCACAACTCGATCCAACTGACCAGACCACTAGTTGACCTCATTCGACAACAGGTGAAGGGATGCCCACAAGCAGTGAGAGCTGAACAGGCACGCATCAAACGAGATATCAAGCAAAAAAACAGAAAGTCACAGCAAGAGTGCGCCAACATCATGAGGGAAGAACTACCAGCGATGCTAACTCGAGCCATGGAAATGGCGAGCGAAAAAGGAGCCTCCATCTGGGTAGTAGCACTACCCATTGCCGAGCACAACTTCACTCTCCATAAAGGCTCCTTTCGGGATGCACTGTGACCTGATCTTCAACCCCTGACAGGGGAAACACTATCACACAGAACCTCTAACTATGAGGATGGAGCCCGTCTGGACGTCTTGGCACAGGGATTTTGGGGAGACAGGCATGCCCGCGCTTTCTTTGATGTGCGTGTGTTCAACCCTCTTGCGCCCAGCAATTGCAGGGCTTCTCTAACTATGCGTACGTAACATGTTAGCTACATTTTTGACAAAGGCTGATGACATCCTGTGGTGAGGTTAATGAGTGTCCAGGATAATGATATTCATAGCTTTGATAATCATGTGACCTGTAAGGAGGGAGGGGCAAGTAACCTTTACATGTCGCGTGTCAAATACTCTCAACGCGAGGTGGACTGGAGACATGCTGAATATATGTCCTTATCGTGATACCAGCTGAATTCTCAACGAGCAGAGTGTGAACTATCGATACATGCATACTGAATTGCGTATCTCGCTTGTATCGAGCCGTGAGTCGTGTTTAACGCTGCAACTATGATCTACGATTTGCACAATGCAAACTGCACCCTCCGCAATGTGGACTTCTGGTCGAAAGGCCCGCCGTTTCGTGTTGTGGTGGGACTGACAAACGTTCTTTCAATCATAGGAGCACTATTGATTATTTGCAGTTACGTTGGATTCAAGGCTCTGCGGAACGACGCTCGCCTCATACTGGTGCACTTGTCACTGATGGACCTAGGCGTCGGCCTGACCAACACGGTGGGCAACCTCATCTACTTTGATCGATTCTACTACAATGGAAGTTGCTCCGACTTCCACTTCCCAAAGCATCACTACATCAATAACCTGTGCATCGCCCAGGGGTTCTTTGCGCATCTGTTCACCCAGGCCTCCATCCTCTGGACAATCAGCCTGGCTGTCTACATCTACTTTGCAATTGTGCAGTCCAGAACTTCACTGGCAAAAATCTCGCTTATAGCTTCCTATTTCCTCTGTTACGGACTTCCGATAGCTCTCTGCCTGTGGTTGCTATTCACAAAGCGATTCGGCTACTCTCCTCACAACACGGGCTGGTGCTCCATTCTCGTCATTAGTGCAGAAGAGACTCGTCCCGATGTCTTTGTGGCCATCATTGGCTACGATCTCTGGATCACGCTGGCCATGCTGTTCACCACAGTTCTCTATCTCGCAGTGCAGCTCTTCTTAAAAGATAAAGTAAGCTTTACGGATGGTGGAGCAGAGAAGCACCCCTTCCTTGTTCAATGCTAGATTTTACAGAATTGTTAGATCTCTAATCCACCTCTGAGTTAAGGATTCTGTAGGTTGTGCAGTGATGGTTATAGCCCCTCTACCTTGAGGCTAAGGTTCTTGTTTCTCAGGCCCACCCGCCTCAATTTTTCTGGTTGCCTGGCAATAAATAAATAAATAATAGTTTACTTTGACACCTGTATAGTGCAGCCTAGGTAAAACTAATGCCAGACCAGCGTGAAATGTGTTGTTTTATTTGAAGTTGAAGTTCAACATTTCAGTATCAAGCATTCATGACTTGCTACCTGTTGTATAATGTCTTTCTCGTTTGGAATGGCAATTACCATACCCTCACCTCCTAGATATTATGACTTCTTTTGCCTGAGAAAACAAGAAATTAGCCTCTGTAAGACCCCCCACACAAAGCTTCCGGTATTAAAGCCATCATGATAGCTGTCTCCTTGCTTTCTTGGATTAATAGGACATATTCCAGGCTTCTGTTTTCTCAACCACCACCTGAAATCATTAAAGGTCACCTGAGATCAGAATTATCATATTACTATTGAGTTGGCTGTTGCTATGGTGTCATGTGACTTTGTGGTGGCATGAGGAATACTCAGTATGCCTGGATGGGGGCAAGAGCTGGACTTTAGATCAGATTAGACCCCCTGAGTCCAAGGCCACATGCCTAATATGGCTATACGTAGTTAGTGTCCTAAGGTTTGTAAATTATCAGGCATGTGTTTTTTGATTTGGTCAAGTAAAAAACGATTATGGCATTTTCTCCATGAATGTACGTCAACTGCTGGTCAGACGAATGACTGTAGACCAGTCTATTGTATAGTATAATGTGTAGTGTTCTTCCAGTTAGCAGCCATAATTTAACTGTCAGAATGGGTTTAATATCTGAAGAGGGGGCTGGGCTTCTCTGTTGGCTCTTGCATAAGAAAGGAAGGCTCTCTGAATACCAACTTTAACTCGGAAAGAAAGTTTGCCGATGTTTCGACTAGATGCTGTAGTCTTCTTCAGGGCGAAAGTGAAGTTAATGTGAGAACACCTGCTATTTAATAGCATGCACATCAGCCTGGGAACAAGACTAAGCCTCGTTCCCAGTCCATATCAGCCTGGGAACAAGACCTAGCCTTGTTCCCAGTCCATATCAGCCTGGGAATGACACTAATCCAGACCTTGAATAAAGTCACCAGCACAAAATCTTTCTCTTCCTGCAGCTCAAACAGTCAAAGAAATACCTGAAGAATGCTGAGGAGCGGTTCCAGGAGGCTCTCCACATTCTGGACCACAAGTTCCTCTTCATACCTCTGGTCTTCACTCTGCTCCGCATATGGACTTGCATGGTGGACCTATTCTATGTGTACATCCAAGTGCACGGAGTTCCCCACCCAATGAGCATAACACTCACCTACCTCTCAGTGAGTTGCCATGCCATCACCCACTGTAAGGGGTAGCATAGGGGCTAGCACAACTCTGGGGGACTTCTAGCTGCTATAGTGTAACCGCTATTTAACAGACACTTTGGAACATAAAAACCTGTCCTTTATACAATGCAGAGATGTCTTTACTTTATATTTGTATGCAATGGGACAGTCCTAGTGTTCTTTATTATAGTCCATTAGTGGAGGTTCCACTAGAGAAGGAAAAAACACTTATGCTTTTTTCTTAGACATCCAGAAGGCTTTTGATACGGTTTGGCACGATGGTTTATGGTTTAGGTTGTGGGAATTGGGTGTTAGGGGTAGGATGTGGAGAGTTATTAAGAAGATGTATGACACTGTAGGTGTGGAGGTTCCACTGTAGGTGTGGAGGTTCCACTGTAGGTGTGGAGGTTCCACTGTAGGTGTGGAGGTTCCACTGTAGGTGTGGAGGTTCCACTGTAGGTGTGGAGGTTCCACTGTAGGTGTGGAGGTTCCACTGTAGGTGTGGAGGTTCCGCTGTAGGTGTAGAGGTGAATGTGATTCTTAGCTGGTCAGTCGTATTGCAATCAGTTCATTGCCTACATTTTGGCCGTACAATATAATGGCCTTCTTTTAGCCACTGAAGGCCATCATAATATGATCGAAACGGAGGCAATGACGTTTTTCATACAGCTGGTAAATATTTCTGCAGTAGATAGAGTTTCCTTGTATGCTCAACTGTGAGTCGAGTCCCCTCCCCTCCCCTCCCCTCCCCCGCCTCTTTCCCTCCCTTCTCCCTTCTCCCCTCCCCTCCCCTCCACTCCCGTCCCCTCAGGCCGTGGGCGACTCTGGCCAAGGTTTTGCCAATGCCATTCTCTTTGTCCTCTTCACTAAGAGAGTGAGAAGAACAGTGTTCAACCTCGCTTACTGGAAGGCCAAGCTACGGGGTGGAGGAGAGATTGACGCCCTCCTCCAGGATCCTGAATCTTCATCATTACAGGTACCAGGGACTGGCCAGGAGGGTACCGAAGGACCCGTGTGCGATTCTCTAGAAACCGACATTTTCACTCCAACTAGACACAGCACAACTCTAAGTGACTCGCTGCCTAGGAGCCTTCGAACTGCTCCCATCAATGGATGAATGGTGTGTGGTTACCGGATTCGTGCTGGCATTGCATGCAGCATGGAATTTTTTAATTTGTCCTGACCAATCCTCTCTTTTAATGTATCATATTATAAATGCGAATTGTGTTCTATGCTATAAAGAAGTATTTGTGGGTGGAGCTCGTTTGTGGGCGGGGTCTTTGCTACGGCCTAGCCTTACGTGACGCTTACGTAATATACGTGACGTTTTGAAGCGCCTCAACGTGCAGAAATTAATATGGCTGAGTACTTGGCTTCGATCTTTGGGACTGAGAAGGACAAGTGAGTTGGATTATAGTGTGATGAACTCATGCACTGCGTGTACTGTACACTGGGCTACCTCTCCATTATAGCCAGGCCATAATTTGAGTATATGCCATACTAGGGTTACGCTTCTAATTGATGCGCATCATTTTGGGCTCCTGTGTAATAATACCTAATTTTTAGCATGCAACGTGCCATTCATTTTGCATGGTGCCTATATTCTATGGGTGCTTATTATCCAGGTTCTAATGCGATTCGCTTTACGTGATAAATTTACCCAAGCTTTCTGCACGTACGCTTTATTTACGACTTGAAAAAAAAAAGTTGCGGAATGAAGACTGGCTACTTCCCAAATGTGTAGCATTCACAGTATAGCAGAAGGGAAGGCCCACCATCTTATATACATATGCCTATGTAGGGCCTACACAGTCTATGGAGCACTTGCACTGATGTTACGAAAACACATGACTAAGCACTTCCGTGTGGCAAAAAGTATGTTGTGTTTGAAGGCAACTGAACCTAAATTGTCATACTCACACTGTAGAATTTATCCTGCATGGTAGCTGCACCACAGCGACAGTTGACATGCTAAAAGTGTAAGTTCCAAGCTGCTCATACTTCTGAGTTCACTGTAGAACCTACCACTCTCTCTTGCCACACGGAAGTAAGGAATAAACAGAAGACAGACAGAATAATGGAAAGTGTAGCGGCAGTCATACAGTCGTGACATCACCTGCAGGTGCTCCAGTGTCAAGAGGTACTGGCCTCTACGTAGCCATCTCCATCCGCCACTCACTGCCGTGAATGTGTGTATTGAGTGACTCTGATCTCGTGTCTCTATCTTATCCAGGGTTAACTGCTCCTTCTACTTCAAGATAGGAGCTTGTCGCCATGGCGACCGCTGCTCGCGGCTACACAACAAGCCCACCTTCAGTCAGGTGAGAGGTACATGTGCAAGCAGACCACGGCAGACAGTGGCTGTGTTTGGCGGAATGGGTGCTGTGTCACTATGAAAAGAGATGTTGTCAGCCTTGAGTTGCGCACATGTACTGCACTCAACTGATGAGACCCGACTAGCGGTAGAGTACACGCACTGCACTCAACTGATGAGACCCGACTCAGCTGTAGAGCATACATGTGCTGCACTCAACTGAGCGAGACCCTGGACTAGCTGTAGAGTACAAGGTTAATGTGCACTGCACTCAACTGATGAGACCCGACTAGCTGTAGAGTACACGTACTGCACTCAACTGATGAGACCCGACTAGCTGTAGAGTACATGTACTGCACTCAACTGATGAGACCCGACTAGCTGTAGAGTACATGTACTGCACTCAACTGATGAGACCCGACTAGCTGTAGAGTACACGTACTGCACTCAACTGATGAGACCCGACTAGCTGTAGAGTACACGTACTGCACTCAACTGATGAGACCCGACTAGCTGTAGAGTACACGTACTGCACTCAACTGATGAGACCCGACTAGCTGTAGAGTACACGTACTGCACTCAACTGATGAGACCCAACTAGCTGTAGTACACTGATGAGACCCGACTAGCTGTAGAGTACACGCACTGCACTCAACTGATGAGACCCAACTAGCTGTAGAGTACACGCACTGCACTCAACTGATGAGACCCAACTAGCTGTAGAGCGTACACGTGCACTGCACTCAACTGATGAGACCCGACTAGCTGTAGAGTACACGTACTGCACTCAACTGATGAGACCCAACTAGCTGTAGAGTCTTGTAGTTTGCCAAATGTACAGTGTACAGCAGTTTAACATGGACCCACATATCTCCCCCCGTACACACACACACGTTCCCCCCCCACACACACACACGTTCCCCCCCCACACACACACATTGCCCTCTCTCCACACACACATACACACACACACACACACACTCTCCTCCCTCCACACACACGCACATGTTCACTCACACCAAACGCA
Organism: Phakellia ventilabrum; assembly: GCA_963921505.1. Classification (NCBI taxonomy): domain Eukaryota; kingdom Metazoa; phylum Porifera; class Demospongiae; order Axinellida; family Axinellidae; genus Phakellia; species Phakellia ventilabrum. The sequence continues at coordinate 8,895,514 of OY997379.1, read as the reverse complement.
CCCCACCAGACAATCCTCCTCCAGAACATGTACAACAACCCTAACAATCAGACACAGAACCCCGGGTCAATGCCACGTAGGTGTCTGTTACCTCTGTGCTGTACTAATAAACATATACATACAATTAGCTTAGTTTCTCTGCTGTCATCTGATTAGGCTCCTCACAGCCACATTGTAGCATGCATTCACTGTCTATTACATTACCACATGCAACTAGTGTGTTTATTGACATGGTTTTGTATGAGGGCCAGCCTAGGCCAGCAAGGGGCATTGTACCAGCACAACTTTAACTTTCTTCCATGTTAGTACATTGTAAACTGCTTTCTCTTTGTTTATTAAGAGTGTGGTAGGATTTCTGTTCAAAACTGACTATATGTACATACGTGTAATGCAGAGACGACACTCCTAAATAAGTAGCGTTGCCATGGTTTCTCCTCTGCCCACCTCTGCAGTTTCTCCAAATGAAGAGCAGGAGCACTATAACGAATTCTTTGAAGTGAGTTCTCATCTCTGAGTATGTGGTATGTAGCATGTGGTATGTGGTATGCATGGAGGGTTGGGCATTAACTGGAATAGATATGACCTCACAATCTTATATGCATTTTATATGGGCCCATATGAAAGATATGCACTGAAGGTGTCTCCAGACCAAATCTCATATGAGCCCATATAAAGTATGTATACGTTTCTGGGGTCATATCTACTCACTCGATCCAAACTTGAAAGGAACCCTCCATGCCTGCTGGGCATGAAATAGAAGGAGTATTGTTGCCATAGCTACTGAAACCCCTAATGGCATTTTTATTGTAAAGGGTCCTTTTATAACTTTCTCTCTGTTTCTCCCTCCAGGATGTGTTCATTGAGTGTGAGAGCAAGGTGAGGATGGGTCTCATTCCTAGCCCCTCCCTTCTGAGAATGAGACTGAGTCCACTCAATCTTATTCACAGCCTTATACACGCACATATAGTTTTCCTTCAAGTCTGGGAATGAGACTAGATTCTCATTTCTAGACCCTCTCCCCTCAAGTTTGGGAATGAGACTGGATCCACTTAGTCTCATTCCCAGATCTCGCAACTCTGATTATTGCATGTTATAACGATTGTAAATCTGATGGAAACGATGAAATGGCACTTTACTCTTTACATCATTCTTACATCATTCTCTTGCAGTATGGCCTCATTGAGGAGATGAACGTGTGTGACAACATGGGGGACCACCTCGTTGGCAATGTCTACATCAAGGTGGGCACTGATTGGAAACCACATGGTATACTATACATACATATACACTCTCAGGGGGATAACTGCAAAATTTGATAAAGCACGAAACCCTTGGGGTGCATTAGACTAAGAATTATATAATATACTGCGCTCATTTACTTTAGATTTTCAGTTTCAGTAACAGATGAAGCCAAATATGGTCGAACACCTGTTAAGACTTACACATAGTGTTTGGATCTGCAAGTAGAAACCTGTTCAGTTTCACCAAATGTCCTAACGTGGGCCGAGAGTCTCTGCCCAAAACGTGATCCTCACATGATTACATTAGCAACAACTAATTAATAAGTACATTCTGACCCCACCCCTGGCTGGTTAAATAGCTTAGGCATTCCTTCTTGTCGGCCTAGGCCTTAAACGTTTTTAAATACCGAATTTCAACTGCAAGCTATGTGCAGCGAAACTGATAATTAAATGACTGTTAATAATTGCATTTTTCAAAATTTCTCGTTGCTACATGTTCGGATATTTTGGTGAAACTGCTTTGTCTGGCATCACTTAACAATTTTCTCATAACCACACATGCACACACTTATACACACACATGCACATACACACACACACACACAGTTCCGCTTTGAAGAGGATGCAGAGAAAGCAGTGCTAGGTCTGAACAACCGTTGGTTCAACGGCCAACCGATCCACGCCGAGCTATCTCCTGTGACGGACTTCCGCGAGGCCTGCTGCCGGCAGTATGAGATGGGAGAGTGCACCAGGGGGGGCTTCTGCAACTTCATGCACCTCAAACCGATCTCCAGGGACCTCAAGTGAGCGTGTGGGTGGTATCCAGGTGGGCTCTAATTGGAAAAATTGTTGCTATGCTACTGGATTGTCAAGAATCTGAGCCTTACTAGATCTAGACTTTTAAAACGAGGCTCATGTAATAAAACAAAGCCTTAATTGCAAATTCCGATTCTCACTTTTCCAGTAGAGCAGTTTTGTTGCAAGCAGAGCTCCCTAACATTGTACCTGCCATATATGTACTTCTTTCTCCAGGCGTTTTCTCTATGGGCGTCGCTCTCGCCATATTGGGCGCCGATCTCACAGTCGTAGTCGCAGTCCGAGGCGAAGTACAAGGTCTCGTTCTCGTTCCCCCAAGAGGAGAAGGTAGCCAGTAGATCAAGACTGCTTTTGGACCACTACACCTGTTAACTATCTGCATGTGATCTGCATGTGAGCACTGCAGTTATAAGCTACATATATTATAATAGCTGCATTGTGTAGCTTTGCTGTTTCTCAAGCTAAAGGACTTATGTACCTGCTAATATGTCGTCCCTGTATTGTTATAGTGGGAAGCATTTGCTGGGTGAAAATCATGCACGCAGAAATTTGTAATTACATGGTCTGCATTTGACCATGAATGCAGAGGAAAAAGCTACTCTCGCCTGGCCAGACCCTTTCCACAGCAACTTGAAGGGTCTGGCCAGGCACTTTCCACAGCAACTTGAAGGGTCTGGCCAGGCAAGAGTAGCATAAAGCATGCTGCTATGGGCTGTGAGAGAAAAGCAGGTTTATGAATAATTCATAATAAAAATCTCCATTTGGTGGTGTGTTGCCACTAATCCTGGTGTGCAGTAAAAAATGAACTGATGATAATAAAAATCTCCACTTGGTGGTGTGTTGCCACTAATCCTGGTGTGCAGTAAAAATGAACTGATGTAGTCCTCAGGGTCCCTTCGTCACGCCCACCACATATACCGTGTCCGGGGGAGGGCGCGACCAGTCCGTTAGTAAAGTACCGTCTGGGAGCTCAACTCTGATTGGTTGATACACTACGAGAGGAAGATGGCATTCATTACTGATAATTGGAGGTACTTTCATTCTAGCCTTGCATGTTATATGCCCTAGTCTCAATCCCAGGCTGCTTGGGAATGAGGCTAGCCACTAGCTTGGTTCCCTAGACAGTGGTGTAGCTACACCCACCCAGGTATAATATGTGTGTACCTGGGCAAACAGTTATATGGTGTGGCAACCGTCGCAGAGATCGAAACAGAACACACTTTCCAGCAGTTACTAGAAAAATCTGCCTCTGTTATTGATGCTGCTAAAGGCAAGGCAATCAGGAGCGCTAACTGAGTCACTATTGTACAAAAAAAACAACAACGCTTTACGGGGAGGGTACACTTTGCAGTGCTGCTACACAGACCTACACTACTGTGCCCTAACTTTCGTACCCAGGCCTTCAACTCCCAGATTTTATCTTTTTCTCCAAGGCTGCGAGAGAAAATCTGGGTGTGGCATAGCCTCGTTCCCAGGGGGGGGGGTGGCCTGGGAACGAGGCTGGGTGTGGCAGGCCTGGGTAGGAGGTTAACTGTGCCCAGCCAGGCCAGTGGCAGTGCCCAGGTAATACTCAATCTCTTAGCTATGTCACTGTTCCTAGACCTCCTGAACGAAAAGTGTCGTTTCGAACATGAATGCCCAGCGGTAATGTGATTACTTTCTGGTTGCCCTGGCAACCCCCTCATGATGAAGTCCAGGGTGGCCACGTTGGCACTGATGGTGGCCACAACCTGGGTCTGGCCCTCCAGAGTGTAGTGGATCTTCACCTGCAGAGGGAAGGGGAGGGGCCAGGAAGATTAAAGGACTGGGTCAAGTACTGGGGGGTGGCTATGTGGTCAAAGACAGCAACTAGCTCGATTGCCCCCAGGCCACATGTACATCAAGACACAGTAATCCCCCCCCCCCCATAGGATACTAGCCTTGATGTGGTGTACAGACAATAGAGCACGTGCTCTTTTACACTGACCTTGGGCATCTCAGTCTACTGGGGCCCTTGAACCAGGCTTGTGACGTCAGATGTTGTGGTGGGGAACAAGTTGCTCGCGGTTAATATAAATCGCATGGGCATACCTAATTTCCGGGACGGGACGGGACGGTTCCGGAATATACGCGTACCTAATTTCCGGGACGGTCACGGAAATTCTAACTTGCCTAAAGTCCGGGATCACGGAAAATTTAACTTGCCTAAAGTCCGGGATCATGAAGACAAAGCGCTTACTCTGTATACTGCGGCATAACATGGTAGTACTGGACCTGCATGCACTTTTCATACCGCTATTGCGTGGAGGGGCGGGGCTATAGAAATTGGGGGTGGAGCTGCTCTGAGCAAAGAAAGACGATCCTCTAGATGTATTCATCTATGCATCCAAGGAGAAAGCTGGTTTTAAAGGTAAAAGACTCTTTTAAGTATAATTATTAATATTATGCACATCCAGGACAGGCAATATGATGCAAATAAAAGCTAGTCATTATTCCTAGCCCAGAATCAAGGCTAATCTAGCCTTGTATCTTGGAGGCAAGAAGAGTGCACAAGACTTGCTATGATTGTACCCCTATGCTCGTATTAATTCATAAACTTCCAGCTTGTACATTAAATACGCAGCTGTTCCTACCTCTGGTAGTAGTATAAAATATTATAAATCAGTATCGGCACGCGTGAAAAGCAATCGGTGCTGCGGAACGGAAGTAGCCGATTTTTCGAGGGGGCCGGGAACGAGGCTAGAACGGAAGGGGGCTGGCTTGCGATTAGCACGCATGCACGCATGGCCGGTCATACTTTCCCTCTAGATTCATCCTGCGTAGCTACAGACTGACTAACCTTGTCTTCGTGATGTTATCCCGGACTTTAGACAAGTTAAATTTTCCGTGATCCCGGACTTTAGGCAAGTTAGAATTTCCGTGACCGTCCCGCCGTCCCGGAAATTAGGTACGCGTATATTCCGGAACCGTCCCGTCCCGTCCCGGAAATTAGGTATGCCCAATCGCATGATCGACGGTATGCGATTATTTGCACGCACCCACATGCGAAAGCAAGCTGTAAACTGACGGCATACTAGCTCTGGTAATGCTAAGGTACGTAGAGTATACTTATAGGTTTAATATACATGTATTAAAGTCTTAGCTTATGCAATGAAGCCCATCCATCGATCATGCATATCGACTTTCAATGGCTGCATGCGAAATTATTAGGTTCCGTAGTTTGCTAAACCATAGATAGTCCTACTACTCTACTATCTATGTTTAAGCCACGGCAGCTAATCCCTTATTAAAGGTTCCTCGTTATTAACTTCATAATGACGAGAAGCCTAATCTTAACCTGAAATGCAAGATTTTTTGCTGATCTCTGCAGCTTGCATAGCCGAAATGCTGCACCCGATGTACTTGGAGGAGTTCTATCTGGACTACCACAACTCAACAGTTGCTTCGAACATCACATCGCCGATCCCAAAGCACAGAGGCCTGCGAACGGTGGTGGGTGTGGTCTGTTCCCTCTCCATGGGCGGGGCCCTCCTGATCATCTTCTCCTACGTGTTCATTAAGAGTATTCGGACAAAAGCCCGCGAGATCCTTGTGCACCTCTCCGTAGCCGACTTCGGCGTGGCCTGCAGTAACTTCATTGGAGTGACAGTATATTTCGATCACTACATCCGGAAATGTGACAGCCATAGAGATGAGAGCGCTCTTGGTTTTACCGTATCTTGCACTAACTTGAAGAACCTTTGCACGTCACAGGCATTTTTCGCAGCGTATTCCACACTGGCATCTGTCCTGTGGACGCTCTGTCTCTCCGTCTACATCTACACGCTGATTGTCCACCACAAGAGGAGGCTGCACACCAAGGTCGTGTACTTCTCCTACTTCTTCTGCTGGGGGATGCCCCTGCTCGTTACAGTATGGCTGGTGGGGACAGGTGAGTTTCCAATCCAAACCTCAAAACTCCATTCCCTAGGATTCTCAATTCCATTTTGAGGATGTTTCCATTCAAACTGATTTTTACCCAATTGGGATCACTGGCAAAACAACATTTGGCATCACTCTTATATCGTCAATCCTGAATGTTTGTTTACCAAACGTTAAGAGTTTATCAAAGGTGTCCATGGTTGGTTCTCTTTTCCAAAACCCCAATTGAAAAACTTTTGGCCCTCTATCTGTCAAAGACTTGTGTAAAATATATACATGTATAGCCTAAAAAGGAATGATTTTTTTCTCCCTCCCCTCCCCTCCCCTCCCCTCCCCTCTAGATCGGCTGGGCTACAGCCCCTATGGTGGCTCTGGTTGGTGTTCCCTGAAACTGTACGGTGTTCGACGCGAGGAGCTCATCTTCCTTGTTGCCTTTGCTAACGATCTCTGGATCTACCTCACGTTTATCGTGGTCACTGTTCTCTACTTCACCACACATTGCTATCTCCGTTTTCAGGTAATGGAGTCAGTGGGTGTGGCCTACTATTAAATCACATGACGTAGTAAATCCTAGAAATATTTAGGTACTCCGTGCACAGATATAAGAGTTGTTAGAGTACAAGCAAGGGTACGTCATCCCAAAGAGAAGCGGTAACATGGCTTACGATGCGAGCAACATAATTCAAACATGGCTACTATTTCCATGAAAAGAACGCAATTAAGTTAACCCTTTCAGTTCTCTGCCAGAAAAGAGAAGCACGTACTTTATAAATGCCATATAAGTCCTTATGGATGTCGATAGAATTAGGAAATTGGTGGTGAAAGGGTTAACTTAATGATATGTGATTTATTGTAGAGCCAGCCAGATCAAAGAACTTTCAAAGCTGAAAAGAGCAGTGTTCAGTGGACTACCGGTTGTCACAACCTGTTAGTCACTGGGTGGCACCATTGTTAGTTATAGTTGATTGCATTCATGAAATACATGTCTAGCTGTCTGTCTGGAGATTAATGTCCTTCTAGGCATAATCTCTTTTCAGGTATGGTGTGTAAGGGTGTTAGGAACTCTGTCTACTTGTTTGAAATAATTTGTAGTGCTCTTGTGAGCTATTGTGTCCCATTTCCCTTAGCGATCAGCACCTGCTCATGATTGAATCAGTTAGAGCAACCATAAAGGCTTTGATACAGGCTAGCCTTGTCCCCAGACCCTCCCTAAAACTGATTTTTCAAGGGAAGAGCCTGGGGCCAGAGGTAGGTGACTTTTAGGGATGTGTCTATGTTATGCTTTCTCTCCCCCCCCAATTATGTTTTCAAGTAATTCTAAAGAGTGATTATGCTGAAGAAAGCGCCCATTATGCTCCTGCTGTTTCTCAATAAAATGTTTTGTCCCACGGCTTCTGCGTTTCCCACAAGGAGGGTTAACTGCGATCTTACGCTTTCGTGCGAAGTCAGAAGGCCTAGGCGACCTTAGCTTGCTCGGTAGGGAAACTACCTCTTCTTGGCCGGGCTCCTGTGAATCGTCTCGCTCGCTCTCAGAGCTGTCGACAGCTGCTGGGCCACTACTACTAGGCCCACTAGCACTAGCCCCGGCAGGCCTGGACTCAGCACTGCTGCTCAGACCAGTTGACGACTCGGACTCCATTTGACGAGCAGTACACATGCATTATTCCCGTAAAACTACCCGATTATTCCTGAATTATTATGGACCGATTATTCTGCCAGCATAATAGACACATTTCTAGCCACTTTGACTGACACCTGGTTGGGTGTGGGCACTGATAGCATCAATAGTCATGCTTGTTTACCGAAGCCAGAGAAATTACCATGTATACTCTCGGTCCCACCTCCCACTCGTGTCTAAAACAGAGAACTTCAGCCTTACTCCACTACTTTTACCCTACCATCAAGTACCTCAGCCTCGAAGCCAGACCTCCCTTACATGACTCGTGGCTATAAAGATAGGAACATAGTGGCTTCGTCCCCAGGCCACTCCCCCCAAACTCTGGGAACGAGGATAGGAACATAGCTACATTGAGTGTCTCTATAACTCACACACACACACACACACACACACACACGCACACCAGTTTCAAGAAGCCTACCCGCTGCTGACGTCGGGCAGCAGCCGCTCCACGCTGCACACGGCCGACACCAAGTTCCTCCTCATCCCCACTGTCTTCTTGCTCCTGCGGATCTGGAGTGTTGCGTTGATGTTTCTGCTGGTCTACCTGAGGGTTCATCTTTCAAAGAACCTTGTATATGTGCTACTCTATGCCACTGTGAGTTTCATCACGACAGACTGTGGATTAGCCTCATTCCCAGTCTACACACCCAGCTTTTTTTTGCACGGTGTAAAAAAGAGCTGAGAGTGGAGACTGGGAATGAGGCTACTGTGGATTTTATTTGAGCTTTAAATTACAGCTGTAGTAGTAGTGGGGTCAAGGGTCAAAAGACTGTAGTAGTAGTGGGGTCAAGGGTCAAAAGACTGTAGTAGTAGTGGGGTCAAGGGTCAAAAGACTGTAAAACGTTTCGGTCCACAGACCTTTATCAGATATTTGTGACTCCATAGACCAAAACGCATAGTAACGTTAACGTTCACACAGGTTCACATGGATCCGTACACGATAATTATTTACAGCTGAGGAAGTTCCAGGGACCGAGCCATTTTGCTGTCTATGACAGTGAATACTATGGCTGTAAAGCTGGAATATAATCTACAGTTTGTCATCTGGAGACTTAGCAGTAACCTTCACACAGGTTCACATGGATCTGTACTCGATAAATTACTAATCGGGTTACAACATAGTTACTGATAATTGCTGTTGTAGTGTGTCTGTAGTAGTTTAGCTCTGCATTTCTCCCAGCAATTTGGATAAGGTGCTCTTTCGTGGTTCTAGTTCGTTGTCATTAACCACAAAATTATGCTTTAAAAATTAATGGATCAAGCGCTGTCCTTGTGCTCTGGGCGACTATCCAAACTTCTGCTGACCGTCAGTATGTGCAATTCACAAAGCCATGAAAATAATTATACCAATTAATTTGCTTCTGCTATGAAAACTATTATTATATGTACACTCTTCTCCCCCCCCCCCCCTCCCTCCCCCCCCCCCCCAGGGTATCGGTGACTCCGGCCAGGGCTTCGTCAACGCTCTCCTCTTCTGCCTCTTCACACCCAAAGTCCGAGAGAAGCTGTACTGTTGTCGCCGTGGTAACCAGTGCTGTCCCTCTTGGGACAGCTGTTCCTGCTGGGTGCGGCGGCAGTACATCAATTTGCAGCAATCATCCTCAGGGTGCCAGAGCGTAGTGGGCGGGGCCACCACTAAGAAGATTGTTTCATTATAGATGTTTTTTTGGTCTAGCTATTATTTTGTGATGTATCAGTGAATTAATTTTGCCAGTTTCAAGTTTTATGCAACTTGTAAAAAATACTTTTTTTGTACCATGCAGTAATGAAAGTGAGTACGACTACTTAACCTTTGACCCGTGACCGAAAATGTACCCACGTGTAGTCCCAGGCCACACCCGAGAGGGGTGTGGCCTGGGAACGAAGGCTGACCCACGTGTAGCTGAAGCAGGACTAGGGCGGCATGATCTGTGTGATCCTAGTGGCGGGGCATGGAGTCTTCCTGGAAAGAGAGATACAGGTGAACGTCGACCCTTCTATTCCGCGCATGGGATGTACCAAGGAATGAAAATGGATATTAAAAGAGGGTGTATATTTGGGCGGTGAGGGGAGGGGGCTGCCCCCTCCTCCCCCCTTAAAATAGGATTAACAAACAAGGACAATGGTCATACTGAAGCAAGCACCAAATGATTTGATCAGCCTACGGACCAACCTCCTCATGTAAATATATGCTCACGCCCAAGTAATGCAAGGGCGTGAGTACACGTGCTGACATGGGGAGGCCGGCCGATCCGGTGTGTGACCACTGTCCTTGTGGCTGTTAATAGTTGCAATGTAGCCTTAAAGTTAGGTCCTGTGGTATGAATGTAAATAACAGGGTCTAACCCTAATTGTATGGCACTTACACTGCAAGGTATCAATGAGCAAAGGACTGGAGAATACGTATCCTATATGACCGAAGGATTATTATTGATACTAAAGCGTTTCCCACTAGATTGCGTGGGATTCTTACTTACCTCAGTGGAGCCAAACAAGTTTCCTAAATACATTTGAGAGGGGTGAGCAGCCAACCATCTCCTGAATAAACTTTAGAGCAATTGGAGGGCTGAGAATCAGAGCAAGACATACCCTATAAGGAAATAATCTTAAGCATTAAAGCACATTTTTTGTATGCATGTTCATACACAACACGACAAAGCAAGGCAATGCAAAAAACAACAACAAAAAACAACAGCAAACCAACCAAACAGAGCAAAAGGAAAAAGGCAATATATTTAGAATAAACAAACCAAACAAATACTAGTTTTAAAAAAAAATAGTATTGTGAAAAACAATTTCCAAAAAGATTACAGCACCACTCATCTTTCGGCAGGACTCCATTCATGTCTTCTTTAATGTGTGGATGACTGTCCAGGCCTACCACAGGTTGAAGGCAGTAGCCATACAATCATTGCCAGAGAGTAGAGGTGCGCCAGAAGTAATTACTCATGGAAACGTGACACTCAAGTGACCTAACAAATTAGGACTCCATTGACCATACCTTATGATCCTACAATTATCAAGCCCTGCACACTTACTCATATAACGTGTAAATGCACACACACACACACATGTACTTATATGCATACACATATACACAGGAGGACACATCAGGTGACTACGAACACCTGATAGGCATCCCGAAGGCCTTGCTCCCATCACGGGCCGGGCAGGACGGAGACACCATCTTAGACTGCTGGTGGGCGGTGCTCAAGAGGTGTGTGAACATGGGGCGGGGTGGGCCGTCACGGTTATGTAATAGCCTGCTGGTAGGCAGGGCTCAAGAGGTGTGTGAACATGGGGTGGGGTGGGATGTCAGGATTATGTAATAGACTGCTGTTGGGCGGGGCTCAAGAGGTGTGTGAACATGGAGCGGGGTGGGCCGTCACAGTTATGTAATAGGGCGGGGCTCAAGAGGTGGGCTAGGTTGGCTCTCGTGATTATGGGCTAGGCCGTTGGCAGTCATCTCTAGTGTGTTTGCTACAATTAGTATCACCCTCAGTAGCCTCACTCCCAGGCTCTTGCGGGAGGGGGGGGGAGAGAGAGAGCACTCTACTCCTCCTGCATGATCCTGGGAACGAGGCTACAGCCTCGGATACTAAACTCCCACTCGTGTTAAAGGACACCCCTGAGATGAGGCCATCTACCCTGTAATGGACGCTTACCAAAGTCCAGTTTGGCTTAGGTCCATTTACCACCATGAGATAAGGACACCTCCCTGTAGTTAGGTCCCACTGGTAAGGAGGGGCTCCACTGTATGCGGCATCCTTTGAACTCCTTACTGTTCTTCTCTCCCTCCCTTCCACTCCCTCCCCCCCTCCCCCCCTCCCCCTCCCCTCCCCATCCCTCCCCACCTACCCCTCTCTTCTCCCCCCACAGTCGTCAACAGTTTAGTGAGGTGTACCTGGTCACCAATGCCACAAAGTAAGGTCAAGTGGCTGTCTCTTACAGTCAAGTGTGTGTGAGTGCACCTGTAACGCCCAGAGGTGAAGGGAGGGTAGTGAACGCCTGCAACCAGCTACACTTCTGGTTTGTGTGTAGCCTCGTCCCCAGGCCCTCCCAACAACAGGGGAGAGCCTGGTATCTTTTCTTACATGAGGATAGAAAGAGACTTAATTGTGAGTAGGCGAGCACAGTTGTAGTTCTCAGACAGCGAGGAGAGGCAGTGAATCAATGCTTCTTGCAGTTAATCTTTAGAGCCTGTAGGGATCCCCATTATTCATTGCTGTCTGCTCAGCAATAGACTCAGCCAACTAAGCACAGTTGTAGAATGTACTATGAACTACACCTGGAGTAGGCGAGTACCTCTCGCTACCCTGTACCTGTACCCTCTGTCCCCTCAGGTATAAGTACTATGAGCGGTGGGCGTCGGCTCACGAATTCCCTCCCCAGAACATCATCAACGACGGCACCACCACTTTTGAGAACAGGTGAGCTAAACAGCATTTTATTAGCTCTAACTTTTACCGTTGTTTCATACAAGGGAGTGGCTTGGATTTCCCAGCCTCAAACCCAGGCCTTCCTTGCCCAGATTTTAGGGATTTCCCCCCTCCAGCAAGAGTCTCTCCCCCCAGAATTTAGAAGTTAATATTTTTTGATGCTTCGTAATTTATTAGTAGCTAATTTTTTTTCCTTCATTTTTTGGGTCCCCAGAAGCAACCTCAGAGCATGTAAATTTCCTGGGGGAGCACTACCCCCACACCCCCAGGGAGGTGTGGTTTTATGCACATCATTTTTCCTACCCCCACCGAAAAATCCTGTATGAAACCCTGTTTACTATAGGCCTCTAGTCCCATTCCCAGGCCATCCACCCATCACAAAGTGCAGAGTGGAACCTGGGAACGAGGCTAGTGTACCTCTCCCGGTTCCGGTTCCTTGTATGCTCCTCCCTCTTTTAGCCTGGGGGCTATAGCTGACTTGGATCTGGCCATTCGAAGCAAGAGCATTACCGATGACATCATGGTGGTAAGAGCAACGCTGGTAGCCAGTGTGTGGGTGTAGCGGCCGGTGTATTCCCCGAGTCTCCCTCTCTCGTTCTCCAGGTGGCGGGGGACATGCTGTTCAACCATAACTTTGATGTGGGTCAAGTGATCGACTTCTTTCGACTCAAGGTAAGTGTGGCAGGCCCGAAGTGGGTGTGGCATGGTACAATGTGGGTGTGGCAGGCTCAAGGTGGGTGTGGTTGGCTCAAGGTGGGTGTGGCTGGCTCAAGGTGACCAGTGGCTTGGATTGCAAGTCAGACCATGCTTGTACATGTCTTGGATAGTCAAAATGGTGGACATCATGATGTTTATGATACAGAGCTCCAGGCCAGTACATGCATTTGCATGTAGTCTTTAATGGTCTCGGAATGCAACCTATTGAGGTTCAGCACCCTTAAATGCACTTGTCAAGTTACAAGATTTTATACACCTTTTCTAAGGTCTAGTGTACTTTCCATATCTCATATTCAATGTCCTGATTCCATACCCATATTACACTCCCCATATCCCATATTCCATTCCCAGAAAGGGGACCTGGCCATCTACTATGAGCTGCAGGAGGGAGAGAGCACAGAGACCAGGGGCATCGTGGAAGTAGACACCAGCACAGGGAGGTAACCATGGCTACCATAGTATATCAATATATCGCGATATAATTGTTTGAGAGTATAAGCCCCACTCAGACCTTCTCAACCGAATTTTATCACGAATTTGATCGGCGAGTCTGAGGCTGCAGTATACGCCAGCCCCTCAATAAATGCAGAGTAGTGGGTGCAGTGTTTGAATGACCATAGATGCATACATAACGATCAGGTTCTCTTTCTACCAACCACAAATTGGCTCACAAACATATCATCAATTGCCGACGTTTCAACTGCTGGGCTGCAGTCTTCATCAGGGCAGAACATCAACCTGATGAAGACTGCAGCCCAGCGGTTGAAACGTCGGCAATTGATGATATGTTTGTGAGCCAATTTGTGGTTGGTAGAAAGAGAACCTGATCGATATGAATACTGAGAACCAACCGAGATCCTCCTTGAAGCATAGATACATAATATATAATTTTTTATAGCGGGATTATTTTACGAGAGGATACATTTTACAAATTTTATAGACCTATTGCTACGTATGAAGTCATTCACGCAAAGTTGTAATAATCATGCACTGGTCATCAGCTGTACAATAACAACTTTTCCACGTTTGAGTGTAAGTATGGGACCCTCACGAAAGATCGTCCCCTGAAACAATCCCATATATGGTAGCACAGCACTGGGGCTTTGGACTACTCTATAACTCAGGGGTGGACCTCAGGTATGGACCTTACTCAGAGGTGGGAAAACAGGCTTCTACTTTGAGCTGAGCTGAATAGGTATATTTTCAGGGAGCGGTTCATTGCCCTCCAGGATCGCTAACTTCCTAGAGAAGCCCCAGGCCCACATGACCACATCCCGTCTGGCCAGTCCTGTGTTCTACTGCCTGAGGCGAGATTCCCTACCACTGGTCTCACAGTACACGGAGGAGCACACAGATCGCAGGAAGAGAGCCCTGGGGCTGTTTATGGTAAGCTGTGTGTGTGTGTGTGTGTGTGTGTGTGTGTGTGTGTGTGTGTATTTGTGTGTGTGGGTGTGTGTGTGTGGGGGTGTATTGGAAGATATATAAAATAAATATTTTCCCTCTTTACCATGGCAACCATGCTATCACATGACCAAAAGTGACCTGTGAGTTAAGTGAAAGCATCAGTGAATGTTTAGAGTGTGGGTAGTACTATACAGTCTGCAGGTCCGGAGTTCATCCCGTGATCTCTTTTCTTCAGAAGTTATAACTCCAAATCTAGTGAAACATTTCACTGCTAAGCATATATGGAGTCATGCATCTCCCTGAGGAACAGTTGTATTGTTGATCCACATTTGATAGCAGTGTTGAGAAGTCAGCAAACTAATTAATTAGTTAGTTAGTTAACCAGACCCCGCCTGCTGTCTCCTCCCCCTAGTCCTGGCTGGTAACCCAGGCAACAGTGTATGGGATGAAGCTGCCCACTCGCTTCCAGCTGATTGGTCAGGTGGGCCTCAGCGACTATCAGAAGTGGATCACATGGTTCGAGGAGAAGCAGACACAGACGGCCCCCAGGGAAGAGCCGATCACCTACCGAGCATATGCCCGGTAAGCCTGGGAATGAGGCTTGGGAATGAGGCTAGGCAATGATAGGATGGTGTCGGTCATTAGTCGGCTAGTATCTTGCTGCTTTCCCTTCTTCTCCAAACAGGATTGGCCTGATGGGGAACCCGTCAGATGGGTTTTATGGGAAGACCATCTCACTCTCTATCGCCAACTACTGGGCAGATGTGACTATCGTGGAGTCGACGAAACTGAAGTTGGCCCTCCACCCTATCAACGACCCAACAGAGTTTGGCAGCCTCTCGGACCTCTACGGCATCAGCCGGAGGGAAGGGTGAGTCTACCGTCATAGGCGTAGGAACGGGGGGGGGGGGGGAAGAGGCTAGCCATTGCTTGCCAGTGGGTGTAAGCCTCTCTCCCTCTCCATGCAGCTACCTCGGAGGTCTGAGGTTGCTACAGGCCACGTGTAAGAAGTTCTACCAGTACTGTGCAGAGCATGGGTGAGTACTCCCGCTAGAGGGTCAACAAATTAGCTTAAGCCTTTGCTCGGGTTACCTTTGGCAACACCATTTGTATTATTTTTCCAATGTCAGCTCCTGTGGTATGGTAGCAATAATTGTCTCTTTCCCACCCTCCCACCCTCCCATGCTCCCACCTGCACACATGCACACAGTATCGCCCTTGCTCGAAAGAACTTTACACTTCACTATGACACCAATATACCCAGACAAGTGGTAAGATCAGGAGGAGCATATCGTCAGGGAGTTTGCCAGCTTCACTGTCTTGAATGCACACACACACACATACACACGTACACACACACACACACACACACACACACACACACCAGGGACTAGCCGGAAGCAGTGCCATCATTACAGCCACTCTCAAGTGCCTCATGAAATTTTACGACCTCACAGAGTCTGTAAGTGATGTCATGACACAAATAAACAACAGGGAAATTCCCCAGTCCACCCAGGTTCGGTTAATCTTGCCCACCTGGTGTGAGGGCAAGATTAACCTAGCCTCATTCTATGGACATGTTGCAAAAAATGCCCATTTTTTTTGCAAATTATTGTGAAACAAGTTATGGACTAGAGACTGGGAATGAGACTATGGAGTAGAGACTGGGAATGAGACTGGACTAGAGACTGAGAATGAGGCTATGGACTAGAGACTGGGAAGGAGACAATGGATGAGGCTATGGACTAGAGACTGGGAATGAGGCTATGGACTAGAAATTGGGAATGAGGCTATGGACTAGAGACTGGGAATGAGGCTATGGACTATAGACTGGGAATGAGACAATGGACTAGAGACTGGGAATGAGGCTATGGACTAGAGACTGGGAATGAGGCCGAGCCGTGCCCACACTGCAGTTTTGTTATTTTATGTCTTTTCCGCTGTGCTAATCACTTTGCAGGATATGCTGAAACCCTACCAGCCGCAGTTTGTCCTCGATGTTGAGATTACCGAGTTGTTCATTCAGGCCGGCCTGCAGGACAGGGTTATCCAGGTCAGGACAGCAAGCATGCATGGTGATATACAGGGAGTTGTAGGATTGATAGGGTCTACTCCTCAGGGTATATTTTATATCCCAAAGGCATGTATAACTGGGTCATACTGCTTGTTTAACTGGTTTGTACCACTAGTCTGACTGGCTTGAAAAACAGGCTGTGTACATCACATATTATTGGGGCAAGCCTGAGCGAGCCCCACACTACCGTGTATAGTGGAACAATTTTATTGAGCGTACATACGTACGTACGTCTGTACATCCACCATACTGCATATGCACTTATGCTCCAAATATATCCGACGACAGTTCACATGTTGAGCTGACGTGCGTATTCAAGTTTATTTGTACTAGCACTTGACTTCAATCGTGCTAACCTTGATGGCTAACTGACAGCAAGAAAGAAGAGAGAACAGCAGAAGATACTATCACCGCTATGGTACTTGCTAGGCGACAACGTAACACCCGGAGACCCCAGATGTGAGGCTCCAGTGAAAGAGAAAGGTCAGGCGCTAACGGGATAGAGAGGCCAATGAGAGAGAAGGGTAGCAGGTACCCCGAAAGAGAGAGAGAGGCAAGGCCTCAACGGGAGAGGAACCGTCAGTGAGAGAGAAGGGGAGCAGGCATCCTGGAGCAGAGGGAAGCCAGGCACCAATGGGTTACGTAATTACATAAGGAGAGGTACCCTGACCCGGAGGAGAGAGAGCACCAACAAGAGAGAAGAGCAGCACAAACCTCAAGACGAAGACAGGGCATGCAGGCTCCAGCAGGATCGGGAGCATCACTGGCAACATACATGTCACAGGATCCACGCACTCTTTAACCATAGATAATGTAAATGGTAGTTGCACAAAAACGGAGTAAAAAACATGACCGATTTTTAGCAGCTCTAAAGCACATTCTAGGACAGGACATCCCTCCACCAGATCTATGTCATACTCCTGTGACAGCTATTTATTGAAAAGTTCCAAGGGGCATTAGCAGGAGACCGAGGAGAAGGTGAAAGTGTGGTGGACTGTCGCTGACGGCAGGGCAGATGGAATGGCTGTGGGATATTCACCTGTGTGTGTATTCCCGTCTCGTGCCCAGCTCTTTCAGAATGAATGTCCTGGGTGTGAGGTTTTATTTCTTGGCTAGGATACAGGACATACAACTTGTCCCGTTGGATTATTCATACAAACTGTATCTCCATTCAGTCACTGCATGTGTATGTAAGGATAAACGTATCATGAGCTCATCAAACCCACTACAAGGGCTTATACTGCAGGTGTGCATTTCCTAATGACTTGGCTGTTGGTAGCTACTGAATAAGTCAGTAGCCATCAGCCTGTCAGACTTGAAAAAATTCTTCCCAGGCTTAGTAGTGATAGATAGATGGCTATTTGTGGTATTTCTATACAGAGAAACAACTTAACTTAGAGAAGAAAAAAGAAGCCTGGTCAGTCAAACAATTCTTCCCAGGCTTAGTACTGATAGATAGAGGACTATTTGTATAAAGAAAAACAAATTACAATGTAAGTTGGAGGGAAAAAAGCCTAGCAGCCAATAGCATATCTTATTAAATGTTATAAATTCAAATTCAATTTTTTAAATTATTTTTGTGGCATTTCTATAAAGAGAACAACTTAACTTGGAGGGAAAAAAGGAGAAAAGAAAAAAGAAACTTCGAGGAAAAAAAAAAAACTTAAGAAAAAACCCCAAAAAACAAAAGCCTAGGGAGCCTCCCATCCCTCCTGGAGTGTCAGACACCCGGAGCGCTGGATAGGCGATGGCTGGGAATCACAGGAGGCCTTGTAACGTACCCAGTCATCCTTTTAGTTTCGGAGTTCCCGAAGGAAAGTTACCGACGTATTGGCTGTAGGCTTAGAAAGTCAAGAATCAGATTGCACGCGTGCGCCTCGAACACGCGACCCGATACATGGGGAGGCCACGTTCCGACCCCAGGCTGAAACGAACGCGCCACCTTGACTTCCCGTCAGATGTGGCAAAAATTGAGGCTTATATACCTGTAACGGTGATGTGCGTTAAATGGAAGTTTTCCTAGAATGAGCGCACAACTGCAGCAGGATGGCTAGAGCGTCCCGCTATCATGGCTATAGTACAAGCACTGGGGATAAAGGTTAGGTAGCTACAGATATCGCTATGAACCTAGCTATCGGGCTAGCCCCACCCCTCGCAGGGGTGGGGCTAGCCCGGTAAACATAAGCAGCCTCATAGCGATTGCTATGCATATAGATTTCTGTGAACTGTTGACGATAGCAGTACAGGTTGTGCTGGTGGAAAGTGGATTCATCATCCAGTCACCCTCAGTACTGAAAGCCCATGAAACAGTTACAAAGCTACTGCAGTGGTGTGGCAATCCTGTTCATCATCCAGCACCCTGCTCACTTTCATTAGAGCTTGCATGTGAGATGTACGCCTGTAAAATATCATAGATAGTACAAACCGTATGGTTTATAGTATCTATGGTCTAGCTATAACTGTGTACATGTATGAATCAGCGCTCACTGTCGGAACCAGAGCAATCTAACCGAACTTGTCCCCCCTAACTCGAGATACTCTTAGAATGTACTTTCTGAGCTGCTAAAAATTCAGAAGTTTGGTCATTTGTTCATAGGGATGCTATGCATGTTTTTTTACTGCAATTCTTGCAATTTCTAGTACTTGATTTTGGATTAGTCCACTATGGTTCCGACCCCTTCAGTTCCTTAAGCAATCTTGTACCTATTATGCTCAAAATTATGCTGGCATAATTTCCTCATGCCTACAACCATGTACATCCTCCAACATCACGTGCATGGGTAAAGTTTTAATCCTGAATGTGTATCATTCATTTGAGTGGACGCACCACGCTCGATCAGGCTCGCCCCTCAATGATTACCTCGATGATTACCGGTTCGTTGACAGGGCACAATTTTAAAATGGCTGAGTATTCCATTTTGTACTACATAGTTTGATGGTGGACTGTTTGATGTTGCCATGGTGATCTTTTTTGCAGGTGTACGAAGGACTTGTCTACATGGACTTCGATAAGGAGATCATGGATTCCCAGAAACATGGTGGGCTCTAATTACCGTATATTGTCTGGAGCCCTGGGGGCGGAAGGAAGAGGGAACGGAGGATGGGGGAGGGAGGGAAGGGAGGGATGGAGAAGTGAGAGGGAGGGAGGGGAGGAGATGGCCATGGCTATATGATATTTTAGTAACCATTGAAATGATGTCAAGGTCATGACATTGTACTGTATAGTATTTTGACAAATTTTCATCTGATAATTGATTGCCATGTTGAACTAGGACTTAACAACTATTACAGTATGATGCTGACAGTATATGGAGGTATTTGCTGTGGTAGGCCAATGTAGGAAGTATATGACCCATGTGTATACTTTCTCTCTGCCCTCAGGCCGCTATATCTCCATGGATATGTCCAACCTTCCTTCATTCTGGCTGGCGTACTTGGCCGACCCCAGCGACTCCGGTGAGTCTGAAGGTCACATGATCTACAGAAAGATATGCCGGTGCATGGTGACCCTACTGTGGTCACATAGTTTATCTAGAGTAGATAATTAAATGGTAATTATGACATAATGAGATTCACGGACTAAACCCACAAGTGTTTCGAACAAGTGGTGGTATATAAGGGGCAGGCACTTCACCCAGTTTGAGTAACACTAGGAAGAGCACTGAAAGGAATTTATAATTTTTGGAAGGGTTCCCAACCCTACAATTCTTTCTTGTCACACTCATGTACAGGATGATCTAAATAGATCCCCTGTAGTTGTGTATGTATTGCAGCTGGCTTGTTCCCTGTGTCTGCAGGTTTATTTTTTATGTGTAATGCATAACTTTTTGTTTACACCATGCAAAAACGAGCTGCGGGTGGGGACTTCAGGTCCGTGTTTGGAGTGATCTGCTGCTGAGTGCAACCTTCAGTTTGGATGATTTATGTTACATCAATTTTGTATAATATTGAAACCAACTGTCCATCCCTTGGTAGAACGTCTCATTGGCTAGTGTAAGGGACGTCTCTTGGTAGAAAGTCTCATTGCCTGGGGCTAGTGTAAGGGACGTCCCTTGGTAGAAGGTCCCATTGGCTAGTGTAAGGGACGTCCCTTGGTAGAAGGTCCCATTGGCTAGTGTAAGGGACGTCCCTTGGTAGAAGGTCCCATTGGCTAGTGTAAGGGACGTCCCTTGGTAGAAGGTCCCATTGGCTAGTGTAAGGGACGTCCCTTGGTAGAACGTCTCATTGGCTAGTGTAAGGGACGTTCCTTGGTAGAAGGTCTCATTGCCTGGGGCTAGTGTAAGGGACGTCCCTTGGTAGAAGGTCTCATTCCCTGGGGCTAATGTAAGGGACATCCCTTGGTAGAAGGTCTCATTCCCTGGGGCTAATGTAAGGGACATCCCTTGGTAGAAGGTCTCATTGCCTGGGGCTGGTGTAAAGGACGTCCCTTGGTAGAAGGTCTCATTGCCTGGGGCTGGTGTAAAGGACGTCCCTTGGTAGAAGGTCCCATTGCCTGGGGCTAGTGTAAGGGACTTCTAAAAGCAGGAGTTACCAAACAGCAAAAAGGAAATGCAAACATGAACTCTCCAGGGATTCTCTCGATTGGCTAGTAGAATTCACTCCAAAGTTCTTCAATTTCAAATACTTATCAAATCTTCTTCATAATATGCTTTTGACAAGTATTTCTGGTAAGAATTGAAGAGCTTTGGTCGTGATGAAAATAGGGTGCCTAAACCTTTCAATCATATAGTAGCAGGTAATAACAATCGCTATGGTGATGACTGCCATTGGAGCATTGACAACTCTACAAAATTTGTTTTGTTAATGTAGTGAACTTTGCAGAGATTGTCTACTTCAATAGGCTCTACTGTTCTTATACAAATGGAATGGTGACCCAAGGCAGGTCCAGTTCCATGTATGGACCCAAGGCAGGTCCAGTTCTGGGTATGGACCCAAGGCAGGTCAAGTTCTGGGTATAACCTAAGGCAGGTCCAGGTCCAATTCCGTCTATGACCCAAGGCAGGTCCAGTTCCAAGCCAGGGCCAGTTTCCATGTATGACCCCATACAGGGCCCAGTTTCATATGCTTAGTACAGGGTGTATTAATTAATCTTGCGGATTCCATGATTTAGAAGGACTGTATTCCACGGTGTAATCATGTCTGCCATTCTCCCCCAGGCAAGATCCACAGCACAGTGAAGCAGAGATGGCTGCAAGGTAGGAGCACCTGATTATGTTAACCACTGCAGCACTTTATATGTAGGCCAAGCTCTATCCTTTATGTTATAGCTGAATTATAGCATCCAGGATATTTTATGAAGGCATGCAGACCCCATGGGTGTGTCGTGTTAACACTTCTGTTTCCTAGGCGACCAGGAGGTGATTGACGCTATGAAACATTTTGCTGAGCTCACAGACCAAGCTAAGTAAGAGCTTTTGGGCCGCATACATGCAGTCAAAACTTCCTGTACGCTTGCATTGTTTGTAGAGACACATGCACCTAAAGTGAGTGAGTGTGTGTGTGTGCGTGTGTGTGTGTGTGTGTGTGTGTGTGTGTGTGTTTGTGTGTGTGTGGAACGTGGCTAGAGGTACATGCATGGAGGTAGCTAGCCTCATATCCAGCCGGTATAGACATACTTTTCTGTTCAGAAATATGTGTGTGTGCTGACTTGTAAAGTCGTGAGTGTTTATCTGTAATAAGATGGAGCAGGTGGAGAGCAACAGCTTCTGTTGCTATGGTAACACTCCACGATAGCCGCACAGCTGCAGCTCATTCAAGACACAAAAGCATTAATGGTAAAGCCCACATCCACATTATGGTAACCACCCAATCTTTATGCAGCCAAATTGATGTGATGTCTACCTTTTATGATCAACATAATACTTTTCCTGTAGCTACTTCCTGGCCTCGTACACAGCCGTCTGGTCTGGGCACAAGGCTGGCTACCTCCATGCATCTACCTCTAGCCTTGTTCCCAAGCTCCCCTTCTCAGCTTTTCTTGCACTTTGTAAGAAAGCTGAGGAGTGGAGCCTGGGAATGAGGCTGTGTAGCTCTTGTAAACATAAGAAAGGGCAGGTATTTTTGTGCCGATGATAAGTACAAGTGCTAATTAGTAGTAATTAGTGTATCACGCCTCTGGATTCTAAAACGACTCATCCAATACAACAGAAACTCATGATGCATAATGTATTTCACACAGCTATGCTCATACTTTTCTTTACAGGTCTGCAATAGAGCAGCAGGACCACAAGAGGTAAGACTGTCATGTGAGTCCCATGTGCATATCATGTGACCCATGTGTCTGTCATGTGAGCCCCATGTGCCTGTCATGTGACCCCAATTGTATATCATGTGAGCTCCACAATAATATATCACATGATGTGCGCTCCGTGCCACATGCACTCATACCCATGGACTCCACATGCACTAATTTGGCATGCTGATGTCCATGACTTTGAAATCTACACACATTATGGTGAACCTAGTTAATAGCTGCTGTGTGAGTGTTGTGTTAGCCTGATTCCCGGGAACCAAGCTGGTGTTGTGTGCTTCTGTATTTATCCCAAAGTTTGTTAATTTTCCTTCTGGTAACCTCTGCAGACTGGCTGAGCTGATGGACGAGAACTTTGACTCTCGAAGGTGTGTTAGTAGGTCTTTGGCTCATACCAGTCTGGAATAGGGACATGGTCTTTGGCTCATACCAGTCTGGAATGGGGACATGGTAACAATAAAGCCAGTAACAGCACTTCCCATAATTGTTGCTTAGTTATAATAGAACTATTAAGCAGGTAGATCTTTTGGAAGCAAAGGTACAAATTATTCCGGGCACAGTTTATCCCTAAGAGTAAGACTTGAATCAAATGTCCTCCTGTCTCAAGGAGGTAATTATCACCCTCACACTCAGGCCTAGTCTATCAGGCTAGACCCTCTCTGCACCCACCACCGGAAAGGCTAGAGTATAGCCTTTCCGGTGGTGGGTCTAGCTTGACAGACTAACCCAGGCCTTCCTTGTGTAGCAAAATCAGTGTGCAGTTTCACCAAAATATTTGAACGTGAAATTTTTTAAATAGAATTATTAATAGTTATTAAACTATTAGTTTCGCTACATGCAGCCCGCTATTGAAATTCGATATTTAAAAGCGATCATGTTCAAGGTTTACGCCGACAAGAAGGATGCCTAAGTTAGCTGCATGGTAAGTATTAATAGCTGTTGCTAACGTAGTCATCTGAGGATCACGTTTTGACCCGAGTCTCTCGTGTCACGTGCGGACATTTTGGTAAAACTGTGTGAGGAAGCCCGGATACGAGGTGAGGTATCGCGTCAATCCAACTGTGGGGTTGGTGCATGTGGTGTATTGCTAGCAGAAGACCAGTATCGTTAACCATGAGCCAGCTGGTCCTATCTCTTCCCTGACAGGAAGATCTATGGTGATCCCGCCTTGGGTGAGACCAACCTGCAGATGATTAACATTGGAAGAAAGGTATTTGGTGCATTGCTTGCTACCGGGGTAGCTACTTGGTCGGCCAACCAGTGGAGATGCATAGCAGTAGCTAGTGTGTGTGTGTGTGTGTGTGTGTGTGTGTGTGTGTGTGTGTGTGTGTGTGTGTGTGTATGCAGGGCTGGGGGAACAAACTTTTGATTGCTGCGGCCATATGTGCGGCAAAAGGCAGTGCCCGGAGGTTGTGAAGCAGCCAATTATCGGAGCAAAGCAGAAAAGGTGATTTTTCAACTACAGGAAGTACTCTTGTAGCATCTCAGTGCAAAAACTGTAGTCTCTACGACACGGTGGCTGATTAGGCAAAGAGAGCTCACAGTACTGTTGGAACTGGGACAGTTCGCCATGTACTTGCCGGAACGTAGCCACGCAGTAGACAACACTAATATTGCTGATGGCATAACTAACTTCTAAAGCATTGGTCCGGCTATGCCTTGAGTGGGCGGAGAACTTCCCCCGGACATGCATAATATGATCTACTTACATGAATGTGTGCATGTGTGGCAGTCCCGGGTAGAAAACGAACATTATTCTGTCACATATTTGATCGCACCCACGCATTCAAAGCGTTATATCTCATAACTGCCGTTAAGGGTGAGGCTCATACGTGCTACGTAGAAGCCTCACATATTGACGATACTATGCAGCGTGTATGATCTCCGCCCTTAACGGAAGTTCAGAGATACAGCACTTTGAACACGCGAATGCGATCGAAATATGCGACAAAATAATGTTTGTTTTCTGCCTGGGACTGCCACATATAATTATTATAGTTGTTTCATCCACGCCCCCTCACCTCTCACTAACACCCTTGCACCCTCTCACACCCTCACAGTACGGCTCGTCAGCCAAGTTTCCCGGCAGTGGGGGTGCTGTGATTGGTCTGTGCCTGGACGAAGACAAGAAGGTAGGCGGAGCAGACGTGGGGCAGAGCGGTGGGTCGAGGGTGGGCGTGGCAAAGCAGGTATGATGTGGAGTCGGCAGTCTGTAACCAATCAGTTGTTTAGCCTTGTTCCCAGGCTCCTCTACAAACGGTTCATGGATGCCATCTCTGAGGTGATCAAAGGCTATGAAGAACTGGTGGTCTCATGTTTGTGTATTCAGCTGCTGCTAAGTGGCTGGGAGAGTAGTGAACAAACAAGACCCCCTTCAGGGATTATAAGCCAAGGGGGATTTTATGACCCCCCCCCCGTGAGATATTGTAGTGGACCCCTGAAGAGATTCCATTAAAGGAGGTGTGGCAGAAAGGATTTCCAGCTGGGGCATTAGAATGTTCAGTTGGTCCAATTCATGAGCCTGTTGTGTGGCTAATGTGTGTGAATTCATGAGACAAGCCCTTGTCTGCACAAATTGCACACTCTGACTCTATTCATTAGGGCTTTGAATGCCTTTGTAGTTTCCCATCAAGTCAATGCATGACATTCCACAAGTCTGTCCATGGGATGACCGTGCAGATTAAGACGCTATTCGTTACTGTTACTGGTTCTATATTTGTGGGTCTAGTATGAACTGCGAAACTTTCTTTCCGCAAAATTTTGAGGAAACTAGGGTATGTGCTAGCTCACTACTCGAAATCTAGCCATTTCTGCTGACCAAGTTTCATCTATCTTTCCCTTCCCTCTAGCTTCAAATGATGCAAGAGTTCCAGTCAAAAGGCTTTGTCTTTTGTAACATCCAGCCCTACAATCCAGCATTATACTAGCAAGACATGATGCTAATTATATTTGATGTTGTAAAAAATGAGATTCTTATTTTAATACTGCAAAAATTATGACCCCGTGTTTGGGGGTTCCTGTGCAATTTTTTCGCTCGGTGAAATAATGGGTACGCAGGTGGGGGAGGATCAAATTAGCGCATTCCAATTACATTGCTAATAAGGTTTGCAGCTAGTGCATCGTTTCCTGGATCTTGTAGGGATGTATATGTGTAAGCGTGTTATTATCTCTGCTATACTAGAATAAAATTATCGTGAGCTGGCTAGTTGCTATTAAAAGATCGGCTGTTCAAAGGACAATCTTGGCTAGGTGAAAGACACGGGATTTTCAAAATGTCAGCGGACTTCAATGTTCCGGAGACCCCAGTTTCCAAGGAGCTGATCGAGCGGGTCCAGTTCTCTGTGTCAAGCAGGAACGCTGAGGCTAAAGTGAGTCAGTGTTGTACTCATGTATTTGCTTCGGTCTACGTGGACGATCCAAACAATATCGAATGGCAGTACATCTCCTCTGGCGTAACTTGCATTCTCAGGAACAAGGAGCTAGCTAAGAACGGGAAAAAGCAGGTGTGGGCCATGAATTTATGCCTCTATAACGCCAACTATGGCGTTTTAGTCTGGAAGGGGAAGCTGTCGGCTTATTCCGGTTACACAGCTGCAGCGGATAACTTCCATGTGTTCGCTCTCAGTGAGGTGAACGGGATAGTAGGACTCCTGTTTTCGGACAGCAACCAGGCGAAAGATCTGTACAGGACTTACCTAAGCTGGCACGAAGAGCGCACGCGTGAGGAGAGGAGCAAAGGCGCCAGCAGCCCCGCATCTCAGCACCGCTTCAAGAAAGAGATGATTTCCAAGCCCTGTAACTTTCAGCACATCCAGGGAACTCAGGCACTGGACGAGTGCATTGCCATCGAGAAGATCAAGGGCGACATAGCCGCAGCGTTCTTTGGCCTGGGCAGAGCAAGGGCCGAGACAATAGACGGCTTGGGACAAGAGAGGCGTGGGTCATCATCGGCGAGACGAAAACGAGAAATATCAAAACCGAGACTTGAATTTGGGAAACTGGCACTCCCCCGTGCATCATCGGGGGATTTCACCGGAAACCTGCCGGGAGACCTGGCACGGCAATCGCTGAGCGAGGGAACGCCGTCCCCCGTCACGGAGGGACTACCCTATACGACCACTGTCAGCAGTGGACCCATGCCCGGAGTAAACTTCTCCCCGAGCCCCAACGTTCCAAACCCGGATCTTGGACAGGTTGCCAACGGGTACCCAGTTGAGGATTACCCGCCTCCACCAGTACCGACCAACGGATACCACAGTTACAACGCTGCAGGGTTTCAACCGCCCTCTACTCACTACAGCGTGGATGCCGAGGTACAGCACCTTGCTTCTCCGACGTTCAGTGGCGAGGCCCAAAACAACGCAGACTGGATCCCCCCGGGGCGAATTTCTCCCCTGAATATGGAAGAGGAGTTCCTGCAGTCTGAACTCTTTACTTCGTCTGTATTTCCCACGCACTAACACTGGGAACCTGTTAAGAATAAAATCACCTCTATGAATTATGCTATTGATCTATGCCAATTCTTTCTTCATTTTCTCGTGACTGTATTTCTACTAACTCTCGACTGTTCGACCTATAAACGCCAAGCACCTGTTCCCTATAGTTTGTTGTGTTCCACCCACATATCCTTCCACCTGAAATTGCTCCTGAATTTGGCATGACACCAAATGGAACTACTACCATGTGAGTATACTTATGCGTTGCTATTTTTATGCTAATTAACTGCCTACTGGAATGTCGACTAACGAAATTAGCAGAAGCCCCTTACATTGTATTCTGCATAGATGAGCTCTGTAACATCCCCATATTTGGGGTGTATTATTTTTGTAGAGCTTGTAAATGTTGCACTAACGCAACGTAATTGTCCTATTTTTGCAACGTAGCAACCTTAATCGGAGGTTGATATGCTTGTTTTGTAGAAGAATTCTAATTTTTCCATCCTTGCCAAATGTTTGTATGCCTATGTGTCTTGTATGATGTGTCTCTTTCTGAACATAACTTGCCTCCAAAATATTCATCGTTGTATTTTATACCAACCACTTGCATACTGACATATTAAAATTTTGATTTAATGAAAACTGATTCTAGAGATAGGGTATCTATGACATTTCAGCTGTGGTCTGCTCACAGATTGGATAACATCAGGGCCGTGTTTACACAGCAGCAAGGGACGTGAAGGGATGTGCAGCTATCGCTATTGTGTACTACTACATAACCAGTACCATAGCGATGTATATTAGCACATGCTGTTGGTATCACCGCATGGGTTTGCGGCTGACCCAGGAGTGTAACGAGGTTTATTACCTCTCATCGCTGCCATGTTATTAGGCGTAGACTTAGACTTACAAGGTTACGGCTCATTTATCACAC
The DNA here is from genome assembly GCA_963921505.1 of Phakellia ventilabrum. Classification (NCBI taxonomy): domain Eukaryota; kingdom Metazoa; phylum Porifera; class Demospongiae; order Axinellida; family Axinellidae; genus Phakellia; species Phakellia ventilabrum. The sequence continues at coordinate 8,867,643 of OY997379.1, read as the reverse complement.
ATGTGCTATGTAAAGGAAAGACTTGCCTAATGAGGTATTGAAATGGCGCAGCATTAGTGGAGGTCCAGTGTGTCTACTTGCAAGGGGAGGTCTGGGTACCAAGTTTTTTTGTTTTTTTTCATGGCTGCGAAAAAAGCTGTCATACTGTAGTCTTTGTGTCCACATGCATGTATGAGGGTAGCGTTACCATGGTGATCACCATCACAGTAGTCTTTATCTGAATGTGTCCACATGTATGCACTGAGGGTAGCGTTACCACGGTGATCACCCTATCCTAGTTCTCTTTCTTTGAATACAGCAGGAAGGCAGCTAAGGTCACTTCCTGATTATGGTGTGATCTTTTGATTCTTTGAAGTTGGGTTAGTTCGAATTAGCAGTTTTGAATGCAAAATCTGTGAAAGCCTTACGCCATCTGTTTCATTCAGGATACAACGGGCTCCATTATTTCCTTTGTCTTCCTTTTAGTTATGTGCGCCATGCAGACCTACACTATTACACCTAATGCCCCATTTGCTCCTTTGCTATCAGTGCAGATCACGATGAGGTAATTGTCAATAGCAGGATTTTACTGTTAGGCCTAGCCTCAAACCCAGGCCCTCCTCGCTCAGATTTTATCTCCCCCACGGCTGTGAGATGAAATCTGGGTTCGAGGCTATTGCAGGCCAACCAAACTTGTAATACCATCAGATTATTGCAAGAGGCAGAAACACTACTGAGTTGCACTCTCTGTACTGGTAATAGACCATATTCGGTTAAGATGACTTCGGGCATTTTTGCTGCCATGGCAACAACAGTTCCTTGCATGTAATGTTTATCACACAGAAATGTCATCTTTCAAATTTGAAGTAAATTGGATAAATGGAGTAGGACCTCACAAACGTATACACATTTTATATGGTGAGGGATTTGCACTGGAGGCAAATGTGTAGAAGTTTATGAGGTCATATCTACTCCATTTAATGTCCAATTTACTTCAAATTTGAAAATATTACATTTCTGTGTGATAAACAATTGCAAGGAACTGTTGCCATTGGCAGCAAAAATGCCGAAGTCATTTTAACCAAATATGGTCTATTGGGGCTGGGATGGAAATGGATGGGCACGGGACCGGCTAGTCTCATTCCCAGCCCACATGGAATAGGAAAATGGAAGCTAATCCAATACCATCTTTGCTCGCTCTTTCTAAATACCAGAAAGCCTTCAACTCCATGATATAATTTTCTTAACAAGCCGCTATCACCGACAATCAGCCCCAGCTTGTCTACTCAATTTGTTGCCTAGAGTCTGCTAAAGCATACCATATTGCCAACACCAACCTCTTTTGCCAGTGGGTGACCTCCATACGATTGTCAGTGCCCACGTTTCAGTGATTGGTTTGATTGCACGAAAGTACTTTTGGCAAGAGGTAATTACCGAAAGCGTTGGTATGTGTGGTGTGGGGGTGGCAGTGGCTAGGACTTGGTTTGTTGCTTGTGGCCGTTGAGTGGAGATGAGAGAGGTTGCCATTAGACTGAGTAGCAAGCCGACTGTTGAAGAGGGCCGTGTAATGTCTGTCACATGAGAGTCACAGCTGCTATGGTCTGCATTCTTGCAAGCTGCAGGTAATTAGATCACGTTCGATTGTGAATGCTAAAAATTCTAATTCTCGTTTCCAGGCCTAGCTTCTTGATTATCCATGCAGCTATGTATTGTAGCCAGCTTAGCTGTCCTTAAGTTTAGTATTCAAAAATTTCTCGTTGCTATGTGTACTTCACATTTGAAACTGAACTTGTGTTGCAGCATAATCTGTTGCCATGGCAATACAGTAGCCCACAGCTGTATATATCCATGCTAGTTTTCCAGAAAAGTCGGTTCACATTTGAAGATAGCCGAGGGAAATTGTATCAGTCTGTAGTGTTGTAGCTAGGGATCATGTGATGTAGCTAGGGATCATGTGATGTTGTAGCTAGGTCATGTGATGTAGCTAGAGATCATGTGATGTAGCTGGGGATCATGTGACGTTGTAGCTAGGGATCATGTGATGTACCTAGGGATCATGTGAGCTGGGTGTGTTTGACTATCCCAGTACATCCTGTCACTACACCGGAAGCAGTGGAGTGTGGGAGATGGCCGGGTATGGGCAGGAAACTCCGAGGTATGGACCGGCCTGCTCCCATTTATGGCAGCTGTTTTGTTTCACTGAGTTGCCTGTGGTGGCTAACACATGACAGTGCATAGTTGGTAGGTCCACGGCTGACCACTAGCTGCCTGGTATGCAATACTGGGAGTTCACCAGAGGTTGATTTTCCACCAGCTGCAGCCATCTCAAATCGATGAATATACTCGGTCTCTGTGTACCTGGAAACCCACTGATTAATCAGGCCTGACACTGGTAATGCATTTCACCATTGAATGACTTGTTCATAACTGCAACCCATATTATTGAAGTCGTTGGAATTATTGTTATAATTGCAAGCCTTAAAACACTAAACTTTCATTGACAAAATACTCATCACATAACTTACTCTCAAAGCTTTCAGAAGTAGCCTTTGAAGTGATACCGATCAAATCCCTAATCACCATGGCAATGCAGCATGTATTCAGTGACAATCCCGCTTACAGGTAGTGATGTTCAACTGCTGCAAGTGCAGTCTCATTCCCAGGCCTGCTCCCCTGCTTTTGTCGCTTGCAGTACGTACTGCAGGCCTGGGAATGAGACTACCAGCTATAGACCTCTGGGGCTATTCAGCTTGGTTTGTAGGAAGTGCGTGATATAGACTTTTACTAAGGATGGCAGCTACAGGACGTGCACATGTGGTGCATTGAGCAATACGAGATTTACGTCAGGATGTGCCAAGGGCTGGGAAGTAAAGGAGAGACCATGCATGCATTTAAGGAGGGTTGAGGGAGGCCATGGTGTGGTTTTTGGCTGGGCCAGCATGTTTGTCATGTAATCCATGGCTACATGTATACATGCACATGCACACACTTCATTAAGTGGCTTCAACAGGAAATACCAGCTAGCTACTTAATTAGCTATGATGTAATGTACTTTAAGAAGCCAGGCCAGTGCAGGTATAATTGCATGCGACCACATGTACTCATGCTTGATCAAGTGCAATTATAGGGTATGACTAGCTAGCTACTGTACCCCCCCTCTTTAAAATTCCCCTTGGCCGGCCCCCTTCCTTTGCCCCAGGCCTCCCACCCTAGCTCTAGTGACCCTCGACCACTCCCCACAGTCATACAATAAAATGCTGCTGTACAATTGAATTCAGTTACATACAGTGTCATGCTATACACTCTGTACATTGCACAAAAATATAACACTGTGTACGTGTGGAGGGGAATGCCACAAAAACTGAAAACTGTGGATTCAGGTAAAGTGAGGGTAATGGAGGACAGCTGCAGCGTCACCTGTGATTTATTTAGTTCTGAAGTGATTGTTCCGTCTAGTAAATGATTCGGTCCTTGATTGAGGCCGGCGTGTCGGCTCGTCATGCCGTGATCTGTCGGTAGAAGAGGATGTAGGCCTCTCTGCTTTGGAAGCTTGGCTTCGAGGTTGGCTCATGGGAGCCGTGCTTTGAAACACTGGAAGGGAAAAGACAGAGATGTCATAAAAGGGTTAATTGTAATGACAATTTGTTAACTCTGACCATTAAGGGTTAATTGATATATTTGTTTTGGGTGACCCTCCTCTATTACTGATCCTTAAATGGTTAATTTATTATTAGTTCCACAGCGGCCAAAGACTCATGGATGCTTCTAGCTCCGTTGCAGTCTTACCCTAGAGTTTGTTTGGTTTCCATGGGATACCCTCTTTTGATTGTTTGATAACATACGACCAAAGTTGTAACACAACATGGGGGATCAAAGCACCAAGTGACCTTGTAGAGAATGCTTACACACTGAGTTTTTACAAATTGGTAAAACTTGATACCCACTAATAATGATATATAATTATGCAGGATTGCGCAGAAGTGCGTTATTGCTGTGCATTAAATTTTTGCCAGCGCCCCCATATTTACATACAATTGTATGCAAGCTATCGCAACCAAATTTGAAAACAGTGTTCTTCAAATCAATACCCACCAAATATGGTGTGTCCCCAATTTGCAAAGAAAATTGTACCCATAAATAATAGTCACCTTTGGTACACCAGGAAGTGCACATCATGACATCCTATCATGTGGCTACACTTGTAGTCATGGGTACCGAGAGGAAAATTCTATTTTTGGTACTCGGAGCAATTGTTTGTTAAGCTAGCATTGGCTGGCTAGTCAGGACTGTGTTGGTATAAGAAAAAGAGAAACTCCATTTTTGGGGAGTGTGTTTCTAATGCTGACTAGCTATGAGTACACAGTGTGTGTGTGCATGTCACACTCTGCAGGCCTACATGCCAAATTGGATGTAGTAAATACAATAATTAGCGAGAGATGGCAGTATTCGTAGCATGACACGTTTGAATAGACATGCATCAGGTAATTGCGATCATGTGACGGTTCTAGCGGGGATAACTGTACCAATCACAACAGAGCCCAGGCACAGTATGCCTGGAACACACACATCTGACGGTAGGCATTGGTGGATTATGCACTCTACTATGCTAAGCTTCAATGACTACAAGTAGCTCCAATTACAAGACTCCGACTCACGCTGCACTATGCCCATGAATAACATTAGATTTTAACCTCAGCAGCACCTGCTATGTAGTAGCAGTGCTTCCATTCAGTTTCACCAAAATGTCTTCACGTGACCCGAGAGTCTCGGGGAAAACGTGATCCTCACATGACGACATTAGCAACTACTAATTAATAATTACATACCGACTCCCCTAGCTGATTAAACGACGCTTATCCGTGTAGCTACTGTAGTAGCATTCTTAGGCATCCTTCCCGACCTAGGCCTTGAACGTCATCGCTTTTGAGTGTCAAATTTCGATGGCAGGCTGCGTACAGCGAAACTGATGAAGTTAAGTAACTATTAATTTTTCTAAAATTTCTCGTTGCTATGCGCACCTGACGTTCAGATATTTTGGTGAAACTGCATTGCCTGCACTGGAGTAGCCTCGTTCCCGGGCCACACCCCTCCATGGGTGTGGCCTGGGAATGAGGCTAGCACTGGAGATACAGTGAATACTACTGAATCCGCTAGTTCCGCTTGCTTGATAAATGTGAAGTATCACTTCTGGAACACCTCAAGTGCCCTCCAAGATTACAACTATTGAGGAAACGTTTATTATTGCCGCTCATATAGTAGTTCTACTATGCCAGGATAATGCTTTATGCTTGAAGGTTCCATTATGCTGAAAATTATGCTGGCATAATCTGCCAAGACCTAACTGACGGTAAGCATCAGTAACTGTCCTTTTGACGACAGGTACCCGGGAAAAGGTAAACCGTCAGTGAACTTTGAGGAAAGACATCTAATTACTGTAAACCACATACATGTGTGGCAGTCCCAGGTAGAAAACAAACATTATTCCGTCGCGTATTTCAATCACATCACTGCGTTCTCAGAGCTATATCTCATAACTTCTGTTAAGGGTGAGGCTCATACGTGCTACGTAGAAGCCTCACATATTGACGCTACTACACAGCACATATGAGCCCCACCCTTAACGGAAGTTCAGAGATACAGCACTTTGAATGTACGGATGCGATCAAAATATGCGACAAAATAATGCTCGTTTTCTACCCAGGACTGCCACATGTACATTACCAGGTGCCATAAAAACTGTGAATCGGATTTGGCTCCGGTAAAACTCATCACCACGACCATGCCCACTGTCTACACAAACTGCCATCTCACTATCAACCAAACTATTGGTCCCACTCCCAGGAAGTCTGGGAATGGGACTACGAAGCACTAGCCTAGTATCTAGGAGGCTAGCAGATCAAAGAAACTACAATTACTGTCACGTGTCGCTGGGCCATTGAGAAACCTAGCCACCATTGTTGGAGGACTAACTAGCACATTCTGCTGGACACAGGGGCTTTTTGATCATTTGTAACATGCAGGAACAAAGAGAAGTGTTGTTACTGATGACATTGCGGGGAGCTTTGCTACATTTCTGTCGACTAATTATGGCTTCCTGGTAGCCCAGAGTATAAGGGTGAAAGTTGGTGTGGGCTGAGGACAGTTGTAGTTCTTGCAATGAAGGAAGTGAACTCCTTAGAGGCCATTTGTGCCACAGACTGGACACAAGAAATGTCTCCAGCAAAAGGCAGAGAAAAACTGTCTTTCGATCACTCTCTACCCATGGGGTTAAAGTACGTGAGAAAATGTACCAGGATCTCCAGTAGCAAAGTGAAACGTGCCTGAGAGCCTGCGAACGAGGTTGACTACACGACTCACAGGGGTTGATGCATGTGTGTATACCTCATAGAAAACACCGCTACATGACTCACATAGGGTTGATGCATGTGTGTATACCTCATAGAAAACACCGCTACATGACTCACAAGGGTTGATGCATGTGTGTATACCTCGCATTGCAGCAATTGCTGGCATGTCATGTGATACCCCCAACACTAAGTCACCAAGGAATGCCCAGCAGGCAATCAGCCCACAGGAAGAAGCTGTTATCAAACATACGTAAGATTCTGAGGTTTCAGAACAACTGTCAACATAAGTATAGTCCGCCAGACCACACACTGAGGGGAGAGCACTTGATTGGTTGGACTGACCTCTTAATTCAGTCTGTCTACATCATGGATAATGACTGCACGTGGGTATTTACATGCATACATACAGACACACACACACTGTGATGCCCATACTCTTTCTCCCGAATCGTGCTCGCCATGTTCAGTAGGACTGTATCAAAGGACAACATAGCGATTTCATCTAATTCTACTAATGCTTGGTTTCTGCCGGACGCATGTATATATAGCTACTGAGCTAGTAAACGTGACCTCTCCTCTCACCAAGTGCTGGCATGGAATGATTGGTAGCTACATTATATGATGTAACTGGTATAACCAGACCGGCTGCTTGTGACGCTACATATCATGCAGTCTTTTCTCTGTAGCTCAATATTATGTAAAGGTTTATGTGAAAAGCCTTTTGATGTCAGAACGGAAAGTATTAATCACACAGTAATTTCGATATGGTCGCCTACTAATGCCAGGACTGTGTACACTGCACTCCAACCTAGTTACACAGCTGTTGCAGTGTATGGTGTACTCAAACTTCTATTTTTAGTAACATTCCTGCACCTGGTAATTACACACACTCTGATTCTACATTCCTAGGGGCATTTCTTAGGTTGCAGTCAGAGTCCACACAAATGGGCTATTCCATTAAAGTCTGGAGCCCCCTTGGATGAACGTTTTGTCTAGGGGGGGTTCAATGCAAAAAGTACCGTCTGTCTGGGGGGTGCATGAAGTAATTATAGCTTGTATGGAGCCCCTAACAGGGAGTGGCCGCTTACTAACACTAATACTGCATGTACTCTGGCCCTAAGTTCACTGCACTCCAAACTACATGTAGTGTGTGCATGCAGCTGAAATAGATATGCCAATGTAGTTATGGTATGTGGACCATACAGCACACATGCGTGTAGTTATGGTATGTGGACCATACAGCACACATGCATGTAGTTATGGTATGTGGACCATACAGCACACATGCATGTAGTTATGGTATGTGGACCATACAGCACACATGCGTGTAGTTATGGTATGTGGACCATACAGCACACATGCATGTAGTTATGGTATGTGGACCATACAGCACACATGCGTGCACACATAGCACTCTGCATGCCTGACAAGAGTAAGTGGGACAGAGAGGGTGTCTTTAGATGCCTAGGACTTTTAACAGAAAGAAGAAACATTGCGGGGTGAGAATCCTGACTTGCACCAGGTCCCAGATCTCGCTAAAACTATCAGAGAGGCTAGCTAGGGATCGCAATGCTGGCAATACGTTGAAAACTTCAGCTTATGAACTAATGATTGACGCATAAATATCTTGTGGGTGTGTAAAGTGATAAGCCTGACCCTAACATGGAGACCTGCACCAATATACAATCCTGCTCTTCTCTCGGACCATATACCGTTGGTTCAACAGAGATGGGACACTTTATTTATGTACATATATGTGCAATCAACCCAACAATGGTGTAAGTAAACCTTGCCATGTTCAGAAGACCATAGGTTGAAACATGCGTGATTTTAGAGTACTATGTGTGTGCTTACCTTGAGTCGTTAAAGGTATACCACTCTCGGCTGCGGTGGTGTTTGACCCAGGCCGTGTAGTGGCCAGCGAACACCCCCCCGATGTGGTTGGAGATGGCATACAGCTCATAGCGACACTGCTGCTTGTCAGCTGTGTGTGTGTGTATGTATGTATGTGTGTGTGTGTGCATGGTTTCATAATAATCATGATAATCATGATAATCGTGATAATATCGAGTATTGCAACGCTTCAGTGAAAACATGCTATCAAGCCTAATAGCTCTCAATGTGTAGGCACCCAACTGCCCATACACCAGCTCTCAACTGCCCACACAGCTACTCCTGAGTCCCTCCACGTACCAGTCTCCTTGCTGACGTAGGCGCTGAGGTTGAGCTGCTGGGGGATGTTGACCGGGGTGTCCAGCTTTGTGCGGTAGGTCCAACCCGAGAACCGCTTCAGGTCTGCCATCGGTCAAGGAGATGGAACACAAGTGCTCTCAAGAGTTTGACTCACTAACATAGCTACATCATTGTGTAGTATAGTCGTTCCCTGAAATATTGTGTAGCAATACTCTTCAGCAGTACTGTTCATTTTCACGTCATGAGCATATTTTTCTAATATCGCCCAACACTACTTGTACTCACAAGTGACTGCATGATCCTAGCATCTCTGAGATCAGTCTTTTTCATGGACTATGGTCACATGGTAAAAGATGCTGTCTGAAACCCATTCGTATTTTTAGCTGTCTTGCTAGATGTAGGCTTGGTGTTGAGCTATGCAGGGATGCGTCTACACTGTATGAGTCTTTGTACCCTCAGGCAAGGAGCGGGTGATTACCTATAGACCTAAGCATGATATTATGATGGGTTTACTCCTGGTAATAATTGGCTATCTCAGTGGACTAGTCTCTCGGATACGGTCCGAGGCATTTGGGAAATTCATCACTCCAAATGGAGACAATTATCGAAGCCAACCCTCACAAATGCTCTGCAGAGTCAGGCATTGCAGCGTGAAGCCAGGGTGAGTTAGTCAGGGGTTCATACAGGGGAGGGAAGACCTGGGATACCCCCCCCCAAGAATTTTCACAACCAAATTACTCTAGAATGTTCTGTGCATGTGCTAATTACTTTAGAATGGCTATAAGTACCTCGAGAATGCCTCAGAATCAATCTCAGAGCATCTATTTTGCAAAACTTTTCCCTAATGGGGACCGGTGTGCTAAAGCACGCCCTCCGTGTCATTGGCAAACTTTGGAGTTCCCCCCCCCCCCCCCAAACTCAAAATCCTGTATGAACCCCTGGTTAGTGAGAGTGGAGCCTTGGGAACTAGCCAGGGGGGGAGGGGGGAACGGGGGGATTATGTTGCACATACTCAAAATCCTGTATGAACCCCTGGTTAGTGAGAGTGGAGCCTTGGGAACTAGCCAGGGGGGGGAGGGGGGAACGGGGGGGTTATGTTGCACATACTCAAAATCCTGTATGAACCCCTGGTTAGTGAGAGTGGAGCCTTGGGAACTAGCCAGGGGGGAACGGGGGGGTTATGTTGCACATACTCAAAATCCTGTATGAACCCCTGGTTAGTGAGAGTGGAGCCTTGGGAACTAGCCAGGGGGGGAGGGGGGAACGGGGGGATTATGTTGCACATACTCAAAATCCTGTATGAAGTGAGAGTGGAGCCTTGGGAACTAGCCGGGGGGAGGGGGGGAGGGGGGAACGGGGGGATTATGTTGCATATTGCCACAACAGAATCCTCAAGTTTGTTTACATTGTGTTTACAGAGCACCTGCCAAATAATGGCGACCTTCGAACCACTGGCTGTAGGCACCATACTGGGATGGTTAGGTAATGGCGGCTGGAATGCAGCGGAAGCCTGGTCACAAGGTTGTGCAAGAGATTCAGAGGGTTCAAACAGAATGCGAAGCCTTTTGGGATGAAATTCAAAACCATTAGCAGATGTGTTTGTTTATGGATTGCCCAAACAAGTGAAGACCTCTTGTGCAAGTGCACCAAACGACACAGTGGGTATGTACATCTAGAGTCTGACAAGACGTCAGGAAACAGACTACAACTCTGGAATGGTGTCCTAAATTGTACATGCATGTGTGCATAACAATGTGCAGTGGAGCCATGGTGTAAGCCTCAGGCATGATGGGAGCCATTTTGGCAATGTCCAGCCTGCTCAAAGTTCCATATTTGGCTACTTCTATTCTGCACCAAAAATGCCATTTTCAACAAGTTCTTGCCATTTTGGCAACTTGGAGTGTCAACGGGGACTGCGTATAATTCAAATTCTTGGTAACCATGCATACCCAGATACAGTACATGCCTTAATTAACAGGCTCACAGAAGTGGCTCGGGGTCCAGCCACCATAAAGGGTGGGCTCTAACTAGACAGAGGTGGACGGTCGCCATAGAGAACACTAAAACGGCTACAGTAAGCATAAAACAAGGTTTCCCTAGTGATGGGCATGATATGTATAATGTAGTTAATTAACACTTGCAATACTATGAGTATGTGTGTGTGTGTGTGTGTGTGTGCACGCTGTGCAAAGAAGGATACGAAGCACTAGGATGGGAGGGAAGTTGTGGATCTCCATCTTCTTCTTAGACGGACAGGCTCTCCGGCACCGACCGCACATCTGGAGAGGAGAGACCGAATGAGAAATGCATCAAGAGGGGGAGGGAAACACCGGCACACCTTTTGAGTTAACAAGCCACGTACATTATTACATGCCACAGTACATGCTTTCTTAGAAGCACTGCATCTAGGGTTGGATCAGAACTACCTTCTTCAGAGTATACAATGCACTACTATTTTAAAAGTATGTACATGGTATTTATGTTAAGTGAATGTGTTAGTTTGTAGGGTATGTGGTAGTATATGTTAAGGGTTAAGGGGGTTGAATAATTAGTATGGGTGGATTTGTTTAGTGTTTAGGCCTTAAGCTTAGTGAGTGCATTTGACATAACAGTTAAGATACCTCTAGTTTTCATGTATACATGCTGCTATGTGCACTACAATAGGCATGCTGTGTTTCAATTGAACATTTCAGATTAAGTGCATGTAGGCGATGCAAAAACACTAGTCTCGTTCCCAGACCCTCTACACGCGCTCCGTTGGATACCGCAAGCGATCACGGTGCTGGGTTGATTAGGTCTGGGAACGAGACTACAAAAACACACTGACAATTTCAGAATGTGTTGGTAGTGAAGTGTTGGGAATCAGTCAGCTATCCCAACTTGGGATAGCTGACTGCTGTTTGCTCGAATACATTACAGCCCCCCAATAGTCATTCCTACCGGGCTCTCATCTCCATCCAGAGACTCCTCTTGCGTGAAGTGCTTGAAGCAGCTCTTCAGTTCTACTACCCCACTGCTGTGGGGGCTGGAGTACTGGTGATGGACGGACTGGAGGGAAGGGAGGACGGGGGAGGGGGGGGGGGGGGGGGGGGTTGAGGGGGGAGAGAGAGTAGTGAGGGGAGGAGGAGGGAGTGAGTGGGAAGGGTGGGGGAGGGAGGAGGGAGTGAGTGGGAGGGGTGGGGAGGGAGGAGGGAGTGAGTGGGAGGGGTGGAGGAGAGAGTGGGAGTTAGAGTATGTGTTTGGACAGCTTTGGTGCAGTCCCAGTACAAGTGGTACCGTATGTTGATTATATCACTAGTTGAGAATCAAGGTATGTGATACATATCGGTTTAGTCACTGGTATTTGGAGGTCTTGATGAAGTGTTATATCACAGGTTCAGGCTGTACCTTGGGCATGGGGAGGGCCAGGTCCCAGAAGGGGTCAAAGGTGATGGAGGTGTGTTTGCAGCGGGTGCAGTGGAGGGAGCTCTTGAGCTGTCCCACGAAGAGCGTGGCCACCGGGGAGTTCTCCAGCCCGCGGTACCACTCCAGGTCCCGCTGGCCCCTGGCTGCAACGCTGGGGGGGGGGGGGGAGGACGAGCGGGAAGGTTACTTCAAAAGCGTGGTGACGGGATGTGCAATACCTGGCACTTTTTCTCAACGGCCTGTAGTCAGATAATAGACTGTGTCTACAGCTCCTGAGATCAGTGCCTCAGTAGCACCTCAAGAAATCACTGCACGGTCAAGAATGCCGTGAATTCTGTCCCGTATCTTCCTTGTGGTTTGGAAGAAAGGCTTCATTTCTGCAGCAACTGCTGCTGCATAAACCACCTACATTTTATATAGACCATGCATGGTGTCGTAGAGATATGTGTCTTTGAAGTCTGTACATTTAAGAACACGGAAAATGCTGCAAGTTTGGTCACAAGTACGTAAATATGTCTAGACACCAGCTGATGATAGACGCTAGCTTACTGTATATACTTACCTCATTCCATCTGGAGTGGGTGGGCGTGGCATCCTGGTGGGGCGCTTCCCCTTCCGGAGCTCCTCCTTGAGCTCATCGTGGAGGGCGGAGACCAGGAAGCGCATGAACTCTTGAGCATCGTTCTGGCTGTGGGTGGGAGGGAGTAGCCAGGGGCAATGTCCTTATTAGTGTGGGTGGGAGGGTGTAGCCAGGGGCAATGTCCTTATTAGTGTGGGTGGGAGGGAGTAGCCAGGGGCAATGTCCTTATTAGTGTGGGTGGGAGGGTGTAGCCAGGGGCAATGTCCTTATTAGTGTGGGTGGGAGGGAGTAGCCAGGGGCAATGTCCTTATTAGTGTGGGTGGGAGGGTGTAGCCAGGGGCAATGTCCTTATTAGTGTGGGTGGGAGGGAGTAGCCAGGGGCAATGTCATTATTAGTGTGGGTGGGAGGGAGTAGCGAGGGGCAATGTCCTTAGGGATCTAATTCGGCTGATGTTTTCATTATTCAAACTCTAGTGCTCCTTTTACAACACTTGTGTAGCTGGGGGCAACGTCGTTAATATTAATTGACTTTGCCAATGTATAAAGATTTAAGTAATGCTATGGTATGTAGCTCCTTGTCCTACATTATACCACACACTAGCCTCATTCCCAGCCCCCTGCTTCATTCGGTTCTTTATTCGGTTGCACAAAGGTAAAGTTTTTCCTTCGTGCAACCGAATGCAGCGGGGGCCTGGGAATGAGGCATTTCCTTCGTGCAACCGAATGCAGCGGGGGCCTGGGAACGAGGCTAACCACGCACAACTTGTTACAAGAAAATGAAGGATGTATTTCCTGAACTATAAGGACAAGAGATAATTAGGAAAGAATTCCTTCTACATAGTCAATAGTCTTAAATTCCTAGGACACGAAGCCAAATTCCTTGAATAAAAAGGACAGTACATCTCTACTTTTTGCTTTGCTGCTCACCTGTACCCACTGAAGCGGGGGAACTCCTTGCTGAACCTGCTCTTGAAGGTGGAGGGGGAGAGGGAGGGGGTGTAGGAGGTGTAGGTGTAGGGGGAGGCCCGGCGGTCACCCCACATGGAGCGCATCAGCTCTGTGTAGACTGCCAAGGAGAGGGAGAAAGAAGGACCTTTCTCATTTGTATACTATAGTGTACTAGCTGTACACTAGCTGTATACTAGCTGGACACTATAGTATACTAGTTGTATACTATAGTATTCTAACTGTACACTATATTACACTGGCTATATACTATAGTATACAGCTGTACACTATAGTATACTAGTCGTGTTCAAGCCTTTTGGTGGCAGTGTAAGTTCCAAAGCTGCTCTTGTTTATAAGATCACTGCAGCACCTACAACTCTTTTGCCACTCAAGGAACAACAGTAAAGACAAACCTTTATACAGTCACTCATTAGATCAGAACAGCCCCAGACCACACAGACAAAGGCCTTGGGTTAGATAACAGACCAGGGAAGGCTCCCCTTACCTCCGAGAATGGAGTCAGTCTTCACTGCCCTCTCATTCCTGGCGAGGAAGATCCTGGTCATCTCTGGGGTGTGGCTGAGGCACTGGAGCATGGAGTTCATGAAGCAGGTGTTGCCTAGGTTGCGCAGGCCTATGATGCCATTGGAAGGAGCACTGCTGCTTTCATAGCCATCTGTGTTTATACCGACTGAGACCTTCGTACCTGTATGTGTGTGTGTGTGTGTGTGCGTGCGTGTGTGTGTGAATTTAGCATACATACACATACTCCGATTTCTCTATAGACGCCACATTCTAATTATGCCACAGCTTGACTCGAATACTCAGTAAGCCACAGCTCCCTGGCCAAGATGCTATGCGTCTACACATGTAATTATTATACTCTTATGCACAAGACGTTGATAGCCTAGAGACTTAGTCAATATCCTGTACAGTTAGCTACACCAGGTGACGTGTCTTCCATTACGGTCTCTTGCTCACCTTCTCCACGGCCGGTATAGGTGTATCGGCTGTAGGATGATGGGATGAAGACAGTGGCAGCTGTTGTTGCGGGCAGGTAGTGGCTTGTTGCAGCGGCAGCGGGTGAGCTCTTCACGGGAGGGGTGGGGTCAGCCAGACTTGTGAAGCTGCCGCTTCTACCTCGGCTTGAAGTTCTGCCACCGTTCGGCTGTCCCAAATCATACGCTATAGGACTGGGAGTGCTCCTTGGGCTAGAGGACGTACTTCTACGTCCTGTAGGTCGACCTGAAGTTCTCTGTCCTGTAGTAGCACTAGTACTGTGGTTTGAGGTCAAATTGTTCTTTGCCAAGGGAGAGCTCTGCCTCCCGCAGTCGGACACTCCTCTTCCCGAGTCACTGGTGCTGCCTCCACTCGAGGTTGCAGAGAGGTTCCCAAGGGACTGCCTGAGGTGGGAGTGCCTGGGGCTTGATGCCAGGGTACCGCTGCCTGTGTTGCCAGACGACGACACTCCGCTGTCCCAGTTGAACACATCGCAAATGGAAGATGTGGAGTTACTCCTGTGCAGTCTTCCAACAGAAGAGGGTCTGCTACCACCCCTTGGGGCAGCCACGGAGGTACCAGGCTGCTTTCGCTTGTTTACAGTATTGGAAACTGTGGCTGCTGGCTTGGGAGTCTGTGAAATGGTCGGGTGGCCCTGCTTCTCGCTTTTCCTCCTCTGGCGAGGGGAGTCCCTACCTCCATGAGCGTGTCCCTCCCTGGGAGTGCTTGGCCTGTGACTGGAAGGGGTCACACTCTGAGAGACGTCCTTACTTTGTCTCTGCGATGGCCTTGTCGCCTGGCTTTGCTCCACTGGGAAGGCGTATGGAGGGGGCTGTCTTCCCTTGGGCAGGAGGGCGTTGCCGAGGGATGGCTCTGACGAATATTTGCTCTGGTGTCTCGATGTCTCGGTGACAGAGAGAGGCTTGGAACTGTGCTGTGATGTCACGGCAGTAGTAGCCATACCCGTGTAAGTTGCTGGGACACTACCACCAATGGAGTGCCTCCTGTGATGTCCACTTCCAGATCTTGCAGAGCTGCTTCCGTCACGAGCAGAGGACTCACCAACGTTACTTCCGTAGCCATTGTGCCATGCATCCACAGCCGACTGCTTCACAGTGGTGGGAGTCTTGGTATCACTTGTGCTTGCTTTAGAACTTTCCTTGCTCTTGTCTTTCTTGCCCATAAACATCGAAGGCAGAAATTTAGACTTTTTAGCAGAAGAGCTCCCAGTCACGGTCTTCACCGGGCTTACGCCACCAGTGGCCTTCATCGGACCGGACTTCCCTCCACGGGTGGAAGGTGAATTCTTCGGTTTCTTTCCTTTTGGATCTTGAGAGGGAGTGGTACCGACTGGTGATATGGTCCCCTGGACTGCGGTACGCGGCAGGGGTTGGGTCAAGGAACCGACTCTCACGGAGTTGAACCTGGGCGCGTCCCAGGCTGCACTGTAGAGGACATTGTTGCTGTTGTTGGCGTTGGCATAGGCCAGCCCGCTCTGCGTCTGCAGGGCTGACGCAGACGTCTGGGTGCCTGTGTTTGCCATTCCCGGTACAACCGGTGTAGGCTTCCTAAAGAGTTGAAATGCAGATGAAAACTCAACAAGGTAGGAAGTACAGGGATATGGGTCTATGTATACGGGATAGGATGGACACCGCTCATTGTTGAAACTAACCGTATCTGCACCATACGCACACCATTTCCATCCACTTGACGTTCTAAAACAGCGCAAATTACTACGTAAAATACCTAAATGGGCTCATAGTTCACAGTAATAGATTTAAGACTTCGATCCTGTGAAGTTCAGGTAGTCCCAACAACGGTGCGCATACGGTGCAGATATGGTCAGTTTCAGCGACGAGCAGTGTCCGTTATACTCCATATTCATAGGCACATTTCCTATGAAGTACACGACATAGTAAATGCTTATAACTTTGCACGCCAATGACGCATTTTTGCATCATTGGATCGTTATAAAGGTTGAGTTGCATAGCTTATCGTTAACGTGCTTCAGCGTCGTGGTCCCAAGCTTTTCATGTGCGAGTACACTTGCTTGTGGATCGTGGCCGGGAGCACGTTTATTCTTCTTCTGTTTTGAATGACTGCTAGGCTTTCAAGAGACACATTCTTATTATTAAATATATTTATTATAGGCGTCCAAAGTGTTAATATGTACAGACTATACTTATTCTTATCTAGCTAGACAGTGAGGCCAACAACGTATACCCCTGCAGAGATACGGCAATGGCTTACCAAGAACACATTTTCTTGAGTGTGATTCTAAAATGCCTGATCTTGCGGTTGATGCGTCTGGTCCAGACTGCTAGTGATGAAGGCGGTGGGATCAACCCAGGCATCTAGCTCTCACGTGCCGCTCAACAACTTCCAGATCAGGTTTCTCCAGTAGTGATCTGTGTATTTACATCACAAGCAGGCAACAGTAGCCATTAGAAGGCCATACGTACTACATTAAGGTTTATACTAATCATGATATGGAGAACTGGTCCCTTAGAAAAGATTAATTTGGCTGCAAGATTGGAAATTGTAAAAAAAACACCACACATACACACACACGTGCATGCACACACACACACAGACACACACCAGACAATAGATTTGTCTATAGGACTCAAACATCAAGGTTCCTCTTCTATAGATTCTTGATTCTTATAGAAGCAGCATAATTTCCAAGTACTAAAATCATCCCTGATATTTCCATCTTCAATGTTGACAGCCTTGTGTTTAGCCTCCATTCTCAAACTTTTATTTATAACATTGACACAATCTTGTTCATTAGTCTGTGGTGTACACCAAACAGTCATACACAGTTTCCACACTGCTAAATTATTTATGCACTTTTGTAACTTTATAGCCCCACCTTCTTGCTTACAACTTATCATCAGGCTTATGCATACAACAATAGGTATACTAGCAAGGTAGCTGATTGCAACTTAGCCGCCTACAATGACTCTAAAACACAGATACTATAGTATCTCTGCTCTAAAAACCTCCGCAGTCCGCAGTGGTATAAATTACAGGGATATCCCCTCTAAAACTTGACCGAAGCCAGTAAAAATCCCTTCCTTCTTGCCACCAACCCACCGTTCGCTGTCTTTACTTCTCTAAACCTCCAAGCGAGGAACACCACACGGCTAGGCTCGAGGGTCAGTTTGCCTCGGGATAGCTGTTACAAGGAAGGGCTTTTCGATCCAAAATCTTCACTTCACTTCGTCCGTACTCTTCGCAGTCAAATCTCGCTCAAAAATTATATCTTGAAAGGGTCGCTGTAGTCTCGGCTCTCTGCCAAATCTTCACCACAACTGTGAACAGTGTTCAGGTAGCTGACTGTAGCTGCGAACACGAAGAGACGCTATCCCGCAGCCATGGTTCATTGTTAGCGTGGGTGGCTTATTACCATGGTAACGCCTACTGTTTATAGCTTGAACTTTAAACCTAGCTCGTGGACACCACCAGTGCCTGTGGAAACTAGCTATTGCAGAACTACACCAGTTCAGATTAGTGGAGATCTGTGGAGACTAGTGCAGAACTACACCAGTTCAGATTAGTGGAGATCTGTGGAGACTAGTGCAGAACTAGACCAGTTCAGATTAGTGGAGATCTGTGGAGACTAGTGCAGAACTAGACCAGTTCAGATTAGTGGAGATCTGTGGAGACTAGTGCACAACTAGACCAATGCAGGACAGAATGATGGATTTGCGAACAGAGTCTCACGGCAATTGACTTAATTTTTATCACGTGAGCTTTAACTTTGTGTGCTGTGATTCTTACTCATGGAGGGTGAACCCAAGTGCATGCTTTACATATAGCCATGACAATGAACTACTGAGGTTCAGCTCTTACCTCAAAGTAATTGAACTGAACCCCAATAGGTCACACCACGGTGGTGTGACCTATTGGGGTTCAGTTCAATTACTTTTGCATGTGCTTGTACTTATTGCTATCATCCAGTAATAATTATATTGGTACAGTGGATTTTGGTTGAGGGTTCCTAAAGAATTATATATTTTCTGACATGGTACCAGAATCAGAATATTTTATAGGTGTTCAATGTGTTCCTAAATTCTTTGATGGAGGGTGTAATATATCCTAGGATTATTGGCAGGAAGAACTAGAATCAGCCTTACTATACAACATTTTATAGGGGGTTCCTAAATTCCTAGTATTTTTTGATGGGGGGTGCAATATATCCTAGGATTATTGGCAGGGGGTGCTGGAATTTCTACTGTGATGAGGGGTGCTAGTTTTCCTGAGGGGGGTCCAATTTTCCTAGCATGGGGGTGCCAAATTTCCTGGGGTGACAAATTTCCTGTGACACCGGTTGAGATTTATAATCCTGAATTTGACAAATATTTGGCAAGGTGGCGCGTTTGTTAACAACCTGAGATTTGAGCGTTGCCTCCCCAATGTAATCGAGTGGATGCATCGATTCTTGGCTTTCTAAGCCTAGTAGCCAACTTGCCTTTTTCCAAAGAGTTCTGAAGCTAAAAGGATGACTGCCTCCTGTGATTCCCAGTCGTCGCCTATCCAACGCTCCGGGTGTCTGACACTCCAGGAGGGATGAGAGGCTCCGTAGGCTGTTTTTTTTTTCCATACTTTTTTCCTCTAAGTTTTAAACTAAATGCTGCTAACTATGAAAGGTTTGTGGCTGTTCTTAGGGAGCTTGATGGACTCCAAGAAATTTTTCAACTGTTAGAAACTGTGTAGCCACTGTACACATAGTTTTCGTGTACCCCATGCAACCATGAATGCCATAGTGAGTCACCTCAAGTGGTACTTGTGTATAATATTTATTACCGGTACTGCATGTGCAATATATCATGCATAATAATATGATTCTTTAG
Source organism: Phakellia ventilabrum (assembly GCA_963921505.1). Lineage (NCBI taxonomy): Eukaryota > Metazoa > Porifera > Demospongiae > Axinellida > Axinellidae > Phakellia > Phakellia ventilabrum. Next base: position 8,848,333 of record OY997379.1, on the reverse strand, counting down.
TATACTCTTGGCTTTGAGTTATTGATATTTGTGCAGTGATATGTAATTGTATTGAAAGTTTGGAGTTAATTGTTTACAAGTTATATGAAGACTACAGTTCATTTTACCAGATTTTGGTCTCTTTCTTAACTTGGAGTACTGTATGGTGTGTTCATTGCCATGGTTGCTGTCTTGCCAATTATACATGGTTAATTCTATACTAGCTGCAACTTGAGTACTAGCCACTATCTACGGTGCCAGCCCATGTGCATGCAACATTTGAAAGAGGTGGGGAGGTCTGGAGGAGAGTATCATGTAGAAGTCTGGCAAACGATAAGGTAGTTAAATTAACACTTTTCAGTAATAAATATACACAGCAATACTTAACAGAATCAACTATACGTTGACCCTACAACTAAAAGTAGTATAAAAATGGATTCCTGGTGCACATTGATCTAAGATCACTCAAACACCAACATTAGGTCACATACATGCATGGTGGCTACAATAATGATGTAATGATAACACAATACATTTTAATTAATACATATTGCATGCAGAGATATCAAAAACATAATTATAATTACACTGAAGAGATGTAATGGCTGCACAGTACCATGGAGTGATAAAGAGCAAAAATAATCTCATATATCAGCATGGCATTCATGGTTGCATGAGGTGCACAAAAATTATGTGTACAGCGGGCTACACAGTTTCTAACAGTTCAACAATTTCTTGGAGTCCATCAAGCTCCCTAAGAACAGCCACAAACTTTTCATAGTTAGCAGCATTTAGTTCTACCTGAGAGAGGACTGACTTTATCAGAAGGCGGATTTTATTAGAGTTGGTCACACCTCCCACTGATGCTTCCTCCCACACACTTTGAGTTATGAGTCCAGCGCTAAAGTACAGTTTGTCCGCCAGTTCTGCAGCACCCACCAAGGGAGTGAGCGTAGTCACTAGCGTCGGGAAATTTGAAAACAGTCTCTGATACTGCGGTGTTTTTTTAAGCTCTGGCACCGGTTCAGTTGAGAAGGCGGGATGTGCTGCTGTGATAGCTAGTAGAGACATATATAGGCCAATTAACACAAGTCAGTATTAACTGTTATACTATTCAGACTTAACAGTGAAACGTTCAGTCAACATTCCGACTTTAGTGCAGCTTGATTAGTTAGGATTTAACACAAACTTATCATTTTACTAGCGGATATATAGTCGGGGAAGGAGTCATTAGGGAATTCAGTAGCTATGGCAGCAATACTCCTCGTATCTATTTCATGTCTGCTACATGTAGGTATGGAGGGTTCCTTTCAATTAAGTTTGCAGAAAATTAGATAATCTCACAAACTCATACAGATTTTATATGGGCTCATATGAGAGATTTGGTCTTCACTGCGTGCATTGATAATGGCACTGCACTTGCACACTCGCTTTACACCGAGAAAAACATGGTTTCATTAAATCAGTTTGTGGTTGGCACTATCCAATGTTTCCTCTATGTGTAGTCTGAATACCTTAACCTTCCTCATGGAGATTATCTTCCACTGAAAGAGGAAGTTTTAATTCAGATAGCATGTGAACAAGCACATATGCTTGCTCAGGCTTGCCCCACAAGATCAGTTATTCTACTTATATGGTCTACAGAAGTTTTACAATATTCAATTTACCTCCTTGATGGTCACTAGCTCCTCCAGACTTGTCACTAGCTCTGCCCGACTGGTTGAGTTTCAGAATGATGGGCATGCAAACCTTCTCTAGCTCCTTTTGCTGATAGTAGAATTCATCTTTCTCAGCTGTCTGGTTCTTGTCAAGCCAGTCAATCACCTCCTTGCACTTGCGAATAACATGCAGTCGTTCTTCTTCACTCAGCTTCTCCCTCGCTTCGTTCGCCTCCATGGTGTTCTTCATGGAGAATGCGTATCTCTCCAGCAAGTTCTTGGATGCTATTCTCTCACGACACTTATCGTCTTCAGCTTTGTACTGCTCAGCCTCCCGTATCATTCGCCCAAGTTCATCGGAGCTCAATCGGCCCGTGTCATTGGTAATATTAATGTCAATCTCGCTCTCCTTTCCTGTGCTCTTATCAATGGCTGACACATTTAGAATGCCGTTATGATTCATGAGGAATGTGACTTCAATTTCAGGTACACCTCGAGGTGCCGGTGGGATGCCACTGAGCTCAAATGTGCCCAGTAGGTTGTTGTCACTAGTCATGGCTCTCTCTCCTTCGTACACCCGGATGAGCACACTAGTTTGGTTGTCTGAATAGGTAGAGAAAGTCTTGGTTTTCTTCCCGGGGATGACATGGCTGCGTTGCATGATGGTAGTCATCAATCCACCTAAGGTCTCGACACCCAGGGACAGTGGTATCACATCGACCAAGAGTAGACATTGGTCGACTGCACTCTTGTCTTTAGCAATGATGGCGGCTTGGACGGCAGCACCGTAGGCAACTGCCTCATCTGGATTGATTGACTTGTTCAGTTCCTTGCCATCGAAGAAGTCTTGCAGAAGCTTCTGAATCTTGGGAATACGCGTGGACCCACCAACAAGAACAATGTCATGAATCTCACTCTTGTCAAGGGTACGATTATCACGAATATGAAGGGCCTTCTCGACAGGCTCCAGTGTGCTTCTGAAGAGGTCAGCATTCAGCTCCTCAAACCGAGCCCTAGTGATCTTGGTGTAGAAGTCGATGCCTTCGAAAAGACAGTCGATTTCAATACTAGCTTCCGTAATGGAGGAAAGGGTCCTCTTAGCCCTCTCGCAAGCTGTTCTCAGGCGATGAACAGATCTCTTGTTTTGGGACATGTCTTTCTTGAATTTCCTCTCAAACTCTAGGACAAAGTGATTCACCATTCGGTTGACAAAGTCCTCTCCTCCGAGGTGAGTGTCTCCTGAAGTGGACAACACCTGAAAATATCCGTCTGTAATCTCCAAGATCGAGACATCAAAGGTACCTCCCCCAAGATCAAAGACTAGGACAGTTCGCTCAACTCCATCCATTCTGTCCAATCCGTATGCAACAGCAGCAGCAGTAGGCTCATTGATCATTCGAAGCACATTTAGACCAGCAATGGTGGCAGCATCTTTCGTGGCCTGACGTTGCAAGTCATTGAAATACGCTGGCACGGTAACCACTGCATCCGTAACTGTCTTCCCGAGATAGGTCTCAGCAGTTTCCTTCATCTTGGCAAGTACCATGGCTGAAATCTCTTCGGCAAAGAAAGTTTTTTTCTCGCCCTTGTACTCCACCTTCACCTTCGGTCGCCCAGCTTCTTCCGCAACCTCAAAGGGCCAGTGAGTCTTGTCTGAGGACACGCTGGGATCGTCACTTCTGCGTCCGATAAGCCTCTTAGCGTCGAAAACGGTGTTCGCGGGGTTCAAAGTCGCCTGGTTCTTCGCCGCATCGCCGATGAGACGCCCCGTATCTGTAAACGCGACGTAGCTGGGGGTGGTTCGACTGCCCTGATCGTTGGGGATGATCTCCACCTTCCCATGCTGGAAGACCCCGACGCAGGAGTAGGTGGTCCCCAAGTCAATTCCAACTGCGGGCGCTTTCTGCGACATCGAATAATATATTTGAGGGCCTGGGGCGTCCGAATAATATATTATAGTAATAGTATAGTAAAGCACTCACTCTACTACATGTACGCGAGCCAGACCACTATCTTAGAGGGCCTGGGGCGTCTGATTATACTATACTAAAGCATAGGTAATATAGCTTCCCACTCACTCTAATACTAGTCTCGCGCGAGCCAGACTACGGGGCTTCCCATAGAGCACAGGTCGTCGAACTGAAATTTAGCGCAAATGAACTGCTAAAGTAAACACTGACTGGCTTCATAGATATTGTCATTCCGTGAGCATTATTAGGAATGTGGCCACAGGTGTTGATTAGGGAAGATTAGTATATTATGAATCTATTAGCAAATTATAGTTAAACATGACAACTCTGACATTGATCAGGGAGCGCTCAACAGAGCAAACTTAGAAACTGCCATACGTAGTGTAGCCGGCAGTCCTAAACGCTTCATCTTATTCAGGAGCGTACATGCGCAGCTGGTGCATGCTGGGCTAAACCACTCAATATTTTTCTCTCGACTGCCCCCCTGAGATTTATAGTTTACATGTAGACAGGTGTACAACTCCCGTGCGAGTTCTGATGAAAATAAGTGGAGAGCTGCAGTAGCTTTGTAGCCGTTTCATGGGCTTTCATAGTCCTGTGGGTGACTGGATGATGAATCCACTGTCCACCAGAACAGCCTGTACTGACAGACCTACGTGTATAGAATATCAATCATTTTGCAAGGCTGTTTGTGTTTACTGAGCTAGCCCCACCCCCGCATGGGTGGGGCTAGTTTGCTAGACTAGGCTTATAGTTACAACTGGTGATATCTGTTGCCACCTAACCTTTAACCCCCGTGCTTGAACTACAGCCATGTTACTGTTGCGTTAAATCATAGTTGTCAACGATGTTAGTCCTATTGACTATGGCCATTTAATGAATACCAGACCCAAAGAGGTATATACTTGCCACAAGGTACAGGATGTGTGTATGTGGCCTGTATGAGAATGTGTATTATTAGTCTCATGCCAAGACCTCTACTAGCCTGCCGGCAAAAGAGTTAGCCAGTTCCATGACAACCGTTGCGTGATCTATTGCATGAGGTTCAGCTCTTACCATTTAGGTAACTGTGTTGTGACCTATTGGGGTTCAGTTCAACGCCAGTTGAGATTTATAATACTGAATTTGACAAATATTTTGCAAGGTGGTGCATTTGTTAACAGCCTGGGATTTGAGCGTTGCCTCCCGAGTCAGGGATCGGCCCCCCTGTACATATAATTATCGATTCTTGACTATCTAAGCCTAGTAGCCAACTTGCATGCGCATGGGCCGGCACCGTACATAGTGGCTAGTACTCAATGCAAGTTGCAGCTAGTATAGAATTAACCATGTATAATTGGCAAGACAGCAACCATGGCAGTGAACATACGGTGCTAGAGACCAAAATCTGGTAAACTGAACTATAGTCTTCATATAACTTCTAAACAATTAACTCCAAACTTTCAATATAATTAGCACTGCACAAATATCATATTATTAATATTCATGATATAGTGCACAGTACTAGTAATAAATATTATACACAAGTACAGATATAGCCATTTGAGGTGACTCACTCAGGTGACAAAAACTATGTGTACAGTGGCTACACAGTTTCTAACGCAATGCTTAATACATACTGCATGCAGAGATATCAAAATATAATTATATAATTACACTGACAAGATGTAATGGCTGCACAGTACCATGGAGCGATAAAGAGTAAAATAGTCTCATATATCAGCATGGCATTCATGGTTGCATGAGGTGCACAAAAACTATGTGTACAGCGGGCTACACAGTTTCTAACAGTTCAACAATTTCCTGGAGTCCATCAAGCTCCCTAACAACAGCCACAAACTTTTCATAGTTAGCAGGATTTAGTTCTACCTGAGAGAGGACTGACTTTATCAGAAGGCGGATTTTATTAGAGTTGGTCACACCTCCCACTGATGCTTCCTCCCACACACTGTTAGTTATGAGTCCAGCGCTAAAGTACAGTTTGTCCGCCAGTTCTGCAGCACCCACCAAGGGAGTGAGCGTAGTCACTAGCGTCGGGAAATTTGAAAACAGTCTCTGATACTGCGGTGTTTTTTTAAGCTCTGGCACCGGTTCAGTTGAGAAGGCGGGATGTGCTGCTGTGATAGGTAGTAGAGACATATATAGGCCAATTAACACAAGTCAGTATTAACTGTTATACTATTCAGACTTAACAGTGAAACGTTCAGTCAACATTCCGACTTTAGCGGATACAGTCGGGGAAGGAGTCAGGCTCCTTACAATAGACTCTTCCTGTGAAAAATGCCATTAGGGAATTCAGTAGCTATGCCAACAATACTCCTAGTGTCTAATGGAGGGTTCCTTTCAAGTTTGCAGAAAATTGAATAATCTCACAAACGTATACAGATTATATATGGGAGATTTATTAGGTCTTCACTGCATGCATGCATTGATAAAGGCACTGCACTTGCACACTAGTCTCATGTGCCAGCCCCCTTCCGCAAAAAATGGGAAGTGGTCTGGTGAACGCGTTGTATGTACAGCTTCTGCAACTCTGGAATGTAAGCAGCTATGTAACCTTGTATTAATTTGAAAGTGTCTAGACAGTACAACGTGCTAATGAAGTAGGTGCGAGACTCCTATCCACACTCATGATAGCTTCACTCACCCACCCCCCAGGCTGCACTCCACTTGATCCTTTGATAGATAGCTTGAACTAGCAGCTATTTCGCACCTCAGCCTTAAGATCTAATCTACTTCACACCTCAGGCTAAGAATGCAATGATCAAGAGATAATTGATCGTGTGACAAAGATCTGCACCTGATTGGAGTGCAACCAGCAGAGCATCGCTCAGTTAACACGGTCGCCAGACCATTTACCATTTTTTGCGGAAGGGGGCTGGCACGCAAGTCTACTTGCACACTTGCTTTACACTGAGAAGAAACCTTTAGCTGAACAGCTGCCTAGTTTGCTGGCATGATTGACATGCAGCCCAATCCTTCTTGAAGCCAGTCAGTATTTACTTTAGTGCATGGTTTCATTCCTAAATCAGTTGGTGGTTGGCACTATCCAAATGTTTCCTCTGTGTGTACATGTAGTCTGAATACCTTAACCTTCCTCATGGAGATTATCTCCACTGAAAGAGGAAGTTTTAGGAATTCAGATAGCATGTGAACAAGCACATGTGCTTGCTCAGGCTTGCCCCACAAGATCAGTTATTCTACACATATATCTACTGAAGTTTCACAATATTCAATTTACCTCCTTGATGGTCACCAGCTCCTCCAGACTGGTCACTAGCTCCGCCTGACTGGTTGAGTTTCAGAATGATGGGCATGGAAACCTTCTCTAGCTCCTTTTGCTGATAGTAGAATTCATCTTTCTCAGCTGTCTGGTTCTTGTCAAGCCAGTCAATCACCTCCTTGCACTTGCTAATAACATGCAGTCGTTCTTCTTCGCTCAGCTTCTCCCTCGCTTCGTTCGCCTCCATGGTGTTCTTCATGGAGAATGCGTATCTCTCCAGCAAGTTCTTTCTTTCTATTCTCTCACGACACTTATCGTCTTCAGCTTTGTACTGCTCAGCCTCCCGTACCAGTCGTGCAATTTCATCAGAGCTCAATCGGCCGGTGTCATTGACAATATTAATGTCAATCTCGCTCTCCTTTCCTGTGCTCTTATCAATTGCTGACACAGTTAGAATGCCGTTAATAGTAGTGCGGAATGTGACTTCAATCTTAGGTACACCTCGAGGCACCGGTGGGATGCCCGTGAGCCCAAATGTGCCTAGTAGGTTGTTGTCACTAGTCATGGCTCTCTCTCCTTCGTACACCCGGATGAGCACATTAGTTTGGTTGTCTGAATAGGTAGAGAAAATCTTGGTTTTCTTCCCGGGGATGATAGAGTTCCGTTCGATAATGGAAGTCATCACCCCACCTACGGTCTCGACACCCAGAGACAGTGGTATCACATCAACCAAGATTATGCCTTGGTCGAGTGCACTCTTGTCTCTAGAAAGGATGGCGGCTTGGACGGCAGCACCATAGGCAACTGCCTCATCTGGATTGATTGACTTGTTCAGTTCCTTGCCATCGAAGAAGTCTTGTAGAAGCTTCTGAATCTTGGGAATATGCGTGGACCCACCAACAAGAACAATGTCATGGATCTCACTCTTGTCAAGGCTACGATTATCACGAAGACGAAGGGCCTTCTCGACGGTCTCCAGTGTGCCTCTGAAGAGGTCAGCATTCAGTTCCTCAAACCGAGCCCTAGTGATCTTGGTGTAGAAGTCGATGCCTTCGAAAAGGGAGTCAATTTCAATACTAGCTTCTGTAAAGGAGGAAAGGGACCTCTTAGCCCTCTCGCAAGCTGTTCTCAGGCGATGCAGAGATCTCTTGTTTTGGGACATGTCTTTCTTGAATTTCCTCTCAAACTCTTGGACAAAGTGATTCACCATTCGGTTGACAAAGTCCTCTCCTCCCAGGTGGGTATCTCCTGAAGTGGACAACACCTGAAAATGTCCATCTTCAATCTCCAAGATCGAGACATCAAAAGTACCTCCTCCAAGATCAAAGACTAGGACAGTTCGCTCAACTTCATCCATTCTGTCCAATCCGTATGCAACAGCAGCAGCAGTAGGCTCATTGATGATTCGAAGCACATTTAGACCAGCAATGGTGCCGGCATCTTTCGTGGCCTGACGTTGCAAGTCATTGAAGTACGCTGGCACGGTAACCACTGCATCCGTAACTGTCTTCCCGAGATAGGTCTCAGCAGTTTCCTTCATCTTGGCAAGTACCATGGCTGAAATCTCTTCGGCAAAGAAAGTTTTTTTCTCGCCCTTGTACTCCACCTTCACCTTCGGTCGCCCAGCCTCTCCCACAATTTCAAAGGGCCAGTGTTTCTTGTCTGAGGACACGCTGGGATCGTCACTTCTGCGTCCGATAAGCCTCTTAGCGTCGAAAACGGTGTTTGCGGGGTTCAAAGTCGCCTGGCCATGGTTCTTCGCCGCATCGCCGATGAGACGTTCTGTATCCGTAAACGCGACGTAGCTGGGGGTGGTTCGACTGCCCTGATCGTTGGAGATGATCTCCACCTTCCCATGCTGGAAGACCCCAACGCAAGAATAGGTGGTCCCCAAGTCAATTCCAACTGCGGGCGCTTTCTGCGACATCTTTGAGGGCCTGCGGCGTCTGAATAGTATAGTAAAGCACTCACTCTACTACATGTACGCGAGCCAGACCACTATCTTAGAGGCCCTGGGGCGTCTGATTATAGTATACTAAAGCACTCACTCTAGTACTAGTCTTGCGCGAGCCAGACTACGGGACTTCCTTAGTCTCGCGAGCCAGCCCACTTCCTTCCGCAGCACCGATCGCTTTCAGTATCAGCACGCGGCCGATACTGAAAGCGATCGGTGCTGCAGAAGGAAGAAGGAAGTGGGCTGGCTCGCGAGACTAGGGACTTCCCATAGAGAGTTAAGTGAAATTTAGCGCAAATGAACTGCTAAAGTAAACACTGACTGGCTTCATAGGTAGTATTGTTCATTCCGTGAGCATTATCATCTATGATGGGAATGTGGCAAGTCTGACATTCGCTCAACAGAGCAAACTTAGAAACTGCCATACGTAGTGTAGCCAGCAGGCCTAAACTGCTTCATCTTATTCAGGAGCGTACATGCGTAGCTGGTGCATGCTGGGCTAAACCACTCAATGCTTTTCTTTCGATTGCCCCCCTGAGATTTATAGTTTACATGTAGACAGGCGCACAACTCTCGTGCAAGTTCTGATGAAAATAAGTGGAGTGCTGCAGTAGCTTTGTAGCTGTTTCATGGGCTTTCATAGTCCTGTGGGTGACTGGATGATGAATCCACTGTCCACCAGAACAGCCTGTACTGCTACTCCTTCACAGACCTGCATGTGTAGAGTATAGGTAACAATCATTTTGCAGGGCTGTTTATGTTTACAGAGCTAGCCCCACCCCTGCATGGGTGGGGCTAGCTCTAGGCTCATAGTTACATCTAGCGATATCTGTTGCCACCTAACTTTTAACCCCAGTGCTTGAACTACAGTCATGTTACTGTTGCATTAAATCATAGTCGTCAACGTTAACGTTATGTTAGTCCTATTGACTATGGCCATGTACTGAATACCAGACCCAAAGAGATACTTGCCACAAGGTACAGGATGTGTGTATGTGGCCTGTATGAGTCTGTGTGTATTATTAGTCTCATGCCAAGACCTCTACTCACCTGCCCCATGACAATGGTTGCATGACCTACTGAGGTTCAGCTCTTGCCATTCAGGGTGTGACCTATTGGGGTTCAGCTCTTGCCATTCAGGCACCTGTAGTGTGACCTATTGGGGTTCAGCTCTTACTATTCAGGGCATCTGTGGTGGGACCTATTGTGGTTCAGCTCAATGCCGGTTAATCCTGAATTTGACAAACATTTAGCAAGGTGACGCGTTTTTTAACAACCTGGGATTTGAGCGTTGCCTCCCCAATGTAATCGAGTAGATATATCGATTCTTGACTTTCTAAGCCTAGTAGCCAACTTGCCTTTTTCCTGAAGCTAAAAGGATGACTGGGCAATGGTGCCTCCTGTGATTCCCAGTCGTCGCCTATCCAACGCTCTGGGTGTCTGAGACTTCAGGAGGGACGGGAGGCTCCCTAGGCTATTTTTTTCTCCGAGCTTTTTTTTCTCTAAGTTTTGAACTAAATGCTGCTAACTATGAAAGGTTTGTGGCTGTTCTTAGGGAGCTTGATGGACTCCAAGAAATTGTTGAACTGTTAGAAACTGTGTAGCCACTGTACACATAGTTTTCGTGTACCCCATGCAACCATGAATGCCATATAGTGAGTCACCTCAAATGGCTATACCTGTACTTGTGTATACCGATACTACATGTGCAATATATCATGCTTAGACCATATATGAATAATTTATGAGGTAAATCCTTTGAAGTATGCCGGTTAGTAGAGGGTAGGTTAATGCCCTCAGTAGTTGCTAAGCAGTATCCAGCACTTTGATGTCTTCGCACCTCTAGATTGTTTATATAGGATAGACACCTGGCTCTCAGGATTTAACCTACTTAAACACCCATGGGAACCGAGGAAGTGTTAATTGAGTCTCCGCCCTCGACTCAATTAACACTTCCTCGGTTCCCATGGGTGTTTAAGTAGGTTAAATCCCTCTAGCCAGGTATCTATCCTATACATAATAATATGATTCTTCAGTATACTTTTGGCTTTAAGTTATTGATATTTGTGCAGTGCTATGTAATTGTATTGAAAGTTAGGAGTTACTTGATTACTTAGAAGTTATATGAAGACTATATAGTTCATTTTACCCAGATTTTGGTCTCTTTGGAGCACCGTATGTTCATTGCCATGGTTGCTGTCTCGCCAATTATACATGGTTAATTGTATACTAGCTGCAACTTGAGTACTAGCCACTATCGCATGCAACATTTGGGGGAGGTCCAGAGGAGAGTATAATCCTGTAGTAGTAATAATTATACACAGCAATACTTAACAGAATCAACTATACGTTGACCCTACAACTAAAAGTAGTATAAAAATGGATTCCTGGTGCACATTGATCTAAGATCACTCAAACACCAACATTAGGTCACATACATGCATGGTGGCTACAATATTGATGTGATGATAACAAAATGCATTTCAATTAATACATTCTGCATGCAGAGATATCAAAAATATAATTATAATTACACGAAAGAGTTATAATGGTACCATGGAGTGATAAAGAGTAAAATAGTCTCATGTATCAGCATGGCATTCATGGTTGCATGAGGTGCACAAAAACTATGTGTACAGCGGCTACACAGTTTCTAACAGTTCAACAATTTCTTGGAGTCCATCAAGCTCCCTAAGAACAGCCACAAACCTTTCATAGTTAGCAGCATTTAGTTCTACCTGTGAGAGGACTGACTTTATCAGAAGGCGGAGTTTATTAGAGTTGGTCACACCTCCCACTGATGCTTCCTCCCACACACTGTTAGTTATGAGTCCAGTGCTAAAGTACAGTTTGTCCGCCAGTTCTGCAGCACCTACCAAGGGAGTGAGTGTAGTCACTAGCGTCGGGAAATTTGAAAACAGTCTCTGATACTGCGGTGTTTTTTTAAGCTCTGGCACCGGTTCAGTTGAGAAGGCGGGATGTGCTGCTGTGATAGGTAGTAGAGACATATATAGGCCAATTAACACAAGTCAGTATTAACTGTTATACTATTCAGACTTAACAGTGAAACGTTCAGTCAACATTCCGACTTTAGTGCAGTTTGATTAGTTAGGATTTAACACAAACTTGTCATTTTACTAGCGGATATATAGTCGGGGAAGGAGTCATTAGGGAATTCAGTAGCTATGGCAGCAATACTCCTCGTATCTATTTCATGTCTACTACATGTATGGAGGGTTCCTTTCAATTAGGTTTGCAGAAAATTAGATAATCTCACAAACTTATACAGATTTTATATGGGCCCATATGAGAGATTTGGTCTTCACTGTGTGCATTGATAATGGCACTGCACTTGCACACTTGCTTTACACTAAGAAACATGCAGCCCAATCCTTCTTGAAGCCAGTCAGTGTTTACTTTAGCACATGGTTTCATTCTAAAATCAGTTTGTGGTTGGTACTACTCCTCTACTTGTAGACTGAATACCTTAACCTTCCTCATGGAGATTATCTTCACTGAAAGAGGAAGTTTTGGGAATTCAGATAGCATGTGAACAAGCACATGTGCTTGCTCAGGCTTGCCCCACAAGATTCTACTTATATGGTCTACAGAAGTTTTACAATATTCAATTCACCTCCTTGATAGTCACTAGCTCCTCCAGACTGGTCACTAGCTCCGCCTGACTGGTTGAGTTTCAGAATGATGGGCATGGAAACCTTCTCTAGCTCCTTTTGCTGATAGTGGAAGTCATCCTTCTCAGCTGTCTGGTTCTTGTCAAGCCAGTCAATCACCTCCTTGCACTTGCTGATAACATGCAGTCGTTCTTCTTCGCTCAGCTTCTCCCTCGCTTCGTTCGCCTCCATGGTGTTCTTCATGGAGAATGCGTATCTCTCCAGCAAGTTCTTGGATGCTATTCTCTCACGACACTCATCGTCTTCAGCTTTGTACTGCTCAGCCTCCCGTATCATTCGCCCAAGTTCATCTGAGCTCAATCGGCCCGTGTCATTGACAATATTAATGTCAATCTTGCTCTCCTTTCCTGTGCTCTTATCAATGGCTGACACATTTAGAATGCCGTTATGATTCATGAGGAATGTGACTTCAATTTCAGGTACACCTCGAGGCGCCGGTGGGATGCCACTGAGCTCAAATGTGCCTAGTAGGTTGTTGTCACTAGTCATGGCTCTCTCTCCTTCGTACACTCGGATGAGCACACTAGTTTGGTTGTCTGAATAGGTAGAGAAAATCTTGGTTTTCTTCCCGGGAATGATAGAGTTCCGTTGGATGAGGGGAGTCATCACCCCACCTACAGTCTCGACACCCAGGGACAGTGGTATCACATCGACCAAGAGTAGACGTTGGTCGAATGTACTCTTCTCTCCAGCAATGATGGCGGCTTGGACGGCAGCACCATAGGCAACTGCCTCATCTGGATTGATTGACTTGCACAGTTCCTTGCCATCGAAGAAGTCTTGTAGAAGCTTCTCTGAATCTTGGGAATACGCGTGGACCCACCAACAAGAACAATGTCATGAATCTCACTCTTGTCAAGGCTACGATTATCACGAATATGAAGGGCCTTCTCGACAGTCTCCAGTGTGCCTCTGAAGAGGTCAGCATTCAGCTCCTCAAACCGAGCCCTAGTGATCTTGGTGTAGAAGTCGATGCCTTCGAAAAGGCAGTCAATTTCAATACTAGCTTCCGTAATGGAGGAAAGGGTCCTCTTAGCCCTCTCGCAAGCTGTTCTCAGGCGATGAACAGATCTCTTGTTTTGGGACATGTCTTTCTTGAATTTCCTCTCAAACTCTTGGACAAAGTGATTCACCATTCGGTTGACAAAGTCCTCTCCTCCGAGGTGAGTGTCTCCTGAAGTGGACAACACCTGAAAATATCCGTCTGTAATCTCCAAGATCGAGACATCAAAGGTACCTCCCCCAAGATCAAAGACTAGGACAGTTCGCTCAACTCCATCCATTCTGTCCAATCCGTATGCAACAGCAGCAGCAGTAGGCTCATTGATCATTCGAAGCACATTTAGACCAGCAATGGTGGCAGCATCTTTCGTGGCCTGACGTTGCAAGTCATTGAAATACGCTGGCACGGTAACCACTGCATCCGTAACTGTCTTCCCGAGATAGGTCTCAGCAGTTTCCTTCATCTTGGCAAGTACCATGGCTGAAATCTCTTCGGCAAAGAAAGTTTTTTTCTCGCCCTTGTACTCCACCTTCACCTTCGGTCGCCCAGCTTCTTCCGCAACCTCAAAGGGCCAGTGAGTCTTGTCTGAGGACACGCTGGGATCGTCACTTCTGCGTCCGATAAGCCTCTTAGCGTCGAAAACGGTGTTCGCGGGGTTCAAAGTCGCCTGGTTCTTCGCCGCATCGCCGATGAGACGCCCCGTATCTGTAAACGCGACGTAGCTGGGGGTGGTTCGACTGCCCTGATCGTTGGGGATGATCTCCACCTTCCCATGCTGGAAGACCCCGACGCAGGAATAGGTGGTCCCCAAGTCAATTCCAACTGCGGGCGCTTTCTGCGACATCTTTGAGGGCCTGGGGCGTCTGAATAATAAATTATAGTAAAAGTATAGTAAAGCACTCACTCTACTGCGTGTACGCGAGCCAGACCACTTGTACTATCTTAGAAGGGCCTGGGGCGTCTGATTATACTATACTAAAGCACTCACTCTAGTACGTGTAGTACTCTGTAGTCTCGCGGCGCGCGAGACTACGGGACTTCCCATAGTATAGGGCACGGGTTGTCAAACTGGAATGCACTGACTAGTTCAAGTGAAATTTAGCGCAAATGAACTGCTAAAGTAAACACTGATTAGGGAAGATTAGATAATATCTATTAGCAAATTATAGTTAAACATGACGAGTCTGACATTGATCAGGGAGCGCCAACAGAGCAAACTTAGAAACTGCCATACGTAGTGTAGCCGGCAGGCCTAAACTTGCTTCATCTTATTCAGGAGCTGGTGCATGCTGGGCTAAACCACTCAATGTTTTTCTCTCGATTGCCCCCCTGAGATTTATAGTTTACATGTAGACAGGTGTACAACTCCCGTGCAAGTTCTGATGAAAATAAGTGGAGAGCTGCAGTAGCTTTGTAGCTGTTTCATGGGCTTTCATAGTCCTGTGGGTGACTGGATGATGAATCCACTGTCCACCAGAACAGCCTGTACTGCTACTCCTTCACAGACCTACATGTATAGAATATATCAATCATTTTGCAAGGCTGTTTGTGTTTACTGAGCTAGCCCCACCCCCACAGGGGCTGGGGCTAGTTTGCTAGACTAGGCTTCATAGTTACAACTGGTGATATCTGTTGCCACCTAACCTTTAACCCCAGTGCTTGAACTACAGCCATGTTACTGTTGCGTTAAATCATAGTTGTCAACGTTATGTTAGTCCTATTGACTATGGCCATTTACTGAATACCAGACCCAAAGAGGTATATACTTGCCACAAGGTACAGGATGTGTGTATGTGGCCTGTATGAGAATGTGTATTATTAGTCTCATGCCAAGACCTCTACTAGCCTGCCGGCAAAAGAGTTAGCCAGTTCCATGACAACCGTTGCGTGATCTATTGCATGAGGTTCAGCTCTTACCATTTAGGTAACTGTGTTGTGACCTATTGGGGTTCAGTTCAACGCCAGTTGAGATTTATAATACTGAATTTGACAAATATTTTGCAAGGTGGTGCATTTGTTAACAGCCTGGGATTTGAGCGTTGCCTCCCGAGTCAGGGATCGGCCCCCCTGTACATATAATTATCGATTCTTGACTATCTAAGCCTAGTAGCCAACTTGCATGCGCATGGGCCGGCACCGTACATAGTGGCTAGTACTCAATGCAAGTTGCAGCTAGTATAGAATTAACCATGTATAATTGGCAAGACAGCAACCATGGCAGTGAACATACGGTGCTAGAGACCAAAATCTGGTAAACTGAACTATAGTCTTCATATAACTTCTAAACAATTAACTCCAAACTTTCAATATAATTAGCACTGCACAAATATCATATTATTAATATTCATGATATAGTGCACAGTACTAGTAATAAATATTATACACAAGTACAGATATAGCCATTTGAGGTGACTCACTCAGGTGACAAAAACTATGTGTACAGTGGCTACACAGTTTCTAACGCAATGCTTAATACATACTGCATGCAGAGATATCAAAATATAATTATATAATTACACTGACAAGATGTAATGGCTGCACAGTACCATGGAGCGATAAAGAGTAAAATAGTCTCATATATCAGCATGGCATTCATGGTTGCATGAGGTGCACAAAAACTATGTGTACAGCGGGCTACACAGTTTCTAACAGTTCAACAATTTCCTGGAGTCCATCAAGCTCCCTAACAACAGCCACAAACTTTTCATAGTTAGCAGGATTTAGTTCTACCTGAGAGAGGACTGACTTTATCAGAAGGCGGATTTTATTAGAGTTGGTCACACCTCCCACTGATGCTTCCTCCCACACACTGTTAGTTATGAGTCCAGCGCTAAAGTACAGTTTGTCCGCCAGTTCTGCAGCACCCACCAAGGGAGTGAGTGTAGTCACTAGCATTGGGAAATTTGAAAACAGTCTCTGATACTGCGGTGTTGTTTTAAGCTCTGGCACCGGTTCAGTTGAGAAGGCGGGATGTGCTGCTGTGATAGGTAGTAGAGACATATATAGGCCAATTAACACAAGTCAGTATTAACTGTTATACTATTCAGACTTAACAGTGAAACGTTCAGTCAACATTCCGACTTTAGTGCAGTTTGATACAGTCGGGGATTTAGGACACAAACTTGTCATTTTACTAGCGGATATACTAGTCCGGGGAAGGATGTCATTAGGGAATTCAGTAGCTATGGCAGCAATACTCCTCGTATCTATTTCAGGGTCTACTTACATGTATGCAGAGGGTTGAATAATCTCACATTAGGTTTGCAGATTATATATGGGAGATTTATTAGGTCTTCACTGCATGCATGCATTGATAAAGGCACTGCACTTGCACACTAGTATCATGTGCCAGCCCCATATCCGCAAAAAATGAGATTTGGTCTGGTGAACACGTTGTATGTACAGCATCTGCAACTCTGGAATGTAAGCAGCTATGTAACCTTGTATTAATTTGAAAGTGTCTAGACAGTACAACGTGCTAATGAAGTAGGTGCGAGACTCCTATCCACACTCATGATAGCTTCACTCCACTTGATCCTTTGATAGATAGCTTGAACTAGCAGCTATTTCGCACCTCAGCCTTAAGATCTAATCTACTTCACACCTCAGGCTAAGAATGCAATGATCAAGAGATAATTGATCGTGTGACAAAGATCTGCACCTGATTGGAGTGCAACCAGCAGAGCATCGCTCAGTTAACACGGTCGCCAGACCATTTACCATTTTTTGCGGAAGGGGGCTGGCACGCAAGTCTACTTGCACACTTGCTTTACACTAAGAAACATGCAGCCCAATCCTTCTTGAAGCCAGTCAGTGTTTACTTTAGCACATGGTTTCATTCTAAAATCAGTTTGTGGTTGGTACTACTCCTCTACTTGTAGTCTGAATACCTTAACCTTCCTCATGGAGATTATCTTCACTGAAAGAGGAAGTTTTAGGAATTCAGATAGCATGTGAACAAGCACATGTGCTTGCTCAGGCTTGCCCCACAAGATTCTACTTATATGGTCTACAGAAGTTTTACAATATTCAATTCACCTCCTTGATAGTCACTAGCTCCTCCAGACTGGTCACTAGCTCCGCCTGACTGGTTGAGTTTCAGAATGATGGGCATGGAAACCTTCTCTAGCTCCTTTTGCTGATAGTGGAAGTCATCCTTCTCAGCTGTCTGGTTCTTGTCAAGCCAGTCAATCACCTCCTTGCACTTGCTGATAACATGCAGTCGTTCTTCTTCGCTCAGCTTCTCCCTCGCTTCGTTCGCCTCCATGGTGTTCTTCATGGAGAATGCGTATCTCTCCAGCAAGTTCTTGGATGCTATTCTCTCACGACACTCATCGTCTTCAGCTTTGTACTGCTCAGCCTCCCGTATCATTCGCCCAAGTTCATCTGAGCTCAATCGGCCCGTGTCATTGACAATATTAATGTCAATCTTGCTCTCCTTTCCTGTGCTCTTATCAATGGCTGACACATTTAGAATGCCGTTATGATTCATGAGGAATGTGACTTCAATTTCAGGTACACCTCGAGGCGCCGGTGGGATGCCACTGAGCTCAAATGTGCCTAGTAGGTTGTTGTCACTAGTCATGGCTCTCTCTCCTTCGTACACCCGGATGAGCACACTAGTTTGGTTGTCTGAATAGGTAGAGAAAATCTTGGTTTTCTTCCCGGGAATGATAGAGTTCCGTTGGATGAGGGGAGTCATCACCCCACCTACGGTCTCGACACCCAGGGACAGTGGTATCACATCGA
The DNA here is from genome assembly GCA_963921505.1 of Phakellia ventilabrum. Classification (NCBI taxonomy): domain Eukaryota; kingdom Metazoa; phylum Porifera; class Demospongiae; order Axinellida; family Axinellidae; genus Phakellia; species Phakellia ventilabrum. The sequence goes on along the minus strand of OY997379.1, from coordinate 8,830,105 downwards.
TCAAGAGTAGATGTTGGTCGAATGTACTCTTCTCTCCAGCAATGATGGCGGCTTGGACGGCAGCACCATAGGCAACTGCCTCATCTGGATTGATTGACTTGCACAGTTCCTTGCCATCGAAGAAGTCTTGTAGAAGCTTCTGAATCTTGGGAATACGCGTGGACCCACCAACAAGAACAATGTCATGAATCTCACTCTTGTCAAGGCTACGATTATCACGAATATGAAGGGCCTTCTCGACAGGCTCCAGTGTGCTTCTGAAGAGGTCAGCATTCAGCTCCTCAAACCGAGCCCTAGTGATCTTGGTGTAGAAGTCGATGCCTTCGAAAAGACAGTCGATTTCAATACTAGCTTCCGTAATGGAGGAAAGGGTCCTCTTAGCCCTCTCGCAAGCTGTTCTCAGGCGATGAACAGATCTCTTGTTTTGGGACATGTCTTTCTTGAATTTCCTCTCAAACTCTTGGACAAAGTGATTCACCATTCGGTTGACAAAGTCCTCTCCTCCCAGGTGGGTATCTCCTGAAGTGGACAATACCAGAAAATGTCCATCTTCAATCTCCAAGATCGAGACATCAAAGGTACCTCCTCCAAGATCAAAGATTAGGACAGTTCGCTCAACTCCATCCATTCTGTCCAATCCGTATGCAACAGCAGCAGCAGTAGGCTCATTGATCATTCGAAGCACATTTAGACCAGCAATAGTGGCAGCATCTTTCGTGGCCTGACGTTGCAAGTCATTGAAGTACGCTGGCACGGTAACCACTGCATCCGTAACTGTCTTCCCGAGATAGGTCTCAGCAGTTTCCTTCATCTTGGCAAGTATCATGGCTGAAATTTCTTCGGCAAAGAAAGTTTTTTTCTCGCCCTTGTACTCCACCTTCACCTTCGGTCGCCCAGCCTCTTCCACAACCTCAAAGGGCCAGTGAGTCTTGTCTGAGGACACGCTGGGATCGCCACTTCTGCGTCCGATAAGCCTCTTAGCGTCGAAAACGGTGTTCGCGGGGTTCAAAGTCGCCTGGTTCTTCGCCGCATCGCCGATGAGACGCTCTGTATCCGTAAACGCGACGTAGCTGGGGGTGGTTCGACTGCCCTGATCGTTGGGGATGATCTCCACCTTCCCATGCTGGAAGACCCCGACGCAGGAATAGGTGGTCCCCAAGTCAATTCCAACTGCGGGCGCTTTCTGCGACATCTTTGAGGGCCTGGGGCGTCTGAATAATAAATTATAGTAAAAGTATAGTAAAGCACTCACTCTACTGCGTGTACGCGAGCCAGACCACTATCTTAGAGGGCCTGGGGCGTCTGATTATACTATACTAAAGCATAGGTAATATAGCTTCCCACTCACTCTAATACTAGTCTCGCGCGAGCCAGACTACGGGGCTTCCCATAGAGCACAGGTCGTCGAACTGAAATTTAGCGCAAATGAACTGCTAAAGTAAACACTGACTGGCTTCATAGATATTGTCATTCCGTGAGCATTATTAGGAATGTGGCCACAGGTGTTGATTAGGGAAGATTAGTATATTATGAGCGCTCAACAGTGCAAACTTAGAAACTGCCATACGTAGTGTAGCCGGCAGGCCTAATTGAACTGCTTCATCTTATTCAGGAGCGTACATGCTGGGCTAAACCACTCAATGTTTTTCTCTCGATTGCCCCCCTGAGGTTTATAGTTTACATGTAGACAGGTGTACAACTCCCGTGCAAGTTCTTATGAGAATAAGTGGAGAGCTGCAGTAGCTTTGTAGCTGTTTCATGGGCTTTCATAGTCCTGTGGGTGACTGGATGATGAATCCACTGTCCACCAGAACAGCCTGTACTGCTACTCCTTCACAGACCTGCATGTATAGAATATTATACGTTATAATCATTTTGCAAGGTTTACTGAGCTAGCCCCACCCCCACAGGGGCTGGGGCTAGTTTGCTAGACTAGGCTCATAGTTACAACTGGTGATATCTGTTGCCACCTAACCTTTAACCCCAGTGCTTGAACTACAGCCATGTTACTGTTGCGTTAAATCATAGTTGTCAGCGTTATGTTAGTCCTGTTGACTATGGCCATGTACTGAATACCATACCCAAAGAGATACCTACCACAAGGCACAGGATGTGTGTATGTGGCCTGTATGAGAAATAATAGTTAGACGGCGAGTGCAAGGGATCTATGGGATTTAGAAGCCACGAGGGGCCTGAGGCTGTAGCGTCTGAGCGAAGCGAGGATGCCACGAGGGCTTCTAAATCCCATAGATCCCGCACACTCGTCGTCTAGGTTATTTAGAATACTGCAACGGTTACCATGTTGCCTGAAGCTGCAGCAATATAAGCCATGCCCCCTGGCACTTAGAGTCCACAGATATAGTTCCTCTAGCACTTATTATCCACCCTTCTAGCACTTATATTCCATGCTTAGATTAGCAGATGTATAAGGGATTTATTATGCACACTCTGACCAATGGAACTGCAGAATTTTGTGTGGCTGTATTCTAATGTGTATTATTAGTCTCATGCCAAGACCTCTACTCGCCCGCCACCAAAAGAGTTGGCCAGTTCCATGTCAACCGTTGCATGACCTATTGAGGTTCAGCTCTTACCATTCAGGGCAACCGTGGTGTGACCTATTGAGGTTCAGCTCAACGCTGGTTGAGATTTATAATACTGAATTGGCAAGGTGACGCAGCCTGGGATCTGAGCATTGCCTCCCCAATGTAATCAAGTCGGGGATCGTCCCCCCCCCCCCCGGCATATATCGATTCTTGACTTTCTAAGCCCTAGTAGCCAACTACTTTCTTTCCCAAGCTAACAAGATGACTGGGCTCCTGTGATTCCCAGCCGTCACCTATCCAACGCTCTGGGTGTCTGATACTCCAATACCGGACCAATAGGGAGCCAGGCTCCCTAGGTTGTGTTTTTTTGTCCAAGTTAATTTTTTCTCTTTATAGAATGCCACAAATAGTCATCTATCTAGGCCTGGGGAAAAAACTGTTTATAAGTTTGATCGTCCAGTAGAGATCTAGAGGGAGGCTAGTTCTTTTTTCTTCTTTCAATTCTCCAATTCAAGACTACAACCGAGACGTCCACCATGGTAATGTATACACCATGATTGTACATTAAATTTTGCAATATTTGAAACAGCATATATTGACACTGATCTACAGTAATAAAACTCACAAATCACAACATCTATGACATGTATGGTGATAACTGCTACAACATAAGAAGTCTCAATGACAGTTCCTGCAAAATAGGGGTACATGTATACTCAAGAGACAAACTAAATCTACCACAACAAAACAACTACATCAGCACCTCCGACTACAACACGAAATTACGAGTCCATTCTCTCATTCAGGAATCCCCAATACATTCATTCACACATGGTGTAATATGCCCTGCGGGGGGGGGGGAAAGAGAAGGTATTGAGTCACTACACACACTTGCCACCACACAGTGAAGGTTTGGGCTCTGTAAACTGAATAGCCTCATTCTCAAAAAACAATAATGAGGGAAGCTATCTGTATCTGTATTTTTTCTCTGTTTTTATCTTTGCGTTCAGAGAGCCTGGAAATGAGGCTAGTAAATGGATGAGGCAGTAACTCAGTCCCATGCCAATCTGGGAATGAGGCAGGACCCTCAGCCTGGGAACGAGGCAGTGACCTTGCATTCGGCAATCAGACTGACCTTGTTCTCGAGGAAGAAGTGGGAGGTGTCTGTCTGCTTGTTGGTCTGAGCGGGAGAAGTGACATCGCCCGAGGGGAGGACCCCAATGTGGGAGCCGGGAGTCATGGCAGACTCGAAGCAAATGAACTCGTCTCCTAGCAACACCGGAACGAGGTCACAGTCTAGACCACCCTGGCCCTGTGTGTGTGTGTGTGAGTGAGAGTGTGTGTGTGATGCACTGCTAGGCTATAGGCCAGTGTGTGTGTATGTGGCATTCAGGCTGCTCACATTCCCAATGAGGTAGCTGTTGCTGATGGCTAGGTAGCAGTGAGGCTGGGCCACATTACGGAGCTTTACAGCAATGGTGGCAGGACCAGCAGACAGGACAACAAAGTCACCTGTGTGTGTGTGTGTGTGTGCGTGTGTGTGTAGGGGGTATGGGTGGTGTAGGTGTGTGTGGGAGTGGTGTACATGCCGTTCCTGATTCTCAAGGTCAGGCGACTAAGGTTCAAGGTTTAGTGCGGATAGTATGAAGTGGGGTACTTCTCAAATAGCCACCTCCCAGTGATAGCCACGAACACACAAGCTTCTTCAATCGTGTTCAGTACTCGTGTTTGTGGATGGTCCAAGACTCCAAATCAAGAAGTTTTGGTCTGTGAAATATTTCACACTTTTAACACACAAAATATTCCTAATGATTTCAAATGTGTGTGAGGGTGCTAATGTACAATTCTTGCTTTTGCACATCCTACCACCCATCAATCAACCCTCTCCTCCCTCCCCCTCCCCCTCCTCACATGCAGGGCCGCCCTCCCCACGGCAATCCACCGCTCCATTCTCCAGCACCCTCAGGCAGTTGCCGTTGACCTTCGAGATCACTTGTACCACGTGGCCGGGTTTCAGCAGTTCCTAGTACAGGGGAGAAGAAGAAGAAGAAATTGAGGAGTTGTTTTCTCATTAATTAACTCTTTCACTTCTAATCAGTCACACTATTCAACTCACTCCTGATCCTCTGACCTGCTATTCGCAGTAAAAGAAAACATGTGGGTGTAGGATTTTGAAACAGCCAAGTACTGTACATGTACATGCATGTGGATAAGCATCCTGAACATGTTATTTAGTGTTGTGCCCTGTCGAGATATTTTGCAAATTTTCCAACGGAGCATGAGACTAAACGTTAGTACATGTATCTCCGGTTCACATCCCAATTCAGACCCCAACCCAAGCACAATTGAGTCCCCAAGCCATCCCACTCCCAAGTATACTTCAGTCTCCAACCCATCCCACTCCCAAGTACAATTCAGTTCTCAACTGACCATAGGACTGGAGACGGCCGTCTTGGCCACACCCCCATAGGTAGTCTGGCCGGCGCCACCCTGGAGGAGGCAGAACATACATGCCATTGATAGGGTCAGGTAGTTAGCTACAAGACCAGAAACATGAGGGGCATTAGCTACTTGCAAACTGGCTGCTCAAAAGGCTGTAGTGCATCAGAGGTTGAGAGGTGGGTTAATCTTGTACCCAGGCCTTCCCTCGCAGCTTTTTTCGCAATTTCTCCACGGCTGCAAGGAAAAATCTGGGTGGAGGGCCTGGGTTCGTGGCTAGAGGCTTTGCCCCTCCAAACCCTCGGACTGCTATCAAAACAAGCCTGTGTACATAGCCCACAGCTAGGCCTGCTGGAACATACATAAGTAGTCTGCTGGGTTGGGGGCTGTGCCTGCTGAGCTGGTGGTTGTGGAACTGTTTGCTGTTGGGTGACCACCGTCTGCATGACTGTGGGCTGCGCACTGACAACCACACCTCTCACAAAGGCACCGGTGGCTAGGCCGAGGTCGGTCTGGGGAAGACAAGTGAGGTCATAATGTAATGATGTGACCTTTCATCCATGAAGTTCATGTCATTACAGGAGCTACTGAGTGTGGTGACCATGTTGTAGAAATACTTAGCAACCACAGACACGATGCAGGAGCCTGATTACGCCAGGCTAACTAGGATAATAGCTTATACACTCACCAGCAAGCCTCCAGGGGGGTTTTGCTGCAGGAGAGAGGATGACAGACATTAGTCAACCTTACAGACTCCAAACTAGAACCCTCATGCTAAACAGCTATCTCAAATCGCATACTGAGAACTCTGGTACCAGGAGTCCCATGTCAAGGACTTTGGTATCAGGAGTCCCATGTCAAGCTTCCCAGTATACCAAGGACTTTGGTGCCAAGAGTCCCATACTGAGTATTCTAGTACCTGGGGTCCCACACTAAGGATCCCAGTACAAACTCCATGCCAAGGACTCTGGTACCTGAAAACCCATACCAAGAATTCTGGTACCGGGATCCCATGCCAAGGTATGTGGTACTGCTGCTGGTACGTACATAGACTGTCGTGTGCTGGACAACCCCAGGCTGAGGAGTAACCGTGGTCTGCTGTACGAACCCCGGCTGTAAGATACCCGGCGACTGCTGCATCACGACAGTGTGACTCGTCGGAACAGCTGGCTGCTGTACCGTGACAGTCCGGCTGGTCATAGCGGAAGAACCGGGCGTCTGCTGTACCACGACAGTCGCAACAGGCGAGGGGGCTCGTGGTACCACGACGGTGTGACCAGTTATCGTGGGCACTACAAGAGGTGGAGCGACTGGTGGTTGCTGAACCACAAAGGTGTGGCTTGTGGCATTGGGGTTGTTGGTGGTGGTGGTACTGGTGATGTGGGTCTTGGCAGGGTACTGCGCCATGGCTGCTGAGTCTGAGGGAGAGAGGATTCCGTTTAATCACAAATTACAACATAATGTTGTAATTTTCATTAGCACTAACCGCCTAGCTGGCTGCAGCTACAAGGGTTATTAATGCTATCACTGATGTCTATGGTACCAATACCTGTAGTTTAAAGTAAAGTTTCACTTTTAACTGAGCAGACTCGTTTACTGCTTACCACAAAGCTCTCTACTTTAGCACTTCTCAGTGAACGAGGTCATCTATGACGAAGGTCAAAGGGAAAGTACGGTGCAGCAATTAACGATGACGTAATTGTAAACAAAAGTGCAGCGCAAAGGGGCTGGCGGGGGAGGGGCTTGGGAACGAGGCTAGGCTATTCAATTTATTGTACGTTGCATGTTGATTACTGCTCTTGAGTGTACAGACTCTTAAGTGCTGTAGTCAGTACCTCTCAGTGTGGTGTAGCTGCAAAGTACAGAAGGACTGTGGCTCTACTGACTAGGTAATTTGCATTGTGTACTATAATATTATGCTAATTATAATGAACATTTAGGATAGCTCTATTTGACCAATAATGCATAATGTAATCACCTCCGAATGCTGTGATCCAAATCCTCCGTGTTATTTCAACTGTGGTCCAGTTATAAATTTCACCATTGTATTTTCAGTCACCACACTATGCCCCTGAAAATGGCTGGAGTACTAGTAGCTGTAGGGATCTCAGTACCATCCCCCTGCCTGCTAATGAGAGTAATGTTTGTAAAATTAGCAAAGTGTCCTCTCCATCCTCACCACTACCTTCATATTTCAAAAGCTACAAGAATACCCACCAATGCAGATATCGATGAGGTTGATCTTTGATGTCTCCACTGGTACGATGATGATACCAGCTGGAATAAAATAAGTAATGCCACTTGGCACTCATACACGGTATATAGTCCAGATGCCCGCTGAGATACAGCTTCCATAAAGGCTATTATATTACTGCACACGTCTGCTAATAACCTACTAACTAAATGCATGCACCTATGAATATAATTAATGAAGAATTAATCTCTCGATCACCTGACAAGCAGATGAGGTGATATTTGTTTACACACATATACCTTCCTAATATTAGGCGAGTTCTTGATCTATGATATACATGTATAGCCATTGAAAGAAGGCAGTGCAGTATTTCAGGTTGTATAGAGACCATAGATGCATGAAGTGTACAGTTTTAAATAGCTTTTCTAGAACTTTAATTAATAGGATTTTTGTCTTCTCTCTGAAGATATAAGATGGCTGTGAGGTTTCTACTGCTCTTGAGTATGCTGGCTCTTGCTGTAGTCAGCACCTCTGGTGCAGCTGCAAAGTGCCAGTCACCATGGGAGGACTGTGGCTCTACTGACATGAAGGTATCCACAGGCTGCAGCTCCATACTGCTATATAGTGCTTGATTGCATATCACACACAAGCCATATGGTACTAGCTGCTGACATGACTGTATAGCTTACTATAGGATGTATACATTAAGAACTAACATAGGGCAAATATAATTGTTGTTGATGCTCTATACCCAATGTATTAGATTCACGATGTGGTCATCTCCGAATGCTGTGATCCAAATCCTCCATGTTATTTCATCCGTGGAACAGTTGTGAACATCACCGTCCTATTCTCAGTCACTAGAGTCATCCACAGCATGCCCGTGGACGTGGCTGCAGTAATTGCAGGGGTCCCAATACCATTCCCCCCACCTGCTAATGAGAGTAATGTTTGTAAATTAGTGAAGTGTCCTCTCCATCCTCACCACATCTACACCGCTACCTTCTTATTTCCACTGCAACAAGCATACTCACCAGACCACTTTCTGATGAGGTGGGTCTTTGAGGACTCCACTGGTACAGAGATTGGCTGCTTCCAGATACCGGCTGGAATAAAATAGAGAGCGCCATTACACTGTACGTAGTCCAGATACCTGCTGAAGACACAGGTCCTTTCATTGTCCATGGTTCATGCACACTTTCATGTGTTTGTCAATTTTTTTTTAATAACCTGCTAAGTGCATGCACCCATATGAATGTAATTAATGAATAATTAATCTCGATCACCTGACAAGCAGATGAGGTGATGTAATATAAATTTTAATATTGCTGGAAGTGTTTCAGTCATATAATGACTGTGTATACTAAGTTAGCTACCACCTGAGTTCTTGATCTAGTTCTTGCTATATAACTACAGCAGTGATAGCTAGCCATTTTAGAACTGAAGCTGCAGTACAGTATTTCAGGTAATAGAATTCTGAAATAGATACAGAAAGTTGAGATAAAGAAACTTTAATTTTCTGTTTACTGACTTCTTGCTCTCTAGTTCTTGAGGTGTAGAATGGCTGTGAGGTTTGTACTGCTCTTGAGTGTGCTGGCTCTTGTTGTAGTCAGCACCTCTGGTGCAGCTGCAAAGTGCCAGTCACCATGGAAGGACTGTGGCTCTACTGACATGAAGGTATCCTCAGGCTGCAGCTCCATACAGGTGTAGTGCTTGAGTGCACATCACTCTACTAGCTACTGACATGATTGTATAACTGCTATAGGATATGTACAGTAGAATTAATGGACTAATTAATGTTGGGTGAACACTCATATAGTGCCTCTATTTAATCAGGTTTAGTTTTGTTGTTGATATGCTCTATACCCAATGCATTAGATTCATGATGTAATCATCTCCGAGTGCTGTGATCCGAGTCCTCCCTGTCCTGTCCTCCATGGAACAGTTGCCAATTTCACTGTCAAATTCTCTGTCAACAGAACGGTCCACAGCATGACCGTGGCTTTCTATCCTCTACTGCCTGGGCCAATCCCCCCTTTCCCCGGCCCTCCTCACGTGAACATTTGCGGATTGGTCGAGTGTCCTCTCTACCCTCACCACACTTACACTGCTACCATGCGATGGAATATACAGACAGACTACCCACCAATAACACTGCTAATTAAGAGCCTCTTTGAAGACTCCAAAAACAAGGACATCGGCTGTGTTGAAGTACCTCTTGAAATAAAGTAGATTCTGACACAATTCTGATTGATTATACGTGCTATGTTTGTGTCGTGTACACCTGCAAGCAATTATCCCCCAAGTTCATTCCGGATCCCTTCAAAATCAAACCCTTTTTGTGATCACTCACACTTGACGCTTATTCCCAAGAACCTGGAGTTCTAACAAGTTTACTTATATACCTGGTAGTACTAATATAACCTGTCGAGCTGGTTAATGTGAATGGATGTAACACTCCACTTAATTGTGAAATGATGGGCTGCATCCGGATACTGATCATGACTGGATTAAAATGCCAAAATCATGACCACTGGATACATGTATAATGTTGTGCTATTGCACACTTCACAATGTCATGCGAGTCACATGCACAGTTTACTGTCTAACGTGATCACCATTTGAAACATTAAAATTTCATCCATGGCATTATCTAATAATTATTATGCTGTGCCACAGATTATGTTTTGTCAAAGAGCTACGATGCTGTAGTCCTAGTATATAATTATTACACAATTCAAGCAATTTCATCCAGTGGGGGATCAGAGTTTCCTCCCAGACACATGCAGCTCAAACAAAATTATAAAGAGCCTTATATGGAATTCGAAGCCACCAGAACACTCAACAGTTTAGCACACCATGCACATACCCTGCATGCCTGCTCAGGTAGCTGGTGCTTCTCCCATCCTGGATGAAACCCTGACTGGACCTACTGAATGCATGTCTGCAGCCTACATAACTGCATTGGTTAGATGCCTCACGTGGCTTAGGGACATAGCTAGCGGGTAGCCATCGCACAACTACGAGGAATACCTGTACCTGGCGTTCAAGAACCGGTATCAGTAATATAACATTATAAACGCTAAGACGCGATTGTTGGCCTCACTGTGATTGTCAGTTACGTTCATGTTGTGCACTATTAATGATCACTGATGAGGTCATGCACTAAACTTTGTAATGACTGGAGACAGCACTCCTGGCCACACCCCCATAGGCGGTCCGGCCACTGCCACCCTGGAGGTAGAACAGACGTACCAGTATGTTAGTCCAGTTACCAGGACACATAACATTAATTAATTAACATTGTACTAGAATGAAGTTACAAATGGTTACAGTAGAGAATGGAGTCCACATTCATATAGACAGGTAGTTACATGGCCAGGAATATTATGTCCAAAATCGGGGGCATTCCGATACCAGTATGTTAGTCCAGTTACCAGGACACATAACACTAATTAATTAACTTTGTACTAGAATGAAGTTACAAATGGTTACAGTAGAGAATGGAGTCCACACTCATAGACAGGTAGTTACATGGCCAGGAATATTATGTCCAAAATCGGGGGCATTCCACTTCCTGCTGATTGCAAACTGGCTTTGTGGCAATACTACACCAGAGAGTAGAGTGATACAATACCCGTGAATCACACAGGAGATCCTGGATGTTAAGTCTTTTTTCAGCTGTTCTTGCTAAACCAGTTTGATGTATGAGTTCAACCCATGGGGAAACACAGTTGTTTTGCTAGCAGTCCTTTGGCTTTGCCCTCCAAAGCCCTTAGACCGATGACCGTGTACACACCACATAGCTAGGGCTACTGGAACCATGGATAAGAGTCTACCTGGACTCTAATATCTATGCTGGAACGTACATTAGCAGTCTGCTGAACTGGTGGCTGCGCCTACTGAATTGGTGGCTTTGACCGCTGAACTGGTGGTGGTGGTCGAGCTGGTGGCGGTGGTCGAGGTGGCTTTGGCCGGGCTGGCTTTGACTGCTGAACTGGTTGAACTGGTTGAACTGGTTGCTGTTGGGTGATGACTGTTTGGACAACTGTGGGCTGACCGACAAGTGTGTCATTAACACTTCTCACAAAGGCACCAGTAGCACGACCAAGGTCGGTCTGGGGAAAAAAACAGGTGAGATCCTTATGAAACTGACTGTGGTGTCTATTCTGCAAAACTGTTTGGCAAACACAGAATGATTGTGATAAGCATCACACTTTTAGCAATTGGCATAAGGTGGGTGTGGCTTGGAACTCCCTTACCATATTAGGGTAATAGCTTATACAACAGTACACTCACCAGCAAGCCAAAGCCTCTGGGGGAGGTTTCCTGTAGGAAAGAGGACGACAGACATTCAGACTACACCCTCATGCTCAACAGCTATCTGAAATTGCATACTGAGAACTCTGGTACTAGGAGTCTCATACTGATGAGACTGAAACCTGGAGTCCCATACGGATGAGACTGAAACCTGGAGTCCCATACTGATGAGACTGAAACCTGGAGTCCCATACTGAGCTGCTGACGACTGCCCATGCTAAGGATCCCAGTACAAATCCTGTGCCAAGGACTCTGGTACCAGGATACCCATGCCAAGATTTGTGGTACTGCTGTTGGTACGTACATAAACTGTCGTGTGCCGGACAACCCTAGGCTGAGGAGTAACCGTGGTCTGCTGTACGATCTCCGGCTGTTTGATACCCGGTGACTGCTGCTTGACGACAGTGCGACTCCTGGCAACAGCTGGCTGCTGTACCGTGACAGTCCGGCTGGTTACAGTGGAAGAATCAGGCGTCTGATGTATGAGTCCCGGCCATAAGATACCCGGCGACTTCTGCACGACGACAGTGTGACTCGTGGCAACAGCTGGCTGCTGTACCGTGACAGTTCGGTGGGTTGTAGCGGGAGAACCAGGCGACTGATGTACCAAGACAGTATGAGTGGTTGCCGTGGGCACTGCAAGGGGAGCGACTGGTGGTTGTTGAACCACAATGGTGCGGCTTGGGGCATTGGGATCCGTGGTGGTGGTGGTACTAGTAATGTGGGTCTTGGTATGGTACTGCGCCATGGCTAACTACGCTGAAAGAGAGAAAATCAGTTTAAAATCACAAATTGCAACCAAATTTTAATCTCACTAGCCCCATAGTAGCAGCTAACTAGCTACCTACTGACTAGGCTAGACTACTTACATGTCGTTTTAATTTGTTTTATCGTCCTGCCAACATGACATTTTAATAGCCCATCAGCACGTGTGCGCGCTACGTAACCGCAGTCGCGATGATCGTTTCTTCATAGATAAGCTTATATGATTGTCCATGGTCTATAGCTAGTCACTTTAGAGCTTTTCAATAATTCACCAATGATCGTGAAGACCTCAGGAGAACTGTTAACAGCTGTTCTGGAACGTTTGAATGGACTTCCCGTCCGCACGCTAATTCGTAGGATCTAGGACGATAAAACTGCGAATCAAATTTGTCTGGCCTTATCAGTAGCTAATATCAGAAGCAAGCAGTTTACCTTACACTTCCAAGTACTTGGACCTTCTTATACACTATGCAATGAAATAGTGGAGGCTCTTTTACTGCTCTACCACCAGTCAGAGGCAGAACCTTAGCCTCGTGACCCTCATTTTCCGCTGAACTTCCTTCCGGCCGGTAGCGCTAAGGACATATTATTGATGACGTAATTGTAAACAGTTGCACGTATCGGACTCCTGTTTGCTGGAGTCTGAGATATGGCTGTGAGGTTTCTACTGCTCTTGAGTATGCTGGCTCTTGCTGTAGTCAGCTGCTCTGGCGCAACTGCAAAGTGCCAGTCGCCATGGAAGGATTGTGGCTCTACTGACATGAAGGTATATCTGTTCCGTACCGATCTGGAACTTGGCCGGTTCTAGAACCGGATGACCGGTTCTGGAACTGGTCATCCAGTTCTAGAACCGGATGTCCCGTTCGCGGACCGCAATTAAGTATTGTCCCGTTCTAGAACCTAGCGGCTAGCTGGCTCTAGAACTGCCGTCCCTGGAACCATCCAGTTCTAGAACCACTGTCGGTTGTGGAAAAGCTTTGGATTTAACTACTACTGCATCTTTGGGCTGCTATGACCACAAGATGTGCTACAGACCGTAGCTATAGCTACATAGACTATCCAGTGATGGTACTGGTAACAAGACATCAGTTTAACTGTAATAGTCTGTCATCCACAATGCCATTATAATCATACAGAAATATAAACAGCTGGTCCTTTATCTCGCAGCCAGCTCCGGCAGACAGCAACTTTCCTTCATGGAGCTTCCTATTTGAGATAATGAAAATTGTATAAAAGTCAGTAGACCAACTGCACTGATGACAGTCACTGATTAACTGACCACCATATACGATTCTAGATTCTAGGATGCATACCACACCCTTACTTCTACAGTAATAAGAGAAATGGTGGCAATAATTCCTTGCATTTATGATCATCTTTAGCATCTCGTCAGTATGTATCAATAATTTAGGATCTACTGGAAGTAAAGTCTAAGGGTACCACTTTGTCACCACCAGTGCTCTGGGCGTTTAATCATATTCTCTGGGAGTCCTATGCAAATACTTCAACTTCATACAGTGAGGACATTGCATACTGTGAATCTCTACAATGACATTGTAGTTGGTTTTTGGTTTCCCATGTCTGCCTAGCCTTGTTCCTAGGCTCCCCTCACACACACGGAAAAGTATTTTTTTTTGTGCAGGGTGTTGCACGGTGGTGTATTTTCAATCTAACAAACTTACACCTTTGCTGATGTACCTCCACCCCCTTCCTCAGCCTCTCCTCCATCTCCGCTCCCATCATCGCCCACGTCCTATGTCGGGTCTGGGTCGTGGCGGCTGTCGTACAGCTTCTGCAACTCTGGAATGTAAGCGGTTATGTAACTGTATATTAAATCGGAAGTGTCTAGACAGTACAACGTGCTAATGAAGTAGGTGCGAGTGCCAGGTGCTCGGGCTTGAGAGACTCGCATCCTATCGCTTTGGCGGCACTCATGATAGCTTCACCCAGCGCTGCTGCACTCCACTTGGTCATTTGATTCGACATAGATAGCTTGAACTAGCAGCTACTTCACACCTCAGGCTTAAGATCTGCACCTCAGGCTGAGAATCCAATGACCAAGCGATAATTGATCATGTGACAAAGATCTGCAACCTGATTGGAGCGCAACCAGCAGAACATCACGGCAAACGTCAGTTAACGCATTTGCCAGACCGCTTCCCATTTTGCGGAAGGGGGCTGGCACGCGAGACTATAATTTGGAGTGGCCTAATTTGCTCAATGTTAAAAATTTTGGGGCAAACAGGCCTGTGAACCAAAAGGGCTTCTTACTTTGATGGAATCTTAAACATCGACTTCAAAAGAGTCCATGACCTTTGACTTTGTCTGACACTTAAACTTGCCTCGAGATTGATAAAACACCCAGCTCCATGCAAGAATCAGGAGTCTCCCATTACACGTCTCTTACTCAGCATACAGTGCTGCCATCATCCATCAAGCAGGAGACATTTCCAGCTCTGTATTTACGCATCCTAGCATGCAGCCCGAGTTCCGTCCAGTTCTAGAACCGGCCATCCGGTTCTAGAACTAGCCGTCCGGTTCTATAGAACGGGATGGAAGTTCCAGATCGGTACGGAACATATCTACTACTAGATCTGTTACACTTTAATAGGATTAGAACCCATGGAGTGAAAGCTAGCCTGGGTCATGTGATCATAAAACCTCCTTTCTGAAATTCACTATTAATATTCTCTGTTTGACCAATAGATTCATGATGTAATCATATCCGAATGCTGTGATCCAAATCCTCTGTGTCATTTCATCCATGGAACAGTTGTGAATATCACCGTCGTATTCTCAGTCACTAGAGTCATCCACAGTATACCCGTGGAAATGGCTGGAATAGTTGCAGGGGTCCCAATACCATTCCCCCTGCCTGCTAACGAGAGTAATGTTTGCAAATCAGTGAAGTGTCCTCTCCATCCTCACCACATCTACACCACTACCTTCTTATTTCAAATGCTACAAGAATACCCACCAATGCAGATATTGATGAGGTTGATCTTTGATGACTCCACTGGTACGATGATTGGCTGCATCCAGATACCAGCTGGAATAAAATAAATAACACCATTATTTGAACCTACCTTTGTTTCTGAGGTGGCCGATTGAGGAGAATTAATTACCCTGCTATTATCGTTTAATACTGGCATGCACTTTCATGTACTCATCACAGTTTTTTGTAGCATGCCAAATTTAGCTAAGTGCATGCCCCCCATATGAATACAATTAATGGACTACCGAGATTACATCATAGAATACGTGTACCATCCATGATTACGTGTGCATAGCCACGCCCGTTTATACGAAGTTGCAACGTATAGTCTTTACAAAGTCTCACGGGCCAGACTGTGAAACATTACTAGTTCATATTTTCGTCACTTGGAAGTAGCCACAGTCCTCATCAACGTACACAGGGTAATCCGTCCATGACCACCAACAACTGGTGTACCTGTACAGCCCGAGATCACGCTGTGCAGCAAATCTGGGTATCCCCCATCCGCGATTTTCTCTGTACGTTGGCTTCCCAGCGCACTCGTCGGGAGCTCGGGAGCTGAAGGAAATTTCTTCTTTAATGTCTTGTCCGTTGCCAGATTGATCTAACAGCTTGACGATAAACCTGCCTCGAAAAGGCCAGCGCAGCCTGTCATCAAACTCCCCTGGCAGCAGCTGTAGAAATACCGAGACATGCGTATCCTTGCCATCTCCGTTGCCGTTGGCGCACACATTGAGGTTTAGCTTATATCCCTGGGGAGCCGTGTAGAAAGGTTTGCTCAGCCACTCGTCGCTGTCTCTGTTATGCTTTTCGAAATCGTACATCATAAGTGTGCAGGGAGTTTCAAGGCGGTACGAATCCAGTGCACACGCCTGTCTCTTCAAATCGTTTCCTCGAAGATTCCCCCTTCGCTTTCTCGCAACAATGCGAGCGAACTCGTCCCTTGCGACGACCGAAAGATCGTACTTCGCTACTGGTGGCTGTAACGCCATGGCACTGAGTTACGGTGAACCCTACTAGGGTGCCACAGTATACCGTCGATCTTGCGCAACAAAGCGGGCTCAATGAATTTTCTTTGGAGCCAAGAGGGGAATTTGTTTACGCTGAGGTGCCAATGATTATGTTCATGTCCTCAATTAGGCATAGCCAGTGTAATTCGAGGAGTGATGTGAAATTCGGGTTGGAATTGAAGAAACTTCATAAGCATGAATTTCTACTATATAGCTAGTAACCGAGAGAATCCCTGAAGAATAGCCAGTGTGTTTACAAGTTCACTCATAAAAGAAAAAGTAACATAAATTATATATTAAACTTAGTGAAGAAAGTCCAAAAATGACCATCAAGTAATACAGTGGCTAGCTAATATAATTGTTAAATGATAGAATGATGCCATAGTTTAAGTGTGTTCCAGTCATACATTTAACACAACCACAGACACTCGAAACTGAAGACAATTCTCGTCCTTATATATATGTGGCATACTGCTGAGCTCACTGTGCGAAATGAATTTGGTCTTACCCCAACCTTCATTTGCTTCTCCCACTAGAACTCTTCCTGCAACCTCTTCACCAGCAGTCTCATCAAAGGTGATAACTTCACTACGTGATGCCCGGTTCCAGCGATTCAGCAACTCCACATAGACTTGCCCTCGAAATGGCCACCGCAGGAGACTATCAAACTCCCCCCACATTATCTGCACCAACACAGAGACATGAGTGTTGAAACCATCACTACTTCCAATGGCTTCCACACAGAGGCGCATCTTGTACCCGTTTGGATGCGTATAGAAAGGCTTGCTGACCCAGACTTCATAACGCGTCTTGTAGGTTGCAAACCCACGCATGATAAACGTACACGGGGGCTCAAACCGGAGGGAGTCAAGGGCAAACAGTCTCCTCTGGAGCTCCAGACTGTCCCCTTCCTCATGTACGATTCGAGCAAACTCTCTCCTAACGTTTGCTGGAAAGTCGTATTCTGCAACTGGAGGTTTAGCCCCATCTTCTTCAGACACATGTACAGACATTGTGCCTGGCCTTTCACTCAGTTCACTCCCGAAACTTCTGCCGACTGTGGAAAGAGTTTATGACAGGGACACAGCCACGGGCACATGTGAACTACCGCAGCGGTTAAACTGGGATATTTCCCTAATATTTCCTAGCCGGCCACTCGTGCTGCAACGGGGCGCGCGCAATGCACGGGTCAGACTTAGCACGTGCTGTATCATGTAGTCTCGTGCCACGTCGGAAATTTTCCGACGGGCACGAAATCGAGACTAGGTCTTTTCAGGATGTCTCTGTCTATATGCCTTGGTGTAACATAAATTCTGCATTGATGTGCAGAGCCATATGAGGTTGACTAGCTGGTTAGTGAAGTGTCCTCTTCATCCTCACCATAGGATGAGGTCATGAGGATGATAACCTTAAAAAAAAGTAAAGTGGCTATAGTAGTGAAGTATAGCTAATTCAAAAACCAAAAAAAGATGAAATGGAATTTTTGTAGGTAGACTAAACTCGTATCCTTGCAGCCATGGACTGCAAGATAAAATTTGGGTGGAAGGCCTAGGTACATGTATAGAATAGAATAGAATATTTATTTATTAATGTGACACACATACAAAGATGCCTACATGTACATGTACATGTATACAGACCCATTAATTATCACACACCAGACCTACTAACTATGGAATTTTTATTAGTAGTTTTTTGTCACTTGAAAGCAGACGCTGTCATGTTTGACATACACTGGAGAATCCCTCCGCCGACTCCTGGCATGGAGCTCACTATGGGAAATGAATTCTGACTCCCCCCACCCGTCATTTTCTCTTCCTCCTCTTGGCCTCCCAGCAACAGCTTCTGGAGTTCCATAGCCAAAAGAAATCTCCTCTTCAATGTCTTGTTCGTTGTCAGATTGATCCAGTAGTGTGACATTAAAACTGCCTTGAAAAGGCCAAGGCCTGTCATCAAACTCCCCTGGCATCAGGTGTAGAAATACTGAAATGTACTCCCCCTCGCTATCCCCTTCTCCGTTGGCGTACACACCGAGGCTCAGCTTATACCCCTTGGGAGCAGTATAGAAAGGTTTGCTGAACCACTCGTCACCAGCTCTCTTATGCTGCCCAAAACTGTACATAAAGAACGTACAGGGGGTCTCGAAACGGGTCGAATCCAGTGAACGCACCTGTCGCGTCAGCTCGCTTCCGTGAAGACGCCCATTTTCTTTCCTTTTGACGATGTGGGCGAACTCGTCCATCGCGAAGGCCGAGAGATCGTACCGTGCCACTGGAGGCTTAGCCTTACGTTGCCTTCTCGCCACTTGAACTCTACTTTGCGACTGACACTGTGCCATGAATGCTCAGTGAAACTGATAAAATCACACTGACACCTATCAATGGCTACTGCGCCAGAAGGGAGGACGGGAAATTCCCTGAAAAACCACGACAGCGCTTATAACGTAATAAGGTATGCTATCTCAATCCATGTCTTAATATGCCTATCACTTTTTGTTGTGATAATTAGCATCTTTTTCTGTATAACATGCAGAAAGCATTGTTAATGGTACAGAAAGTCGATAGTCCTAATAGAGTGTTCAGGCATTGGTTAAGAAGGCCTGCTCATGGGTTATGGAGGTGGAGTGACTTTCCAGGTTTGCAGAAACGCCAAACCTAGCCCATTTCCCTGCTGCTTATACTGCTGTGATTTTTGACATGGCCTGGTCCAGATCAGATCCACAAACTGTATGCACACAATTGAAGACCTAGGGCCGCTGCTGTCTCCACTTGAAAACACAACCTAATTCCTGCCTTGATAGGCACAAGTGCCTGTCACGGATGACATCATTCGACATCTGGACTAGGCATCATCTGTCCTCCTTCTGCAGCAGATAGGCCGTTTGCTTTCCCTGTAGAATAACTACCCCTTTGGAGGCCCGTTTCTAGCGCTCGTATCTCAGCTGTAGTAATTAAGCAGGAAAGGCAAAAACACCAATGACATACACTGATTTAACCGGGCCTTCGTGGAATGGCCAGCCAGCATTTCTAAGCTTGCGGTTAGCTAGGTGCACGTAACAAATTTTTCAGGGGGGTCCAGAAAAAAATTGTTCAGGGGGGAACCAATTTGAGGGGGCCGGGATCCAAATTAAATGTGACAGCTAGGCCCTTATCCTGAACCAGGATCCTGACTATTCTGCTGAACCTTCTGTTATCCACTTTACCAAAACATCTGCCAAGCGAGAATATCACCAGTCCCTCATCCATGAATGAGAGCAATGCCATCAAGGGTTTCCTGCCACAAGAACAAGCCTGGGCAGTGGAAGGAGAAGGTGCCTCATCATGGCTCTCAACCCTGCCATTGGAAGTGCATGAATTCACCCTTCACAAAGGTGAATTCGAAGTCAGGAGATCCGCGTGATGCCATCACTATCATTGGAACCTGCCGAGGATGCCTAAGCACCATGCAATGCAGCATGTAGCTAGAAATTTGATGCTGATTGAGCTGTCCAAAGGGTGGCTTTCTGAGTTTGTGATACAATGACGTTTGGGACCTAATGGCAAATCTACTGACTGAAGTTGGCTTCAACGTTCACTCACTCACTTGGGCTTCACACTGCAATGCCTGACTCTTCCATTTAAAGTGTTAGTTTCCCAAATGCCTCCGTGATGGCTGGAGGGACTAGCCCACTAAGATAGGCAGTATTACCAGGAGTTAGCCTCGAACCCAGGCCTTCCTCGCCCAGATTTTATCTCACAGTCGTGGCGAGATAAAATCTGGGCGAGGAAGGCCTGGGTTCGGGGCTAACCAGGAGTAACCCCATCAGTGTATGGATAATCACTCCCTCCTTGTCTGAGTGAGGGTACACAGACTCATACAGTGTTACAGTATAGTTCCTGCATAGCTCAACACCAAGAAATCCAGACAGCAGTTTTACTACTGTAGCTATATAGTCTGTGAAAAAGACTATACTATCAGAGATGCTAGGATAATGCACTCGCTTGTCACAATGTGAGTATAAAATCCCTCATTTATTGCAGCGGAGCGGTAATTATTATTAGTGTTGGGTCATATTCACCACTTTTCAATGAATACAGTTAGCAGGCAATGACGCTGAGAGTGATAGACACATATAAGCCATTGTTTGACGCATCTGTACAGCAGTGGCAGAATGGCTTAGTGGATAACGCACGATCTACCGTACCTAGCGTACCTGGTTCGATTCCAAGTAATGATAACCGGTTCACTCTTTTTTTTAACATCCAATTTATTTTCTTTGCAGCTTTTTCTCTATATATTTAGTAGTTTCTTCAATATTCCCTTTTATCTATACTATTTAAATAGTTATTATTATTTTTTCTATTGAGAGACTGGTTATGTCCAGCTATATATGATTATATGTGTGCTGGTTGGGCTCTATATAGAATAGCTACACGAAGTTGCAGCTTGCACTGAACAGTTCAGGTAAGCCTATTGGTGCTAGGGCCAGTTAGGGCATAGATAGTTCTAGTACAACTACTACTACTACTTTACTATTAGCTATCTAAGGGGTTACTGAGGTAGACTAAGGCTAGCTAGAGGCATAATTTAGGCATGGTTAGCTATAGCCATGCACATGCAGTGTTATAGCTAGGTTTAACTATAGTCTGAAAGTGTAGCTAGGTAAGAGCAGGGTTAGTTGAATTGTATATCATTAAAGATAGGGTTAGTGCGGAGTGATGTCTGTTCACATAGCTAGCTAGCTAGCTAGACAAACATCTCTCGTCAGACGTCACTAATTTCACAAATAGCTAGCTATAGGCATTAGTTACTAAAGAGTAATGTACATGTGCTTGCATTGCTCGGGTGTGAGCACATGCTGACATGGGAAGGCTGGTCCGTAGGCTGATCTGGTGTGTGCTCCAGTGTGACCCGGCATTGCTTGGTTTTTTGGGATGCTGTCCCTATAGCTAGCTAGCTATGAAGTTCAAATTTTTGTGACTTGTATAATATATCTAAGGGGTTAGCTGAGCTAGACTAATGCCAGAGGCATGAAATTCTTGTTACACTGCATAAACATGGTTCACCTCACTTAAAACTACACAACTTATACTCATGACACATCCTATTTCACACTATTACAGTAGCTAACTCATACACGGACGCTCCGCTGCGAGTTTTTAGATCTCTTAGATCATCTTCAACCTAAGAATCATAGTCATGCAAACTAGTATACACTCACACATACATGTACACCTGTCTATGACACACACCTTACCTAGCCCCAGTCGGTGAAGTACTCCAACCAACGACACCCACGTAAAACTAGCATGCTCATAGAACCAGCCAAATAATTAGCCACATGCAGTCTCAAGGTGCACTTATGTTTTCCTATGAACTGCCCCAAGTTGTAAAAAAGTGAGCTAAAGAGAGTAGCACGGGGGGGGGGGGGGGGGGGGGCGCAGTCCCCCCAAAAAATAAGCAGGGGGGTGAGGGGGGGCTGCGCCCCCCCTCTTTTTTGAAAAAAAAAATATATATATAAAAAATTACTAAAAAGTAACAAACAAGGATAATGGTCACACGGGAGCACACACCAGATCGGCCTACGGACCGGCCTCCCCATGTCAGCACATACTCATACCTGAGCAACGCGAGGGTGTGAGCACAAGTGCTGACATGGGGAGGCCGGTCCGTAGGCCGATCTGGTGTGTGCTCCGTGTGACCATTATCCTTGTTTGTTACTTTTTAGTAATTTTTTATATATATATATTTTTAGAAATGTATGCTCACGACAGGTATTGCTACACTATATTCAGGAAACAGTTTCACAGTTAGCAATAAGTGTGACACCATATTATATTATAACATGGGGTGCACACAAGTGAATCGCTATCTTTTCAAATGTCATGCATATGTTAAACAGATCATACTAAAGATTTGGCATGCAGGAGAGAACTTCTTCCATGCATACAAAACCAGGTGGAGCATGTAGCTACAGCGCGCACACTTTTCATAGTCATTTGTCATATGCATAATACACTTTTCAAATCTCGGGTGTAGCTATATAGTTATGCAGCTCATAATAATCATAAGTTCCTACAGTGATATATCACACAAAATGCAGGCTGGTCTTAAAGTTCTAGTCTGATGACGAAACTATAAAAAAAGGTTATAAAGTCATGCCAAACATTTAACAGACTAATAGTATGCCCGCATGGCCATGCATACATCCAGGTACTTGTCTTACATCAATTATTAAACTGTCATTACTTGGAGGTGGATGCAGCTATCCTTGACATACATTGGATTCCACCATTGCCCCTGGGTGTAGAGCTCACGATGGGCAAAAAATGAGTGCTTCCCCCACCCAGTATTCTCTGTGTAAGTTGGCCTCCTTGCGACCTCTTCTGGGGTTCCATAAGCAAAGGAAACGTTTTGTTCGATATCTCGCTTGTTGCCAGATTGATCCAGTAGCTTGACAACAAAACTCCCTCGAAAAGGCCAACGCAGCCTGTCGTCAAACTCCCCTGGTAGTATCTGCAAAAATACCGAGATATACTGCCCCGCGGCGTTTCCATTTCCGTTGGCGTACACGCTGAGGTTCAGCTTGTATCCTTGGGGAGCCGTGTAGAAGGGCTTGCTCAACCACTCGTCACCATCTCTCTTATGCTGCTCAAAATTATACATCATGAATATACAGGGGGTCTCAAAACGAGATGAGTCCAGTGCGCGTACCTGTTGCTTCAGGTCGCTTCCATACAGTAGCCCCCTTTGTGTACTCGCAACGATTCGAAAAAAATCGTTCCTTGCAAAAGCTGAGAGATCGTACAGCGCCACAGGAGGCTGCACTTGAACTGCGGCTTGCAACCACGCCATTTCTGATCTGAAACCGAGTAGCTGCCAGCAAATATCAAGTGGGGTCAACTATAGCTAGTAGACGGTCTACTATAGTTAAACATACAAAAGCGCGCTCTTTCTCTGAAATTAGTTGTAGGGGATTTTTCTTTCAAGAATTCCCTGTAGGTCGGGTCACAAGCCGTAGGCCGCTATACGCCCAAGAAATGTCTTTTCGAGGAAGGGACTGTTTGGGGGAATTATAATTAGCGCGTAAGTCATTAGGTTACGTAATAACTTATTACGCGGGGTTAGCCGAGGCGCGCGCAATTTACTGGCCTTCTGTGTATTGTATGGGCAAAGAAGAGCCCTCAAACAGTAGGCATAATTAAATCAGTTGACAATGCAATTTCTTCTATAGGTACAGTCTACTAATCTTGTATCCAGCCTGTCTGCTCAAATTTTAGCTCGCAGCCATAGCTAGATGAAATCTGGGCAGAAGGACTAGAGATATAGCTAGCTACGTATATACAGTCACAGTAAACCAGATCTATTTTTTCAGTAGTTTTTTTGTCACTTGAAAGCAGATGCAGTTGTCTTTGACATAAATCGGAGAATGTCCCTGCCAACTCCTGGCATACTCGAGCTCATGATGGGAAATGAATTCGGGCTGCCCCCACCCGCAATTTTCTCTTCTTCCTCTTGGCCTCCCAGCAACATCTTCTGGAGTTCCATAGCCAAAGGGAATCTCCTTTTCAATATTTTGTTTAGTGTCAGAATCCTCCTCTTCGCTATCTTCTTCCTCTTCACTATCTTCTTCCTCTTCACTATCTTCTTCCTCCTCTTCACTATCTTCTTCTTCCTCTTCACTATCTTCTTCCTCCTCTTCGCTATCTTCTTCCTCTTCACTATCTTCTTCACTGTCAAATTAATCCAGTAGTGTGATAGTAAAACTGCCTCGAAAAGGCCAGCGCAGCCCGTCATCGAACTTCCCAGGCATCAGATGTAGAAATACCGAAACGTACTTCCCCTCGCCATCCCCTTCTCCGTTGGCGTCCACACTCAGTCTCAGTTTATACCCCTTGGGAGCCGTATAGAAAGGTTTGCTGAACCACTCATTACCAGTTATCTTATTCTGCTCAAAATTGTACATAAAGAACGTACAGGGGGTCGCGAAGCGGGTCGAATCCAGTGAACGCACCTGTCGCTTCAGCTCGCTTCCACGAAGACGCCCCTTTTTTTTACTTTTGACGATGTGGGCGAACTCGTCCATCGCACAGGCTGAGAGGTCGTACAGTGCCACTGGAGGCTGAGCCGTACGTTGCCACCTCGCTACTTGAACTGTAGGTTGCCGCCGTGCCATCACTGCTGTGAAATAAAACACACTGGCAGCTCTTCCATGGCTACTGCAGTTTTATTATATTCCGAGAAAGGATGGCGGGAAATTCCCCGAAAATAACTACACGTACGCCAGTTCTTAATTAACCACGCCAATTCTTCATATTATGTCACTATAAACTCAATCCTTGTCAGGTAGTCTTTGTATTAACTGTACTACTGAGCATCTCCATTGCATATAACATGTAGAGAAGTGTACAGAAAGTCAATATACTAAATAGCGTTCAGGATCACGTGCACAATCCTGACTTCAGTACGTACAGTAGTGTCACTGAGTAGCATTGGTCACCCTGAAACTAATGCAGTCATCTTTCAGATACATTGGGGAATTCTGCCCTCGTCCAGTTAGCTGTCTCTGAGGGATGAACGTAGGCCATCCTACTCCAGTATTCATCTCCTGACCATCGCGAACCCTTCCTGCAACATCTAACGTAGTACGGGCAAAGGAAGTTGTGTAGCTGCGATTTTGCGGCCACCGATTCCCCGATTGATCCAACAGCTCAACGGTGACTTGCCCTCGGTATGGCCACTGCAAAACACTGTCAAACTCTCCCCACATTATCTGGACAAACACAGAGACGTCTGTGTTATAGCCGTCTCCATTACCGTTGGCGTAAACGCTGAGGTTCATCTTGTATCCTTGTGGGTGCGTATAGAACGACTCACTCAGCCATTCGTCTTGGGCTCTCCTATGCCGCTCAAAATTACGCATGATGAATGTGCAGGGAGGCTCAAAACGGAGCGTATCGAGTGCATATACTCTCTTGTTGAGTTCTTTCCCGCGCAGTTTCCCGCTACCGTTCGTCGCCACGATCCGCAAGAGCTCCTGACTTACGCCGTCTCGGAGGTTGTAGAGAGCGATAGGAGGCTCATAACCCAAATAATATGCCATGGCTGCGGGAAGCAGAAACAGTGCTCAAACAGTCAAGCTGTGTCTTGCAAATCTCTATTCGAGGAAGGGACTTTTTTTCCCTGCAGAAACTGCCAGCTGCTCACGAGCACATTACGTAATGAGTAGTGCGGGGCTAGCCGGGGCGCGCGCAATTTTACTCGCTACCCCCGCGAAAGTGGTTATCGTTACCGAAAAGCACTGATCGACGGCATCTGTGAGCTGAATTGAGATAGAGAAACAAGCTACACAAAGAGGCAAGTAAGTTGAATGCCTGCAGGCACTCTGTTTACACGTAAAGCTAAATAGCCACTGTGGCGCCTTATTTTGTGGTTTTATTGGTAATTAATTAGCTCTGGGAGTCGTAGATAAGGCGGGCAATCTGGAAGCACAGCTCTGTAGTGAATTAGTAGTCCCTGTTGATGGCATAAAAAGAGATAAGCATAACCCTGACCCCCTCCCCAATCGGTGCGGGTTGATTAGGCCACTCCGAATAAATGGCTTACTTCCTGTCCACCACCCGCTAGTTTCTGAACGGACCACAGCCTTGTCCGTTATTGCTCTGCGGATGTCCGTTACTTTCCTTGTGGCAGAGCCAAGTTGCTCTGACCTGTTGTAGCATGTTCATATGCTACTAGTCAATAGCAGCATTTCGACAACATTGTAAATATGGCGGCAAGTCCCTACTCTGGTGGACGACCATATAAAGCAGCAGTGATGGCTAAACTTGGTCAGAGCCAACGGGTGTGACATCATCACTGTGCCAGACGGAAACAGGAACATTATTTTTTGCGCCCTTAGGGCTGGCTTTTGAGACTATTAAAAAATGTATATAAGGGTGCCACCGTTCTTTGGGAAATTTCAGTTATACCAACTTGATGTTTCAATTCTAGTTTGATTCTAGTGCCCCCTGAAATTTGGCAGCATCAGGTAAAATTCCCAAGAGAATATTTGCACTCCCTTCCCCCCCCCCCCCCTAGGAATATAGTATCCCAGGGAGTCATGGCATCCCACGTCATACATAATCTCCAGGCAGTAGCTATACCACCCAGATTGTCATTAGGTAGAATTTGCGGAGCGACAACAGAGAAAGTACATTAAATTAAGTGATATATGATATGCGGCACGACGTACGTACAATAACGATGATGATAATACAGAGGAAATGGAACGTTGACATGAGTAGTGCAGGGCTCACTCAGGCTCGCACTAGTAACATAATGATGTCAGTTTACTTGTTTCCTAGAGATAGGTGTAATGTCTTTGTAGTGAACGTGTCTGCCACCTGATTCACTTGTCACAACGGGCCTGCTAGCCACTCAGCTGATCGGCTATGCCAGTTCTTGCTCGTACGATGGATGGTTGAATCATAGAGTACTCTACTACCTACGTCTGTACACTACTAGGGTTTATAGTGCTGCCCACAATCTTTCAATCTTCATGCTTCATTCCACTATAATGGAAGCCACACAAGGACTGGCTACCTAATTGCTAATGACATCTAAAACATGACCACACCAGGAAGTTCTCAACCCCAAACCCCTAGGTTTTGGCCACCCCACGAGCAATTATCCCTAGCGATTGTGGACCCTCGCAGGCCGATTGCCGTAGGTATACTTTTTTCACGATAGAGAAATTTTTGCTGTATTTGCAATTGGATTCCCAACCACTATATTTAATATTTGCGAATTACAGCACGTGACCCTGAACCGTGAATTTAAATTCCATAAAAAGTTTGAGTGCATTTATCGGATAGGATTTCACGAAAAATTAGTTCCGCGGGGGGAAAAAAAGTATGCCTAGGGTACTTGAGGGAAATGAGGGACAAAGAAAGGCTCTCTGAAAAGGAGAGATCAGATGAGAATGGTCCATACTAACTTGCTTACTAAGGACTGATGGGAATGTTGCATGTAGCATTCTGATCCATACTAACTTGCTTACTAAGGACTGATGGGAATGTTGCATGTAGCATTCTGAATAAAAGTTCAGCTAGGTCATTACCAACATACTGTTTGGGATGTTGTGTGGCACTGAAGCTGCCTGGGCTCCCTGATGGGTCAACAAGTGGGCTATAGCAACCACCGTTGAATGTGATGAGGAGGCTGGAGTTTCTGCTCCATTTCTTCCTCGCTTAAATACATGAAAACATGCATGTTTTTGTGCTCAAAAACATGCATGTTTTCATGCATTTAATGCCTACATTTCCCCCCATTACATCATAGTGGAAAACAGTCCATTAAGTCCAAACCTTCGCCTGTAGAGTCTGCAAACATGACAAAGTGTATGTTTGGGGAGGGTTGCTGTCTTCGATCATTTCTAGTTGGCATGGTCCCAGTTGCTTAGTGATCCTTGGCATGTGACAGATAGTGCAGAGTTGCATTTGTGATTGTTTTGCTTCCCTCTCTCCCTCCCCACCCCTCCCTTCCCCTTCCCCCTCCCCTCCCCCCTCCCCTCTCCTTTCCCCCCTCCCCCCCCCCCCCCCTTCTCCTTCCTCCTCCCCTCTCCCTCTCCCCCTCTCCTCTCCCTCTCCCCTTCCCCCCCCTCCCCACCCTTCTCCCTCATCCTCTCCAGTCCCAATGTTACTCCACCTGGCAGTACTGGCTGTCAGAGCAGCCCCAAATGCTCTCACTCCCTCCAACATTACTCACTCAGCATCATTCTGGTGCATCGATGGCACCCCCAACACAGCACCTTCGAGTATCCTAGCTGTGGTGGGCGTAACCTGCATCCTGTCCATGATAGGAGCGTCTCTTATCATTCTCTCCTACCTTCTGATGCCCGAGATCCGGACTAAAGCCCGAGAGATCCTTGTCCACCTATCGCTAATGGACTTCATGGCTGCTGCGGCAAATTTCGCGGGAGTCGTAGCCGATTTCGATCACTATCTCTCTAACTCGACTGACGCAGGGGGCCGATACCACACCATCAACAACCTCTGCATCACACAAGCCTCGTTCGCCTTGTACGGCACCGTCTCGTCCGTACTCTGGACCATCTGCATCGGGGTGTACATCTACCTCCGCATCATGTACGAGGGTCAGCGTATCACCAAGAGGGTGGCCTACTCCTTCTACCCCATAGCCTATGGCATCCCTCTCCTGGTTACCCTGTGGTTCTCTCTCACAGGCAAGTCAGAGAGCCACCCAGAGCTTATTTGTTTTGGTCATCTCTTAGCCAGCTTTGCTGTGATTCTGATGAGAGTCAGATCTAGCTCTGAGTGGAGAAGTATGGACTGGTTTTAAGCCTTCACAGGAAAGGAACTCCTTCAGTGCCTGGCTGCCCCCCTTAGAAACTTTGTGCCCCCCCCCCCCCTTGGAAATTTCAACCGTTTTCAAAATTGAATATTGCTCACTTTATGCTGCCCCCCCCCCCCCCCCAAATGTCTTCCGGTGGGCTTTTGCCCCCTCCCTTGGGGATTTTCTTAAACGAACCCCTGCCTGGGTACGGTCAGGAGCCACTTTTTGCAGAGCTCATGGTCTCCTGGTACAGGGCTAGCGCAAATCCAGTTTCACTAGTGTCTAAACACTTACTGCTTTGTGTTCAGAAAGAGAGTACCCGCCTGGGAGTTCATTTAGGAAAATCCCTAAGGGGGGGCAAAAGCAAGTCGGAAGACGTATTGGGGGGGCATGCGCATAGCGAGCAGTATTCAATTTTGAAGGGTTGAAATCCCCAAGGGGGGGGGGGGGGGCATAAAGTTTCCAGGGGGTGAGCAAATGCCCCCCCGCCCCCACTAAATGAAGCCATGCCCACCTGATTATTCAGGGTATAATGTAATCATTTTTGCCAAATCTGGGAAGAAGTACACTGTGTAGAGGAAGTTCCCCATAGTGTTATCAATTTAAGCTGTCTAAACAAATACACCCACATATTTCAAAGACTGAGGCTGTAGATTTTTTTATGTCATGTATACATTGGACAGTGAACAAAACACATTTTACGACATCTAGATACATGAAGAGGGGGCTTCTCAGTTGGCTCTTGCATAAGAAAGAAAGGCTCTCTGAATATCAACGTTTATTTGGAAAGAAATTTTGCCAATGTTTATATACCTGTATCTACCCACGTCTTCCCCCCCCTCACTCCCTCACCCCCCTCCCCTCCCGCATACACACCCCTCCACACCCATCCTGCAGGCAAACTGGGCTATGCTCGCTACGGAGGCTCGGGCTGGTGCTCCGTGATCGTTTTCAACTCTACGACAAGAAAGACCCTCCCCTTCAACGCGATCTTCGCCAACGACATCTGGATCTACCTGACCATCCTCCTGGTGCCACTCGTCTTCATCTCCCTGCATTTCTATCTCCGCCGTGAGGTGAGGCTGCTCATCAGGCGTGAGGACGGGTAGTCTCCGACGAGTAATGTCCTTTTTAATCAAGGAATCGTGGTGAAGCCGTTCTTAATGTACATGTACTTGGTGGGATCCAATCAACTACATGTAGCAATTGACAGGTCGCAGTTCAAATAACTGTGAAAGTAATGTATTTTGTTCTGGAGTTTTATTATTCACAGTCCCTCACTCCCTCCATCCCTCCTTCCCTCTCTCCCTCCCTCTCTCCCTCCCTCCCTCCTTCCCTCCCTCCCTCCATCTCTCCCTCCCTCCATACCTCCCTCTCGATCTCCTCCTCTCTCCCTCCCATCCTCCTTCCTCCTCAGATGCGGATGGGCAAGACACTGCTGACCCCCAACCTGGCCACCACGGTGCACTCGGTGGAAATAAAGCTCCTATTCATCCCCGTTCTCTTCATCCTTCTCCGTATCTGGAGCCTCCTCCTGACCCTAATTGAGATCGAGGGTGGGGTCCACCTCTCCTGCACTGCACTCGCATTCTTCTTGCATATTGGGGTCAGTTTTTCCTTTGTCTTCTCTCCCCTACTGCCCTCCCTCCCCTCCTTTCATCCCTCCCTCCCTCCCTCCCTCTTTCCCTCCCTTCCTCCCCTCCCTCCCCTTTTACATCCCTTCCTTCCTTCCCTCCCTCCCTCCCTTTCTTTTCTTCTTCCCCCTCCCTCCCTCCCTCCCCCCCCCCTCTCTCTCCTCCCTCTCTCTCTCTCCCTTTCTTCTCTTCTTTCCTCTCCCTCCCTCCCTCCCCTCCTCCCCTTTTACATCCCTCCCTCCCTCCCACTTTCCCTCTCTCCATATAAGGAGACTATCATTCAGCAAAAATCAAAACTTGCAATGTAGCTCTATACATGTATAAAAATAAATTAGACTCCTATAACAGCGACCCACTTACACAGTAGATTGATCCCTCCCCTCGGGGCATTGGTGACACATTAGAGATTGATCCCACCCCCCTCAGGGCATTGGTGACTCTGGGCAAGGTCTGGCCAACGCCATCCTCTTCTGTGTCTTCACTCCAAAAGTGCGACGCTACTTCCTCAAACACCTGTTGTTCTGCCGCTGTCTACGGACGGCACACGAGAGCCATAGCTCCATCAACAACTCTAAAGCTGCAGTCGTATATGGATCCATTCCGTCCGAAATGTCGGACAATTCCGCCACCACTAACAGTGCCAGCCATCAGGAGCCGAATAGAGACACAAAGAGTCTCTTGGTAGCCAGTTAGGAAATGCTGTTCTTTTCTCATAGTCACCATTATTTTTTTTTTACTTCAACATCACGAATATTTATTAATCATAAATTATGACCATACATGCTATGCATGTGATATTTGTACCTGTATAAACTGTTTTGCTGATTGACTTCTGCAAATTACTAATATTGTTATGCAATATTTCATGATTACAAACCTTTTTTCGATAACAATATGGTAAGTATAATGACAGTAGCTGTGGTTCGTGTTTGTTCTTTCACTGACATAGCATGCCATTATTTATTCAATGGGAGTCTTCATGTATGTATGCAAATTCCTAGTGAATGCATCTAGCAAGATGGACCTCAGAATCTGATTTGTAACATGCACCCTAATTATGAAAACTACATGTACATGTATGCAAATTGGACACCATGAGAACACTGCAACCCCAGGGGTGAGACTAAGTTATGTACACATACCATTCTATATATGCCTGCAGGAACTACCATGGCTAACTCCATTCATTTGTATGGCACTCATGGGCTCCTGCTAGAGACCAGCTGCGTTAATTCCCAGGCTCCAGTGGAGGGGGGACTCTACTCTGCCCACACAAGAGCCTGGGAACGATCGAGACTAGCTAGCACTACTGACGGCCAGGAGAGCTAGTATCATAGAGCAAACAGAGGAATCTCAAGTGCAACAGAAGTGGACCCGGTATAAAGGAAAACACAGAGGGACGTGGGGACAAAACACAGAGGGACGTGGGGACAAAACCGAAAGCCTGACGACAAACCACATGCAACAATTTCGGGTGGAGTTTCCGCAGAGAAACAGAAAGAGAGGAACTACAGAGAAATGCTGAAATGGTGATCAATAATTAGAAGTGCATAAAAAAATGAACAACAAAAGAGCAAAACCAACTCTGAGCTGGCGACGTACTTATTGTGCTACATGTACATACTGCAACTGGTTAGCTATGTGTGTACAGAGAGTATGGTACTGATGTTCGTCTCCGGCCATGTGCATGAACTGAACGGGACTCGGACCCATCAGATGTGGTATCACCGCAATCTGAAATTTGACCCCCTGGTGCTCCGCTAAGAAGACCCCGTTGTTGTAGAGCTGGTACGGAATGCCACATTTACCGAGGACGAGGGAAACGTGATGGAAGATATTCGTCTGTTGCGCTTGCGCCGGTGATGGAATGGTCGCTGGGATCACAGGGAGCACCTGGTAGGCGGTCGTGCTGCAGTGATTGAGCGAGGCGGGGTAGACTTGAGCGTGGGTGGTGGACGTGGTGGCCGGGATCTGCATTATGTGTACGTGATTTGACGGCTGGGTGAATACAGGTTTCTGCAGTGCGTTGATGAGGAGTTTGTGAGAATTGGACGAAGAAACACTACCATTTTCTCCGCTTCTGGGAGCGTCCGACTCGAACGAAGCCGCAATATGAGCCTGGACTGACGAGGGCATGCTCATTCCTGTTCTCCTCTGTCTCAGTTCCGGACTGCGAGGTGGAGGCTTCGGCTGTCTTGGACTCTGGACGGGGGAATAGGACCCTACAGGTGTCGACTCTCTGATCAAGTGGTCAACTACCGACGCCTCCGTAGTGTCTTCAGCAATGGAGTCCATCTGTATCTCGTGAATGGGGCTCCTTCTACCAACAGCAGTTGGTGGGGGACTCGTACCATAAACCCCCTTCGTCGGAGATCCCTCTCGCTTTTGCATGGCCACGGGGAAAGAGGACCCGTGTGGGTTGCGAGAGTGACTCATGTGATCGAGGAGGGCGCTGTTCCTAGGGTAGAGTTCCGGAAGTGTCTTTCTTTGCTGGCGGAGGTGAGGAGGGTTGAAGACGGGGGAAGTGTCTGAGAACCGCCTGGCCATGAGCTGCATGTGCATGTGATCCGAGAAGGGCGGGGACTGGCTGTAGAGGGAGGAGGCGGAGGTACAGGAGGGCATGCCGTGGGTCTGCGGGCTGGGGGTAGGGATGGCCGGGGGGGAGGGGCAGAGGAGCTGGGTGAGGAGGGAGTTGGAGGCTTTGCTGTTGATGGAGCTGCGTCGCGAGGAGGACAGGCTGGAATTGCTGCCGGTGGGGTTTGGGGTCTCTGTCGCCTGAGAGGTCAGAGGATCCGGGAGGCTCTCTAGGTCTCCGCCCTGAGCAGGAAAGAGGAAGGGAGGGGAGGGAAGGGAAGGGGAGGGGAGGGGAGGGTTAGGGGAGGGGAGGGATGGGGAAAAGGAGAGGAGAGCTTGTTGAGTAGTCTGCAGTAGAGGTAATTATCTAATTTTGATAACAGGGCAGTCTCAATACCAAGGATTAGTGTTAACATGAAAGGAGGGAAGTCGAGACCAAGGGCCTACCCCCCTCCCCCCAAGCAAGACTGCCCCCCCTCCCCCCAAGCAAGACTGCCCCCCCTCCCCCTAGCGAGAGCCTGCTCCCCCCCACCCTCCCCCCAAGCCCACCCTCCACCCAAGCAAGACTGCCCCCCCTCCCACCCTCCACCCAAGCAATACTCCCCCCCCCCCCCCCCCACCCCTCCCCTCAGTAGTATCCCACCTTGAAGCTGGGGGGGACTTGCATCCCCTCAGGCTCCGCTTGCTGTTGGATGTGCAGACGCTGCAGCTGCTCCTGAATCTGCTGCTGACTGATGTCCTGAAAGGGTTGGATCTGCGCTCGAAGATCCGAGGAAGGGTTCCCCGCGACCAGGGCAGTAGTTATCTGAGAGAGAAAGGAGGGTGATGTCATTAAGTAAACTCCCAGTTACAGTGTAGAAAGCCCAGAAATGTGTAGGAAAACTTGTGGAGTTTCCGAGTTGTGAGATCATGATGACAGGGATCTTTCTAATTGGAAGCTTTTAAATGAATGATTAAGTAACCTCAGTAGTTATACTTCTGAGGCAACTTGAATGTCCTTTTTTAATTACTAGTAATGTACTCCTAATTGGGGTACAGTATCATATGGCACACGGAAGTAAAGTTATCTTATTGATCTGCACTTAACTATACATTCTCTGGTATTGGGGTTGAAACTGAGGTAACCCTATATGGGCTAAAATGACCACTCTAATTTTGCAGTAATTGGCGAGTGGAAGTAGAGCAACCCCACAGAGAAATGAAGCTAATTAGATGTCATAGTAGGTTCTATTAGTATTTGATTACTTTGCGGCTTTGTAATCTGTATTCCGTTAGGCTTCGCTTCTAGACTCCGAGGTTAGGCTATTTAATGCTCTGTGTTCTTGCCTGTACTCTATCTCTACGGATGCCTCCCCGGATGAAGACTGCAGCCCAAAAGTTGAAACGTCGGCATTGATGATATGTTTTGTGAAGCCAATAAGTGGTTGGTAGAAAGAGAACCAACAACCCCACAGATATCCAGCAAAATACTTCAAAATGGCGTGGCTATGGTACAAACGTAGAGAGATTTGATTGGCCAATTTGATGTGTACATGTTTGGACACCGTAACCATTATTGCACACATCACTGCGCATTACAAAAAAATAAAACTCTTGTGCTTCACACTTGTATCGTTTTCCCGTCATGCACTGCAACCTTCTCACTTGTGCAAACTGGAGTTGGGTAGGGAGCTGGGGAGTGGTCGCTGTGGCGGTCGCTTTCGACTGCAGCTGCAAGTGGAAAGAACAACGGCATTGGCTGCACATCCTCGAGGGTGGAACCAGCTAGAGGCACATGTAGACACACATGCCAGCTGCAATATTTTAAAGGTGGACATCTGCTAGGTGGGCTCTTATTAGAAGTGTACCGTTGCCATGGGTACAACCCTTAATAAACTGATACTGTGCTGTTGCTACAGATAGAGGTTAGGGCTTGCTAATATACATGTATGTAGCATGTGCTTGCTGGAAAACCAAAGATCACCTGGTTCTTGTAGGCCAGCCACTGTCGGTGTGTGTTGGGCAGTCTACCGTACTGGACAGCCGTTGCCTTGTGGTCCTGCAGGAGCTGCTTCACGCTGGAGGCGCCCAAGCTGTCCTGCCGATCGATGGAGGAGCTGCTGTTGATCTGAGCCAGCTGCGGGTTCCTCTTCTCCAAGAACATCTTGTAGGCGGCGGCGTAGGGTCCTCCGTCCGAGGCTCGTCGTCCCGTGCGACGGGGAGGCTGAAGATAGTGCCTGCGGCAGGATGAAGGTTTCGCGATGAAGCCACCCTCCAGCAACGCCAGCCATGGCATCAGTCAACTAACTACCTTCCCCCTCTCTGCCTTCTCCAACCCTACTGCTTCCCTCCCCTCCCCTCAAAAACCTTAGTCTCGTACCCAGATCTCCCTGCCCTCCGTGCGAAGGAGCGTCAAGTGACCTCAAACAAACTTTCTTGTCACAGACTCTGCATTTGCTAATGAAAATCTCAAACATGATTGGTCGTTCTATACATTTAGATGGTACTTCATGAAACTGACCAGTACATGCAGACACACTTGCTAGCTGCTAAATTTGAAAGATAGACATTTGCTTGGTGGGCTCTTACTAGAAGTGTACTGTTGCTATAGATACGACTCTTAATAAACTTTCACTTCTAGGATGTACTGTTGCTACATGTAGAGGTTGGGATTTATGTCAGCAAAGTTGCAGACGGGCTAAAGGTGCATCTATCTTCCAAAGTGGAAAGTCTCTGTGCTTGTCTGAATACCAGACACTCCTTTACACAGAGGGCATGGATGTCTGGGCACGAGACCACGGACACCCGGGCATGAGACCACGTCTTCCTTACCTGTTAATGGAGCTGGTACTGGACTGGGTCTCATCCACACCC
The DNA here is from genome assembly GCA_963921505.1 of Phakellia ventilabrum. Lineage (NCBI taxonomy): Eukaryota > Metazoa > Porifera > Demospongiae > Axinellida > Axinellidae > Phakellia > Phakellia ventilabrum. The sequence goes on along the minus strand of OY997379.1, from coordinate 8,794,460 downwards.
GTACTGCAGCTGAGTGCCTGCTGCAGAGAGCTGATAGTGAAGGGTTGAGCCGGGGGCCCGGCGTCGTTGACCCCAAGCCCGCTGCTTGCCTGGCTGGAACACTCGCTGATGTCCCTCAATCGCTTGAGGTCGTCCGCAGGAATCAGCATGAGATTCTGGGCCGCTCCGAGCGTGTGTCTCCGACCGTGCTTTAAATAGAGAGCAAGGTTGCGATCTTTCAGGAATTCGTCTGATTCTTCCTCCTGCGAGGGGATATCTTGCCAGGGGTTCTTTTCCTTGGGGCTCGTCTCGGAGCCGTTGCTCTCCCCGCCCTCGAAGCTGATGTGGATGACGGGGGGTGTCCCACTCGTACTTAGCCGTGGGCGAGAAGTAGAAGACACGCCCCCTGGAGGGATCACCAGTTTTCCTCGCTCCCACTTTTGGAGGAGCAGGTAGTAGAGTGCTGCGTGGTCGTTGTACATGCAGTTCTGGACAGCCTGTGTGTGTGTGTGTGTGTGTGTGTGTGTGTGTGTGTGCAGGTGTGTGTCCATTGCTGTCTGTAAGAGTTCCAAGATTGTGATAATATCCCAGCCTTGTCAGCTACACCCACTTGCCACACCCACCTCTCAGCCACACCCACCTACCTGTTTGCAGGTGTCCACACTATAGTTCATCCCCCGAATTGCCCGCAGCACTTGCTCATTCCACCGAAGGTTGTCAGATGACCCAATCCTCTGCTGCTGATTGGTCGCACTGCTGTTAGGCTCCTCCCCCTCCATCCACTTATGCTCCAGCACCTTCGCTAGTGGCAGTCTCTTGTTCGGCTCGCGGTGGAGCATCTTGCGAATTAGCCGCTCACAGTCTGCGCGAGAAACGATGTAATGATTAATACAATACATGAGCAGCAATTGAAACAGATGGTGTAATGATTAATACAATTCACGAGCAGCAATTGAAACAGATGATGTAATGATTACATGAGCAGCAATTGAATGAGATGATGTAATGGTTTGTATGGGCATGGCAGCAATGTTAATGGTTGTGCAGTACAAACAGTGCAATCCTCATCCCCGGTCTCTCGTGTGCGTTGCTGGAGAGCCTGGTACAATTCCCCACGTGATTCGACTTCCTAAACTTAGTGCTTTTCAGTAATAGTTAATGGTAAGGTTCGAAAGTAAGCTCAGACATGCTTCGCACCAAGCATTCTGGGTAGTCTGGCGGGAGGTCTGGGCACCCCTTGCATTGCCGATGTAAACGTGCAGTGTATGTAAATGCGAGAGCGCGCTGCCTGCTAGCTAGCTAAAAAAGGCGGGCTAACTAGATGCTCTCGTGATCCTGCACGTGACCAATCGCTGGACGCTGAGGCTATTAACCCAGGAGTACCCAGGGGTCTCCCGCCATTAACGACGTTTAACTTTGGGTTAGACTCCATTAAAACCAACAAACTACAGAGCCGAGAACCCTCATAGACTTGCCTTGGGACATGTAGAAGGGTATCCTAAAGCGGCCTGCGAGAACCCGTGCCCGGAGGTGCTGGAGGTTTGTGCCGTCAAATGGGAGGGCTCCGCAGACCATCACATACAGCACAACACCAAGACTCTGTGGGAGGGGAGGGGAGGGGAGGGGAGGGGAGGGGAGGGGAGGGGAGGGGAGGGGAGATGAAGAATAATAAGTGGGTATGCAGCTGTTGGCACTTTCTGGTCTCACAAATGCACACGCACACACACACAAATACATACACACACACACACACTCACATACACACACACACACCCAAACATCAGCCTGGGGTCCACTGTATTCTCGTCCTTCAAAGAGTTCCGGGGCAGCGTAGGGAGGACTACCACACCACGTCTTCAGATTCTCTCCCGAGGAGAAATAATTGCTGAAGCCAAAGTCTGCGTGTGTGTGTGTGTGTGTGTGTGAGTAACAGAGAAGTGAACCAGTGTAGTAGAAAGCTATATCCTGTGACAGACTAGCCTCATTCCCATGCAGTCTCCACTCCCGTGCACACTTCCTGCGGATATGACACGTTCACGTGAGTAAATGGTCCAGACTCCCTCCCACTTTTTTTATAAAAAGTGGGAGGGAGTGGAGACCGAGAATGAGGCTATGACAGTCAACAAATTCATGATACAGCTGGTTCATTCCAAACACAGCCAGGTTTTCCAAACTGTATCCACACAACATTAAACTTCAGGAATGCCATTAGTTCAAAGTTTCCAACGTCACTTTCAATCCAATGGCCTCCCCAATGGCCTCCCAGGCCGAGGGTGGCAGCCACTTGGGGCAGGACAGTGTTTGAACCAGAGAATATCAAAGAGTATATAATTGCCTCACAAAGGAACTGTGTATTGTGTACGAAGCCACAAACGATGGAGTTTAATACAGAAAAGAATGCACCTAAAAAGAAACCCACAGTATCACGTTACCACAGGATGATGGGCAATTAATCCACCTGTGCATGCACACCGTCATTCAGAGCAGTTACACAATATTATGTCATGAATCGACAGACACAAAACATATACACACAGACAGACAGACACACCTGCTAATTTCACGTTTCCATTCTCGTCCAGCAGTAGATTCTCGGCCTGGAGGAGAGAGCAGGTGATCATTATTTAGAATTAATGCCAGGTGTTTCTCATCCACCGAGCAACTGGGAATCAAGTGAAGGTGTGTGTGTGTGGAGGGGGGGGGGGGGGGGGAGAGGAAGGGGTAATGTGAAGGGAGGGGGGAAACTACATGTAACCACCATCAAGACAGGAAGCCTCACTACTGCCAGACCAGGTTGGGATACCAGTCAGTCCTGCTCTAACTGGAATTGAAGTGTGTGGGGGGGGGGGGGGCTTTACTAATCACTAAACTAGGGCATGGTTTAAACAAGACCAAAGCCCCACTGCTGCTAAACCCACTAATGTTTAGCAACACCAGCAGCTGGTCTGACAGACAAAGTGGACTGTAATGAGGATAGCAGCTGTTGTACAGGACACAGATGTGTACATCGATCTTGTCTGGTTCCCAGGCCACGACGACATGGCTTGGACAGTGTATGCTCCCTTGTCGACTTCACCGACTTCACCGGTTCAATGCACTCCTGAGACAAGACTCCCCTAGGTGCTACGTGCTCTAATTATGTGTCCTTCTAATTCTGCAACAAATTCAATTTTCAAAGTCAATAATTTCCAAATTATGTGTCACTACCACTGCTCTCTGGAGACTCATTTCCTATTATTGTGCCAACTACAATGGCATTTGTTGCTTGCTAGCTACTCACATAAATTTACCTATGTAAACAGCATTGGTACCTTGCTTTGATGTCTGGCTTGCTCCACATTAATACCCAGTTTGCCAGCTAATCTAGACTCCAATCAAGCTTGTTATGCCAAATTCACAGCTGTTTTGCCATATACAAAAAACTTGTTAAGTTCTTTTGCACTTTGCAAGCTGTTTAGATTGCTTCTGTTTACAGTAGACCATGATTACGGGTTTGCATTGCACAGCAAAAATAATAGTTTTCTTGGGAGCATGCTTAGCAGGGTCCAAAGTTTGGCACTGACATGGAGGGAGTACACCCCCACTAGGGGGGTCTGGTGGCATGCCCCCCCCCCCCCCCCATGAAACTAAAAGTTTTAGAAGCTCTGAGATTGATTCTGAGGCATTCTGGAGGTACTTATAGCCATTCTAAAGTATGCACAGAACATTCTGGAGTAATGTTGAAATTTGGTTGTGAACATTCTTTGGGGGGGGGGGGGGGGGTTATCCCAGGTCTTCCCCTGTATAAACCCCTGCATAGTGTCCTTAGCCAATACAGACACCTCAATACACACAGGAGAGTCCAAAGGTGGCCACTATAGAGGAGGCCAGGTATAGGCATAGGCTGCTGCCATATTTGGGCAATGGGGTCAAGCACAATACTGAGTGCAATAGGAGATCCTCACCAGCGATGCTGGCACAGCACAACAGGTGTAGAGGTAGTGGGATGCCATGCCTTGTGCACATGCGGCTAGGCTGTAGCTATAGTCACCAGCGATGCTGGCACAGCACAACAGGTGTAGAGGTAGTGGGATGCCATGCCTTGTGCACATGCGGCTAGGCTGTAGCTATAGTCACCAGCGATGCTGGCACAGCACAACAGGTGTAGAGGTAGTGGGATGCCATGCCTTGTGCACATGCGGCTAGGCTGTAGCTATAGTATTGGCACCTGACTGACCTGAAATAAGTTGGCCAAAAAAGTTCATGACGTTTTCAGCCATGTTTTTCGTATACTTTTATCATCTCATACGTTTGCAGCTGTGGTGTTTCATTGGCTGCTATGCTAGAGGGTAGCTACTATGCTCATGCAGGCGTAATTCACCAGTGCCCTAGTTGGTTACCACAGAGCTTCGATCCTCCAGTAGCTTACCACAGTAGCAATGCATTCATGTGCAGAATGGGCCCTTTTCCATTATGATGTAAATTGGGGGGGAGGGAAGTTGGCACTAAATAGAGAAATACACGAAAGCACAAAAATATGCATGTTTTATGTATTTTCTCTATTTAATGCTCCCCATTACATCATAGTGGAAAACGCTCTCTTAACTACATGCCACTCATTTAAGCGTTCCCATACCTTGAGGTCTCGATGCACGATGCCATTCTGGTGGCAATAGTCCACCGCTTGTACGATCTGTCGAAACTTCTTCCGAGCCTCCTCTTCGCTCATGCGACCACGCTGAATCAGGTACTCTACAGGAGAGAGTCACATGACAATCACATTACCAACAAATGGACTATCATGTGACTTGTTGCTACGGACACTGTTATACAACAATAATTTTGTCAAACATATAATTCAAATAGCTCTTGTGTGAGAATACAATCGTCTGTCCCCCCCCCCCCCCCTCCCCCCCTCCTCCGCATACCAGAGGTCCATTAGCTGACTCCATTTAGCTCTGCATTCTCAAGATAAGCCACTATACAGCCTTAATGCAGTGTGCACTAATTGGCATCCTATCCACTAAGCTGCGTCCATGTAGTCCCAGACAACACACTCTGATCGAAGATCTGATTAAGCAATTGGTACACAAACTCACTCCCACCATTAAAACATGTATATACCCCTACCTGAGAAGCAACCGCATGAATAAGGCTACTACCCTAGTCCACCCTTGGGTATAAATCTACTCTATTATGCATACTACCTGAGAGCGCTGCTGCCAGGATGGTTGCCATGGCTACTGCTAAAGTCTAAAGTCTGGGAGGTTGTGCTACTCCTCTGCCACAGGCAATGGATCAGAGGTACAGAAAGCTACTTAGCTTTGGGTTATGGGCTCCTGGTTTAACAAACCCCAGCCTAATTTGTAAGCATTCAGAATTTTGGCAGCGATGCTTTGGCCCCCTACTCAGAAATTTGGTGCCTTTTTTCCGCTTACCGAATATCTCTCCCCTGCTGGCAAACTCCGTCACCAGGTAGAGGTGCTGGGTGGACTCCATCACCTAGGGGAGGGGAGGGGTGGGAAGAGAAGTAATCTGATTGGATGAGACTGTATTACATCGGAATGATGTCAACAAACAGCTGTTACCATGGTACCATAAATACCGCCCACATGCCACTATTAATTGGGATGAAGAGAAATAAAAAAAATGTGCTACAGTGTTTCATTTACCAAACCTCCAAAGAGAGAGAAACAAACACGAGAGAAGAATGTTACATCCATTTGTTACTGAATGTTTATGTATCTTGCATAGCAAAGCCCTTTACTTTTCTGATCGTGAGCGGGTTCATCGACAGCGGGTGAGGCTGGTTCGGCAGTTGGAAAGTGATGACCGCCGTTCTCAAAGCCTCGGACCGACTGAATGGTCAGCTGAGCAGCATAATGCAACTCGATTCCCGTGAGGCCCTCCGCATGGAATACCATGTATGCACTGGTATATCAATACTCACTGAAAGTCCGTCCTCAGTAGCGTCTCAGTAGCTTCCTACAATGCAGCTCAGCCACACATGGCTCAGCCCTACATGCCAAGCGTGAGAACATTCCAGACTGGACTTTGAAGTCAGTCCAAGCTAACAGGAAGCCAGGGAAATGAGCAAATGGCTGCCTGGATACCAGGGACAACACCACAACTGACCTTTGGTAAACAAGGGGGACCCAAACACAGGATGAATACACCAGTCCTGTAATTGTACCCCCTTAGATCATGGCCAACATGTATGATGTCATTCTTACATCATGCCCTAAGTCTAGTGAGTTCACTGATCATATCTTTCCTGTGCTAAGTTGCTATAGTGGCAGGTATGTAAAGGATTGAAAAAATGGCTGCCTGAATACTGAATGGAAAGCTTGCCAATGCAAATCGCAGATGGCTGTTTCGGCCTATTAAGGCCCCGTTATAAGTACAGTAGAACCTTCTTTATACAGTACTGTATCCCAATTACACACCTCAAAACTAAAAACATCTCTGTATCATATAGAGAAAGTTTATCATGTCCCAAAGTAAATGGAGATTCTGCTGTATATCATCTGAGGTCATAGCCCCAGATTACGAGTGCCCAATTTCGGACTAATCAATTTCATAGGGTTCAAGGCTAACACACGACCTTAACATTACTTGATAGGTGTTACCATAGAAACAGATTGGTCTTGGCTAAACACAGACTACATGCCAGTCCACATCCTCCATTCCGCCCATGTACCCAGTAGGTTTAACGATGGATGACACGCTCCATTAGCCGTTCAGGACCACAGAGCTTGCCACCCATGATCAAACCTACACATAGCAGTAATGAGCTTCAGGCTAACTTAGATTAGAGTGACATGCTCCCTACGATCGCCTCCTTTGATGTGGTCGTTGGAATGTTTAATTCACTTTGATCTCATGGAAAAGGTACACCTCCCCTTCTCAACTTGTAGGAAACACTGATCTAGTATGCAACACCTGTAAGGTGCATCAATCCACAGGTGGTGAAGGCCATGGAGGGGAGGGGGGAATCAATGTAGCCTCGTACCCAGGCCTCCCCTCGCAGCTTGTTTCATAGCCGTGAAAAAAAACACGCGTTTTTCCACGGCCGTGAAAAAAGCTGCAAGGGGAGGCCTGGGTATGAAGCTGGGAACAATGCCCTGCTGTGTGGCTCTTGCCAATCTGCTACGCTGTGATTAGACCACTACAACAGTTGGTTCAGTAATACCCTGTCACTGCACTGCCGCTCCACAATACCACACTGTACAAGGGCCTGATCAGGTGTCTGGGTTTACAATGTCACTGTCTGTGTTTGTTCAGTAGTGGATAGTGAATGTTTGTGAAGTGACAAGCCACTACTGCGCTTGCAGGTGATACAGAACAGTCTGTCCCAAAGTAGGTAATCAAATCATTGCCATTACAGTCCTGGGGACGAGGAGAGAGCCTGAAGATGAGGCTGGGGAGAGCCTGGGGACGAGGCTGGGGAGAGCCTGGGGACGAGGCTGGGGAGAACCTGGGGACGAGGGGAGAGCCTGGGGACGAGGCTGGGGTGAGCCTGGGGACGAGGCTGGGGACGAGGCTGGGGACGAGGGGAGAGCCTGGGGACGAGGCTGGGGTGAGCCTGGGGACGAGGCTGGGGACGAGGCTGGGGACGAGGCTGGGAAGAGCCTGGGGAGAGCCTGGGAAGAGGCTGGGGAGAGCCTGGGGACGAGGGGAGAGCCTGGGGACGAGGGGAGAGCCTAGGGACGAGGGGAGAGCCTGGGGACGAGGGGAGAGCCTGGGGACGAGGAGAGAGTCTGCGAATGAGGCTGCCTGGGGGTGAGCCTGGGGTCAGAGGCTGGTAAGGTTGTGTCAACTTGTGTGTGCGTGTTATTACAAGACTGTTGGAGTTTGTTTAGTATTACTCACTGCATACACGTGCAAAGTGCAAACTGCAAACATGATGCATGAAGTAGCCAAGCATCTACTAATTGCCTGCAGCATGCAGTGAATAGTGTCAGTGGCCAGTATTCACAGCTGGTGCCCTCTAAGTTTCTGTGCTTCTGCTCTGCCAGCAATTACCTCTTATGAATATACACACAAGTACAGTGATTGCTTGTCTAAGAGCAGTGGAGCAATGTGCACTTTGGACAGGAGCAGTGTGTGTAGTGCACTGCTGGGATATCAGGTGGGGCAGTTGCTGAGTTGATTCTTTAGGGGTGTGATAATTACTGCTTTACTAGGGGAGGGGGGGGGGGTGTTGCCTGTACTCAGGAGTGGGCTGGTGCAGTGTTGCTCCTAACAATGTCTATTTGGGGGTGGAAATTAATTTTTAAGCAGGGGGATTTAATTGCTGGCCTAATTCTTGATATATGTTTTCAAGATCTGATTTTGAGGTAGCTCCCTTTTACTGGAAATAAGTGATAAGAACATTTTATTTTACTCTGCAGAATTTCCAAAGGTATCCCCCTCCCTACCTCCCTGGACCCCCCCCCCCCTCCCCACCTCCCTGAACCCCCCTCCCTATACCCTCCCTGGACCCCCCCCCCCCCCTCCCCACCCCCCTCCCTTACCTCCCTGGGCCATTACAGCTAGGTCCCACGGTACCTGGAAGAGCTTGATAATGTTCGGGTGGTCTAGTAGCTTCATGATCTCTACTTCTCTCGCCACTTTCTTCCGATTCTCAGCATCCAAACGAGTCTTGTCGATGATCTTGACAGCAACCTATGAGTGTGAGTGTGTGTGTGTGTGTGTGTGTGTATGTGTGTGTGTGCATTTGTCAATAAAAGAACAGGTCCTACCAACCACTGTCTTTTTGCCTAGCAAGACACTGACTTTGGGCAGAGGGGTGGGCTTATACTCAAGAGTGGGCTTATACTCAGAGTGGGCTTATACTCAGGGTAGTCTCGTGCCCAGACGTTCACGCCCCCCTGATGAAAGAACGTCTGGTGTTATAAACAAACTTTCTTGTCACAGATTGCATCTTTCAGTCCTTCAGTAAAGTTGCCATGATGTTAGTTTGATAAATCTTCATACTATTGGTCAGTTCAATGAATTAGAATGCAAATTTGAAATCATACCGTATATACAATGACCAATCACATACGAATGGAGTCTGTGACAAGAAAGTTCGTTTAGAACACCAAACATTCCTGCGTCGGGGGGGGGGGGGGGGGGGGAGAGAATATCTGGACACAAGAGGGGTAAATTTTAGTGTGACCACAGCTGTAAGGGCGGTACGGGAAATACAGAGCCCAGGGCTGTAATTGAATCACTGCCATATGGCCCAGTAACAGCTGCAGTTCATAGCCCATAAAGCACTACTGCATGGTGTTACATAATCATGTGCATGCACTGAGTCAGGTAGTTTGTGTGGCTGGGCCACTCAGACCAGTCCAGAGACTACCCGGCACCGCCGCTGCTGTCAGTATCCAGTTGCAAACTGTACTGCGGCCAGAATTTGAAGTTTTGCAGTAAAAGCCACAAAGGCGTGCAGAAGGCAAAGCTGAGCTAGCTAGACGCACTATTTATTTTTGTAATGCCTAGCTTGTCTTATTTTGGTTCTGTAGATAGCTAGTTTGTATGAACATTACGCTACCGCAGTATTAGCAACAGTACTGTATAGATTTGTGTTACTTTCAATATATTATATATTGCCCCAATCGCAGCGCAATACATATACATGACCTACACCATGGTACTGATGCACAATATTTATCCTTCAAGTGTATGTGACAGTGTTAAGGCTCTTATGCAACCATTTCACAAGTTAGCTATATAGCAGAAAAGCTAAGTTTCCACTCACCCCCTGGGCTCATGTAGGTATGACAACAATGCGGTGTTCATTGCAGGTACTTACACCAAGTACCATTTGAGAACTCTGTAGAACCTTGACCAATTAGCCATTAATCTTCCAGTATGTCCCTATAGCTACCCTTCACCCTGGATCTGTCCTCAAACCTGGAGCTGAAATCTATAGACAAGTTAAGGCTGGCCCTCTCTCAGCCCACTTAATTTTTACAATTTCTTGAGGGGCATCTCTCCCTGCCCCCCCCCCCCCCCCAACAAACACACACACACACACAAAAACAGTTTTGGTCAATTAACGTTTCATGCAAACAAAAATCTTGAATGCAATACTAAAACAGCCTCACAACCATTCTCAAAAAACCCTAACGTCCTGGGAGGGTGTTATAAGTCTCCTTTGCAATTTGAAGCACACATCCCCTTTTCCCACTCCAAAAAAAACTGAAATAACAAACTTACATCACCAAAACAAAAAACCAACAGTAAACAATGTGCAGATATCTTTCAAACCACCAATGTTTACGATCAAAGACAGGCATGCCACAGGCTAGACTGCCATACAGCAGGGTTCACACCCAGAAGACATCACTTCCTCCATTCGCTCAGCTAGGTCACTGACCAAGACATGGAGGGGTGCCACTAACATGTGTTCTGCGTCTGAGGGCAGACGGCTTGACAGGCTTTCGTGGCGATCACAAAAATAAACATTGCTTATGGAAGGCCTGTGTAGACTACATGTATGACTGAATAGTCAGAGGTGGGCGCTGGCGCTACATGTATTTTGATATCTGTTGCAGGACTAGCTGCATATGATTAATGTGAAGTAACTAGTGTATACATGTACATGTATGGACATGCATGTGTGTGAAGCAGAGCCGATAGTACATGTAGTTTGCTGGTGGTACCACCAATGGTATGGAATGGGACATAGGAATGCAATTTGTACAGTAGTAGTCCCGGTTAACAAAACAAACACATCACGTACTTCGATTGCATCACTGCATTCAAAGCGCTGTATCTCTGAACTTCCGTTAAGCATGGAGCTGATAAATGCCGCGTAGAAGCCTTACATATTGACACATCTACGCAGAAGCGAAGCGTGTATGAGCCCCACCCTTAATGGAAGTTCAGAGATACAGCACTTTGAACGCAGTGATGCGATCGAAATACGCAACGGAATAATGTTCCTTTTCCACCTGGAACTGCCACATACAGTACTGCTCACGAGCAACCTGACATCACAAGCGTCACACGCAATTACTCAAACACGCACACATAATTATGTGTACATGCACACGTAAGTACTGACACACATGCGCGCACTCAAACACGCGTACACCTATACATGTAACTCACAACAGATATGCACTTGTACCCATGCATGCTGTGCGCTCACTGGCTGGAACTTACACACGCACACAGTATACAGTAGCGGTCAATAAAAAGTTTACGTTCCGTCTTCGTACTACGGTCCGTTCCGTTTCCGTTTTTCTACCGTACTTTCGAGCGTACGTAAAAACGGAAAATTTCCGTTCTGCAACAGTTTATGGCTCTTTAATAGACTCACGAATAGGCATAAACCTCACTAGATAGCTACATGTAGCTACGTAGACAGCCTAACCTCAGCTACATGTATACGTGCCCGTTAGCTAGCTCTACGGCACCAAAATTCAAGGCCTAGCCATCTAGCTTTACTACTACCGATTTACAGCTTACCTAGCATTGGGTGACTGTAAAAACACACCAAGATTCTTTCCGCAGCCATCTGGTGAGTTTGTTGCCGCTTTGCAAGCTGTTTCAGAGCCGTTTGTAGCGCTATCGCCATTTTAGCAGCCACGTGTACTGAATCCATAGAAGTGGAATTACGATTAGCTAGCGTATTCACACCGTCTTTTGCACTACCGTTCTACCGTAGAACGATCGTAGTTTGAGAATGGAGCGTAAACTTTTTATTGACCCCTACTGTATTTAGCGACTTGCAAGTGATGAGTTTACTTGCGTGTGTGAGTGACGCGCTCGCGTGTACTGACAAGTTGCTCGTGAGTGATATTGTACCTGTTGTATGCGCATAATATACAGCATGCTAGCGGCAATCTGAAGGTTTGCACCGATAGTAGTCAGGGGTTCATTTAGAAAAATCCCCAAGGGGGGAGGCAAAAGCATGTTGGAAAACATTGTGTGGGGGGGGGGCGTGGGTATATTCGATTTTGAAGGGCTGAAGGGGAGGGGGGGGGGGGGCACAAAGTTTCCAAGGTGGGGCAAATGCCCCCCCCCCCCTGAATGAAGTCCAGGTAGTGAACTGCCTGAGAAAGAAGCCATCTAGGTACAAAAGGACACTATTCCCTCATGGCCCCATACTACCCTGGGGGTCAGAGGTTAAGGGTACTGGTCTTTCCCACACCCACTCACACTGAAACCATGTTTGTGAAACACCTGAGCAGGCAGGCTGTTTTCCCCCATCTAGTGCAGGTTTACTGTTTGCTCTAGTATAGTGCCTGTTTACCATGTACATGTACATATACTATAAACTGCAGTAGTTCATAAGCAACAGGCATGTGTGTATATTCTACACCAAATGCTGTGACCACACGTTGGCATATTCATTATACACAAACATGCATGTACACATAAACACAATGTTATGGTCCAGTCATGCACGAGACTGGCAAGCCTTACTAGCAGTTTTACTACAAGTACACATAGCTAGCCTACATGCCACTCTTACATGCAACAGCACTTGGCTAGCCAGCAGTTTAGTCGAAGATATATAATGGACTCTTTTCCACTATGATGTAATTGGTAGAAAAAGTAGGCACTAAATGGAGAAAATACATCAAAACATGTTTTTGTGGTTTTATGCAACTTTTAAACACGAAAGCACAAAAACATGCATGTTTTCATGTATTTTCTCCATTTAGTGCCTACTTTTCCCCTCCATTACATCGCAGTGGAAAAGCACTCACTTTGCGACTCAAGACTCCAATCACACAGGAGCACTAAACACATGCATCTGCATCGCAAGTGACAATGTACATGTAGCGGGCAATTGACTGCAAAATGCCATTTTTGAGACATAGAAAATGCAGCTAGAAGTGATGGCAACTCGGACGCACGACCTTCACATTATCTTCATAAGATCTGAGCGAAGGAGACTCTTGCTACACCCTCTGCAGGGCAGTTTATAGCGCTAAAGGTTACCCAGTCCCAACCTCTGGTCGCTAGTCCTTATCTCTCTAGCGCACATACTGCTTCTTATGAAATACCACGAGTTTCAGGGCCACTAAGATATTAAAATGCCTTGGCCCTAAGCCAAGGCAATCATCAGGGAGAATATGAAAATGGATCTTAGCTTCTTCTTAGGGGGAGGGAGGAGATTGGAGACTGTAATACCAGTGGATACTTCGGTTGTGGCAGTCCGGCGTAGAAAACAAACATTCTTCTGTCGGCATATTTCGCTTGCGGCACTGCGTTCAAAGCACTGCATCTCGTTATGGGCGGGGCTCATACGGACTGCACAAAAGCCTTAATATGTGAGGCTTCTACGCAACACGTATCAACCCCACCCTTAACGGAAGTTCAGGGATACAGCTTATCAAGACTGCTATGCAATGCGTATGAGCCCCGCCCCTAACTCAGAGATACAGCCACCCATTGAACGTAGTGACGTAATCGAAATATGGAACGGAATAATGTTCATTTTCTATCCATCATTTACATATACAAACTATGGCCTATGCTACACCACAGGAAGTGGGCGTGTACCTTGACTTGGGTGATGAGGTGGGTGGCCAGCTTGACCACGGCGAAGTTGCCTTTCCCTATGACCTTCTCGAACTCATAGAAACCAATCTTTTGGAGGTGGGCGGAGTCTTGAGACGACATACTGCTAATTCTGTGAAAGTATGTGTGTGTGTGTGTGTGTGTGTGTTTGTGTGCATGTGTACGTGTGTATGCAACAAACATTACATCTGAAAAACCAACTCCACTCTTATCTGATATCTTTGTGGTAACCAAGTGGAGCTGTTAGTAACAAGTGCCTTTAGCTGTAGACATCCATATCTTAGATGCCTACCCTAAGCCCCACTTTATCAGTCAGATCGATCATCCCCTCTCCTGGTTCCATTGGCTCCCCCACGTGCACCGTGAACACAAGCATACACTCATTCCACATATGGCTAGGGTTACCAAGCAGAAACCCAAGAACACAGTGATAAACCTCAAACATATGTCAGCCACTTTTGACTGCTCACCCCATACTCGTACAAGCTATTTCAGTACACACAGCATCACTGGTACACTAATTGTAAACCAGTTGGTCTAGAGCTATATATAAACTTTCCCTTCTCTCCTCAGGGTCTCCAGCAGAGAAGTGATTAAAATGTCTGAATAGTGACTCCATTCCCATTTGGGCGATTTCATTTACACTCCACGTTAGTCTCATTCCCGTGCACTTGTTGATCTCATTCCCATGCACTTGTTGGTCTCATTCCCAGGCACTTATTGGCATTACTGGCCTCATTCCCATGCACTTGTTGGTCTCATTCCCAAAAGGGCAGGGTGCAAGAACTAGCCGTTACATGTATCTCCATGACGACCAGACTGCCCTAAAACTCTACTAGGCTATAAGATTGCAGACACTAGTTCTAAGTGCAGTGACGTCACACAAACTCTGCAATCCAACCCCCTTTGTAAGTCTGCCAATTTACCACCCAGGGTACATGTACATGTACATGCATGTGCTAGCAGAGCAATACTCAATTCCTGATCGTTGTCATGGCAACCCCAACTGCTACTCACAGACATACACTGTAAATACAGTGATGGTTTTTCTGGCCAACCACCCCAATATGATTTCTCCCTAAGGCCATACATCAGCCTCAAGGGCTTTTGTAAGTGTAGTCTGTACTGAAACTGATGATGTAATCCACAGAGAATGGGACAGGGTCAGAGTATACAGCAAACCACATCATACACTAAATGTTGATGTGTTACTAGGTGTGGGAATGCTTTTACCCACAAGCAACATAAGCTACCCAAACAGTAACTAATCCTCAAATTGAGGGAAATGCCTCATCCTTTCTGGGAAAAGTCTCACTCTTGTTTGTACATGCTTGCCTACACATGCCATAAGCACATGCATTGTACATGTACATAGCATTGTACATGTACATACCTGCATAGTCTTGATTTTGGAGTTATGGTAACAGTCAACCTAAGTACTCAATATGGCCCAAGACCCAAGACTGTAGTGGAAGGCTACAGTGGAGTTAGATGTATGACCCAAGGCTACAGTGGAGTTAGATGTATGACCCAAGGCTACAGTGGAGTTAGATGTATGACCCAAGGCTACAGTGGAGTTAGATGTATGACCGATGTATGACCCAAGGCTACAGTGGAGTTAGATGTATGACCCAAGGCTACAGTGGAGTTTAGCTAGAGTATAGCTAGCGTAGAGCACAATATTAGCACCCTCACCACACTCACTGCTCAGCAGTTAATGTGGTTACGGTACTCTTAACTTAAATAATAATGTGCATTCCAAATTTAGAGTCATAAACTGATTTTTTTCAACACACTCACAGTGCTACAAATGCTAGCTAGAGCAGATTAAGAACATGGATGTTTAAACGTTTACACACCTTCACAGAAGGTATTTCGCCACTGTAACGGGATATGCATAATACTAATACAATCCTGTTGCTGCCATGGTGCTTACGCCATTGACCACACCCCCCAGCCCAGTCAGAGGACAAGAGCAAGAGTAACCTCAGGTTACACTATCTTGATCGATCGCCACACAACTTTAAACGCACATACTCTTCACAGGTGCATGTACACGCATGTACAGTTTGTACAAGTACATGCACATGCAACACAGCTCCTAGTGCATGGTTTTCGAGGTGAAAAAATATTAACTCTTTGAACGCCATGAGCACATTTATGCGCCTATACAAAAGGGAGAAAACTAGCTATGTGCTTTATGTTATAGATATAGCATGGTAGGCAGTGGTTTATGAATTATAAAGGCTCCGAACCCGAGGGCGAGGGCCTTTATAATTCATAAACCACGTGCTTACCATGCTACATCTGTTATATATCATGTGATAGTATTCCATCGCTAAGCAACGAGAGCGCATAAATAAACTTTCCCCGCCGCGTGCGCGCACCCCCAAGGTAGCGGGAAAAGATAAATATGCGCTTCTGCTAAGCAACGAATAATAGACCGTCGACGTCACAGCTTGAGTGATGGCAGAAGCTAATTTTCAGTGCCAGTCTAGCTCTAACTTTAATATGCTTGGGCCTACCAGGCTGGACTTCTACCCTCCGTCCACCATCTACCAGCTACTTTCGGGCCTTTTGAGGGCCATGAGAAGCTCTTAACTCTACCATCAATCACTTATAAACGTGTACATGTTAATGTACCCTGAGGGCCATGATTTATAAAAAATAAATCCTCTCTGACCATGATTTATGAGAAATAAACCCTAAATGTATGCTTAGTGACTACTTCACAACATGATATATATTAATGCCTAATATAAAAAGCCCCTATAAATTCACATAAGCCCTATGGATGTTGGCTGGAAAGCTTGCCTAGCTTTAGCCAAAAAACTTGAGTTTTTCAGGGCCAACTTAAAGACATCACTTCCTTCTCGTTGAGGGCTATATAGGGACCCTGGCTCCTCCCAGGAGCCAGTCCTGGGGCCTTAATCAAATCAAGGCAGACACATGAACAGGATGTGTTTAGAGTGTTAGACATGGGATGTCTCTCCACAACAAAAGCGCCTACAAGTTTTTTTAAGTGACCAGTAGCCTTACAAAACAAGGAGGGTTTCTGAATGCTGGATAGCTACAGCTGGCATCCCATATCCTCCCCGTTACATGTACTATAGCTACATGTAGCTATGGGACAGCCCTGGGGCAAGAACACATGCGGAGAACACTGTCAAGGCACACTCGTTCTGGCCGTCTTGCCTCAGGGCTGTTCGGAGCCCCAGCTCCCAATAAGTAACCCAGGATCATAGCTATAGTACATGTAACCAAGGATATGGAATGGCAGCTGTAAGTAACTTCCAGCACTTAGAAACCTTCCTGGTTTTGTAACTAAGGCTACTGGCACTTAAAAAAAAAACTTGCAGGTTTCAAGACTGTTTTTGTTATAGTCTTACAGTTGGACATGATGTCATGACATGTACATGTACGTACGTACATGAACATCACCTGGAAACAAACCCAAACTAGTCTCAGCTAAAGGGATGACTCAGCCATTTTTATTTAGTCAGCTTGCCAAAATACTTTGTTCTCTGAGCCAGCCAGAGCTTTATGTGCCTTAGGCTATTGTGTAGTGCTTGTGGCTATAGTGGCATAATAACACAGAGTAGAACCTTAAAATTCCATTTCCAGGTATAAGGAGAGGTTTACCTAAATCAAAGGAAATTACATTCCACAGATGGACTCCACTTTGACCCCCACTGCTATTGCCCAACAGCAGCTGCAGGAAGTAATGGGATAATTGCAGTCCTTCCGCAAAGAGAAAAGATTATTACATCAGAGCGATGGGCATGATTTAGAACCAACTAGCAAGGGAATTTCTACAAAATTTAAAATATATATACTGAACAGCAGTTTGTCACTGTAGCCTAGTTTCCAGGAGCCACATGGCAGGAGGGAGACTAGACTGCCCGACTAATCACAAGGGAGGCCAAGTGCCAGCAAGCAATCACGCTTCCCTTGCTGCACTAGCCATTCATCTACTCCATACTCACATTCTGCAGAGCGAGTGTCACACAGGACAGATCATTAAAAACTGTAGCACGGCACTGCAAACATGAGTAAGAGTCTTCAGCTGGTAAATTCCCCTGCTCACCAGGTGTTCAATACAAGGCTGGGGCTCCTTGCGTTTGAGTACTACCTTTTACAGCGCGTTTACACCAGTGCTGATATGTATACAGTTATAAGCATAACCTATGCTGATTACAAACTAACCCTCACTATAAGAAACTTGCTCCTGAATATAAGCCAATTTCTGAGTACTGGTCCACTCTGGAGAATAAGCCCCCCCCCCCCCCCCAAAGTATAAGCCCACCCCTGAGTAGTAGTACACTCTGGAGAATAAGCCCCCCCCCCCCCAAAGTATAAGCCCACCCCTGAGTAGTAGTACACTCTGGAGAATAAGCCCCCCCCCCCCCCCCCCCCAAAGTATAAGCCCACCCCTGAGTAGTAGTACACTCTGGAGAATAAGCCCACCCCTAAGCATGAGTACACACCCTTGAGTATTACTGTATTAGCCCACCCCCTAATCCCTTCTGAGCTCAGGATGGAAAGGAAACCTACACAGTTTCAGGATGGGAGTGAGACCTGCAATATACACAGTTTCAGGAAAAGACTGACTGGTATAACAGGTTCAATGATCGTAGCGGTGGATATACTGTAGTATACTTACAATGCTAAATATTGGGCAGGAACCAAGTCTGCCCAAATGATGGCTAAATGTCTGCACTGGCTACATACATGTAAGAGGACAAAGCTTGTGCTACAACGACCATTAGCTACCTGTAGCTCTGCGCAGATCAAAGTGAGTGTGTGTGTGCATATTATTTTTGACCGTTTGTTGCAGAGTACCAGGATGAATATGTATTGTACTTGAGAAATTAGCCCAATGTATGTTCACTTCCATCACTGCCAAAAAGAAGTTACTGGTTCACACTATGATATCCAGTACACTTAGAATTCAGGAATAGAGCACTCTGCTCGAGTAGGTCTCATTCCCATCCTGAATCTGTCTAGGTCGCATTCCAATTCCAAACTAGTACGAGTCTCACTCCAACCCTGAATCTGAATAACCACCCTGAACCTGTGTAGGTCACATTCCCATGCTGAATACCCACTCTAAGCCTTCATATCACTACACTAGGCAGGGAGGGGAGTCACAAAAGTTGTTTATGAAACTGTTTACACATAATGTATGAACCAGCTCAATGGGGGTCAAGTGCTGAGTGAATTAGTGCTGTCTAGGGGTGACTAGATCTGAAAGCCATTCCTACGCTTGGAAAGGAACTCTTTTGCCTCTCATTCACCAGCCATTCAAGAGGTTATCAGGCTCCAACCTAAATAGTAAACCCTTTAACATCAACACCTAATGTGGGCTGGGAACTGCACCCCATAACTTGTACGCACTCACACACACAAACACAGACAAAAAAAAATCACTTTAGTGTGATGTCACTTGGCCCCAGCATTGCGCTGTGGCCAGATCAGACTAGTGCACGAGTAGTAGAAGCAAGCCATCAGGGATCGAACCCTGGGCAGAGGAGTGGCTACAAATGGAAGTGTTTACATAGGTGCCAGTACCTAGCCAATTCCAGCTATGCACCAACTCCATCTAAAAATACCCCCCCCCCCATCAGGATGGGCTACATCAACAATATGGGCTGAAATTGCTAATTTACTGCAGGCAGCAAAGGGTGGGGAGATCATGGTAGAGACTAGAGATACTAAACAATTTTTGTTGGCTCTATCTAGCTAAGTGGGTGTGATATTGCATCGACAGCAGGGCTCTCTACACGCAAACTGCCTTGATACTTGTTATAAGGACATAAGTATTGAGCCACTGCATCGCTTCTCAGTAAACGATATAAATTACGCATATAGCCAGATAAGCAACATAGCTATTTACCCGATCCCCGATACCCTAGCGAGCTAGCTAGCTAATCAACACCACTAATTGTGCAAAATATCTAGCCGCATTAAACTGTACCCCAGTTTGTGAAATTAAAAAAGATCCCACTAGCTGTTTTCAATGTATGTACCTCGCTAAATGTTGTGACGCCCTGAAGAATCGTTTTCTCGGCTTCTCAAAGGTAGCACCGGCTGGAGGGAGTGTCTACGGGCTCAGCCTCGAGTCGCTGTGATTGACCGTTATTAGGAGCAGTAGAGTTCATTGTTCGCCATTAGTTGGCAAATGACACTAAACTATACGCCTTCAACCCTCGTCCGAAACAATAGCGATTCACTCGTAGGCTCCGATTCCAATATGGTTTACACTGATTTAATATGCGCTATGCTAGTACTAATTTGCACCACGCACTACAGCTAAAAATCATTTATAATTGTGTTTATTAATAATTATTGTGGTACAGTTAAAATACCGTAATTACATTCCTAGATCCTATTTCTAGAGATGATGATGTCACAGCTATATCGATGATGTCATGTCAGCAAGATAATGACGTAAAGACAAGGGGGTGGATCTACATGCAGGCCGCAGTGCTAGTGCTAGTGGAACTCGACGCAAGTAAGACAGTAGCTAACGGAGATAGTGCAGTGAGCAACGAATTATATCCCCTACCGTAAGACTGAAAGCGTGGGCAGCTTCAATTTACCTATCAGTTTTCATGACTTTCCTGTTTAGACAATTTCTTTGATGTAAATAGGAGAGACATATCTGCTGTTTACATCAGAGACCTACACTAACATTGAGTAATTGGCCAATGCCAACATTTGGTTACTTTGTGCAGCATAATTAGCACACCACACTCACATCAAAACATTAAATGGACATGTGAGTCAACTTCTGTTCAGATCCCATTGTGGCATTACTTTCATCGATCAAGGAGTTCGCAGTCCTTCCCTTCTGGTGGGAATCCCAGGCCCTAATTCCAGAGCATGAGTTCACTTGCAGTGGAGTCATCACTCAATGGGGACTGTCCACAGAGAGGCATGGAAAACGCCGCGTGGATCTCCAGGTGTGGCGGCGAATGCAGGAAAAAGGAGTGTACCATTTAATAGCTTCAATACACAGCCTGAGATGGGACCTCATGTCTGTCTGTGTGTATAGCGGGAAGTGGGAACTTGGAGGACATAGGGGAAAACAATGATAGGCGGAGTAAATTATGTGGGGTGAATGTGAGGGTGTGGTACGTGTGCTCTGGGAGTGTCCTGCATATGACAGCATTAGCATTAGGAAATCTGTTGGTGGGTGGAGTTCTGAGGACTAGACAATTTTAATAGAGCAGGCTTTATTTTAGCGTATGAGAATAAGAGATTAGGGTTAGCTATGATTTTAAAGTCTGGTTAAAAGCTCGATTGTATGAGGAATGAATCATGGCAATTAGATGGTGTAACCTCTGGTTGCTCTTGCTCTTTTGTCCTCTGACTGGAGGTCTTACAAGCTCTGCCTGCGTCTGTGGGTGCGTGGTCGATGTATGGCGTAAATGCTACGGCAACAACATGAATATATTATTATACTGGGTTACCAAGGTTCAGGGCGGAGGGTAATGGCTGCTGTAGAGTGGATTGGTCAGCCATAAGTTGGCCAGTAGCCTATAGCTAGTCATGTAGCTATGAGGTACGTTATTGCTTGGCTTGTAGCTGATGTAATTTTTGACCATTTTTCCCCAAGCCTGATTCCATGTCATTCTCCCCAAGCCTGATTCTATGTCAGACATCGGCACACGAGTGTCATGTCATCGCACAGAGGCAGTTCCCATGGGCGTCGTCATGCCCCGCCCCTCTCTGCCAGTGCACCCTCTGCCCGGGAGATGGAGAGGCTTAAGCAGAATGAGGTTGCCATGAAGACCAAGATACGAGCGGTATGTAGCCTTGTCCCCAGGCCACACCCCCTGTGGTCTGGGGACGAGGCTAGAGTGGTATATTACGTCTGTAGTGTTGCATACCGGTAGTGATGTGACATAGAGCTAGTCTCGTGCCAAGACGTTCATGCCCCCTTGGCGAAAGAACGTCTGGTGTTCTAATCACACTTTCTCGTCACAGACACCTTTCCCCTTTGGGATTCTAAAGGGTCCAATCAGATTGCAGCTTTTAATCCTTCCGTAAAGTTGCCATGACGTTAGTTCGATAAATCTTCATACTATTGGTCAATTTGATGAATTAGAATGAAATTTGAAATATACCGTATATACAGTGACCATCACATACGAGATTTATTATCAGCAAACGTGGGGTCTGTGACAAGAAAGTTTGTTTAGTTTAAAACACCAGACGTTCTTTTGCTGGGGGGGGGGGGACATGAACGTCTGGGCACGAGACTAACATAGAGCTGGGAGGGTGATCCTGGGAATGAGACAGGGAGTGAGCTTGGGAATGAGACTACATGTACATGTATACTGCAAATACTGGGAGAGTGAACTAGACAGGAAGGTGATCTTGGAGTGAGACGATTTCTCTTGCAGATATAGAGCACCACTGTAACCATGGCAATTGGTAACCATGGAGATACAATACAAGGGATGCAGGTACTATCACATGCACCCGATCCCCTCACAGCTGGAGGTGGAGGCAGAGACACTGAAGTATCGCCTGGACAGCCTACGCAAGGCTAAGAACACGACTGTCGTCCGTCGTGAGAGGGAGGAGGTGAGGATCAGTTCCCCACGACTGGGCAGACACCGGAGGAACACAGACAGTCCCAGTAGGTTCGTGTGCCATAGCTAGTGTGTACTCATTTCCAAGCCTAACTTGGTTACCCAGCTTTGTCATATCCTTGGGGACAAAAGCCAGTTTTTGTGTCATACCATTGGTGACAAAAGCCTTTTGTCATACCATTGGTGACAAAAGCCTTTTGTCATACCACTGGTGATAAAAGCCAGCTTTTGGCATACCATAGGTAACAAAAGATCATAGGCCTCCCCTCACTAGCTGAAGAAAGAAAGCATTGATCAACTTACTAATAGCTATTAACTGGTAAGTGAGGGATCAAAAGAATGGAGAGGCTGCTAATGCAGACAGACAGCTGTTTCGGCCTATTTGGGCGTCATCAGTGTGGTGTAACAACTCCTGGCTGAGCAGCAGCTAGCCACCCTCGAAGGTAACCGGCAACTCCCAACTGACTAGCTAGTAGCTAACCTCCCTCTGAAGCCCGGAGTTGGCCCAGCAACTCCTATCAGAGACTCCTATCAGAGACTCCTATCAGAGACTCCTCAGTAGCTACGGTGACCTTTTAGAACAGGTGGACTTATATTGCTAGGGACCTAATCCTCAAAATGCTTATGGGTTTTGTCCTAGTCACATTATTGTACCCGTTTATTATAATTGTACTGGCAATTTAGAAACTCAGAATTTGGACTTGGCCTTACAGAGCGAAAAACAAAATGGCCCATGACACACTACGACATCATTATTACATCATTAATATAATCAGCTGGGTTAAATCTGGGTACTGAGGCTGTTTTCATAATTATAATCAATTTCCCCCCAGCCCCTCCCATCTAGATTCACCTTCCTCTTCCTGTAACCATGGCGACCTGGTGAAGCAGGTAGAGCAATTGAATGCACAGCTGCTTGCAGAACGGGCATCCCACGAGTGTCGGGTTGAAGAGGTGAGGAGTGCTGGGGTGCTGGAGGTGGAGGAGGTGAGGGGAAAGTACGAGGGGGAATTCGCTGCCCTGAGGGCAGACATGGAGAAGATGAAGGAGAACCATAGCAAAGTAAGGACACATTTGATGGCGGATAGTGACAAATTTTTGAGGAGTAAAATTTTCATGTTTTTTGTGGATTTGACTCGAACCGCGAAAATTATACTCTTGAAAAGTCAAATTTAGTAGGCGTGGCTCCACCATGTCTGTGATCCTCGGAAATTATTTTGCAAAAAGGATATCGTAGGTTGATCCGTCAAACTTTTGGGCCCTGAAAATTTGTCACTCTGCGTTAGCATTGTGCCGTTTGCATTTGGTAGCGAAGTTATACACTTCAGATAGGGAGGGATTGACGACCAGAAGCATTGGCACAGGGTTTGAGTTGGGGGTATATACCTAACATCGAAGTTGGACATCAAAGTTGGGGTTAAAGTTGGGGTTACCTGACATCAAAGCTAGTTAATTGACCTTGTACGTCCTGTGTGGTTAGGGTTACTCCTTCCTTGGCTTCCTTATTTGGCTATGTTTGTCTTTCAGGCAGTTTCTCATTTCCTTTCATTATTTCTTTCACATTTAGTCACCTAGGGTCCTGTGTTCAGTCCAGCATTTAGTCACCTAGGGTCCTGTGTTCAGTCCAGCATTTAGTCACCTAGGATCCTGTGTTCAGTCCAGCATTTAGTCACCTAGGATCCTGTGTTCAGTCCAGCATTTAGTCACCTAGGGTCCTGTGTTCAGTCCAGCATTTAGTCACCTAGGATCCTGTGTTCAGTCCAGCATTTAGTCACCTAGGGTCCTGTGTTCAGTCCAGCATTTAGTCACCTAGGGTCCTGTGTTCAGTCCAGCATTTAGTCACCTAGGGTCCTGTGTTCAGTCCAGCATTTAGTCACCTAGGGTCCTGTGTTCAGTCCAGCATTTAGTCACCTAGGGTCCTGTGTTCAGTCCAGCATTTAGTCACCTAGGGTCCTGTGTTCAGTCCAGCATTTAGTCACCTAGGGTCCTGTGTTCAGTCCAGCATTTAGTCACCTAGGGTCCTGTGTTCAGTCCAGCATTTAGTCACCTAGGGTCCTGTGTTCAGTCCAGCATTTAGTCACCTAGGGTCCTGTGTTCAGTCCAGCATTTAGTCACCTAGGGTCCTGTGTTCAGTCCAGCATTTAGTCACCTAGGGTCCTGTGTTCAGTCCAGCATTTAGTCACCTAGGGTCCTGTGTTCAGTCCAGCATTTAGTCACCTAGGGTCCTGTGTTCAGTCCAGCATTTAGTCACCTAGGGTCCTGTGTTCAGTCCAGCATTTTGCTTCCTCCTGTATATAGTAGCTAGTTCATTACTTAGGGATATATTGCTTCATTTCTTGAGAGTATTGTGCCATCTTTTGTTTGGGTTGATGTCATCTGATTGCAAAAGACTTGCAACAAGGAAGCTGACTGTGCAAAACCACAATTGAATAATCGGCTACAGCCCTACAGCCAGGGGACAGCCTCTCTACAGTGGGTAAAATGGCTGTCTCAACATGACCATTATGCATGCTAGCTAAGGTGTTATATGATGTATCAGCAGACACAGAAATAGAGTTTACGGTAATTATAGCATACATAGTGGATTATATGCGTCTTGGAAGTACAGTTGTAGGTCTTAATGAGTGAACTGTATGTATAAGGCGCAAGGCCTTAGTATTACTTCCCCCCCCCCCCCCAGGGTATATTACCATAGTATAATTAGTATGCTACGGTACACAGTTCATTGTTTGTTTATGGGAAGGAAATTAAAACTTCTACAGTAATTACCAGCTGTAGCACTATTCACTGGTCTACATGGAGCCAATGGGGCCATGCACTCAAACTGTGCAACCAGTAGCGTAGTCAACTTTCAGCGTCATAGCTTCCCACTACACAAAGATACTTCAATGGCCTGTACCAGGAGTCACTTTGTGGTGCCATGCTCACGGGCTTCTGACTGTACAATACTCTGTGTATGTAATTCTCTAGCCTCGTTCCCAGGCTCCACTGCCCAGCATTTTTTTTTGCACTTTGGAAGAACACGGGCAGCCCCGTGTTTTTCCAAAGCGCAAAAAAAACGCTGGGCAGTGGAGCCTGGGAACGAGGCTGTGATTCTCCTGATTGGTGTACATATATGATACCTACTGTGATGAGGTGGCCATGCGGCTGCTGTTTTGAAGCAAATGCAATGTCCAAAAACTGTTGTAAGTGGTTCATTAAAGCTTAAGTGTATCTGGAGTATACGGTTGACCTATCTAGGCATACATACATACACACATACTCACACACAAATATGTACACACGAACACACACGCACACACACAGATATACATGTCTTTGCTCTTTATTATAATCAGGGTTCATTTCTTTACTATCAAATACTGGTGGTTTAATAACACACACACACACACTCACTCACACACACACACACACACACACACACACACACACACACACTCACTCACAGACAACAGCCAAGTGCCAACAGTATGAAGATCTATCTGCTGAACTGGAAAGACTGCGAAAGGACAACGTGGCACTCTCAGGGAAACTAGAGGAGATGATAGCGATGAACGAGTCCCTCCGAGAGAGCAACCTCCTGTTGCAGGGCAAGTGTGAGACCCTCTTGGAGGACCTGAGTGTCAAGGAGGCCCAGTGGACCGAGAGGGAGGACAGGCTCACGGCTGAGGTCTGTCCCTTCCTCTGCTGCTAAGTGTATCAGTGCTAATGTTGATAATTTGCCCCCTTGCAAGAACACTGTGCAGTGATCTGCATCGTATCAATATATAATAATTATGTATACCTTAGATCATTTCTGCGGAGTTCTAACTGCCCCGTTTTCTACTGGGCTGGGGCAGTTAGAGCCCCAGTAGAAAAGATCTAAAGTGCTTGGTATATGTTACTATGGTAACTGTTGTAGCGTGATGTAAGTTTCCTAATAAGGGAATAAATTTGGTAGACTTAGAAAGGAGTACTATAGTAACAAATAGTATTAGTGATAACTATATATAAGATTGTTTCTGTATCCTTAAAATTCCAAATCTCCATGGCCACCTTCTATTCAGGAGCCATAGCTAAACATGCCATTCCGAATTCTCAAGGTCAGGCATCTAAGGTTTCTAATTTAACGTACAGTGAGGGATAGTAGACGTGATTGTTACAAATGTACCCACGAGAGTATGTTCAGTTATTCTCTCTCCCCCCTCTCATCCCTACAGATCCGTAAGCAGTGGGGTGAGCAGTACCACGAGTGGATCACCAAGGCAGAGAAAAAAATGGAAGAACTGCAGAAGATCAACACCATGTTGTGAGCTCCAGCACAAGTACAGTGTCATAGCAGAGCAACCCCTAGCCAGCTCGTTATTGACTGATGCATTTTGGGCATGTTCCAAATTCTAAAGCCAGAGTAAAACGTAGTGCTGCAGGTACTCTTCTGCATAGACTAACAACACACTCACACACACACACAAACTCACACACACACACACACACACACACTACAGTCAAGCCATGCTGAAGACCAAGGAACACAATCCAGATTTGCAGTAGCAATTCATGCTATTTGTATAGGTAATAAGCATGGGTTGCTGTCTTATGCACTTCAGTTTCAGTTTTTGGCTCCATAAATTCCTGTATTCCTAAAAATGAATGTACCTTAATAACTTTACACATGTGTGCAACACCTACATGTATTTCAAGGGGTGGTCACTCCCATAGGCACTGTAGTCGCAGCTGTGCTGAACCACAGTAGGTTACAGCTTGGCACCGTGGGAGTGTACACCTCGGGTGTACAGTGTACAGGGCCTCAGTAGGTTACAAGGTTACAGTGTGGTACCAGTGGTAGATTATACATCAGTGCTGGTGGGGTGTGCCAAGTTTCAGTAGGTTACATCTCAGGGCTTGGTGGGGTATGCCAAGCCTCATTAAGTTACGCCTTTTTGCCATTAGAGTGTACTGAACCTCAGTAGGTTACACCGCATTGCCAGTATGGTGTGCTGAACGTCAGTAGGTTACACCTCCGTGCCAGTAGGGTGTGCTGAACCTCAGTAGGTTACACCTCGTATGGTATGCTGAACGTCAGTAGGTTATACCTCGGCGACAGTAGGGTGTGCTGAACGTCAGTAGGTTACACCTCGGTCAGTAGGGTGTGCTGAACGTCAGTAGGTTCTGAATTTTTAGCAGCTCTAAAGCACATTCTAGGACAGGACATCCCTCCACCAGATCTATGTCATACTCCTGTGACAGCTATTTATTGAAAAGTCCCAAGGGGCATTAGCAGGAGACCGAGGAGAAGGTGAAAGTGTGGTGGACTGTCTCTGACGGCAGGGCAGATGGAATGGCTGTGGGATATTCACCTGTGTGTGTATTTCTGCCTCGTACCCAGCTCTTTCATAATGAATGGCAGGTTTTATTTCTTGGCCGAGAAGTTAGACATACAACTTGTCCCGTTGGATTATTCATACAAGCTGTATGTCCATTCAGTCACTGCATGTGTATGTAAGGATAAACGTATCATGAGCTCATCAAACCCACTACAAGGGCTTATACTGCAAGTGTGCATTTCCTAATAACTTGGCTGTTGTTAGCTACTGAATAATTCAGTAGCCATCAGCCTGTCAGACTTGAAAAAAATTCTTCCCAAGGATTAGTAGTGCTATATAGATAGATGGCTATTTGTGGTATTTCTATACAGAGAAACAGTCCTGTATAAGCATACACAACACAAACAAGAAATACATACAAACTACAGCACTAGTTGTTAACACAGAATCTATTAAAAAAATAGTTATAATTGATAAATAAAATTTAAAATTTTTTTTTGTGGCATTTGTATAAAGAGAAGCTTGGAGGGGAAAGAAGAGAGAGAGAAAGAAAAAAAAGAGAGAGAAAAAAAGAAAAAGAGAGAGAGAAAAAAAAAGAAGAAACTTGAGAAAAAGAAAAAAACAAAAGCCTAGGGAGCCTCCCATCCCTCCTGGAGTGTCAGACACCCGGAGCGCTGGATAGGCGATGGCTGGGAATCACAGGAGGCCTTGTAACGTACCCAGTCATCCTTTTAGTTTCGGAGTTCCCGAAGGAAAGTTACCGACGTATTGGCTGTAGGCTTAGAAAGTCAAGAATCAGATTGCACGCGTGCGCCTCGAACACGCGACCCGATGAATTGGTGGAGGCAACGTTCCGACCCTAGGCTGAAACGAACGCGCCACCTTGACTTGCCGTCAGATGTGGCAAAAATTGAGGCTTATATACCTGTAACGGTGATGTGCGTTAAATGGATGTTTTCCTAGAATGAGCGCACAACTGCAGCAGGATGGCTAGAGCGTCCCGCTATCATGGCTATAGTACAAGCACTGGGGATAAAGGTTAGGTAGCGCTGTATGCTGTAGCTAACGGTGCATAGCATTAGCTTACCTTGAGAAGTTACTATTCGCCGTGGAACCGGGGGCTGGAAGAAAGATTGGATGAGCCTCTGCGTCATCCTACTGCGGGAACAGTCAGAGCTGTGGTTCTTCACACCTCGCATGACGAAAATGTTAGGGGGCTCAGACCCCCGGTTGTAGTTTGGGGGGGCTGCAGCCCCCCGCGCCCCCTGCTTCCTACGCCGGTGAAGTTACCGACGTATTGGCTGTAGGCTTAGAAAGTCAAGAATCAGATTGCACGCGTGCGCCTCGAACACGCGACCCGATACATGGGGAGGCCACGTTCCGACCCCAGTCTGAAACGAACGCGCCACCTTGACTTCCCGTCAGATGTTGGCAAAATTTAGGCTTACTAGGCAAATGCAGGACATTGTGGGGCGAGCCTTCGCGAGTGCACAGTATACATGCATGGAGTTATTGCAACATGATTTTAAATAATTTTGGTACATGTATATGCTTGTCCTGGCATGTGAACATACCAATCATGTGCAAAATGGGTTGGTGAATAATTCTTTGAAGCATTCACTCCTTGGGGCAAAAGCACTGGATTAGCCGGTTTAGTCCAGTTGGTCTGCTGGGAGTTTCATAGGGGCAGTTAGAGGTAAACTGACCAATGAGATTGTTTTTTTTTAACTAGGCAGTTTAAGAGAGAGAATTTGGTTGGTCAACAGGAAAATGTAAAAGCAGATGTTTCAGCCAGTTTTTCAGTCAGTTCCAGCTACAGTTTTTTTGCAGTCTTTTTCAGTTAGTTCCAGGTACAGTTTTTCAGTTAGTTCCAGGTACAGTCACTTTTCCAGTTAGTTGCAACTTGCAGGTACAGTTTCTGCAGTCAGTTTTTAACGGTGCTTACGTAACGGTGTTACGTAATGCATAATACGCAAAAATAGAATTTTGTACACAGATTCGGTATACGTACGTACCACAGTCCACCACATATATATATATATATATACATATAGACACGGGGGCAGAATTCGACTCGCTAGTGTGGGGCTCGCTCAGGCTCGCCCCAATAAACCTGTAACGGTGATGTGCGTTAAATGGAAGTTTTCCTAGAATGAGCGCACAACTGCAGCAGGATGGCTAGAGCGTCCCGCTATCATGGCTATAGTACAAGCACTGGGGATAAAGGTTAGGTAGCTACAGATATCGCTATGAACCTAGCTATCGGGCTAGTCCCACCCCTGCGAGGGGTGGGGCTAGCCCGGTAAACATAAGCAGCCTCATAGCGATTGGTCTATGGCTATGCATATAGATTTCTGTGAACTGTTGACGATAGCAGTACAGGCTGTGCTGGTGGAAAGTGGATTCATCATCCAGTCACCCTCAGTACTGAAAGCCCATGAAACAGTTACAAAGCTACTGCAGTGGTGTGGCAATCCTGCTCATCATCCAGCACTTTGCCCATTTTCATTAGAGCTTGCCATGAGTTATACGCCTATAAAATATCAGAGATACTATAGACCGTATGCTTTATAGTATCTATTGTCTAGCTATAACTGTGTACATGCATGAATCAAGGTTCACTGTCAGAACCAGAGCGGTCTAACCGAACTCGTCATGTCCCCCCCCCCCCCAGAATGTGCTTTCCGAACTCCAAGTCTAAAGAATTATTTATAAGTTTGACCGTCCAGGAGGGAGGGAGGGTAGTAGGCTTCTTGTTTCTCTCTCTTTCTCCAACAGCTGTTTCTCCTCTGTGCAGGCTAAAACTGTATAACTTTGTACGACATACTCTTGTAAAATCTAATAAAGCCCCGAAAAGCTTTTACAACTTTGGTTCACAGAAATTGGTAGTAGCAACAATTTAATTGAACCTTACTTCCCCTATTTTAAGCCAATGGTCACACCAATGAAATTGGCTAAGTCACATGCCACACAGCTGACAAGACAGTCTAATAGGTCACACTACAATGTCATGCAGTTGCCATAGGAGTACAGAGTGTGCTGATCAGTACTAACATGGTTGCCAGAATGACTATTATATTATGCTCTGAGCCTCGGGACGCTGCCATGTAAGCATGCAGTGAAATAATTGTGTTAAAGCTCATGCAGCAGAGATTAGGTTCGGGGGGGGGAAAAAATTGGGCTACTCCAACGAATGACATGACACAGAAAATGACAATACTGTAATACCATTCTGTACCAGATATACACAATCGTGATTGTAATATTAATAACATTTTAACAATTAAAGCAAACTGGAGTGAATTTAAGAAAACAGCTGCAGCACTGAGCATACAGCAAGAATTTCTCATTCAGTTGAGGCTGTGATCATCTGCTAAACGACAAACGATACACAAATGACTCTATAATATCACTGCCTAATAAATGTATGCTGAGCCATCAGCAGGTCCTAGGAACCCCACACCGACCAGAATGACGTCAAGTATTGACCACACCCCCAGCCCCCCAAAGCTGACAAGTTTTCCCACGGCCGACCCCCAGTGTTCCAGATAGAACCTGTCCACTCCAAAACCGCCCAGCGTGATGCTGTGTGGGGAGAAAGAGGGATCATCGTCTGGTGAACTAGTTCACGTTATAGTATAAGAAATAATACTTCCTTGCATTTGATAAGTAACCGAAATGTCAGCAGTTTAATAAAAATTTAGGCAAGAATTAAATATCGTTATCCAACTTCAACAATACACTAGTAGCCCTAAATAGCCTCAGGGATTGCCTCCGCACAGACTTCTATACAGAGAGATCCAGCTTTCTCTCTGAGACTACATATTGTACTGAAGGCTACGTGTAGCATTGTTTCTGGTGGAGTCTATCACACCCTTAGCAGTACCCTCGCTGTACTCGTACACTACAGCCTTGGGCCCCTCCCCCTTGGTCTTGGTATGTGACTGGCGGACCGGCAGTGTTGCTCACCTGAGCAAGAAGGCGGTCGTCCACCTCTTTCCAGTGGAATAGTTACACCTTCTCATCCGTTCAAATCTTCTGGGTGCTGTATGAAAATATAATTTTTTGGACTCGGTCTGACAAACATCGCAGCAACTCAGATTTTCGTCGGACATGATCTGACTTCCTTCAGTTAGGACCCTGGTCTGACATAATTATTATTTTTAAAGTTGGTTGGCAGTGAAATTACAAACTACCCGTAGTAGTTTAGCTTTCAATTCAATAGCCTACACTGTACTTTCCATATCATAACTGTGAGCGTAAACCGCGTCCAGCTCACTACATGCTCACTGTGTGTATATAAGCTTTCGGTAGCCTAGCATTACTGCTCTTGTAAGGTTCAGTGCTTTTAGTTCCGTGCTAGCTACAGTGTCAACAACATCACCACACTTAAGGCTCAAGCCACCAGAGCAAGAGATGCTTTTAAATTATCAAACTATGTAACGTGTGCATTGACTGGCCACGCAGTCAGATCAATCCAGCGGAGTCTATGAGGTTTAGAAACCGTCAGACTCTTAGCACTACCCTCGCTGTACTCCTACACTACGGCCTTGGGCCCCTCGGGTATCTATTTCCATTTTGGAAAAGGACAGACTGAATTGGTGGTTATTGAACGACTATGAATTATGCAATACTTTTGTGGCAAAAGCCGATTGGCTGACTATCATAATTCACTCTCATACTGATGTAAAATTACATGTGCCAACTATTCAATCACCCCAGGACCAGATCTCACGTACGTATGCAGAGGACGTTCTCTCGAGCTCTGCACTCTGCCACATACTCAGAGGAAGGAGTGCCTCGAACCTGTAGTGGCATGACATGACGTAAAGGCTGTCTTGCGTGGACAGTTTCTAAATGTATTTAGAATATAGCTAGTGCAAATCTTGTAATCTGATTGGACAAAACAGTGTTTCTAAATCACTTAGAAACCTGCAGGTTTTCTAAGTGCTAGTAGCTGTAGCCTCCAGCACTTAGAAAACCTACAAGGTTTCTAAATGCTAGAAGTACTTGTAAACATCTCAATGATACTCTTTCGGCAGCCGTCTCCTTAGCTACCGTTACCGCCGTTGCTATATTCTAAATAACTTAGATACCTCGACCAATGGGATCTACGGGATTTAGAAACCCTCGGGCCCTTAGTAGCGCCCTCGCTTCGCTCGTGCGCTACAGCCTCGGGCCCTCGGGTTTCTAAATCCCGTAGATCCCTTGGTCTCGGTATCTAACTATTATTCATGCACGTGCTCACATACAGAGAGTTGCAAGTTGGTCGTCCACTGGACAGAGCAAATGGGCAGTGATTCTCAAAGGCTGTTTGGAACCAGGAGCGTATCGCATGTATGTATGTGTTCCTGGTGGAACAAGTTAGTACTGTAGTGTTTCTCCCGAGTAAAAAAAGAAAGGGAGGGGGGGGGGGGGAGGGGGAGATATAACTTTTCATGAGATCAAAGCAAATTAAACATTCCAATGACCACATCAAAGGAAACCCAAGTTAGGAAAGGGGGGGGGGGGGGCACCCTGGTACCCCCCTTTGGGGGAAATACTGTTACTGTCAACTCCCATTTGCCTATTGCATGGAGAACCCAACTTGCAAACCTCGATTTGTAAAATTACATGCAACTTACTTGACAGTCATCGTTGGTTTCACAGCATTGGTCGTCATCGGCAACTTGGTAGCAGAAGCTGCAGTTGAACTGCCGAGTGAACTCTTGCTCACCCTAATATGGAGGAAGAACTCCATTATAATATATATTTATATATGCTCATATGAGGGATTTGGTCTGGAGGCGCCATATAAAATGTGTATAAATTTGTGAGGTCATATCTATTCCCTTTAATGTCCAATTTACTTCAAATTTGAAAGATGACATTTCTGCGTGATAAACATTACATGCAAGGAATATTGTTGCCATGGCAGCAAAAATGCCCGAAGGCATCTTAGCCGAATATGGTCTATTCCCACACAGTGTTCGTGCTGCACTACGAGGGTAACTAAGTGGGTGTGAACATCACAAACTTCAATACCATTGGTCAGTCCGATCCACGTGTGTTATCTATGATTCAATGAAATGTAATAAGTACCGTATAAGGACCAATTACATCTGAGAGTTATTAATATCCTAGAAAAATCACTGGGTGCTATATGCACAAGATGGTGCTGGGAATTAGACCAGGTGCTCCTCACATGCCTGGCTAACAAGGCACTACCTAGTCTTCTGTGCCACCTCACTCCGAGTGAGGTGGCGCAGAACTTCCAGAAGACTCAGCACTAACTGTGACTCGATCACTATACCTCGCAAGGAACGATGGGTTGGCAGGTGATGTTTGTCTCCTTTCCATACTGGCAGCTGGTGGAGAAGTTGCACGTGATGCAGTCCGCGCTCAGGTCTGTGCAGGTCTGGTTCAGAGGGCATGAGGAATTGTCTAACTCATAATCCAGGTTACCCGTGTCCAGGATTGCATCTTCGTTCTGAGTGGTCACTAGCCGCACTGAGGATAGCAGCAGACATAGTGCTGCTCCGGTGAGTACTCTTCTGAGGAGTTTAGACAACGATCGGCTTGAGAATCCGGTCCAAATTCTCAGTAGCTCTCTAAAGGCAGCCATATTCGGGGGAGGGGCGGGGACAGTATGGGTACGAGACTACTCAGCGGAGTGGCTTTGGAACCAGCACGATAAACAGTTTTCACGTGCGCGTAAATATCTCTATTAAATGCGCCACGGAGAGTCGCTACACCCCTCCACAGTGAGTAATCTGAGAGTGGATCGTCCTAAATTGTAGCAGCTGACCTACCGCTGAGAAACCTCCATGGCTGAGAAATCAGACGATGTGGCCTCTGCTACCTCGCACGTTTCCTCCTCCTCCGCGTCGTCCACTGGCTCCTCCTCGAAGCCCAGCCGGCTGTCCAAGCTCCCCTCCTTCAGGGACAGAGACAAGGAGAAGGACGGGTCCAGCTCAGGCTCCAGCTCGCTAACAAAGCTAATGGATTACATGAGGTAGTTACATATGGATATAAACTTTTTATGGCAGGGTCATGTTGATAGAATGACAATCTTCCCTTCTATTATGGAGGGAAGGTTTTTTTTGTGAAAATCTTTGCCCTCTTAAGGAGGGGAAATTTTTGTGTGGTTTTACTTGCACAGAATTTTCCTTCCATGGTTACGTTGTATAGGAGGAAAGTTATCTCCCTGCATGTCAATCATGTGCAGGCGTATTGAGAAGTAACTACGAAATTCTGCAGGCAGAGACACTTGCACCGAGACAGAGCTGTAATACTAGGGTGGACCTTGATGTAATGGGGGTGAAGTGCACCATGTACCATGCATGGAAGCCAATGAAATTACAAGCAGACAAGCATGTTCTTGTGTCTTCATACAAGAAAACCACATAAAAGCACATGTTCTCATTTTCCCCTCCATTTAGTGCCTATACATTTACCCCCCAATGATAAGAGGTCTATGTGGAAGCTGAAAAGGGTCATATTCCTAGCTACTAAGGAGCAATTTTGTGTCCTCCACACTAATTTCCCCTCCTTATGAGGGGAGAGTTAGTGTGACCGCCACAGTACACACTACTCCACCTACCGTCACAGTGTTCCCAGCTACGATATTATGTACCCTCGTCAGATAACGTCATCTGTTTTTCTCTTCCAGAGATAGAGGCAAGGACAAAGAGGAGGATGGGTCTTCATCCAGCTCCCTGACAAGCAAGCTCTTCAAGTTAGTTGAGTCAGTTTTCTGTGTTACACTCCCGAATACTGATTTAGGCTCAATGTCTCTGTAGCAACTCAATTTTGTAAGCGGTTATTGATCAGTATTACAAACTAGGCAGGACAAGGAGAAAGACATTGGCTGTGTGTGTAAGGCCATGCACAATAGAATATCTCTCTAAATCTGTACTCAGTAACTAATCGTGGCTAAAATAGGATTGCAGCTATATTTAGGCTGTACGAATGGAATGGAATGCCAATAGACCCTTTTCCCTTATGATGTAATAGGGGAAAAAGTTGTCACTGAAATTAATACGCTTTTGCGTGTAAAATCATAGGAAAGCACAAAAATCATGCACGTGTTTCATTTATTTTCTCCATTTAGTGGCTACTTTTTCTCCCAATTACATCATAACAGAACTGTGTCCATGTATGTACTCTCTAGCATGCCTGATGAAAGTACTGACTCAGTAGTCTTCATTTTCATGACATATACCACCAATGCATGAACTGTGTCAGTGATGAAATACTCGGGAGGTACATGTAACAGTGCGTTAGCCACTGGTAAGAGACTTCCTAACCAAGCATATGGAGCAGGTCTTCTCCTTCCTTTCGGCACTCCTGCTCCTCCCCTGTCTCCAGGGACAGAGACAGAGACAAAGACAAGGAGAAAGACGGCTCATCCTCTAGCTCACATACGAGCAAATTCTTCAGGTTGGTTCTCTCTCTCTCTCTCTCTCTCTCCTCTCCCCTCTCTGGGGTGATTCTTGGATCCCATTGGAGGTTTAGGCCTGCACGGCTACTTTGGGCCATCATGCTTTGAGGTGGTGATGGAGTTACGGATAATTAGAACTTAGAGTATGAAATTTTATGCAGTGACGGAAGCAGACTGACTGCGTATTTTGTGCAGAATAGCAAGATGCAATTAAGCTGCTACATCGTTACTTTTTATTAAGAGTTAACTGGGAAGAGCTTAGCTGTGTCGTATCAAATTTCCTTGCTTTTTATTCATCAGTATACTCAGTCATAATCCAAGCAGCTACCACCGACGGAAGGTAGAGGACGTTTCTTGAAAACTAGAGCCTGTCTTAAAACTTTACTCGATACTAGTGAAATATGAGTGTACCATAGGTTTAAAGCTACATGTACATACATGTAACTGATGCAGTAATCAATGAGAAACTTTCTGCAAAATTTTTTATATTTTTCCATTCGTTAACCAACCAAAATGGAGATGATGTCATCTTGCCACGGGCTGTTTACTTTTCTCCTCAGGCTGTTTATGTTTGCCATAAATGCGAGAAATGACAATCATGTTTTGTGCTCTTTCTGTAACTCCATCGCCACCTTAAGAAATGTTGGCATGTAAACATAGCAAGTAATTAATCCCAGGGCCTAGCTGAACCCTAGCCAGATATGTTGCTGGATAATATTGTCTCATACTATTAAGATTATGAAATGTGAAGTTCATGTTGTCCATTATGGTTTACTGTAGTTGGGGGTAAAGTACTGGTAGCGCAAGAAAGGTACAAGCAAACAAGCATGTTCTTGTGTTTTTCATGCAAGAAATTGCATCAAAACACACATTTTCTTGTAGGTGTGCTTTGGTGTGGTTTCTTGTATGAAAACACAAGAACATGTTTGTGTGCTTGTACTTGTAATGTTCTCAGTAATTTATAATTTACCCCCCATTACATCCCCCCATTACATCATAATGGATAAATCCATTATATCATGACCTTCATGATATGAGGATTTTGGGATAACGGTCTGTTATCGTGAAGACAATAATATTGTCAGGATCATCACTATTGTCATGATCACTACTATTGGTGTGATTGATCATCACTATTGCCATGATCATCACTATTGCCATGATCATCACTATTGTGAACGTTCAAGATTGAACACCTCGGCATCACTATTGCTGTGATCATCACTATTGCCATGATCATCACTATTGTGAACGTTCAAGATTGAACACCTCGGCAGTCTTATAGCTTTGAAAAATTCCTTGAATGTTCGTGTAGGAGTGAGCACAAGTCCATTAGTGCAGTAATACTGTGATACATAACATCGCCCAGCACTAGTCAGATGCTGTTACCCACTGACAGGTTTCTTATGGAAATTAAGGGGGAGCCCCCCACTGAAGTCTATATAGTTGCAACAGGACCTACATGTAGAGGTAGGCAATATTTCAGTAATGTCATGATACCTGAAGGTGATGATAATCAATATCACAAGCATTTTCCAATTATCTAAATATCATAAAGGCAATATTATTCAATATCGCTGGTATTGGCAACTTTCACCTAATTATTGAATTTCACCTACATGTAGGCAGTTTCGTGAACTTGATGTAATTTATATTGTTTGCCTGAATGCTGTCAAGGGCGCATCGAGCGGCACCTTCGGCGGCTCGATGCACCCTTGGCTATATTGTTTGCCTGAATGCTGTCAAGGGCGCATCGAGCGGCACCTTCGGCGGCTCGATGCGCCCTTGGCTATATTGTTTGCCTGAATGCTGTCAAGGGTGCATCGAGCGGCACCTTCGGCGGCTCGATGCGCCCTTGGCTATATTTAAATCACTGTTTACATCACTGTGACATCATCATAATATCGAATTACCGGGATGATTGTGATAACAAGAATGGAACAGGGTAATTACACAGCATCTTTCCTACCTCAAATTGAAGACTTCTTACGAAGCCCTAACCACACCCCTCCCTGTCCTAACTACACCCTTTCCTGCCCTAACCACACCTCCTTCCTCTCCAGCTGGGACAGAGAC
Source organism: Phakellia ventilabrum (assembly GCA_963921505.1). Lineage (NCBI taxonomy): Eukaryota > Metazoa > Porifera > Demospongiae > Axinellida > Axinellidae > Phakellia > Phakellia ventilabrum. The sequence continues at coordinate 8,756,568 of OY997379.1, read as the reverse complement.
AAAGACAGGGACAAGGACAAAGATAAGGACAAGGAGAAGACGAGCAAGCTCTTCAAGTTAGTCCGAACGGACCATTGCATGTCTCAAACCACTCCACTAAAGTACTGAAATGCCTGCAGATGCAACCCCAATCCCAGTCATTAGAGATCAGAGGTTATTAACTCTTACCCTGCCAAGTTTTAATACATCTATAGGCCTTTTTATATTAGGCTTTTCTGTATTTTATATGGGCAGATAAATGCGCCCATGGCGTTCAAAGAGTTTACAAATCACAGCAGCTATTTTGGTCAATCTGGGCCTCATCAGTGTGGTGTGGTACCTGCAACTCCTAGCTGATCAGCAGCTACAACCTTTCTTCTTTTTTTTATTAGCCAGGCACACGAAGTGCTTGACTGGCTGGTACTGAAATTGCTTTACGATTTCGAGTTTGTTTGTGCGTCTGCATGTATCACGTGTGCAATCATTGCATCATAATCGTTACCATGCTACAATTAAGGTCTACTAGTCCAGTAGAGCTGATGACAGCTTATAGGCCGAGCTAATGTAGCTCTTGCATTTAATAGACGGCGAAAGAAGTGTAGCTAGCGATACAGGCACTGTTCTTTGATGACAGTTTATAGGCCGAGCTAATGTAGCTCTTGCATTTAATAGATGGCGAAAGAAGTGTAGCTAACGATACAGGCACTGTTATTTGATGACAGCTTATAGGCCGAGCTAATGTAGCTCTTGCATTAAATAGACGGCGAAAGAAGTGTAGCTAGCGATACAGGCACTGTTATTTGATGACAGCTTATAGGCCGAGCTAATGTAGCTCTTGCATTAAATAGACGGCGAAAGAAGTGTCGCTAGCGATACAGGCACTGTTATTTGATGACAGTTTATAGGCCGAGCTAATGTAGCTCTTGCATTTAATAGACGGCAAAAGAAGTGTCGCTAGCGATACAGGCACTGTTATTTGATGACAGTTTATAGGCCGAGCTAATGTAGCTCTTGCATTAAATAGATGGCGAAAGAAGTGTCGCTAGCGATACAGGCACTGTTATTTGATGACAGTTTATAGGCCGAGCTAATGTAGCTCTTGCATTAAATAGACGGCGAAAGAAGTGTCGCTAGCGATACAGGCACTGTTATTTGATGACAGTTTATAGGCCGAGCTAATGTAGCTCTTGCATTAAATAGACGGCGAAAGAAGTGTCGCTAGCGATACAGGCACTGTTATTTGATGTTGTGACGGCTAACTGGAGGCGCAACGAAATTGCTGTGTCAGCACTTATGGCTGTAAGTTCCATGTAGGGGTTGGAGCACTGGATGCCCTCCCATAGCTTATTTTGCTTGCAGTACACGTGCACGGGGAGCAAAGCATATTAAACCCAACCTGCTCCATAGCTGTATATATCAATGTTGCTGGCCAAAGATGTCAAATAGAACTTTCCCGGCTGGTTTTTAGATATGAACTATTTTACATCTCAGAGCTGTGTGCTTATACTTCCTATCTTCCCAGATTTATCGTCCTCCTCACCTGTTTCTCTCACCAGTTTCTCTCCTTCTAGTCGCATGCGCTCTCGCACGCCCTCAGGCAAGTCAATATCTATGGATTCTGAGGACACGCCCACTGTTCCCCCACCGGAGGTCGTGGGACAGCTGGCACCTGTGAAAGAAGAAGTCGTCGTTCCAAAGGACAGAAGTGGGACACCGAGCGGTGGCATCCCAAAGGAGAGTGGCGGCGGCCCAAAGGAAGGAGGCGGAGTCCCGAAGGAGAAGAGCAGTGCCCCGAAGGAAGAGGGCGGGGTTCCAAAGGAAGAGGGCGGGGCTTCAAAGGAGGAGGTTATACCCCTAAAAGAGCGATCCGCCTCGGACGGGAGTGCAAAGGAAGTTGGGGAAGAGAAACAGGAAAAGGAGGAGACTGAACCCCGAGACACAAGGTAGTGCTAGCCTCATTCCCAGTCTTCTGCCCAGCTTGTGTCACTTGCAGTATGAAGATAGTATAAAGACAGCCTAAGAATCCCCTTCTTCCGATTTTTCATGGGGAAGCACCCTGGGACAAGGTTTATGCATTAGGCAGTACGTACCAAAACAGTTGTTGCTTAGATAAGATGCAATAATGTGGATATGCAATCACATTTATATTGCCTATATAAGGATTATATACTCAATCAACAGATCCCCAATCATGACGGTTACTTTGCCTGTTCAGGGTACATCAGCATAATAGTATTGTAGTACATGTAGTATGCTGCTACAGCATTGTATTGTACATGTATACACTCACACACGCGCACATACACAAACACACACGCACTCGTACACACACATGCACACACATGCACACATACACACACACATGCTCAGTCCGCCTGCAACAGACCCGGGCATTGCTGCTGTCAAGAAGAAAGAGAAAGAAAAGAGAGGGGTAAGCAAGCGCCTCGGAAGCTATGTGTCTCGAGCTAGCCTCGTACCCAACCTTTCCTTGGCCAGATTTTATCTCCACGGCTGCGAGATAAAATTTGGGCCAGGAAAGGCTGGGTACGAGGGTATCTCAAGCTCTTACATGTAGCTTCTTTTTGGAATAATACATTATGTAATTTGACCTTACAAAGTGTGCATACATGTATGTATGTATATGTGTAGGTATACACTTAGCCAACATGCATGTACACATACACAACACACACACACACCCGCCAGTTCTTCTCCCCTCGTCACAGAGGTTCCCTGTTTCCGTTTGCTCAAATCTTCACCACGTCTCACAAGCAGAAGAACGCTGAGATCCATAAGATATTCTCTTCGCTGCCTGAGACTGAGAAACTCATCGATGGTATGTATATATACATGTACATATTTGCCATTTTATGGTAGGTATGAACAATCATCCAAATGCAGAAACATGACATTGCCTCCCTCCCTCCCTCCCTCCCCCTTCCTTTCCTCCCTCCCCCTTTCTTTCCTCCCTCCCCCCTCCCTCCCTCCTTTCCTCCCTCCCCCTTTCTTTCCTCCCTCCCCTCCCTCCCTCTCTCCCCCTTCCTTTCCTCCCTACCTCCCTCCCTCCTTCCTTTCCTCCCTCCCTCCCTCCTTCCCTCTCTCCCTTCCTCCCTCCCTCCCTCCCCCCTTCCTCCCTCCCTCCCTCCCTCTTCCTCCCTCCCTCCCTCCCCTCCCTTCCTCCCTCCTTCCCTCCCCTTCCTTTCCTCCCCTCCCCTCCCTCCCCTCCCTCCACACCTCCAGACTTCTCATGTGCCCTGCAGCGAGACATCCTCATCCATGGCAGGCTCTACCTCACACAGAACTGGCTCTGTTTCTATGCCAACATCTTCTCCTGGGAAACACTGGTATGTGTGCGTACCTCAAGATCTCGTTCCTCTTATCCCCCTCTCCCCTTCCCCGCCCCATCCAGCTGACCATCCCGTTCCAGAGTGTCCAGGGAATCACGAAGGAGAAGACAGCCCTGGTCATCCCCAACGCCATCCAGATCTCAACCACAGCCGAAAAAGTGGGTGTTGTCTCCTCTCCTTTTCTTCCAGTGGCAGTCCCGGGTAGAAAACGAACATTTTTCTGTTGTGTATTTCAATCACACCCGTGCATTCAAAGCGCTATATCTAAGAACTTCTGTTAAGGGCGGGGCTCATACGTGCTGCATAGAGGCCTCACATATTGACGCTACTATGCAGCGCGTATGAGCCCCACCCTTAACGGAAGTTCAAAGATACATTGCTTTGAATGCGTGGATGCGATCGAAATACATGTACGCGATGAAATAATGTTTGTTTTCTACCCGGGACTACCACATATACATTGTACATTGCATTTGGATGCCCTGCCAAAGTTTACTTTCTACATGTACATAAAATGCAAAATACTGGCGTTTCTTGGCTCCATAGCAGTTTTATTTTTTCTTCCTTCAACACAGTATGGCTTCTCCTCGCTAGTAAACAGGGACGTCACTCACAACATCATTGTCAAAATCTGGCAGAGCAGTTTACTCCCCCAGGTCAGCTTCTGGAACAGCTATAGGGCTTTGTTGCCATGGTAATCGTGCATTGTAAACAGTCTGCTACAGTCATTGCTGTATGCTTATCCCTCCCTCCCTCCCTCCCTCCCTACCTTCGTGTTTCTTTCTCTCTCAGCCCCTATCCCCCTTGGAGCTGGTACGAGTGTCCAAGAAGGTGTGGGGAGAGTCAACGGACGTGGGAACGGAGGACGATCTCTGGGGAAATGTACGCAAGAAGAGGAATGAGAAAGTGGTGAGATTTGAGTATGGCAATATCTTGTGATATTAACTACCATGATATTATTGCCTTAATTGCGATATATCAATGTCCATGTGTTGTGCACAGGATGATCAGCTGCTAGGTAAACGTCAGGTGCTACAGTGCTCTGACGAGGTCCACTGAAACAGCTGTCTGTGGTGTACATTTTACATACTCTCAACTTTTATGTATCCATATCCTATATCTAGCAGAAGCAGATGTCGATGCCCACCCACGTGGAGCTGGGGGTCCTTCCCACGCCCACCATCCCCTCTGCTCCTACCTCCGAAACAAGCCCCCAAGACCGAGCCACTGACAACCAATCAGATGCCACATTAACAGGTGGGGTCAGGGGATGGGGGGAATTACTGCTTTTGAAACCCCAGCTTCAGAATTAGACAGTTCCTCCTGTTTTTTTCCCGCAGTTATGGAAAGAACGTAGCCTCGTACATGTACCATGTTTTTTTTTTCCACGGTTGCGAAAACAGCGGGTATGAGGCTACTCTTTGCAGAAATATTCCAGGCCCTCTATTACATACATTGTAGAGTTTCATACAGAGGGAGGAGGGGGGGGGCATTGGGGTTCCCCTCTCCCCCCTCCCCCCAGAATTTTGAAGTTGACATTTTTACTCAATAGTTCATTCATAGCTCATTTCCAACTTTTTTGGAGCCCCAGAAGCAACTTTAGTGAACGTAAATTTCAAAAATTTCCTGGGGGAGCATACCCCACACCCCCTAGGGGGCATGGATCTACGCACATCATTTTTCCCACCCCAACCAAAAAAATTCTGTATGAAACTCTGCCACAGTAGCAGAGCAAACATGCGCGTGGGTCCAGGACACGGCTAGCATTCACACACAGCCAGCAGTGCACGCATGTGACATTTGCTGGCTGTGATGATGCAACTCAACATCCTGTTTGCTGTCTCTGCAGGCCACTCTGCAGATGAGAGGGCAACCATGAGCATGCCTCCACGGTTGGTGGAAGAGGCAAAGGATGTGAGAGTGGATCGGAGCCAGGGTGAGTCATGTGACCAGGAGAGTCCCTTCTTCCCATGGTTCATTCCAGTCATGCAACACGTACATTGCAGAGTTACCGTAGAATCGGGATAGTAAGCACCCATAGAAAGTAAGCACCGTATGAATATAAGCACCCAATTGAATTACAACAACCGCATCCCGTTTATAGGCACCCGTACGAAAGTAAGCACCCTACAAGAATAGGCACCCAAGCCAAAGTAGTGTAGCAACAGAGAGTGACTACAGCACTTACCAAGAAAAACTGCCTTCTACAACTGGAAGCTTCACTATCCTACGGAGAGCACACGAGCAAACAGCAAGCGTGCGCAGAACAGTGCGATCGATGAGTAAGGTCAATGGTATAGGTATAATGACATACAAAGGCGTGGTGTAACTAATTTGTCTCATTAAAATCAATTGATTAATGCATGTCTGTAGCTCAAGCATGTGTAAGGCTGTAGTTAAGGATTCCGAGCTTGGCCATACATATGCGTACAACATCACACAATTTCCTGTATGATATTAGCTGAGGGTAATCACCTTGTCAGCACCTTTGATTAAACTTTTTTAACCACTAATAGCAGGAACAACTCAGCCACGTTGACTGAAGGACTTCGGTGGGAATTTGTGGGGTGTCTGCAATGTACTGTTCCAGGCAGTGTCTACTGTTGCTTCCGGGATACGGTTTCCAGGCAGAATTTATTGTAGTTAGAGTGTATGGGAAATAGCAAGAGCTCTGGCGGGCACTCTGCGGACAAGGGAGTAACCAAGGACATGCCGGCAGAGTTAGTGTCTGTGAAAGAGGCGAATGCAAAGGATCTGAGAGCAGGTCAGAGTCAGAGTGGGTCATGTGACCATGGGGTTGCTAGCTCTGCTAATGGGAGAGTCAAGAGCATGCCGGTAGAGTTAGTAGAAGAGGCTAAGGATGTGAGAGCAGATCAGAGCCAGAGTGAGTCATGTGACCAGGAGACTTTATTGTCGCCATCACACATGTAGCTACCTATGGCCATGTAGTTACGCGCATGTACATGGTAGTTGGCAATAATAATGATGCGAGCGTTAGCTAGCGGTCCGCCTATTTTTACACGGTCAGTCGCGAAACACAGCCAGCCACGTGCGTGCAGTCAATGGCCGAGTTGAGTGCTTTAGAACGACCTAGGATGCTGCAGAGAATGGCGGGCTGCCGAATCTACAGCGGAGGGGGAGCAACAGAGTTGCTTGCCAGAAGTTTGGGCGATGCGGCTGGAGGGCGAACGCTTTTAATACGACGAAGTCAAAGAACCTTCCTTTGGCTCCAAGGTTAGAGTTTGTGTAGCCTAGTAGAGATATGAGCGCTGGAGACCGCGAGTATGAGCGAGCGATACGTACAGAGTTTCAGCCTTCCCGTCTCTTCGCTCTCCCGTAGCCATTGCTTATCTTGCAGACAGAGACATCATTCTCCTGAAGGCCAGTACTAGGGCAGTAGTTTTTTCGTAGCTGCTCCAGCATCATCTGGTTTAGTTGTTATAATTTCTCGCGACTGTCTGGCTCGCGATAATATTAAACTCTGCATGCCACGCCCCCAAGAGCGCTTTGCCACCAAGTCTGCTCTTGATGCCGCCTTAAAATGGCGTTGCGTGATAGGTCTGAATGCTACACGATGTTCTAACTTGCAGTGCATATGGCGTTGCGTGATAGGTCTGAATGCTACACGATGTTCTAACTTGCAGTGCATATGGTCTGCTAATACTTGCAATTTTTATCAGCATCACTCCTGATGTTGCAATCGCTCATGCTTCCCTCACAATTTGATAACTGTGAATACTGTCCTGTAGTAGCGATATTTACAGCATGTAAGTTATACTGCAAACAGTCCTAAACACACACACACACACACGCACGTCCACACCATCACCATCCTCATAGCAGCCCCCGAACCCCCGAAAGAGACCGTGGTACAGGCCAATGGCAGTGACTCGGGTCACGTGAGTGGCTCCTCTGCCGTCCCCACGCCTCGCCCCCCGGACGACCCAGAGACTGTGTCCCTCCAGTCTGTTGGGGGAGAGAGTATAGCCAGTTCTGAGTATGAGACGCTGTCCTTCACTGATGAACAAGGTAACACACAGTGGGTTGTAGAGTTTCATATGGGGGGGGGGGGGCTGAGATTCCCCCCCCAGAATTTAGATGTTTATATTTTTGTGTACTTAGTAGTTTACTAGTTGTAAATTTTCGGCACTTTTTGGGCCCCAGAAGCAACCTTAGAACATATGATTTCCAGGGGGAGCATACCCAACCCCCCCCCGGGGGCATAGGTTTTATTTTCCCCACTCCCACCAAAAATCCTGTATGAAGCCCCAGTTTGGCTTCTTGCGTTGATTATGCTCGGCGGAGATGTAGTACTCCCTCCTTTGCAAGAGCCTGGGAACGAGACTAACTCCATCCTAGCTTTAGTTATGAATTTTCTGTACCATTGAATTATCCCAGCTGAGGTGGTACCTCCATACCCAGCTGGGGCACTACTATCAACATGATTGATTGCTTTGCAGGGTGGACTGACTTTCCATAAATGTGTGTACATGTTACGTAGATAGATAGATAGATAGACTTTTATTGTCCTGGGACACAGTCAGCAATGCCACTTTTGGCCTGCATGTTTGAGACTAGCCTGAGCCTACTGCATACAGGATGGCCAAGGGCACGTTTTGCATGTTCAACAGGAAGGAAGTAGCTAGTTCTAGTTCTTGTGCTTACAGTGCTTGGCACAGTAGGCGTCGAGTCTCCCTGTCTACAATATAAGCTCTATGATAGCCTCGTCGTCTCGTGTGTGTTTCACACTGGAGAGCCTGGGACTTCTCACGTGATTTATCTGCACGCGGACAGGGACTGCTCGAAAGACGGTTGCACTTCTCTGCCGTTTGCTGGTGACTCAATGCTCAGTCTGTGGTACGAATAGGCTCCGAAGGGTAGCTGCTAGAAGTGTAGCTGTCCTTGCCCGCACTAAAATTCACCCTTTTATCTTCCTTCTATCCTACACGTCAGCACGTGGGCCTGGGACGAGGCTACTTCAACCTCATTTCACTTCTCTTGCTCTATCAAAGTAGCTGGATTTAGTCAATAGCCTTTTATCATAGTTGACTCCAGCAGATGTTCAGTTTCTATTCCTCTCTCGGTACCCCCTCAGGGGAAATCCCCTGTGGCTGCAGCGAGCACTTGGGGAGGACCATCCTCAACGAGATCTACGACACGGATGTCGAGACACTGTTCCAGCTGTGTTTCACCGACTCTGAATTCATCCGGAGCGTCTTTAAAGCGAGGAAGGCCATCAGTAAGTTTGACAATAGCGTCTTGTTAGCTAGAAGTTGCTAGGCAACCCTAGAGTAGTTAGCTGCTGGAGTTACTGGTAAAATCCAGGAGTTACATTGCACATGTACATGCATGGGCACTGCACTGGCAAGGTCCAAATAGTAATTGCATTACCTGACCTAGGCTTGCATGCTTTGACTTACAAGACTGTTGAGCCTAACTCTTAGGCCATGTTTATTAGTATTCATAACTTTCGCATCACATGACTCTAGTTATCAATCGTTGCTGTGGTAGTCTCTCTATTCGTGTACCGTTGATCCATCTAGTGAGTTACTTGTCTTAATAACGGGTTCATTTGATCCCTAGGGCCTATAAAGGCTCTTTGAACCCTACCACACTCCATTCCTGGTATTGAAAGGCTTATTGGTGGTTATGCCAATGTAAAGACAGTGCTACAGAAGGTAGTGTTAGAGTATTTTCGATCGGCAGGTGGAACTTCAGATTGATTGCTAAAGTCTGTAGGGTAATTCCCGTTACTTTGTGACTGCTAATAAAGTGGCAGGGTCTACCCCACTTCGGTTCGCATCAAATTACAATAGGCGTGTGCATGTATTTACACCAGAGCACCTAAAATTTCCTGGGGGAATTTTACCCTTAGACCCCTCTAGGGGGTGTGGCTCTACAGGTATTTCACATATATGAATCAATTTTAAATGCTTATGTGAGTCATATGAGCCTTATAAAGTCATGTGATAGTGTTGTGACAGTCATGTGATACTGTTATGATGCTCATGTGAGTGATTTAACACTCTTGTTCAATGTGCATGTATTTATAACTCTCTGTTTCCCAGATCTTGAGATTGGTGAGTGGCAGACACAGACAGATGGCACCAGGTTGCGGGACATCAGCTACACGCTGGCACTGAACTACTCCTTCGGGCCCAAGTTTGCCACGTCCACTGAGCACCATACCTACTCCAAGATGGGCCAACCCGGGCTCAAGCATATCGTTGATTCAGAGGTAAGCATAATTGTACCACATCGAAAAATTTATGGCAATTTCATCTCATACAAGAGTATAATAGAGTATGTATATGTTTATTTATTATCGGCATTATATTTTTTGTTATATTTGTGGAGTCATTGTGAGCTGTGGAATTCTCTCATGGGAAGTTGTGGAGCGCTGTGAGCCTGGGGCATGTGCTAACTGGCTGCAGGAAATAAATATTTAGTTTCCATTAAGGTAGCAAGGGAAATTGGAAAAATCCCTGTAAAACTGCTCATGAATAATTAATGAGCAATCAGCAAGGTCACGTGAGCTACGTAAAGTTAATGATATTCATTGAACTATTTACATTTTCCCATGGCGGCAACCGGCGGGGGTGTCACTTTGATGTGGAAAGCGGCACTTTCAAGGACAAATTCGGCACTTTGATGTGGCCGAGCGGAACTTTGATGTTCACTTTCAACACTCTTTTTTTCTTCTTTTTTTTTTATTAATAAGAAGCCGTTTAGGCCGTGTGTAGTGCTGAGTAGGCTGTTTGTGTGTAAAATCCAGCCTGAAGTCTGTGGTAGTGTTTGTGAGTGTAGCTGAAAGGCTGGCAGGCAGCTTGCCAGACAGATGGTCATCCAGTCTTCTCTAGTCAGTTGTCTTTAGGAAAGTGACCTTTCTATCTCGTAGACTCCGCCCATTTTCGCGTCTAGCTGCCGTTTGTGGGGCCCTGGCAAAAGCAGTGGTGAGTTGTAGCTAGGCTGTGTGCGTGTGTAACGTAGCAAGGGAGGGGTTAGGGGAGAAAAGCATGCGTAGTTTTCTTGTGAGTAGACTGACTGTCATAACCCTGGGGTCAATCTACTGTAGCAGGCGTGGATTGTCGCAATATTTGATTGGCGATTCCAGATTGCGAAATTAGTGTAGTTGTGAATAGCAAGGTAGATTTAGCTATAAAACCGGATTTTGGCCTGTCCTGTGTAGGTTGTGTGTAGGTGACGATGAGGGGTGAAACTATGCGGGGAGTGCAATATTTGGAATTTTAGCAAAAGTGGTGAATATTAAGCAGAGGGGGTAATTAGGTGCTTACCTATTGTCATGTGGGTGTAGGCTAGGATGTTGCCGACATAGCCATCAACTTGGTTCGGAGGTTCGGCTTCAACCCTACTCAACTTCCCTTCCTACCTTAAAGTATATGATGGGTGAAAGTAGACACTAAGTGGAAAAACAGAGAATATACATGTACACTTTGATGTATAATTGTTTTGCTCATGGTTTCCTGTGCTTCCAGCACTTTCATTTCCGTTACGTCAAAGGCCCGCAACAGAAGGACCATGCTTGTAACCTCCCCTTCCCCTTCTGCCTGGAAAGGGCTGTTAGTCTCGTGACCAGACCGCGGCTCCTCCTCTCGCCAAACGGTCTGGCGCACCAAGTCGAATTTCTGGGGTTTATGGGCGGAGCAATGAGCTTGTTAATTGACTATTCGAGGTGTGAACTGCTCTATAAAGGCTTACTGAGGTCTCTACACTGACGTAAGTAAGTGTTTTCTTGTATAATCGTACGTACAGAAGGCAACTCTTAGCAATAAAGTTACAAAACTGTACAGTACAAGTACAAAATACGGCAACCTGCTTAGTCCGAGGAAATACCTTGTATTGATCTTCAACTAGCCCTTGTATCACCAAGACTGGAGTTATTTAAACTTGTAAGCGGCACAAAGAACAGTGTTAGCAGCCAGTTCGTTTAAACCGCTTCCAAATCTCGACAAACAATTTAAATGTCGCCATTTTATCGTTCCGTAATGGCATTCCAGAACGTAATAATTAAAAATCCTGCAATCTCATTTGTCCTTACCGCATTCCGGGAATAAGCCCCAACATTTGGACTTGGTGCGCCAGACCGTTTGGCGAGGGGAGGAGCCGCGGTCTGGTCACGAGACTAAAGGGCTGTATCCCTCATTCCGATATTGCACATGTACAGCGACTTTCACATCACTTTGAACACTGTTCAGTAGTCATCAGATTGCTGCAGTAACTTAACTCAACATTTAGGTTCGTTTTATCTCTTTCAACTCTTAATGTATCACCTACAATTTTTGGCTGGATAATCATATTCATTATACTGCTGGTGCTCAAAGGAGCTAAAATTGTCTGTACTTACATGTACATGTACATGTAGTTTTGTCCCTATTGACTCATGATCCATTTCAAATTTATTTATGGTATGACATACCTGTGTTAATTAAGACACATATCCCTGTACATGGTTTACTTGAATGTCATCCACTGTACCCCTTCTCTCATTTTTCAGGTTGCCAATGGCAACATCCCCTATAGCGACACTTTCTATGTCTCGTGTCGTTTCTGCATCACCAGGGTCGCCCACGACAAGACCAGGCTTCGTATCTCTGCCAACATCAACTTCAAGAAGTCCTGTTGGGGGCTGGTCAAAAGTGAGTGAGGTTTGGTTTGCGTAGGCCAAACAGAGTACGTACACGTGCACTGGTATATGTATGCAGAATTATATATATTCCCCTCTCTTCCCTCCCTCCCTCCCTCCCTCCCTCCCTCTCTTCCCCTCCCTCCCCCCTCCCTCCCTCCTCCCTCCCTTCCTCCCTCCCTCCTCCCATGTTCTGCTGACAGATCTTATTGAGAAGAATGCTGGTGATGGTATAAGATCCCTATAGTTGCATGGGTAAGTTCAAGGGAAGGAGCACTATGGTCTTCCAAAGCTCGTGTCCTCCCTCCCTCCCTCCCTCCCTCCCTCCCTCCCTCCCTCCCTCCCTCCCTCCCTCCCTCCCTCCCTCCCTCCCTCCCTCCCCTCCCTCCCCTCCTCCCTCCCTCTATACAGACACTCTCCTGAAGGAGTATTTGGCAGCAATGCCGGTGGTGAAGCGAAAACGTCCCCACCGTCGTGTCACCAGACGATCCCGTCACAGACGCCAGTCCTCCATAACAAAGCCCCCTTCCCCTCCCCCGGTCTCAGCGAAGAAACCCTCCACCTCCCCTCAGGGCGCTCTCGCCCATCGCAGAGGCAGTATTGTCAGCAATGCCGGTGGTGAAGCGAAAACGTCCCCACCGTCGTGTCACCAGACGATCCCGTCACAGACGCCAGTCCTCCATAACAAAGCCCCTTCCCCTCCCCCGGTCTCAGCGAAGAAACCCTCCACCTCCCCTCAGGGCGCTCTCGCCCATCGCAGAGGCAGTATTGTCAGTGCCCTGAGCGCTAAGTCTGCTCTCACCGCTATACCAGGTGGGGCCACAGAAGGGACTACCCTACGTGTACACGCATTGCCCATTACTCATGCGTAGCTAACACACGCAGAGCTCACTGCAGCTAGTACATGTGTAGCTAACACACACGAAGAGCTCACTGCAGCTAGTACATGTGTAGCTAACACACACGAAGAGCTCACTGCAGCTAGTACATGTGTAGCTAACACACACGAAGAGCTCACTGCAGCTAGTACATGTGTAGCTAACACACACGAAGAGCTCACTGCAGCTAGTACATGTGTAGCTAACACACACGAAGAGCTCACTGCAGCTAGTACATGTGTAGCTAACACACACGAAGAGCTCACTGCAGCTAGTACATGTGTAGCTAACACACACGAAGAGCTCACTGCAGCTAGTACATGTGTAGCTAACACACACGAAGAGCTCACTGCAGCTAGTACATGTGTAGCTAACACACACGAAGAGCTCGCTGCAGCTAGTACATGTGTAGCTAACACACACGAAGAGCTCACTGCAGCTAGTACATGTGTAGCTAACACACACGAAGAGCTCACTGCAGCTAGTACATGTGTAGCTAACACACACGAAGAGCTCACTGCAGCTAGTACATGTGTAGCTAACACACACGAAGAGCTCACTGCAGCTAGTACATGTGTAGCTAACACACACGAAGAGCTCACTGCAGCTAGTACATGTGTAGCTAACACACACGAAGAGCTCGCTGCAGCTAGTACATGTGTAGCTAACACACACGAAGAGCTCGCTGCAGCTAGTACATGTGTAGCTAACACACACGAAGAGCTCACTGCAGCTAGTACATGTGTAGCTAACACACACGAAGAGCTCACTGCAGCTAGTACATGTGTAGCTAACACACACGAAGAGCTCACTGCAGCTAGTACATGTGTAGCTAACACACACGAAGAGCTCACTGCAGCTAGTACATGTGTAGCTAACACACACGAAGAGCTCACTGCAGCTAGTACATGTGTAGCTAACACACACGAAGAGCTCGCTGCAGCTAGTACATGTGTAGCACACACACGAAGAGCTCACTGCAGCTAGTACATGTGTAGCTAACACACACGAAGAGCTCTGCAGCTAGTACATGGAGCTAACACACACGAAGAGCTCACTGCAGCTAGTACATGTGTAGCTAACACACACGAAGAGCTCACTGCAGCTAGTACATGTGTAGCTAGTACATGTGTAGCTAACACACACGAAGAGCTCGTGCAGCTAGTCCATGTGTAGCTAACACACACGAAGAGCTCACTGCAGCTAGTACATGTAGCTAACACACACGAAGAGTCTGCAGTAGTACATGTGAGCTAACACACACGATGTGCTCAGATTGTAAGAGCTCACTGCAGCTAGTACATGTGTAGATTGTGAGTCCAGTGCAGGAGTACATGTGTAGATTGTGAGTCCAGTGCAGGAGTACATGTGTAGATTGTGAGTCCAGTGCAGGAGTACATGTGTAGATTGTGAGTCCAGTGCAGGAGTACATGTGTAGATTGTGAGTCCAGTGCAGGAGTACATGTACATGTAGCCTGGTTTCCTTCTGGACGGTGTGGCCTGGAGTGTAGAAGTGGCAGTAGTGCGAGATGGCTGGACTCTGGAGGGTTGGGCAGCTAGTCTATCTCCTACAGTACTGCACATGATTTTAGTTGTTTTTGTCCCAGTAGATGCTGAAAGTGAAGCAAGTAAAGAGATGAAACGCGGGTATGTTGAGTTGCTAAGCAGGGGGTATGTTGAGTTGCTAAGCAGGGGGTATGTTGAGTTGCTAAGCAGGGGTATATTGAGTCACTAAGCAGGGGGTATGTTGAGTTGCTATGCCTAGAGTAATTGTGTTCTTGGTTAATTGGTATAGTATGTATACTACATGTACGCATAGCTGATTACCCATTATGGCTGCTCTCCCTCAGCGCTTCCCACTCTCTGCCAAGAGTGAACATGGCACTTACCTTACTGTGAGTTTGTGTGTACGTGTGTACGTCAGGGGTTCATTTAGGAAAATCCCCAAGGGGGGGGGGGCAAAAGCACATCGGAAGGCATTTTGGGGGGGCGTGCGTATAGTGCTTAATATTCAATTTTGAAGGGTTAAAATTCCCAAGGGAGGGCACAAAGTTTCCAAGGGGGCGCGAATACCCCCTCCCACCCCCCCTAAATGAACCCCTGTACGTATGTGTGCGTGTATGTGTATGTGTGTTGGCATGCATGTGTCTGTCCTCATCGCCACTCCCATGTACACATCCTCCATGCACTCACCAATTCTCCCCCCCTCCCTACAGGCTTGGTATCCTGATTGTCTCCAACATGGCCCTCTATCACCACCTCATGAGCTACCAGAGCACAGGACTTCCCCCTCCAGCCACACCCCCTCCCACTGTTGCACACATGCCACATCAGCGGTGAGACCAACATTCACAATAGAGAGAATAATCTAGAACACTGCACACCTTGCTGCACACCTTGCTGCACACCTTAATGGATGGTCAATCTTTGTTTAGGAGTAGACACTGTTTTTAACCTCAGGGGTATACTTGTATATATGTATTTCAGCCATTGTCCAGGGGTAGCCATTGTCCACAGGTAATTTAAGCCTTGTCCAAGAGAGTGGACACCTACAATGGCATGTAAGACTGGCAGGGCTTCATTCAGTGTGGGGGGGGGGGGGGCATTCAACCCTTCAAAATTGAATATTGCTCGCCCCCCCCCCCCCCCAAATGTCTTTTGCCCCCCCCTTGGGGATTTTCCTAAATGAACCCCTGTCTGGATTGATGTACATGTGCTGTACCATTGTAGGTTCACTCACTGCAGCCTTCCCTGAGATAGGTCCTGTACAGGTTCTATAGTAATGGTGCCAGTGTGGTTGATGATTGCTAGGGGTAGCCATTGTCCTCAGGTAGTTTGAGCCTTGTCCAGGAGAAATAGTCCAGTGGACACCTACATGTACAATGGCATGTAGGTCTGGCAGGGCTTCATTCAGTGGGGGGGCATTCAACCCTTCAAAATTGAATATTGCTCGCTATACGCCCCCCCCCCCCCAAATGTCTTCCAACGTGCTTTTGCCTCCCTTGGGGATTTTCCTAAATGAACCCCTGTCTGGATTGTCATACATGTGCTGTACTGTTGTAGGCTCACTCACTGCAGCCTTCCCTGAGATAGGTCCTGGACAGGTTCTATAGTAATGGTGCCAGTGTGGTTGATGATTGCTGAGATGTTTTGCTGTCGTGTTCCATTCCTCTGTGCAGCATTGAATGGCCCACGTCAAAGTCCGAGTGGATCGGACTAGTGAGGCAGCAGCTGGAGGGCCATGACGAGGAGATGAGACACTGGCACAGCACACTTAGCAGTCTAGTGGAATCTTTGGAACAGGTGAGACGAACAGACAGACCCTGCCGTCAGCATCGTGTGTCAAAACTTGAGAGCTCACGGCTAAATAAAAGTACCTACACATGTCTGCTACGATTAGTGAGAGCTATGGGATTCTATGGCTTCCACAATACACCTACGTTTTGGAATTTCGTTAGGTTTATTTCAGGAGACGAGCTGGGAGTTAAGGTGCCAAAGGTGGATTGAAAGTAGTCAAGGTGGTGTCTCAACTTTGACCCAAGTTTGAAGTTTTAACTCCCAGGGAATCAGAAATTTCGATAGTCAAATCTCATTTTACGTAGCTGCAAAGTTTGGAGCTAAGGGCTAATGTTTTTGTTTTATGTTTAGCACTTATTTCAAGGGTAACCACAGTGCCAAGTGAGAAGAAAGTGGTCGATATTAAAAGTGGTCACATTTAAGGGCGCACGATAAGAGACCGGATTTGATTCACAAGTGAACAGTAGCTACATAGCTATATAGAGCTAGTACATATATGTATCATGCAGGTGCCTTGTTGGAAGTAGCTAAGGGCTAATGTTTTTGTTTTATGTTTAGTACTTATTTGGAGCCTTCGATACTACTGGAGTTGTGAGAGATTATGCCTCAAAATTTTACTTTCCCCCCCCCCCCGCCGCCCCCACCCCACACTACCGTCAACAACTGGAGCCATATATCTGCAGCCATTGGTGCTACAAATACATTAAGTCTAATTTTGTTCTCAGAAGACAGGGCTTCTCCTGTAGTAAAATACCCCAGTTTTGAAATACTCTCATGCTCTGTAGCATTGTAGCTATATATCCCATGGAATTAAACTAGGTGGCCAGAAAATGTTGCGTAAACAGTAATGGATCACGTTCTCAGGCCACACCCTCCACAATAGAGTGGGGTGTGGCCTGGAAACTGGGGCTATGGAGTGTAACCACAATATAATGTATATAGCCATCACCCTGCCATTTCTTTTAACAAAATGTCACTTTCTCTCCTAATGTAGATTGAAACTTCAGTTAGTGATGCAAAGAAGGTTCTTGTAACCCGGCTTCAGAGCTATGACCCAGCGCTACACGCCCAGAAGGAGTGGGATTCCATAGCTAGTGCCGTGAGGAAGAAAACTGCTGAGAGAGCAGCAGAGAAGATGGAGCCATCTCTGCCACCTAAGCAAGTACCGAGAAGACAGCCACAGACTGAGCTAGCACAGGAAGAACTTTAGCGAGGCACCTCACTTCATGAATGTCACTTGTGTATGTATTATTTTGTACAATGTCGTGTAAGATCAGAGTACATATAATTATTGAAGGGCTAGAACCTGAACTCCCTCCTCCCCCAAACTCGTTTAGTCTGCTCGGGCACAAGAGGTAGCATATTATGCGTACGCGTGTAATTCTGAAATAGCATACACGGTACCGTACCGGTACGGTATTGCGCGGCATGCGCAAATTTGGTGTGTGACGTCATTTAATTGCTTTTGAGGTTACGTTAATTAAACCCATAAGCAAAACGAAACTTTTTTTTCAAACTTAATAAATATGCTAACTTATGTATAGTGGGTGGAGTAGTTAGCTCCGGGCTGTGACCATGTGTGTTCAGGTAGAGGGTAACGTGGTTTGGCAACTGCCACGGTGGTCTCGGACAGTACGGCCTAGGATCCGTCCGTGTTCCTCCCTTGATTCCCAAAGCCTGGCACACTAAACAGACCCGATGACGATCCCTGTACCATAGCGGACAGGCGCCCGAAAGGCTGAAGGCTCGGTCAGCCGGAACGACCTGCCCGTTCACCCCTTAACGTGGCAGTGTCACATGGCCGAGGGTTCCGTTGGGAGAAGAGGGTTGCCCATTTTTTCTTTTTCTAAGCGCATAATTATTATTATTTCGGTAATTACGAGAGTGCATAAATTATACTTTGTGGGTGGGTGTTATGGGCGTGCCACCTAAATATTACAATTCTCGCGAAGCGAGGACATCCCTGCACGTCACATAATCTGTGTATCATTAGCTAATAGGCAATAAAAACATCTACCAAAGGTGCAGCAGCAGGCCTCAATCAGTGTACTCCTGCCTCAAACTGTAAGTTTATATGTGAAAATGACGCACTTTCGGGGCTATTCTGGTTCCGAGACCCTCTAGCCGTAGCTCTGGAGCTACATGTATGCCTGAGCTCTACACGAGGTGGCACTCGTAGTAGTGCGTTTAATAGTACCTGAAAGCTAGTAACCTTCATTGCGTACGAAATAAAGGCAAGGACTCAGAGGGTCTGGAGACTAGGCTGGCTCAAAGTGCGTGTATATTTAATCTTTAAAGCCTTGATCAGATGACGGTTGATACCCGGACAGTGCTGTTAATAATCCTTTTTTGAAGGCTTCGATGAGATCTAGACATTGTTTTAATTGATGCTTCATTCTCCTCCTGGCTTACAGATTTGTTTGCATGATTTAGATCCTTCAATAAAGGTATTTAAACTTTTTTCGTACTTAATTGTTTCGCGTAAAAAAAGCTTTCAATCGGGTCGGGTGATTGGAAGATGTAGCATAACTAATCATGTTACAAGTTTTGGAGCATGCACACACATGCACCGTCCACGCATTTGGTTAGTTCTCAGATCGTTCCGCAAGCTTTTCAGCCTTTGGCCTGGTAGGTCTCTATCTAGGTGAAGCTTGGCGGAATGATATTCATGGTCTGAAAAAAGCCCAGAGGACTTATGGCCATTTTGGGAAATGAGTCGGTGTATTGTTGTACTTTGAACCTGTGGGAGGAAGTCGTCAGGGTTTTGTGAAGCAAACATTATTTCACAATGGCCTTATGGCAGGATGTTGTAGGCTGGTACAGTAGTGTCTCGATATGACATAACTAGCAGTCTGCCTCCAGTCTCATTAACTGGTGTAGGGGCTGCATAACGAGGCCATAGCTAGCTACTGTCAGACTTCAGCTGAATGGTTTGGGGCAGTAGGATCAGCTCTGCCATCCGTTGTATTGCAGTGAATAGCACTGTAGTACATAGGGGTTTGCTATCCGTTCTACTAGCCTGGCTAGTTTGACTGTTCCTGTGCTATAAGTCTTTGATGTTGTCTGGCGGCCTATGCTACATATCACTGCTGCCATCTGACTGTTTGGCTGTTTGACTGTTCCTGTGCTCTAAGTCTTTGACGTGTGGTCTGACTGTTTGACTTTTCCTGCCAACTTACCAAAACAACCATGCTAATGTCATGTGTGTACGGTGGCCCGTAGGTGTATTTCCGCAAATGCAATTCACTTTCCGAGTTCCATTGAATTAGATATACGGTATTTCGCTATTCGATATACGGTATTTAACGCTGCGGTCACCGCAGCTTCACTGCGCTCACCGAAACCCAGGTTTCGCTCTGTGCAGCGGTACTGCGCTCACCGAAACCCAGGTTTCGCTCTGTGCAGCGGTACTGCGCTCACCGAAACCTAAGTATCGCTCTGTGCAGCGGTGCTGCGCTCACCGAAACCCAGGTTTCGCTCTGTGCAGCGGTACTGCGCTCACCGAAACATATGTTTCGCTCTGTGCAGCGGTACTGCGCTCACCGAAACCCAGGTTTCGCTCTGTGCAGCGGTACTGCGCTCACCAAAACCTAAGTATCGCTCTGTGCAGCGGTGCTGCGCTCACCGAAACCCAGGTTTCGCTCTGTGCAGCGGTACTGCGCTCACCGAAACATAAGTTTCGCTCTGTGCAGCGGTACTGCGCTCACCGAAACCCAGGTTTCGCTCTGTGCAGCGGTACTGCGCTCACCGAAACCCAGGTTTCGCTCTGTGCAGGGGTACTGCATGCGCTCACCGAAACCCAGGTTTCGCTCTGTGCAGCGGTACTGCGCTCACCGAAACCCAGGTTTCGCTCTGTGCAGCGGTACTGCGCTCACCGAAACCTAAGTATCGCTCTGTGCAGCCAGGTTTCGCTCTGTGCAGCGGTACCGCGCTGAATGGTGTTGGTGTACATGCCATCATTATATTATTTCACTGATGGCTAGTAACCACAGACATACCGTATTGGTTGTTGATTTGCCATACCGAAAAGACTTGCTCCCACTCAAGCTATCAGAATGGAAATGGCGCAGTGAATACAACAATAGCTTAGTGTTCATTCCACTAATTTCTTGTTACAATAGTTAGGTAATAGTGATAAATAAGATGTTAATAGATATGTGAATACATCAACAGCATAGAGTAAGTACAGTGACTCTGCACAGAGCGAAACCTTTGTTTCGGCATAGATAATAGAGCACGTAACGTGCTCTATTATCTATGGTTTCGGTGAGTGCAGTACCGCTGCACAGAGCGAAACTTAGGTTTCGGTGAGCGCAGTACCGCTGCACAGAGCGAAACCTGGGTTTCGGTGAGCGCAGTACCGCTGCACAGAGCGAAACCTGGGTTTCGGTGAGCGCAGTACCGCTGCACAGAGCGAAACCTGGGTTTCGGTGAGCGCAGTACCGCTGCACAGAGCGAAACCTGGGTTTCGGACCGCTGCACAGAGCGAAACTTAGGTTTCGGTGAGCGCAGTACCGCTGCACAGAGCGAAACCTGGGTTTCGGTGAGCGCAGTACCGCTGCACAGAGCGAAACTTAGGTTTCGGTGAGCGCAGTACCGCTGCACAGAGCGAAACCTGGGTTTCGGTGAGCGCAGCACCGCTGCACAGAGCGATACTTAGGTTTCGGTGAGCGCAGTACCGCTGCACAGAGCGAAACCTGGGTTTCGGTGAGCGCAGTACCGCTGCACAGAGCGAAACCTGGGTTTCGGTGAGCGCAGTGAAGCTGCGGTGACCGCAGCATTAAATACCGTATATCGAATAGCGAAATACCGTATATCTAATTCAATGGAACTCGGAAAGTGAATTGCATTTGCGGAAATACACCTACGGGCCACCGTATGTGTGAGAGAACTTTTGCAACAGCAGTGTAAACCGTTTTACAAATTGCTCTAAATCAGTGGCTATTAGAAACTTCAAAGGAAGTATAACGCTTGGCCTTGCCCACAACATTAATCAGCAAACAGTAGGGTTAGCCTTGAGTGGGTTCCCCCTGCCATCATCTCCCCAGCTTGGCCTTGCCCACAACATTAATCAGCAAACAGTAGGGTTAGCCTTGAGTGGGTTCCCCCTGCCATCATCTCCCCAGCTTGGCCTTGCCCACAACATTAATCAGCAAACAGTAGGGTTAGCCTTGAGTGGGTTCCCCCTGCCATCATCTCCCCAGCTTGGCCTTGCCCACAACATTAATCAGCAAACAGTGGGGTTAGCCTTGAGTGGGTTCCCCCTGCCATCATCTCCCCAGCTTGGCCTTGCCCACAACATTAATCAGCAAACAGTAGGGTTAGCCTTGAGTGGGTTCCCCCTGCCATCATCTCCCCAGCTTGGCCTTGCCCACAACATTAATCAGCAAACAGTAGGGTTAGCCTTGAGTGGGTTCCCCCTGCCATCATCTCCCCAGCATTGAGGACTAATGCCAGCGCATCAACGTCAAGCGCATATTTATGTACCTGGGAGTGAGGCTAGACCCCAAGGTGGCCATAGTAGAGGGGCTCTACAATAACATCTGCAAAGACCGGTGTCTGGCGGTGTATGTCAGGAACTAATACACTGCCTCCCTCCCATTCTCCGTCCCTCCCTCCCTCCCTCCCTCCCTCCCTCCCTCACTCCCTCCATCCCTCCCTCCCTCCCTCCTTCCATCCATCCATCCCTCCCTCCCTCCCTCCTTCCATCCATCCATCCCTCCCTCCCTCCCTCTCTCCTGCCCCTAAAAGTGGACCACCCTAACTGGCTGTGGCTGTATTCTCTGACAGTCTCATGGCAGATGCCTCTGTGTCGACCGTTACGGTGGACCCTCTGTCCTCCACCAGCTCCTTGTCCAGGTCCAGTCTGAGGGTGGATAAGGAAGACAGGGACGAAGAAAGGTATGCTTGCCAAGCTGATACATGCTCTCACTCACATACATGTACACTCATATACATGTACACACACACATACATGCAATGCACACATAACCACTCCATGCTTACACGCACAACGCACACACACACACACCACCTACCACAGCCCATATGAAGACGCCACCAGCAGTCTTACTATCAAGAAGATAGATAAGAAGAAAAGGGTGAGCTCAGTTGCTTGGCAACGTACCCTGAAATACCCATGGTACTACCCTGTTTGCACATCTAGCCCTAATGATATTGTACACACACACACACACGCACTAGTCCCTTTCCCCGTTCTCCCACATCTTCTCCACGTCTCACAAGAAAAAGAACGTGGAGTTACACAAGAAGTTTACCACACTGCCAGAGAGCGAGAAACTCATTGATGGTGTGTGCTACAGGATGACGTGAACATTTATGAATGCTGCAGCTGTATTGTGATGAATAGTATGGTGTTGGACTAATAGACAGTAGCCATTTCATGCTCCCTCCCTCCCTCCCTCCCTACCTCCCTCCCTCCCTCCATCCCTCTCTCCCTCCCTCCCTCCCTCCTCACCTTCAGACTTCTCATGTGCCCTAAACCGAGACATTCTCATCCAAGGCAGGCTCTATGTCACGCAGAACTGGCTCTGTTTCTATGCCAACATCTTCTCCTTTGAGACTGTGGTACGTACATACAGATCTCTTTATGTGTACATGTACATGTACGTATGTGTGTGTGTGTGTATGTGTTAGTGTGTTATTTACTTATTTGTCATGTTCCTACCCGCATGCTCCAGCTGACGGTATCGTTCCAGGATGTTCAGACCGTCACCAAGGAAAAGACAGCCCGGATTATCCCCAACGCCATTCACATCACAACTGCCGAGGAGAAAGTGGGTGTGGTCTATGCCCTCTGCTCTTGTTGTGTCATTGTGCCACCACCAATGCAGGGGTTCATTTAGGAAATCCCCAAGGGGCAAAAGCAAGTCAAAAGATATTTGGGGGGGGGGGAGGGGGTGCCTATTCAATTTTGAAGGGTTAAAATTCCCAAGGGGAGGTACAGCTCTAGAGTGTACAATATGCAGTATACGCCACCGTAATTTTAATATCTAATGTGCTGTTGCTCCGCCCACTCTCTCTCACAGCATGCCTTCTCCTCGCTGGCTCGCAGAGACGCCGCTCATGCCATTATCGTCAAAGTTTGGGAGAACAGTTCCCTCCCCGAGGTCAGCTAACGCCAGAGTCTTAGCCTCATTCCCAGTATGTATGTGGCCTGGGATCAAGACTCTGAGGCCTAATCCAGACTCTCACTACCTGTGGAGAACAAGTATCATGCCTCCCCCCCCCCCCCCCTCACACACACACACACACACACACACACACACACACACCCCGCCCTCACCTTACAGCCCCTTGGTCCCTTTGAACTAGTGCAAACTATTAAGGAGATGCAGGGAGAGTCAAAGGACGTGGGCTCGGAGGATAGTCTGTGGGGACATTTGCACAGGAAGAAGAAAGGTAAAAAGGTGAGCCTGCCATTCATTTTACCAGCTGGGCATGTGTTTACCAGCTGGGCATGTGTTTCGCACATACCTAGCTGTACTAAGGTTGCATTACGTTTCCATATCACACGTAACCCCGCCCAGAGTTGCTGTTTATGGCGATTGTCGGTGCTTCTGAGCGCACTTTGACTGTAGACTGCGGGCTTGTGAGCTCGCTTTGACCATTGACTGCACCCTCTCCAAGTGCATACATCAACAAAAATTTAATGCAGGGTTTCATACAGGGGGGGCACCAGGATTTCTTCTCCCCCCCCCCCCAGAATTTTGAAGTACATTTTTTTGATACTCAGTAGTCCAATAGTAGCTAATTTCCAGCCATTTTTGGCTCCCAGAAGCAACCTTAGGGGGAGCATAACGGTATTAACCCCACCCCCCCTAGGGGGCGCGGCTCCACATATATTATTTTTTTCACCCCCTCCATGAATATCCTGTATGAACCCCTGTAATCTGTCCCATTGCCCCGTCTTCTGTACAGCACAAGCAATCAAGTTTGGAGGACGCAACAGACTCCTCATTCACAGTTACATGTAGGTCAAGTCGAGTGTAGTCATATGACTAGACTTCTGTAAGTAAAATTTAATTTCCACTTTCCCTTTGCAGCCCTGGTGAGAAACACAAATTCCGTCTGGTTGGAAGGCGGGGCAGAGGCTGGGGGTGAGTCATGTGATCAATGGAGGGAGTGCCTCTACAGCTCTCGCTGTGGCTCTTAGTCTCACGAGCCACACCCCAGAATAGCGTCTGAGTCTTGCGGGTCAGACCCCAGAACAGCGTCTGAGTCTTGCGAATCAGACTTCAGAGGAGTGTCTGGTCCTAATGATTCAGACACTGGAGCCAGACCCCAGAATGGAGTCTGATTTTGCCCTAATAGGGTCTGGTTCTCGTACGGCAGACACCAGATTAGAGTTTGGTCAGATTCAGCAGTGTCTTACTCTTGGCTCCTCCCATAAAGAGTGATTCATAGGGCTTTGTAGACTATTGTGACAAGGATAGAGCGGTACATGTAATAATCACATATGCACGCACACACACACATATGCACGCACACACACACACACACACACACATGCACGCACACACACACACCATGTACCCAATCCTCACCCACCACTGCAGCCTCTTTAGATATCAACGCGCCGGGTACTGGTGACAACCTGGGCGGTCCCTCTGCCCTCACCGCCTCTCGTCCATCTGAGGGAGAGGAGGCCATGCTTGATAGTGACTCTACAGATGATGAAGGTAACCCCACAACAGGGAGTTAGTGACCTTGTCAAGGGGGTTTCTGTGGCTTCCTGGTTGAGTGTGGTTGTAAAGTTTTCTTCCTCAGAAGAATTCAAAGTTTGTTAATATGCTTTGCTGTCAGTAAGCAGAATTAAATGGTCTGCAGTGAATATGAGACCGGATTTGCAAAAACCTTACAAATTTAAAATTTTAGCAAAGTTTTTAAGCTGTCCATATTTCAACAACTATTAGTAAGACATGAATGATTCTTGGTACAGTACAAGTACATGTACCAACCTTCAACTAAAGGAACTCCCCACTAGACATCTGCAGCTCTCTCTGTTTCTGTAATACGTGCCTCGGTAACACCGCCATTTTGGAAAATATGCTTCACCATTGAAAATTCCGCAAACTCGGCTCCATATCTTCCTTGCAGTATGGCTGAAAGGCTTAATTTCCAGGTTGTTGCTGCGGCAACGCCTCCTGTATTAACCACCCAGGTTTTGTTTAGATAGTGCATAGCATTCTGGAGATACACTTCTGTGAAGTATACACATTTAAAAATGCGGGAAGTGCTGAGGTTTTCAAATCTGGTCACATCTGGTTCCTCCTTTCAGTGGAAGTCTCCTGTGGCTGTGCCAAGCACCACGACAAAACCCTTCTCAATGAGGTATACAACACCAAGGTCGAGACCGTGTTCCAGCTGTTACAAACCGACTCGGACCTGATCAGGAATGTCTTTAAAGCTAGGAAGGCAACAGGTAAGTTGTAACACTGTTGGAGCCACCTCTTAGTGATGATAACCATGTGAGAAAACTGTCATTGAGGATATGCACATTTGGTAGCCATGTTGGTAGCTTAAGGGTTGAGTTAGTCTTGTGATAGGCATGTGATGGCTGTGTGACCAATAGGGGTAATGATGTTACCTGTGGCTGTATTAATTAAATTGCATGGACTGGCATGGGATTTATGCAAAGTAGCTAGCTAGTTGTACTTCAGCTCTGTGCCATCACCACAGATCGTGAAACTCTACTGCTATATGGAAATGTGCATAAGTATAGCCACAACATGACGTACCAAGGAGCCCAGGCTCCCTGCCCGTGTTTTTCCGAAGTGCACAAAACGCTGGGCAGTGGAGCCTGGGAACGAGGCTGCATAAGTATACGAATATAGAATACGGACATATCTGAACCTCGGAAAGTCTGTTAAACTAATTGGTGTGGCCTCATATCAAGATGTCCCATTTCCCACAAACTGAAGTAGCTGATTTCAACCTCCCACCCCAGCCCTTGAGATTGGTGAGTGGCAGACCCAGCCTGACGGCTCCAAGAAAAAAGACACCAACTACACCCTTGAGCTGAACCTCTCCTTTGGGCCCAAATTTTCAACCTCTGATGAGCACTTTACCTGCTCCAAGGATTGCCAGCCGAACCTCAAGTACATCATTGACTCTGAAGTACGTGTCATTGTCTGGATGTGTGCAAGCATACCGTATTCTACGTATTATCTGCCAATGGATGGGCCACTTAAGTTGTAGCTGAAAGAGGGGGGCGGTAATTGGAATACTGAGCTAGCCATTTAGCTTTTAAGCCAAGTATGGATGTAAAGGTTATTAAAATAACTATTACAGAAGGATACAGAAAGCAAAAATGGCTGTACTTACCTCATAGCCTTTGGAGTGGGTCGAATCCAATGAACGTACTTGACTCTTCAGCTGTATCTTTTACAGCACATTAAACAACATACATTTGTACACACATACCCCAGACACATAAATGCCTACTGTAACACAGTATTCAATAGACTTAGGTACGTCATTGACTCTGATGTAGAGTGAGATTTCTAAAGCACATACTATCACAAGGTGTGTCTCACGTCTCTCTCGCCCTCTCCAGATTGTCACTACCAACATCCCCTACAGTGACACCTTCTCTGTGTTCTGTCGTTGCTGCATCACCAGGGTGTCTGCTAACAAGACCAGAGTGCTTGTCACTGCTAAAGTCAATTTCAAGAAGTCCTGCTGGGGGTTGATCAAGAGTGAGTTGAGGATCAAATAGAACCATAGATTTTATAAATATTCTCTCCCTCCCTCCCTCCCTCCCTCCTTTCATTTATTAGACCTTATTGAGAAGAATAGTAACGACGGTATGACATCACACTACAAAGTTCTAGGTATGTACAATAGTACACACATATTATAGAACTGGTATGTGCATGTTCTGTGTGCTACACAGTCATGCATTTGCCTAGTCCCAAATTTATATTATGCTATGGATGCAGAGTACATGTAGGTTCTTTATGTATGAATTAGTAAGCTGCTTTATCCTTGCTTGTTTTGTAAGGGTAGTTTTTGGCCTGCTGCCCATGTGATGGGATGTAAAAATACATATCTATATCTATCTTTCTTTCTGTAATAACAGACTACACATATCTTATGTTATTACTAATGGCAGATTAAACAGCCAGTAATCCACTTGTTCCTCGATGGCTGTCAACTCGACAGACAGAGGACAGCATGTGCCAGTAGCCTGTTGACATGTACATGTACATGTAGATCCTTCAGGACAGCATGTGCCAGTAGCCTGTTGACATGTACATGTACATGTAGATCCTTCAGGACAGCATGTGCCAGTAGCCTGTTGACATGTACATGTAGATCCTTCTCGAGGAAGGATCCTTCCTATGAGAACCTTTATTGAATAGATCCTTCTTGCTTTCCTCCTTCCGTCCCACTATCTCCTCTCTTTCTCTCTCCCTCTCTCATCCTCTCTCCTCTTCATCCAGACACCCTCCTAAAGGAGCACCTCGCAGCAAAGCAGAAAGCTGCCAGACGCTTGTCCACTGTAGCAAGACTTGCTTCCCTTTCCTCAGCACCGATGATGACACCTCCCTCCTCCCCTCGTGACTTGGCCCCTCGTGGCAGGCCTAGCGTCACTGTACCAGGTGCTGGTGTAGTCATTACTTGTGCATGATGTCCGTGTTGCTTTGCTGGTAGGCTTTTTTGTAGGTTCCAAGAATTAACTTTTGATATCTCCATAGCTGTAGGTGTCGGAATTGAAGCCAGTGCAGAGAAGAAGCAGGGGTAGGTTGAGTTTGGGTGTACATAAAGCTTACAGACATACTCGTGTGCTAGTTGTTGGTCTTGTAGCTTACGTGGTCAGTCCCGGGTGGAAAACGAACATTATTCAGTCGCGTATTTTGATCACATCCTCGCTGTATCTGTGAATTTTTGTTTAGGCCGGGGCTCATACACACTGCATAGTAGCATCAATATGTGAGGCTTCTACGCAGCACGTATGAGCCCCGCCCTTAACGGAAGTTCTCGAAATACGCGACGGAATAATGTTCGTTTTCTACCCTGGACTGCCACATATTGTGTTACTGTGTTTGCTAATTACATCGTCCATTGAGTGCATTACTCTAGCACTTCAACATTTCCTCGTTTGTTCTCACTTACAGATTCTCCTACCGTCCTCTGCCCCACGTCAACCTGGCCCTTACTTTGCTGTGAGTTTTACTACCGTGTGTGCGTGTATGTGTGTGCGCGTGTGTGTGTGCGCGTGTGTGTGTGTGTGTGTGCATGTGTGTGTGCGTGTGTGTGCATGTGTATGTGTGTGTGTGCATGTGTGCGTGTGTGCGTGTGTGTGTGTGTGTGTGTGTGTTCATATCGTCATTTAATAATTGCGCAGGCTTGGGCTCCTCATCGTCTCCAACATGGTCCTCTATCACTACCTCATGAGCTACCAGACCCCAAGCCTTTCCCCCGCAGCCACACCCCCTCCAGCCACACTCCCTCTCGCTGCTACACAGCTGCCACTGCAGCGGTAAGAGCTGTTCAACTTGCTATTCCTTAGCGGCACAGATAAAGAACTGGCAATTACAATATTAGTTCATTATTAGGCCATAATTTTGCAACGGTAGACTGGCGTTGCGCAGACTTGTACAAACTAACATAAGTAGGTAGACATACTATTCTGTATGCAAAATTACATAGGACAGAGCATATAGAAATACTGGCAAGTGCTCATTATGTATGCCTACTCTTGCAAGAGTATTGACCATGAGACCCTATGCTGGGTAGACTACTCTCAGGCTGGTACAACCCTTGGGTCCTCCAGGTTACCATGGCTACATCTGTTAGTACCACAGATACAGCTGTTATACCACAGGTAGAGAAGCTCATAGGGATAGCATGGGTTCACTGAGTGCTATTTCCCTTCCTGAGTGCATTACGAGTGCTACTAATCCTAAATACCGCAGCAACCCATGCTATTACTTATACTAATTACACTACAAATTCTGATTATATTACAGAATAATACCAGCGGTTTGTATAAGAACTTTTACACAATAAACGTTTACTTACAGAATTAATTACAGGGTTTGTGTTATAATTTGATCTATAGTGGTGAGTGGCTGAATTTGAAAATGGAGTGGATTAGTCTAGTGCGGCAGCAGTTGGAGGGCCATGACAAGGAGAGGCAGCAGTGGTACAAAACACTGACTGGTATTGTGGAAGCCTTGGACCAGGTGAGTTGCATATTTGGAAATGATGGAGAGTAAGGTAGAGAGAAAAAGAGTTAATCTACTTTATCTTTCATGTACATTACACCCGTAGATTGATGATATTGTGTTGTAAGTTAAAATGTTTCTCTTACAACAGATCGAAGCTACTGTTAGCACTGCAAAAACACTTCTAGTGACTCAACTTGAAGCTTGTGAGAATGAACACAATGAAGCCGCTGAGAAATCACAAAAGAGTGAGGAACAAGTGTCTCCACAAGCAAAGAAAGAACTTTAGTGAAGTAGTGTAGGATGAGTCCAAAGCTGACTCGGTGAACTCACTTAAGTACCTACCTACATAATTCTTTTGTATAACAGAGACAATTTTGTACTTTGATTTGCCTAATCAGTATTGTTCTCACAAGCTCATACTGCATGAGTTTTAACGGTGGTTAAAGCGAGTTAACAGCAGCTAGCTCAGTGTGAAAAGCAGAGCTAGGTGGAACCAGGACGGGAGGCTACACCTCCCTGTCCTTCAGCTAACCCTCCAAGCATTACAGATCAGGGTATGGACTTAATTCCGAAAGAGACCAGGTGCATCCGTCTCTCCAAAGGTCCTAACCTGTGCTTGGGGCACAACTTCCTCTGCTTTACCACCAAGTATTTAATAGGCAGCCCCACACTCGGCTGCCTATGCACAATCCTCATAGCTGTT
Organism: Phakellia ventilabrum; assembly: GCA_963921505.1. Classification (NCBI taxonomy): domain Eukaryota; kingdom Metazoa; phylum Porifera; class Demospongiae; order Axinellida; family Axinellidae; genus Phakellia; species Phakellia ventilabrum. The sequence continues at coordinate 8,726,521 of OY997379.1, read as the reverse complement.
AAAGTATAATAACAAGTAGTGCCATCAGCTTCAATTGGAAGTGGGTAAAATAGAATCAGAATTCTGTGCATGAAAATGGATCCATAGTATGTACCTGTACATGTATAGCTCATTGTCCATATTATATAATACATATACAAGACTTATAAAACTATATAATAGTCATGGAGCAGTGAAGGTAATTCTATGCAGAGGTATTCGGATAGGTTTTGAGTACAAGTCATGTTCAGAGGCTAACCACTTCCGAAGCAACTGCTACATGCTCTTCAAGGAGAAGGATTGTGTGGATTGCAAGCTCATTTTGCTGATGGGCTTGATATGGGTAGCCTGACCAGCTCCAATTAGAATTAAAGTTACATGTACATGTGATTGATTAGCTATTAAACACGCTTACTAATTGCATACATAGTACATGTGTGTAGTAGCCTTACTTGGGTCCAGGTGCTTGAATGCTTCTACAACTGCATGCCCCTTGATAATTAAGTGTTGTAACTACCATGTACCATCCGTAATATATTGGCCATTTAATATACATGTGTACTGACGCAGATCCAGGTGCTTGAGTGCTTGTTAGTTTTGTAAGGCTAGTATTTTTGGCGGGTACTAGGTTGACGGGTTTTTATAGCGTAATACGCGCAGAAAAAGGCGCTACGCAACGTACATACGTTGAAAATTTAGCGAAAAGACGTCCATTTAATACCTGCAGTTATAATTAGCGGCGTTACCGTTATCTGTTATCGCGGTTCTACAATAAATGAACGGTTTTTACTGAGTACAATACAGCTCGAGTAAAGATGCTGGGTTTCACTCTCTTGATAGCGCTTTCGCTCTCCCAGCAGCCCGCGGAAGGTAAGTACGTATACCTCGGTAACAGTCCAACTTCGATCCCATAATGTAATTAACAGATTCATGCATTGTTACGTTAGACTTCGGAAGATAGCTAAAGGGTAAAAAAGGTAGCTACCGAAACTGAAATTGCATCAAAGTTACTGCATGAGGGTGTGCAGAGAGGCATGCAACATTGCTGATGAGGGCCTGTATGCATACAAAGAACCATCTATAATGTGCATGGTGGGCCTGGTAGGACATAAGGCATCGGTCCGGTAGAGGTATTGTTGGACTCCGAAATAGGCTCGCATCAGTAAACTGGGGTTGGTCGTGAGAGTCAGTTTAAGGATTAGAGTATATTAACATGTACATCCATGCAAGCAGCGCTCAGTGTGTCATGAACACATTAAAATAATATCCTAGCTTCCTATAGATGGTAAATAGCACAGTAGTCACTGATGCCAATATTCTGCTCCCCACAGCTGTGAGAATAATTGATTTCAGAGCTCCTGAGTCCATACCACACCACCCTGATGCATCTGTGGAGTTTTTCTGCCACACCGAGGGAACCCCAACCTGGCAGATTAATGGCACTAGTGGAATCAGCACACTCAATGACTTGCAAATGAATAGGGGGTTTACATTCATCTCTGATACCCTGGATACAAATCCTCAACAGCACAAACTGAATATGACAGTCGAGGTGGCTGGGAACAACAACACAGACATCAGGTGTGTGGCAATCAGTAGTAATCCTGGAGAGCCTGGAGTTGCCAGCAGAACTGCGACTATCCTTGTTGCAGGTATCAGTTGCATGCAACTAAATTCTTATAGTAGAGACATAATATCATATTAATAGCACAATGATCGCTTCATGCCCAAGTTTTCTATATAGTATAGCTACTTTGGTTGTTGCTTACATGTACAGTGTACATATTTTCAAGGGTAACTCTAAAGCTGAGGCTGTATACCTGATGTCCTAATACAAGACTAAGAAATAAGCAGCTATTGCTAGCATATCTTCTGTCCATGCAGGTGCCTGATACATAAGGTCGCTATACAATGTCTTATGCATGCATGCATGATGGTCCATCTCTTGCAGGTCCACCTCTGCCACCCAGCCCAATACTGAGGGTGGTTAATGCTACAGACCTGCAGCTGTTATGGGAAGAGCCCTTCACTTCGGAAGGATATGGCATCAAACAGTATGATATCTCTGTGGAAACGTCCAATAATACACAAGCTTTTGTGATCACCGACAGGGTTTTTGATTGGAGTAGGGAGAGTATTGCTCAAAATTGTGAAGAGTTATACTTTACAGTTTCAGCAACTAATGAAGTCGGTGAAAGTGAAACTTCAAACATTTCATGGGAATTTCCAGTAGGTAAGTTCCAACATGCTCAAGGTAATATGCTTGGAGACAAGATCATTATACTCTACAACAGCCACAAAAACTAACATACATGTACTTCTATACACTGAAGGTTTGCGTAATATGCTTGGAGACAAGATCATTATACTCTACAACAGCCACAAAAACTAACATACATGTACTTCTATACACTGAAGGTTTGCTTTAACCCAGCTGTGGTTATCTCAGTAATTTCGTCAGTAGCTACCAAAGAGCGTACACACATGTATAGACCAATTAGATAGAATGAAAACTGAAGTGGGTGGCGTCCTCACTGTAGCTGTGATGTAGGTGTAGAAGGATTACTTTAACCTAGGTGTGGTTATCTCACTTGTAGCTTTGTTAGTATCAAAGAATGTGCACACATGCATGTATAGACCGTCCTCACTGTAGCTGTGACATGTGTGTAGGAGGATTACTTTAACCTAGGTGTGGTTATCTCACTTGTAGCTTTAGTGTCAGAGAATGTGCACACAAAGTGCAGATCAATTAGATCACTTACCCACCCATTGGCCAGACTGTGCGCAGACTGTATACTGTTCCAGTAGTTCAAAGGTGCTGGATTTTAATCTTTGTGTGCCGCCATCTGCTTCCCCCCAGAACATTCAAACATGTTTAATTTACTTGTAGGTTGCTACAAGCATACCAAATGTTTGAGCACTAATTGTAGTAAATTGATCCCATCAGCTTGTGTACAGGTAACTATATATCACGGCAAAAATGGAAGGATTACTTTAACCCAGCTAGTCTAAGGGTTACCTACACTATAGTTAGGCAAGCTGATGGGATCAATTTACTATACTTAGCTAGCTAGCTAGCTTAATTGCTTTTCTTCTGCAATTGGAGACCAGCTAATGGGAAGGTAAGTGATCCAATTGGTCTGTACACATGCATTCTTTGGCACTGAAGTTGCAAGTATACCATTCCTGGATTATAGCTGTTTTCGCAGTGTGCAGGCACACCCCACATCACAGCTGTGAGGACCCATCCCGCTTCAGTTTTAAAGCATGCATGCACTCTATCTAGTTGGTCCGTAATTGTTTATATACTAAATTCTTCGGTGCTATATAAAGCTGCAACTTGAGATAGCCACAACTGGATTAAAGTAACAGTTCTGTTTTTGCAGTGATATGTATCACTATAGATGTGTACTTCTTCCCATGCAATTAATATATTCGTACAATTGACAAATTTAATGATGCATCTATAGTATAAGCATTAGCCTCATTCCCAGGCGTGTGGCCTGGTAGCAAGGCTATATAAGCAGTGATTATATAGCAATAATCATTGTGGCTTTCTTTTCTTCTGATATATCATAATGATTATGCATACATGCAGCCCCAGGTCCATTTGTATCACCAGTGGAATATGAAGTGACTTTTTCTACTGAGGGGCGACCAAGGCTAGAAGTCTACTTTTTGGTAAGATATACAAGATGCAGAAAAGTGCTAGCCTCATTCCTAGGCTCCATACTGCAAAAACACATTTGTTATTTTAAGCATACAGTGGGTAAGGAGACAATAGTCATGGGTGGGTATTGGAGAATAATCACCTAGTTGCTAAATTGCGATTCCGCCACAAGTGTTCCAAAGATCGTTAGTGTTATGGTTACTGCTGAGTGCAGTAAGGCCGACAATTGCGACTCTATAATCTGTCTCGCAACTGAGTTGCACTAATTTGCCAAGATGCCCCAATTTCGCCCCACCTTGCCCCAGTCCTGCCCTAATTGCTACCCCAGGGGGTAACTATGTATCTCCTGGGTGTGTATAGCAACTACCTGTTGCATGCATGTACCTGCAAAGCCATACGAGGCATATTTCATTTTGCGTATCCCTACAGTAAGATGATAAATAAGCCATAGAGATGCAATTATCTTACAACCATAATCAGCACCAGTGATGGAACAGCTGTGAAGGAGTCCCCACAGTTGCACTTCAAAGTTTGGTGGCTGCAAGGGAATTCCTCATGGTTCTTTCATCAATGGCCCAGCTTCCTCTTACTACCCACTCATAACCACTATCTCTTCACTTAATATCTGTAGCCAGGGTAACCACCGTGTGCTTAAAATATGTTATATGACTATTATTGCTAATGTCAGAAAGCTCTAGCCAATTATGGCCACATAGTGCCAGTTAGGGAAGCCAGCCACAGGAAACATAATCCCTTGTGTATAACTAACAAGAGAAAGACTGACCGCTTTTTGTTAATCCTGTAACTACATGCATATGATATGACCCTTAAATTGTAACTGTGGTAGCCAAGCTGGGTTAAAACAACCTGCAGGATTTGTTTTTGCAGTGCACATATGCACCATCAATCAAACACTTGCACATAGAATTGTATCATATGCCTTGCTCTGAAAAGATGAAGTTGTGCATACTAAGATAGCTGTTCAACATTGTAAGTCAAGGAATATGTTACTGTTGTGTTAAAGACCATGCATATATGGCATGTCCACAACTGCTTTATAGCATTTTTCTAGCAGGCTCCACTCCCCAGCTTTTATCGCACAGTGAGCATGCATGTACTGAAAAAACAAAGATGTTTTGAGTGATTGACGGTTATTCAACAAGGGAAACTCTAAGCACTTTGTTACAGTACCGTATACAACTGCAGTAACCCCACTCAGAAGTTAAAGCTTATGGCATTGTACTAGTAACTATATAACCATTTGTGGAAGTGTTGCACGACTCACTTTGACCTTCATTCATTATGCATATAGCCACAGCTATGTAGTTTATTTCTTGCTCGGCAGCATGTCTATACATGCATTTGAGATTGAGAATGGTTCTCTCCCATACAGAACACACTACATGCTCATGCATATAATAATCTTATCTGCATGTAATATCCATGCACTGATAATAATTAACTAGTGGTAACGCTCCACATTGCCAAGCTCTTTCAAGCTCTAATGTCTAGACACAAATAATATACAAACACCAATTTCCTGATTGCCCTGTAAAGCTGGAACACATACATACATACATACATACATACATACATACATACATACATGCATACATACATACATACATACATACATACATACATACATACATACATACAGACATACATATCCTAGCTGATTCAATGGACTACTCTATTAATTATGCTAAGAGGATGGAAGAACCCAATAGCCACACGCATATGCATACACCATAACATGTTCCAATAGCTAGAATATGTTTACATAGGCACTCATTTAGCTACTGATGTCCTTTGTTTTATATTACAGCCACCTCAGATCTGCCAATCTCAGAGTAGCAGTTTCAGTATTACAGTTCAGAAGCTGGATGAGAGGGGCAATGCTGACACTGTATATATGGAAGGACCAGTGGGATATGCCGATGGCAGTGGAGCAGAAAGCATTATGAGGGACATCCGCTCAGGGCTTGAAAGGAATCAAGAATACTTGCTTACTGTCCATTTTAGCACTATAGCTGGGGATTCAAACAGCAGTGCTACCTTCAGTAAGTGATTTCTGCTTCTTATTTTGCCAGTTAGTAGTCTTTATTAGGTAGATCTAGAATATACAACAAAGTATATACAGGTTTTGAGTATGTAAACTTCTTTACTCATGCTACTGCAATATTCTCTATGAACTGTGTAGATACTGAATTCTGATTTACTACTGTTTGAATCACTCGTACATAACTGCTGTACAGAAGTACATCAGATGACAAAATGGAGTATTTAGAATTAACACCACAGCTACAGTAAATTAGCTGTAAATTTTCCAAGAAAATAGGTTTGTGTGTGCAATATTTGCTTTCTGTATTTACGCGCAGCTACTGATTCACCCAATCCTCCTACAATTGATGACCTTCCGATAGATACTACTTCAGGTAAATGGCTCCTCCTTGTGTATACATACTCTGGGTATAGGTAGCTAGCTACATTGAGTTTGATGTATTTCGGGACAATTAACCCCAAGCATGCAAAAAAAATCCTCCAGTAGTACAATTGTATAATATTAAAATTTGACGTGTTAGCTAACCAGCAGACAACTGGTATGTGTCCATACCAGTCATGCATGTACGTAGCTACCCCATGAATCTAACTATTTTTTTGTGGGGAGATATCTGACTATATAATTTTGGTAGTATTGTTTTCAGCTTCCTACTATTTCAAGACAGCCCAAATCAGCAAGCCCTCACAATTAAAGGTTGCTAATAAACTACAGAGTATATGTAGTCAAGTCTGCAACTGTATATGTATAATCTATCTGCCTAATTTACTGATCATTGAAAGGTATCTGAAGGGATACTATAATTTACCAGCACCACAAAAATCTCATTGAAGGTATAGCTAGCTAGACAGAGTGGGGTACATGCATCCATGGAGAATATAGGGATTTAGATGCAGTACTTGGTGGTTGGTTAACGCTTTGCACACCAATGACGCATTTTTACATCATTGGATCATAATAATGGTTGAGTTGCATAGCTTATTCTTGGACGCGCTTCTGTGTCACAGGAGCCCAGGGTTATGGGCTCCTGGTGTCGTGATCCCAAGCTGCTCGTGTACGAGTACACTTGCTTTTGAATGGTGGCACAGACCAGTTTTTCTTTCTTCTGTTTTGAATGACTGCTAGGCTTTCAAGAGATACATTCTTATTATTAATTATAGGCGTCCAATATTCATTATAGGCATCCAAAGTGTTAATTAATCAGTGACTGTAACAGTCATGGTTGGCATTTGGTGTAGCTACTGACTTTTATAAAATTTTCATCATTTCCAACAGGAAGCTCCATGGGAAAGTGGTCCTCCGGCTGCAAGATAAAGGCCTGGCTTTTTGTGCACTGTTTTGTGCTTCTGTATGCTATAGCTATGTAGCCATTGTGGATGACAAACTATTGTTGTAGCTGACATCTTTAGCTTGTTATCGTTATGTCATTGTTCAGTCTATGTAAATAGATTATAGTGTTATGGTCAGTAGACATCTTGCAATTGTGGCCATAACAACCTAAAGGAATAATATAGAACTGGAGGACGGTATATAGTTTTAGAAGCGGCTGTCTGCAGCCGGTTCTAGAATGAGAATTGTGGAACTGGTCATCCGGTTCAAGTTCCATATCAGTACAGAACAGGTATAGCTACTCATTCAGTTATAGACCTATACTCAAATGAGTAAACATCTGTATCCAAATGAATACCCAAATGAGTGAACATCTGTATCTGAATGAGTTAATTGTCTTTGTGCTATACTGCGTGGGCAGTTCAAAGGTAGTCTATACATCAAAGTAGATGAATGTAAAGTGAGATTAAGTCCACTATATTGTCAGTTACTGTAGCCATAATTATAGGGATACTATTGCAATCAGCAGAGCGTACAAACGTGTGTACTAAAAACTATAATAGGTATGTCTAATCTGTATGATAATACTATTGGAGAGACGGTATAGATTCAACTCCATGTGGTAACACAATCACCACTATGGGCATTTGCCAGTTTACAGTTGTAGTCATGATAGACATATATAATAAAAAATTTGAAGATCTTAAGTAAGTCGAAATTCAATGCAGATACATAATTATGTTAGTAGAGATCTATAGAGTCCTTGTTATAGTGTGGCTAGAGTTTTTGCGCATGCATTAGTATTATTACAGTTTTATTATTACTGACTGTTACATGTATGTCCCAGTTATTGCATCACTGCATGTGGTGTCACATAATCGCCCCATGAACTTTTTGGTACATTCCCCATGGCTTTGATCTACCCACCTGTAGGAGGATGTACAGATAATACCTGCTACTGATAACAGTTCACAGTTTAGATAAGCCAGTGTGCCGGATATGTGCTCACCTGAGGCAAGTTTTGCAAGGTAGGATAATATTGCTCTCTGTATCTATTATAGCCATAGTAGGTAATCATACAGCATGAATCTAGTCCATTGGGAAAAGCTACAGGGTTGTGCCTCTAAGCTACACTTTGCAATCACTGGTCACACTCAGGTATTCACTAGCTATAGAAAGTGAGCTTGTACTTTGATGACCTTAATTCTTTTTGATTCACCCACACACAGTGGACTATAGTCTGTAGATAAGAACTGTGACTCCAGTGAAGAAAGATTAGCTGCCAGTTGTGGTGAGTGGTTTCTAAAAGTATTAGTACTGTACTAGCACATATTATGTGGCACTAGAACTCAAAACACACCCTAAAGAGCCGGATTTTTTGAGACTCATAGTAAGCTGATACTATAGCTGCCTTAGTATACAGCAAAATGTTTTGTATGCTTTTTCATAGACTACAGTTTTGATCGGGGTGTTCTTTTTGTAGCTACCAACCACACATTGGCTCACAAACATATCATCAATGGCATTAATGATATACGTTTGTGAAACCAATTTATGGTCAACATGAATACAGAGAACCACCCTAGATTCTCTCTGAAGTGTTATAGACTACAGTGGAAATTTTTTTTATTCTGACTTAGCTAACACCAGCTGCAGGACCTTGTAGTTAGCTTGTTGGTTGTTCTGCATGCAGCTTGCATGAATATTTTTGATTAGCGCTAGCTACATGTATGAATCTGTATAGTATTACATGTCAAAAATCCACTCCCTGTTCAGTCTGTACTTGTTTAAGACTGTCCTGTACTTCACTGTGCATGACCTTCCTATTTCCTGCAGACAACTACTAACTGAAACTGTAAAGCTGTCAGCTATCCACTTTAACGATAGCTAAAATGAAGATGCCACCAGTTGCCTGGGTCTTACTGCCTGGTCTGCTGCTCTGGGTGCAGTCCTCTGTTGCACAGCAACAATGCAACGGTAGTTTTGCTGTGAGATTAGCACGTGGACTGACATCGTTGGAAGGGAGGGTAGAGTTCTGCTCTAGGCTGTGGATTACGACTTGCGGTGATGGTTGGGGTACAGAAGAGGCAGCAGTAGTCTGCAGAGAACTGGGATACAGCCCAGAAGGTAATGAGCTGCAACCACAGCAAGATTGTCTGTTGCAGGGCGGTGGCTAAAGTACCCTAGAATATTGTTTGTGAGGAGACTAGTACTGCATGGGCATATACATATCTAGCTAGCTATGTCTAGCTGAAATTGTTGCTCTAGCTAATTAATGAACAGTCCTATATGTTTATCATGGAGCATGGGTGGCTAGCTAGCTATGCTCAGGCCAATTTAAGCCACAGCCGAAGTCTAGTTAGAGCATATATAGCTAGTTGCCCATGCACGCTCTAAGCCATTTAGTATGTGTATCCATTTGAAATTGCTGTCATATGTGGCTCTCTTGTAGCTATTTGAATGCTGGCAAAATGATGCCAGGGTTCTTCTATGACCTGATTAGCTATATGTATTGAAGGAGTAACAGTAGTATATTACTATTATTGCAAACTGCTTGTATTCAACCTAACTTCCAATCCAAACAGTTATCTCATTAAATATGCTGCACTTTGATGATATTTTTGAGACAACTTTTCGGATTGGAATTGAGAATAAATAGCCAACCAAGAATTTTCCTGCGAGAATATTATTCCCTTTGCTGTGAACGATAGACAGTATAGTCAGCTACCAAGAACATTTTGGGATTCAGTGTTTGATATTTTCTGCAGGTGCTGTGGCAAGTATAGGCAGGATTACGCCAGATTTTCTTCCGATTCATTTTAGCTGTACTGGAAATGAGGCCAGACTTCGAGATTGTCCTATAATGGGAATTACAGAATGTAGTGGAGAAGCCGCGGTATTCTGTCAAGCAGGTATGGCATAGTTTATCCTGTTGTATTGTTAGAGTGGAAAGACCCATTTATCATAATTTGATTCCATCATAAGTTGGATGAGTACTAATAAAGTTTGGTGGGTCAACTGGTGGGTTAGATTGAGGCTGGAGGTCTAGAGTGCACAAAGTAAGACTGTGAGTAGATAATGACCTGCACTGGGAAAAGGGCCTATGAAATAGGATAGGACGGATACTGGTCATCGTTGAAACTAGCCGTATTTGCACCGTATGTACGCTGTTTCAGTCCATTGTGCGACTATGCGATATCTTCCAAAACAGCGTAAGTTACGTTGTAAAATACCAGAGTTCACAGTAATAGACTCACGACTTCGATCCTGCAAAATTCAAGTAGTCCTAATATGGATTGTAACGGTCGCAAACAGTTACTTTCAAGGACGAGTGGTGTCTGTCATATCCTGCATTCATAGGTCCTTTTCCCTGTGCTGCATGGCAACAATATCATCCTTGATATTCGTTATCATGAGCCCATAAATAAAAGTGCTCCCTGCCCCCAAGGGAGTAAGAACATGTAACTAATGAAAACTTCAGACCTGGAAGAATCCGAAATGTATAGTACAATTGCAAAAGTCGGAAGCTGACTATATGCAAAACCACAATTGAATGATTAGCTATTTGACAGAAAGTTGTCTACAGCTGACAGGTGTTCTATTTGTGGCATGTCTGCCTATTCTACAGGCCTGTATGGAAGTTACACACTCTTACTCCCTTGGGAGCAGGGAACGTTTTTTATGCATTCTTGTCTTATGTATCCTGAAAAATGACCGTGAAAAAATAGTTGAAATGTTGGCAATGAAGTTTTTTATCTGTTCTCTGCAGTCTGTGAATCTGCAAGCGGCAGTGGCCTTATTGAAGATGATGGCATGCTTGATGATGAGGACTTTCAAGAGCAAGGAAGAGGTGAGAGAATCCATTAGTAATATTAGTACTTCCTTAAATTAAGGACTCAGTGATTGTAAGGCATCTATAATATGAAAAAACAAGTAAATATGCTATAAGTGTATGATACCGGATTAGTCATTACTTCAATCCATTCCTCTCATATTTTCTGCAGGAAACTCAACGTGTGGACCTAGTGAGTGGTTTTGTGCTTCTGGAAGTGTTGCAAATCCCTGCAACTTTTGTATTCCGGAGTCTGCAGTATGTGATACTATTCCAGACTGTCGAGATCGAACAGATGAAACCTACTGTGGTAAATGCAACTATGGATGCTGCATAATTACGATATGCATTAGGAGTACGCTCTTTCTACCTTTCATTGTTTCCAGTAAGAAAAAGTGGTTCTACCCAGCTGTCCCAGTTTTTTTTCACTTTCAGTAAAAAAAGCGGAACCACTTTTTCTTACTAGAAGCGAAAAAAAGCTGTTACGGCTGGGTACGAGGCTAGTGGTAAAGTGATCCACTTGTTTACACATTGTTTTGCAGATTACAACTGAGATAACCGAAACTATAGGTTGCAGAAACCCAAATATGGGTACTAACAACTGGTTTGCATTTCAGTATCAGGTTTTCTTTTCCCATTTCATTATCATTGAAGTAAATTATTTTATATCACCTATTCACCATTTTATGATATGTTTAATTTACCTTGTTATGTGTATAGCTACACATCGTAGGTAGATAGCTACATGGATTTGCCACTCATGTTAGCCTTTCTCATTCTATAGCCCCTCCTCCACTTCTCGTGATTACCCATCGGGAAGGACCCTACTTTGTGGGCAGCAGCCTAACCATCACCTGCAGAATCAGTGTACAACGACGGGCTCTTACACTAGATCCTGGACTGACTGTATCTGCTGCCTGGACTGGGCCAGATGGGACGATGCTCTCCAATTCTTCAAGAGTCACAGTTTCACCTGTAACTATGATTTCCTCTCGCATCTATCAGACTGCTGTTACAGTTCTTGACTTGGAATCTTCAGTGGACAGTGGTAGCTATACCTGCAGTGCCACATTGACACCCCAGTTGGATAAGGTCACTGGAAGTTCAGCCACACGCACCACAAATGTGACTGTTGAAGGTCAGTAACTTCATTCGCAGGCTTCACTCCGCAGCTTTTTCTGCACCATGAAAAAAGCTAGGGTGGAGGCCTGGGAATGAAGTTACAAGTAATAGTTATATCACGGGCGCGAGGTCTGTATCAGATTTATTGCACTGGAGCCCAAGGGCCGAAGGCCCGAGGGCTTCTTGCAGACCGAGTGGCTGTGATATAACTATTATATATCCTGAGGCCGTCGATACTGATTGGTCGGTTATAGCTTACTAGGGAGCCTTGGTAACTGTCGTGCAGCACTCTTGTGTATATTATATAATTATGTACATTCATGCAGTCTCTCTAATATGTAGCTATTCATGCAATTTTGCTCCAGGCTGAAATATAATGCACTAGCTGGCATGCTTGAGGCAAAACGATATTGCACTGATACTTGGTAGCAGTGCATTAGCTGATTTATTGCACCTAGTAACAACAGGATATAAGGTTAGTAGCATGCTTGTAGCTGCATAGCAGTATTCAATTTCAATCAGTAATACTGAACAGGCAAGCAGAAAATACAATAGCTAATCACTAGAACTAAAGAATTTCTCAGTACCATGAGTAGCACAAATAAAATTTCACAAAATATTTTAGACCTCAATTACTTACCTCCGTACCTTTATCTTCACTGCAGTGCCTTCATGTACGGACAGAAGCCTCAGGCTAGTGAACATGGGGAACACGAGTGGGCTCGAAGGGCGAGTGGAGATTTGCTATAATGGACGATGGGGAACCGTATGTGGCTCCCTGTCTTCAAACGTTGTGTGCAGACAGCTTGGACATGCTGTGTATGGTAAGACGCAGCAGTACTAGAGAATCTAAATTTGTTTACCAAGGCCAGTAATATGGGCAGGTAATGAAGTATTACATTATCATAGCTGCATTAGTTGCACAAATATCTGACCCCAAGTCAGCAACCTGATCCCTCCAGATACAATAGATGGACTAGGAGTCTAGTCGACGACAAGAGAAGCAGTATCCGCCCATTTGCGCATGCATAATCGGTGACCTTTGAACTTAATTTAAAAAAAGAAAGAAAATAGAGATTTCTACTATATCTGAGGTGGGTGGGCCTGAAAAACAATGCATTTACTTACCATGGCCTTATTTGGTATAATTACGTCGTATTGAATGTTGCCTAACATACTACAGGTTCCAGAGCTGTTTCAGTTACACGGTATGGAATTGGCTCAGGGCCAATCTGGCTGAATTTTATTGGTTGCAGCGGAACAGAGACCGAAGTTTCTGAGTGTGCTCATCGTGGAGTCGGCGTGACTGAAGCTTGCTCACACTCCAGGGACATTGCTATAGAGTGCCAACCAGGTATTAAATTCTCTGCAGCTTGTAGACTACGTATATGGGCATACTGCTGGCCCTAAAGTAACCATGGAGAATGAGATATTAATATGTCATCACCATTTTCACTTACAGCTGCTAATTGTTCGGATGGTGAGATTCGATTGGTGGATGGATCGACAGAATACAATGGATGGGTACAGATTTGTTTTTCGAAAACTTGGGGGACCATTTGTAGTAACCTCTGGGATAGTCGTGATGCAAGTGTTGCCTGCAATCAGCTTGGATATTCTGCCATAGGTAATGGTAAATTACTGATTAAGTATAAAGACTGCTTAGTAAATAGTCATCCTAGCTCTAGCTACACGGAATCCACTTTAATGTAATATTATCGGTGCATGCACTTATAGAAATTAACTTATATACCGGTATGTGCTACTTCAACTATCTTAGGCTGTACTCTTCTAAACATAATGAATGACAGGTGCTAGTGGAAGCCAGGGCTCTCACAGTCCTCTCAGAGGGCCGGTCTGGATGGAGAGAGTGATGTGTAATGGAACAGAGACGAGTGTCGTGGAATGTGGACATAATAGAATTCAGCGGACTTCGTGTGGAAGGAATGATGCTCAGGCAATCTGTCACCCACGTATGTAGCTACATGTATTAGCCAATTATTCGAAGTAACATTTTGACAGCATCAATTACTATTACTGTACTACTCTATAATGTTACATGAGTAGTAGTTTGCTATGTATTCCATTTAACAAAGGGCACACAAAAGAAAGCGAGGGCCTATAAATTCTTACACTAGCCACACACTCGCATGCCAAAGGTATTTTTAGATAGCTACAGCTGTACTGCTATGGCTGTACTGCATAGCAGTATTGTTTGAAGCTATATTATACTCTCCTTGCCATCGCCACACTCTCATTTTTGTAACTGTATGTTCAGTGCAGGTGTAGCCACTTTGTACACATGCTTAACTTTCAGTGATTGCAAAAATTCAAAGAGACTGACTTCAAAAAATAGTATAGAATTTTTGGCATATGTATTTGCTTGGCTAGTACAGAGTCGTAGCCCTTATTCATAAACCCTTGATGCAACTTTTAGGTGCAGACTGTAAAGACGGAGATGTCCGACTCGTTAATGGCTCTACGGCAAGTGAAGGAAGAGTGGAGTTCTGCATCAATAGTACATGGGGGAAAATTTGTCCCAGGGGGTTTTATGGAGCACAGGCCGCAGTTGTGTGCAGACAGCTGGGGTTTCCTACATCAGGTATGGAGAGCTAAACAGTAAACAAAAGAATATAGTGCCATTCTCCTTTCTTTTTTATGTTTACAGGAGCTCGCATTTTAGAGTTTGAGGGACAAACGTTATTTGGTAGAGGCACGAGACTTGCCCTTCTTTCTACATCAATGTGTAATGGAACAGAGAGCAGCATTCTTGATTGTCGAAATACGATGATTGAGCTGACTGAAGACTGTTCTTTCTATGGTTATGATGCCACCATGAGGTGTGGAAATGGTGAGTATTGGCAGTATATATTTGTTTTGGCCACAACTCCTCACGGAAACTGAAAATGGAAAAGCCTCAGGTTAAATCTCTAAATTTTCACCCGCTTTGAAATTTTTTAGCCACATACAAACTAGGCTTTCTGTTGACAGTGCTTGGCACAACTCTCTTCTACTATTTTGGTGCTAGAATTACACAGATAACCTGTTGACAGTGCTGGCACAACTCTCTTCTACTATTTTGGTGCTAGCATTACACAGATAACCCCAAAGGGAAGGCTGCAAGCCTACTGTGAAAGCAAGTATCGTCATCCTGGAAGAAACTTCAAACCTTACATAAAAATGTAGAGTATATTACAACATCATCATAGCTGCAGGGTCTTGGGAAATGATATCTACAGCCTGACATCGCAGAATAGAATCTAATTTTTTAGCAAAGTTACCCAGACAGTCCACTTGCAACACTAGTAGCTACTGTCGTGGCAACAATAGTGAACTGAGGCAGCTGTAACAATGGCTTTGTTGGGCTGTATACCAATAAAGCCTCAACTCCATGTGTCAGGATAATAATGTTATTTAGTACCCAGCCGTACCATTCTTTCATTCACAATAGGCATTGAAAGCAGTTCTACAAGCTGCTGTAGGTCTGAGTTTGATTTGGTGTACACTCCTTACCTGCTGAGTAACGTGGACTGTAATGGAACTGAGTTCAATCTCATTGAGTGCAGCAGCTCTGGTCTCAGACTTCAGAATTGCCAGAGCGGTCCAGCTACACTCAGATGCTCAGGTCTGAACCATAATCTAAACATGTTCATTGAACTATGTATCAATAGTAAAGCTAATAATAAAGTGAGAGCTAGTATTCATTGATGTATTATTCAATTCCTGGCCCAGACTCCATTTGTCATTTGGCCACCAAATGAGAAACACAACTCACTTAAACCGATCCAGGATCAAAACTGCACTTAGTAATGTTTAAAGCGAAGGGTATTCACAAACATCCAGACTTCTTGGTTCCATATAGCTACACACTTATAAGTCCAAATGAACCAGTCATAGTTTTGGATAGCCTCGTTCCAGGCTCCCCTCCCACGTGTGGAAAAAGTAAGGAGGAGGGGAGCCTGGTCGATTTTATCACGTGAGCGTACACGTCTGACGTCAGATTGTAGCTGGTTTTGCTTGGAATGTGCGAAGTGGTGGCTTATTTATACCGCTAGCTAGCTAAACTAAAGCTTAGCATACTTTAAATGTGCTAGCTAACCATTGAAAGCTACAGGCCTGCCGCCTGCCGTTTCTTTCAGCTACAATCTGACGTCAGACGTGTACGCTCACGTGATAAAATTGACCAGGCTCCCCTCCTCCTTACTTTTTCCGCACGTGGGAGGGAAGCCTGGGACGAGGCTAAGTTTTGGATAGCTTGATGTCTGAACAATCTTGACTCATTCTCAGTTACATCTGATTCATTCAGTCATGAATCAGTAACTGTGTATTATGACTACTCCATTGTATTGTAGTACTATAATTCGGTGTCACATACATTAACCAATGGAGCATTTTGTTCTCTAGACCCACCTCCGTGTGTTTCCCCTGGTGAACACGAGTGTCAGTTTGGTACACTATATGGTCGATCTCCCTGCATTTCTGAGACACGGTTGTGTGATGGCTATGCAGACTGCAATGGTGGCACAGATGAAATGAACTGCCCAGGCAAGTTTTAAAAAACTCATGCATTCAAGGATCTTTAGGCCATACATTAGCTACTTTGGGCCTGGTACAGTTTTATGCTAATGTGGGTAGTAGAAGAACTAGAAATACAAGTGAAAAATTAAATGAATCGAGGGACAACAACTATAGCTCATAGTCAATGAAAAGAAGCTTTAAACCTTGCTCGATTCACTAATTTTTGTGTATTAATGTTGCAATCAATAAAAGTGGAGCCTACGTGAGTGCTCCCTCAATGGACCCATAAGTGCGTGGGTCAGAATTAGTAGCATGGCTCCAAGTGCAATTTGGGGTTAATACCACAAGTGAGTGGTACTATAACTTGCACAAGGCAAAACCGAGTGCTACTTTGCCTAGCAGTGACCATCATAAGTGCTGTTAATAACTAATTGTACAAAGAAAATATGCTATTTTATTGTTAATCATAAACATACTATATCATTGTACCCATATTTAGTGATAGTGGTATAGTCAAAGTATGCAATATTGTACTCTATTCGATTTGTGATTTCTTGTACTCTACCTTAAAAGTGTGCATTATCAATATAGTAATGCTTTATCATAATTATTATTAGCATTGTGTTTTCTTATACTTGTGAACAAGAAAACATAGCTATATCTAAAAAACACAAATATGGGGTATACTGTATGCTTTCCTATGTAGCTTCACAGTACACTAACAAGTATAGGATTAAGAGCTAGTGTACTTGAAACATTCTCATCACTTTATTGCAGGTATTATAACAGTTGGCTTGAGTCGTTTGGAGTTATCTGCACATGAGAGTGGGCGCTCTGCTCACAGATCAATCTGTCTTCAGGTTCTACAGGGGGTGGTGGTGCAGCCTATTAGTGTAACCATTTACTGTGATAGTGAAACTGCCAAAGGTATGGTTGAAATTCCAAGTGAATCAGCTTGAATCCTTCATGCTGTAACGGGTCTGCTTCATCACATGATGTCTGCTGCACCATTTCCTCCTCCCCTCTTGCAGCTGGAATTGATTTCAAAAACTTTACAGCAAACATAACATTCGATCCAGGAGAGACTATAAAGTGTCATCTCTTCAATGCCTCAGACATCATCATGGATGACTTGCTACTGGAGTTTACAGAATACTTCAATGTGTATGCCTCTCCAGCTGGTGATGATTACCGGTTTGTGGAGGTAGCCCCAGATCGGTCCACGGCTACCATCTTCATCACAGATGACGAGAGTAAGCAGCAGCGTGCAATGATAGCTTCTGCTTGTGTGAAAACACTGTACCTAGACTTGCCATGCTCAAGTGGGGTATCATTATGGTACCTGTCATCTAAGCGTGTTGGCAAGTGGGTGTGGTCATGGTAATGAATCGTATTGTACAAAAGTGCAATGAATGGCCAATCAGATTTGCTTTTCTTATGATGTTTTACTTCCTGACGAATATACGTATGTTCGTCAGAAAGTAAGTAATTAGTGTAACTGGATACTGTAAACTAGAGTGTTGCACATAATAATAGATAGGTATTGGTATGGGATCCTATAGCTATTCAGGAGTGGAGGTGTAATCATTTTTGGTCCTCTGTTCCGCCTAAATCCTTCAATCTTGCACACTTTCACTTTCAATTTCTGTGGAGTGGAGTGGAAGTAATTAATTGCACTAAAAAGCTATCATAGCTATATAGACAAGCTGAACCTTTAATTAAATACTGTCTCAAATAGTGGCACAGTTATATACGTACGTATGCAGGCTTCTTACTATACTTGTGAATTGATCTCTCCATGCAGTTGTACAGGTCGGGTTTGACTCTCCAGTGTATTCAGTTAATGAAGGAGACGGGGAGGTGAGGATTTCCGTGAGGCGGTTTGGAGAAGGGGTGGAGTTAGGCCGGCCCATTACTGTCAGAGTGTCCTCCAGTGAAGGAAATGCCACAGGTGAGCAAGTGATAAGGTTTGTGGGTTATTCAACATTCAAAACCAATGGTTAAAAATATGGTATCTGACACACTTATGGTGGGCTATTTAATATTTTCTATCCAGCTTCGTTCCCGGTCTCCGTTTTTTCCCCCTACAACATACAAAAAAATTATTTCTTGAGTGGAGACTGGGAATGAAACTACATTCCATCAAACACAAGTATGAGTAGATATATTCCTTTCTGTAACTCTGTGTACAGCTGGTACCGACTATGAGGTGAGGGGAGTGCTGCCACAGATAGCGGAACTGGGAGCTCACAGTTCTCCCTCCCACACATGGGACATTTTTATTCCAATTGTTGATGACTCAGTCTCAGAAGGCCTTGAGGTTTTCACTGTGGAATTATTTGTTAACGATGTGGCAGTTACCACCATGCAAACGTCTTCAACCATTGTTATCGTGGATGATGATGACGGTAAGCGATCTAATGTAGTAGTAGTATGATGTTCGCACTGTATGAATTTATGATGCTCTTGGTGGAAATATCACGACTCATGTTTTAGCTCATTCAATACCAAATTATAGGATTCACATTATTTTAGCAGCATACACCATGGTTATCTGCGCAGACACTTGGATGTCAAGAACATACATTTTAGACAATGTTCATACATGCTAAACATTGAGTTTATCATTGCTAGAGTAAGGACACGGAATGTTTGAACAAATCAACATGTAAGAAGTCATTCTTGATTGTTAGCTGTGGCCTATCCCATTTCTTCTCTGACACTGAGTATGCATTGATCACAGCAACCATCTATATATAGTGTGTATTTTATAACAGAATCTGTTCCTGAGGAGCTGAATGCTTACTTCACTGGAGACACTCCCAGAGTCGAAGGAAGCACTGTTATATTCCAAGTGGAAACAAACAAACCTGCTTCTGTGCGGTGTTTACTAACAGGTGGAATTGGTGCCATTGCCTGTAAGTACTATGCACTAGTATTAGTTATAACATGCCCGGTAGGGATGTTGCTGATTTATAAGCACAAGCTCAAAGCCCCCCCTCCCCATGGCAAGTGTTTATAATATCAACAACACTTATAAAACTTGTAACATCAACAACATCCCAACTGTGCATGTTATAAGTGGTAGCTAGTTGCCATCTAATTACATAATCAGACAAGCAGTATTGCCTGCAGCTACCAGTACTTTAGCCTCGTACCCACCCTCGAAAGCACTTCATGGACTGGGAACGAGACTACCAGTACTTATGCTATGTTGTGTAAGTAAGTCTGCTTTGTGGTGGTTGCTGTTTATCTTGTTTACTAGTACTCTGTCCAGCCCTGTGCATGTGCCCTCACTAAAGCATTGCAGATATTGCACTGTACGTGGTTAGGGAAATATCCGGTTATTGCTGTGTCAGCACAGACTGGTAGCAACCACCTAACAACATCAAATAATTATTTTTTAGCAGATGTTCAGTTCAAGGGTTACTAACCTGTGCAGGCTCTACTGGACAAACTACTACCACTGGAAGCCTACCACCAGGCACATACACACTTCGGGCTATCGCCAACGCTGAGTCTCAACGGGCTGTTGCTGCCATAACAGTCACAATTCCAGATGAGCTGGGTACCTGCACAGTCAATCTAATCAACAGAGGTGTGCGTATCAGCGAAGACACAGTCACCATCGAGTTTGGTGGTGGTGCTGGGCCACTCACTGGGTATTCCTGCAGTTTGGACCGCCAGCCCTCCAAGCCATGTAAGTGACTGCAACTTTGAGAATTAATGATTGATGAGGTCATTTCCTGCCTATGTTATTGAGCTGCTAGTTCTTGGTGTGAGCCAAAAACATGAAAAGGAGTGGGTAGGGGAAAGAATCTACCTGGACAGCTATTACTTGCCTACCATTTGCCACTGTTCACGCTCCTTTTGCTCTTTCTTTTTTGTCCCTTACTTACACGCTTGCACTATTAGATTGTATGCACTAGCGCCTCATTCAAAGTGTGTAGGCTGTGGTTCTGCATGTTAGCATTGTATTTGTTATTGACAGTATTCCTAGGTGCCAGCGTTTGCAAAGTGTCGCGAACATACCGCGTTGTACTGTGAGTTACCGCCGATTTTAGCGTGCGTTGTTTCGTGTGAAAGTGATAATACTCGCGAGTGTATGAAAAACTGCTCAGTACCACAGCTTCAATGCGCTTCATGCGGTACCTAGCTTCTCTCAATGCTGCCTGTACTACAACCAATCAGTAACGCCGATTCTGGTCAGTTGAACAGATACAGCAAAATATTTGCTTAATCAACATGAAACCAGATTACAGTATTCAAGGTTATCCATTCAGTGCTCATGCATGCAGTTAGCCAGTCATATAATAAGTATCATTTTGGATCTTCCAAAATAACAGTACACAAACATTATGTAAGATATTGATTCCAGATGAATGTGATCATCCATGCATATACCTATTCTGATATTCAGGTGCCAGTCCTCTGCAGTTGAGTGATATGAGTGAAGGGGACCACATCCTTAGAGTGACTACAGAAGGCTGTGGGGTAAACAAGTCTGGTCGCATGATTCTGCGCTTTACTGTGTGATTTTGTAGTTCGCTGGGCTGCTGAACACATGCTAATTAGCTAGAATTGTATACTTTTTAGTTACTTGTTTCGATTAATAGTTCGATTCAAGGATGACTATATTCTTTGTGCTTTAGCTATTTTAGGTAGCAAGTGCAGCCTTGTGTAATTATTGGCTAAAATTTAAACTGGAAACATTGATTTTGTTGTTGCATGAAAGAAATAATTATTGGTGTTGGTACAAGATAAGACAAAAGCATGCAGTCAATGGAGTTTATATACCAAAGATGTGTTCAGGAGTAAGGTTTCTCCTGGAAAAGTTGCCAGGAAGATTGATGGTGAGGTGGCAAAAATGACTATTATAATCATGGCAATGATAATTAAGCCAAGTCACTATCTCTTGGCCCTCCTAGCCTGGGGGTGGAGCTGGTACCGGTGTCAATGTGGGTGGAGCTAATGTCACATTAATTGCAGCTCCTATTTCAATCAGACACAAACTCTATATCAGTGCTGATACATAATAATATTAGCCATACCTAATCAGCTAGTGTGTAGCTACACTCAATGACAATTTCAGATCAACAATCAAACAGAGCTCTTCTCAGTTCCCTCTTGTTGACTTTTCCCATGACATTTCGGGGCAGACTGTCCAACAGCCGGAGAGTCCTGGGAACCTTGTAGGCGGCTAGTCGATCCTTACACCACATCTCCACAACATTTATTGTCAGCTATAGATAGGAGAGAGAAAAAGGTCCTGTGTTCTTGTATCATTCTAATAGATGCAGATTTCCCACCTTGTCACCAGAGGACTCCGCAGGGACAATGACAGCTGCAACTTTCTCTCCCCATGTCTTGTCTGGGATGCCGACTACGGCACAGTCAGTGACACAGGGGTGTTCCAAGAGCACTCTCTCTACATCAAGGGCACTGGAGACAGTGGACAGAAGATACCCTCATATCCAGGCCTCCCACATCCAGATTTTATCTCGCAGTCATGGAAGAAATCTTTTACTCCCCAAATTTTCTCCATGGCTGCAAGATCAAATCTGGGGTGTGGGAGGCCTGAGTATGAGGTTCTAACACTCTGCACGCACATCAGGTACATGTACGATTGTTTGTCCACAGTTGTCGGTGGACCCAAACTTTAAGGAGTTTAAAGTAGCTAGCACAGAGTTGTGTCAGAGGATGTTTTACTCAGTCATCTCTTACAAGCTAGCAAGAGTAATCGCTAGCCTCGTACCCAGGCCTCCCCTCGCAGCTTTTTCGTTCTTTCTGGTGGCTTCTGGTGTCCCAAAAAGTGGACCATAGTTACTAATAAACTACTGAATATCAACTTTGAAATCTCTTAGGGGGGCAGGGTTCCCAGCCCTCCATATTTGTATAAATGCTAGCTAAGATTTTGTGCCCTCTTAATGCAAAAATTCTAAAAAGTGGAACTTGGCATATGCATAAGGGGATACCTTATCTTATACCCTCCACTCTTGATGATGTCCACAGACGTTCGGCCCAGGATGTGGTAAACACCATTATGGTAGCCTGCATATGTAATACAAATTATCGCATGGCCAACAGTGTTCTCGCTAGGCCTCTACCAAGGGGCACTGTGCCCTTTGGCGCATCTAATGTGCCCTTTGGGTCTGCCCCAGAATCACTGATGCTGAGCCCTTTGGTTTTTAGGGACCACTTGAACTACTTTAACTACTTGAATAGGTTGGGGGTTAATTGGCTCAAAACAGCTGTCAGGAGTAACAGTTTACATTGTAGAATAACACAAGGAGCCACTGAAGAGAGTACAATGGCTTGAACTACTAATAATTGAATTATAAATTGTGCCCTTTGGACCCAATATCCTGGCAAGAATGCTGATGCGAAACTCCCCTTTTCCTTTATTTATAGGGCCTGGTAGCAATGCTAAGACCTTCATATTAGAGCATACCAATTATTTTCTTGCACAATACGACTAGTCCTACATTGTTGAGTGATCATGAGTGGTATGTGGAACTAACTTGCAGTGTCTCCTGTTTTGAACCACCCATCTTCTGTGAAACTATCTGACGTCTCCTTGGCCTTACCCCAGTACCTGTAGCCACATAAACACACAATACTCATTAGCCTCTCATTCCTACCTCTCGGCTTTTATTCTTTGTGCCCAAAACATGAAGTAGACCAGGTAGCTTACCCTTTAAACACTGCTGGTCCTCTAATCTGAAGTTCACCAACCAGTCCCTTTCCTTTTTCCCTCTCCCCGTCCTGACTTCCTTCCTCATCTATCCTGGCTTCTACTGTTGGAAGTGGAGTACCAACCGAGCCCTTTGTCGGGGAGAGAGATTAGATGAAAGCAGTTCGCACTTGACTAGTTTGCACAGTATTACTCACTGGAATTCTGTTTCCGTGAAGAGGGTTTGAGAGGGCCATTCCAAGCTCTGTCATCCCATAACGCTCCAATAAGCAGTGGCCTAAAAACAGCACAAATGAATGAGTGCACTTGTACATTCATTAGAGCATGCACATACATGTACTAGCTAAAACAAAAGTCACAAGTCTCTTTGGTAGAAACCAAACAGTTTTTCAGATCAGTGATTCAATGACGGCTGACCTGAGACCTCTTTCCACTTGTGCAGCAGGGATTCGGGTAGAGCAGCGGAGCCAGACATCATGAGTCTGGGGACCAAGGGGTAGAGGTATGTGACCTTACAAATTCCATATCAACAGTTTATTTGAGTCATGAATATACGTTCCTAGAATTCATTAAGTTATTGTCTTTGGCTTAACACCCTCTTTGTGTCTAGGTATAGTCTGTGGTACAAATGGACTCCCAAGAGTAGTTACAAGAAGTGTAGATTCACTGCCTTCCTTAACTACCTGAGAAGTGTAATATCCTTGCCCACACAAAATTTTACCCTTCTGCCCTATGCTTGTGTCATGCGTTGGTCTAGAGATAACTTTACTACATGGTACTTCCAGACATACAATTCTCTCTCCTACCTCACACTCTCCTGCAGATGCCTCTTGTATCGCTCTCTCTCTCCAGGGCCCCACTGTAGTTGTTCAAAGTACTGAACCATCTTGGCATACATGGTGGGCACTCCAGTGAATACAGTCACCGGGGGAGTGTCAACGCCCTCACCCAATAAGGTACTCCAAACCTAAAGAAGAGACACAGACAGAAGGTTAATGATAAAATATCACTCCTTGGCTTGCAGGGGCTTTATAGTGTAGCATGTAAGACCATTTTTATTTCTTTCCTTATTTGGTAGAAAACATGCTACTTACTATGGTGATACATAATTTAGGCCTAGATGCCAAAGCTGAATAGAACAATAAATGATTTCAGTCCATGCTTAAGCTCAAGAATATACTCCAATGGCCCTTTTGCAGCTCACTGCACAAATGCCTACATGATAGCTATACCTTCTTTGGTTGAAATATCTTGTGCATGACGACAGTTGCGCCACAGGTCAGGGGACAGAGAAGAGCATTCAGGATGCCATGGAGGTGATGTAGAGGCAGGGAGTGGAGGATGACATCATCATGACGCCATCCCCAAGCCTGGAGAAGCATGGAGACCTGCGCACTACATAAAGGATGGGAAAAAACGCAAAAATAAAAAGCTACTAATTATAAGAGGGATGGGAAGGGGAGAGAAGTGCAAAAAAATGATGTAGAGGAGAAGGCAATGTTAAGTTGCACATAATCAATTAAGGAAAGACCTGTATGCCTAGGCTCATTCCCAGGCCTCCCCGCTCTGTGTGTTACGTAATGCGAGCTTTTCGTACTGCAAGTGACAAAAGCTGGGGTGGAGGTCTAGGAACGAGGCTGCTGTATGCCATGAAACTCACCTGATATTTCCATGAGTAGAGAGCACCCCCTTTGGTCTTCCAGTTGTTCCACTTGTGTAAACTATCAGGGCACCAAGCTCTCCCCAGTTGGCTGCAGACCATGCTTCCTCACCTGCACCTACCAACTGCCTCCCCAAAGAGGCATCGAGGTCTCCACTTACAGCTGGTGTTGCAGAAATGTGGACAATATCGCAATCGCCGGCCAATTCCTTAGCTGTGTTAGCAAACTCCTGTGTACTTACTAAGAGAGTTGTGCTGGAGTCTTTTAAAACATATCGTAGCTCTTCTTTCGGATGGGTCTTACACAGTGGAACTGCAATACAGCCGAGTGACCAGATACCAAACAGTGCTGCCACATAGCTTATATCATTCTCACAAAGAATTGCGACTCTTGGCTGCTTTTCATACGTCTTCTGAACATCTGGTGAGTGCATAGAGTTCACAGTTTTAGTGCTCAACAAGCACTCTCTGTTTACTCCCGGCAGTGATTTGGTTATTAAATCTGCAAGTTGCGTAGAAGCATTAAGTAGATGTATATAGCTATAGTGTTTTCCCCCACATGCTAAAGCAATTTTGCCTTGAAAGATATCACTTTGAAGGAAGGCAGGAGAGAAGGTTGCTGGTCGTGTGATACCGATACCAGTGCACAAGGTGCTCATTGCACATGTACTGCGGCAGTAAGCAGCACAATGTAACCACGATGAAGCCAACGCTTGCAGCCTTACCTAAGAGAATTTGCAGAGAAATTAAAAATTGGTTGTGTAGCACAATTTCTGAGATATGTATACATACCGGTATAATTTGTCATTTTGTCCACTACAGAGAGTAAAAGTACTAGTCGAGCCATAGCACTTGTGATTCAGTTAGACCCATTGCAGCAGATGTTATAGAGGACACGGTAATTTAACCCATACACCCGTGTCAAGACTTTGCCCCGGGAAGACAATCAGTGGGCATGATATGGCCTCCTAGGCTATGGGCTATGATTAATAAACTGGTAGCTAGGGGCATGCAGTATACACCTACCAATATTATAAATCCACTGTTCTTACAGTCTATCCCGTTACCGCCGAGGCCTTTTGCACAGCTTACCATTATCCTGACCCATGAACCTCGACGCAGGGTTCAAGTAGGCTACTAGGGTCGCCTTCTATACGTCATGAATACCGGTACGCGATATGGCGTAGTTATAAATAGCATTGGGCAGTCCAAAATCAAGAGCGGGAAAAATGCATGCTGAAAGTTCGCTGTCGACTTGTTAAAGGATTACTACAGTGACTGTTTAACAGGCGCATAAAAACGCCAATCGCGCTCTAAGGGGTAGGCTTAATTATTAAACATTGAACCATAGATAATGGTATAACTAACTGTAATAAAGTTCTACTGCAGAAACTATCTGTTCATACATGCCTCTGTATGGCCACACGAGGCATAGCTAGTATGCTTGCATGTCCCTAGTTTTAAACAATGCACTAAAAAAGTTACTTTAACGAACCTATAAGGTTAGCTCAATTGTAGCTTCACTATCATGCATGCTTACAAGTGCAGTCTACTTACTGTGTGTGTATCTGCCACCAAAGGTTTTGTTTATGGACTATAGTATTTGGAGAGTTGTTTTTTTGTAGCTACACCCTCAGACTGATAGTATAAGCTAGAGATTTGGAGGAGTTATGACTGTGTAATCTCTCCATTTCCCTAGCCCATTCTCCCACACTGTTACAGTAGTTTACCTTGTAGCTAGCTAACCGGCTGTTGCTAGAAAACATGCATTCCAACAGACTACCAACACAAGGTAGATCTAGTAGTTGAAACAGTGGCCAAGGGTGCTAGCGCTGGTGTAGTGAAACCGAGCAGTCTTAGAGCCTGGATCAAAACTCTACAAAGTGTGTGACTGACACTATCTATTGCAGTGAAAATGAAGGTCTTGGCCATTCTAGTGATTCTGGGATTCCTGGCCACCTCTGCAAAGACTGGTGCATGTTCTGACTGCCTCCTTGGCAAGTGTGGACCCTGTACAGCAAAGTGCACCTCCCCTACAAGCTCAAAATGTTGGAAGTGTGTACTGAAAAATTGCGTATCCTGCATTGGTCCTTGCTTTGGGGTATGTTTTGTTACCACTGCATGCTTGTCTATATATATGTGGTAGAGTGTTGCAGTACATAGTAACCTGCAAAATTTCACTCGAATATATCTTACCGCCAGCCGGGCGCGTGCTCGTTTTCCTGTTTGTATTATACTCTGGTGTACTCGTCTGATCCTGTTTGCATGTTGTGCGTACGCGGTATGCGGTACGGGTCTGCACTTATCACATGCGCGTACTGCTGCGGAAGGGAACTGCCGTGTCTAAAAATCATCGGGTAATTACGTGCTATTTCTTTTCCATAAGTGCATGGCGTGCATACATTCTGAAACTCCACCCCATTCAGTACCGCAGTCGGAGGTCACAGTTCCCATCTGTATAGTGGTAGTTGCTTGAAACTGTCTTTTCTCTCCTGCTGAGTGACTTAGTCCTCCGCGCCAAGCAAACGAGCGTAATTGCGGGCCCGCAGCGCGAGCTACGCGACGCGTATTCCTACTGATGTCGATTTTAGTACCCCGGTATACGTTTTCCACCTCCTTTTTTCGCTTCAGTTTTCCATTTCCAGTGGTTTGACATTTTGTCTTTCTGTACAACTTAATTTTAGCTAATGGGGAGTACCTGTTGTAACTAGCCACAAACTAATCGATCACTAGTCTCGCAGGCCAGAGCCTGGCAAGTTGGAGTTAGCGCACGATAAAATTGCCGAGTCAGCACTTTCGCTGGAGCGGGTCTGTTCCGTGGCTGGGTTTAGCTTGAGTACAACGCTAAGTTGAAGGATTTAAATACCTGGCTGGTTTTAAATATCAACATTGTTTTCAGTAGGTGGTTGCATGACTATCAAATTTTCTTTACAGGCAGTTACTGTGAAGGAGATCTCTGGGGAATCCAGGGAGTACTGCATATGTCCTAGCGCTGCTGAGACCGATGCGTATTCCAAAATCAGTCAGCAAGGTAAGTCAGTAGGAAAAATGTGTTTTTTGTGAATCATGTACCAACAATAGCTAGTACTGCTACATGTATATAGCTACATGCAGGGTTTCATCCAGGATTAAATTTGGGGGGGGGGCTCAGCACTCTGAATGGGCAAGTGGGTGTGCTAAGCACACCCATATCTAGGGGGGTCTGGGGGCATGTCCCCCCATAAATTTTGTTAAATTTCAGTGCCCTGAGACTGAGGCCATCTGGTGACTTCTAAGACTCTTTGCATGGTAAGCAGACTCTTACCTAACTGTGTGCCCTGTTCTTTCTCCATATACATCTTTTCCCCTAATCATTATTTAATTAGTTTGATCTGCTTCTGTTTTGGGGGGGAAGCTTTCAGATTTGGGGGAGGAAGTTCCCCCCCACTGGATGAAACCCTGGCTACTTGTAGTTCTGTGGCTACAATATTTCGTCTTATAACTAGTGCCAGCCACGTCTGCTCAGCTATTAGCTGAGCAGATGTGGCTGGCGCATTGTTAGCCTTGTTCCCAGGCCCACGTGTGCGGTTTCACTTTAGCGCTGCTAGCTAGCTGTCGGGCCGGGGGGGGTGTAGAATGTGAATTTTTGCGTGGGCGAGGACAGCTGCAGTTCTAAGCCAGCGAAGGAAGGCAGCGAATCTATACTTCTTTTAGCTACTCTTTGGTGCCCGTTTGTGCCACAGACCAAGCGCTAAAACAATGTCACCACCAGAAGGTAGAGAAGTGCAACCGTCTTTCGAGCGGTCCCTGCCAATGTGCAATTAAGTAAGTCAAATCACATGAGAAAATATACCCGGCTCTCCAGCAACGCGCAGAGAGCCTGGGGACAAGGCTATAACAATGTATAGTACACTACTCAAGTCCAATATAAACGTATACTAATATATAATTTCTGAATGAAGACAACTAAGTAATTAAAGTGATTAATATGCTAACTTTAGCTACTAACCTCTCTCTCTCATGTAGCCTTTACTGAGTTCCAGGCTCCAGAATGGCAGGAGGGAACAGCGGAAGTCACTCGCACTGACCCCCAAAATGGATGCTCACATCTGTACCATGGTATGCAGACAACCGCCCGTGTAGCCGGCTGCCAGTATGATGACTGCACTGCAGCCAAGAACAGGGCCATTAAGGCATTGGCAGATTCCCTGGAGAGTACCAACGATGGGGATGGTTGCTCAAAGTACATCGTTGCCCACGGACGCTGCCTGAATGGGCCCGGCTGTAACTAGCCTCTATACTGGTGATCATGAGGTGCAATAGCTAAAACTTTGTTAGATCTATAGGACATGTTATTTTAGTATTAATGATTAATCTAGCCAAACTGTGGTTGCTCCATTGTAATGTTGTTACCGTTTATCAATGAGCAAATCTATAGACTGTGTGTAATGTTGCTGCTATGGATTTCACTTAGGCTTTAATACATCAGTGTCTTAGTTATGCATGTGATGTGTTAATATATTTTGTCTCACCTATAATGGCAGACAGTGTAGTTTTGTTAACTATAGGCTGGGGCACTGCATGTCCAGCGGGACATGCAGTGATAAGAGCTTATGTGCATAAGTACCCATAGAAAACTTATTGCCATGATAATTACATTATATAATTTCTGTTGTAACTAGATATAGCCACTATAGGAGGACGAAGTCGTGACTATAATTAATTGGCTATGAATCTCATTAATAATCTCATGAATGTGATTTGTTCAGCAATGGCTGACATGCTAGCACTATAGTGTTTAAAAGTTAAATTGGTCAGTGCATTATTCGGCCAATCTGCTTTCAGGTTTCATTGATGACTGAAAGGTGAAATTTAAATGTTAAGGTTCAGCTTTCAGGTTAGAGCCCTTACCTGAAACCTGAAGTTCCATTCAGCTTTCGAGTTAGAGCCCTCACTGAAATTCTATTCAGATTTCAGGTTTCAGGTGAGGGAATTTCAGATTTTATATTTAGGTGAGGGCTCTAACTCAAAAGCTAAAATTAGTATGTAAATTTCACTATTCAGTCATCAATGAAAGCGGAAGCAGATTGACCGAAAAGTACACTATCATTGTCAGAGTTTTTGGAGTGCTGGGGGAGATGGAAATACTGCATAGTCAAAAGAGTATGATTTCTACTTGAAGGTGCACCATTATACACAAGATATAATTTTAATTATCACCATCAATTTCAGCGAGCAGGTAGTCTATTATAAATGTACTGTGGCTGCATTTCCATTTCTAGGGGCCTAGCTACTTGAATAATTAATTAATATTGTGACTCGGTCTCAGGTGTGTCTGCTATTATAATATTAAACACTACTGCTTACAGTTAGCTAATACTAACTTACTTGTGATCTGGCAAGGACAATGTAATCTGCTTTCAGCTTTCATTGATGGATACCCCTGATATATATAAACCAAGCTCTACAAAGCTGGGGAAATGTTTTCAAGACTACCATGGAAACCTGTATCCCAAAGGGTGTTCTACCTAGACGCATGAATCTCCCTTGGCAATCAAAGAACTTAAAACGTGCAATGCAAAAGGGGAAATACTTTACCGAAGGGCAAAGTCATCAGGGTTGACTGAGCTCGGGAAAAAAATAAAAAGGCATGCATAATAAAGTGATATCAATATTGAGAAACTCAAAACAGTCATTCCTTTCAAGGAACCGTGATTAATACTGGAAACAAAAACCGGTTTTGGAAAACAATGAAGCTCTTCGGGAAGGATTCAGCCACAATACCATCAACACATCAATCTGATGGTACATGTGCAAACAATGAGCTGGACAAAGTGAACATGTTGAACAATTAGTACTATAAATGCTTCACTACATCATTGCCACTCCTATATGGCTCCTTTGAGTCTGCTGATTCAGAACACCTGGAATTGCCTGAGAGAGGCCCAGAAAATCTGTTATGTACAGAGGAGGTTAATATATGTCTTCCATAATCAATAGATGTTTTAAAGCAAGATGCCCGGACCAAATTTCTGGTAGGATGTTGAAGTTCACCGCTGCAAGCATTGATACTGCAGTCACTGTCAATAAGTAACTTCTGTAATTCCTTTGTACCTTGTACTATTCGTAACTGGAATACATTTTCTTCACATGTTCTCTTGGCTTGTTTTTCTGTATCACTATTTAAAACTAATTTTTGGGCATACATGCAAAATTAGCCATTATAGTGATATTGTGTGTCATTTGCATTTGTTGCATAAATTTCTATAGTTACAGTGCCAAGTGATAAGAAAAAACAAAAACAAACTGTTTTTAAACTACTTTTTAGTAGTTCTGTAAAACTGTAAAACAGTTTACCCCAGAATTTTGTGTCATATTCTACCATTAGTTCATTTAAAATTACTGCTGTAAATTGTATTGTTTTGTGTACATAAACTTTTCTTTGTTTCTGTTTTTATTTGTTTTGCTCTTAAATTTTTTTCGTGGTTCCTTAACACTAGCAACCATTATGCTATTGGGACCCTACTGTACATGTTTTGCCTGTTTCAGCTTTAACATAAAAACTGAGCTCATCAAACCCACCACAAGCTAGGGCTTATACTAGCTAGTTACATGTGCTTTTCCTAATAACTTACCATTCCAGCTATTTTGTTAGTATTCTGTGTGTGTAGCGGGTTGTAGCTAATGAATAATTCAGTAGCCATCAGCCTGTCAGACTTGAAAAAATTTCCCCAGGCTTATAGTGATAGATAGATGGCTATTAAATTTTGCGGTATTTTGAAACAACTTAAACTGAATTGGAGAGAAAAAAAGAAGCCTATAGCTATAGCCCCTTGACGGGCAAACAATTCTTCCCAGGCTTACTACTGGTAGATAGATGACTATTTGTGGTATTTCTATATAGAGAAACAACTTAAGTTGGAGGGGAAAAAATTAGCCTGGCTCCGATCCCTCCTGGACGGTCAAACTTCTAAACAATTTTCCCAGCCTTAGTATTGATTACTATCTGTGGTATTTCAGAAACAACTTCACTTGGAGGGGGGAAAAGAAGCCTGTAGCTAGCTCCTGGACGGTCAAATAATTCTTCCCAGGCTTAGTACTGATAGAGAGATGACTATTCGTGGTATTTCTATAAAGAGAAACAACTTAAGTTGGAGAGGAAAAATAACTAGCATCCCTCCAGAAAAGAAAAAAAAACGCCTAGTGAGCTTCCCATCCCTCCTGCAGGGTCAGACATACTTGTAGAGGTATGGCTGCCCCAGAAGCGTTGGATAGGCGAGACTGGGAATCACGGTGGGCACCGCAACGTGCCCAGTCGTCCATTCAGCTTCGGGATCCGAAGAAAGAACCGGCGTTCTTGCTACTAGGTCGTAGAAAGTCGAAGATCAATATGTGTACAGGGGGCCCGATCCCCGACTTGATCACCTTGGGGAGATAACGCTCCGAACCCCAGTCTGCAAACGAGCGCACCATTTCGACAATCCGTCAAACGTGTGTCAAATTCAGTATTATAAACCCCAACCGTCTGAGAGTTGAACCTCAATAGGTTATACCTGCAACGCGTTGAACCTCAAGAGATGAACCTCAATAGGTTCACACACCATTATCAGACTTACTTTCTTTTGTTGGTACATCGAGAGTCAGGAGTCAAAATAATATAATACATGCAGCATACAAACTACAGTACTGCCTCAATCACATTACCATTAATAATAATTACAAGCACCAATTATTAGTGGGCTATTACAATACCATAACCTTGTTCCCAGGCTCCACTCTACAGCTTTGTTTTCATGCTACCTGTTTTGGCTCTTCCACTCTGATTCTGAGCTCTTCGTTATTTTATGATGTGCGCACAGCATACATAATTGTTTATAATATGGTGCATTCAAGATTGTATGTTACTTCAACAGAAAGAAATGATCATGATCTACACAGTCAAGAATAGGCTAGGGTATGACAAAATTGGTCTCATGTATAATTCTTGCTCCCGCCTGCTGGATCCTGAGAGTAACCGTACGGGAGCTGTCCAGCTGGCCACAGTCAATGGTGAAGGAGGTGTGGGGCTGACCAACCTTCTTCATGCGCCAGAACTGCCCAAAGGAGATAGTCTGAAAAGTGTAATTAGGAAGATATTAGCTACTGATGTAAGTTTTTAGTTCAGTTGAGGAGGTACTAGGAAAGATGGAGACATAAAGCAGGCTTGTGCCTGATCTCATACCCAGATTATACATGAGAACTCTGGTATGAGACCGCGTCACAATATTATTTCAATACACCTGAGACCGAGTCGCAAAATTAATTTAAGTAGCTAGGCCCCTAGAAATGAAAATGCAGCAACAGTACATTTATAATAGACTACCTGCTTGCTGAGTTTGATGGTGATAATTAAATTTATAGATAGAATGTTCTTGTGTATAATGGAATATCATGCGCGTTCAAGTAGAAATTATACTCGTTTGACTATGCAGTACTTCCATCTCCCCCCCAGCACTCCAAAAATTCTGACAATGATAGTGAACTTTTCGGTCAATTTGCTTTCTGCTTTCATTGATGACTGAATAGTGAAATTTAGATGCTGGTTTCAGCTTTTGCCCTCACCTAAATACTGACCTGAAACCTGAAATCTGAATAGAATTCATTGATAGCTGGATCAGATTGTGTAAGATAGGAGCCGAGTGCATATGCTGTTTGGGAACTGGCAATTATTCCTTGAATAGTTAGGCAATAGTAAAAGATGAGTGCATGGGGGTTCAATGGTCTAGCTATTGATATTAGTCGTAATGCCATTACTTGGACCTATGTTGAACTGGATTTTGAGCCACAAGTGCACCCAAAGTTCATAATTTCCTCACGAGCCTGCAAAAACACATTTCTCATTTTCCCATTCCTCATTTTAGGCCATCCCCCGGCCGGCCCACAGTACAGCTCCGCTAAAGTGAAACACACACATGGGGGGGGGGGGGGGCTGGGAATGAGGCTAGGATGCTGACTTGTATCACAATAGGTATTTACAAAATTTAATGACACATTCCTCATGTATAATGACGGCATGAAACAGAGTGGACGTACAGGAAAATTTCGAAAGTTTCAGTAAAAATAACCCAAGATTGGGGTAATATTATAAAAAAGAGAAAAAAAGAACTGACGGCCACAAAACTAATTCATTAGAGTACATTATTATTATTATGCTGCTAGGGCTGCAGCACTGACTCAGAGGTCTGTTCCCTCCTCACTCATGTCTTTTCGCTCTGGTTGCTGTGCCAGTTCCAGAGTCTCGCTGTCTGATGACGTGGTGGACATCTCACGACTCCTCGAGAGGGTATAGCTATCAACTGACTCCTCTTCCTCCGCAGAGGGCTGCAAGTCGTGATCCTCACTTGAAATGACTCTGAGAATTTTAATCCCAGGACCGATGCTGTCTCTTTTAGTTGTTCTGTGGTCCACTGGGGGCTCAAGGGACTGTCTACTTCGGCCTGTACTTTCATGTGCCTCTTCATAGCCTGGTGAGATGGGGGTGGGTGAGTTGGGCCCGAGATCAATTGGAGAACTCCGTGGGGTGATGCTGTCTGAGTCCCGTCCCATGTACTCCGTCTCCATTTGAGGGGTGGGCGTGGCAGATTCTTCACCAGAGAAGCACTCGGATGGAGCAACAATGACCCCGCCTCCTGCCACCTCCCCCCGGGTGTGCCCACACGACTCACAGCCTTCAGCGGTCAGAAGGTCAGCATCCTACAGTAAGGTAAAAAAGCAGACAGATGAAGCGAGATTTTTTTACGGATTACTTAACACAATTCCATTCTACAGGCATGTCCAAGCAGGCCACCATTATGCAAAGTTTATCTGCCTATCTTTCACCAAAACTGCCACCAGAGGAAAGTTTCTGCACACCTGTAATAACAATACAGTAAAGTACTACGCTTAGTACCACACGTCAGGCCACACTGTGGAAGGATTCAGCTTGGTTGGGCTGTCTCATCCTGCCCAACTAAACAGTCATTACCACCTACCACTTTTTTGCCGCCTAAAGCAATGATAAACTTGGTGTACAAATAGTGGCATAGTGACGCATGCAGGATAGACGTAAACAGACATGGGAAACATATCCCGACCTTAGAACCAGCTGGGCAGGTACAAGAAGTATGTGCCAGCCTGAGGCTGAAAGAAAGGGAAAACGGTTATTGCTTATCAGCTCCATTGACCTGCATAAAACGACGGCTTTCAATCGGAGAGTCGTCTGGCAGAGGAGGAGGAAGCTGAAGGTGGTCTTCAACGATGGAGGGTATGGTGGGCAGTCCTTCCTCTTTGAAGACGTCCTCTGCCTCAATGTCATCCTGGAAAGGGTAGGATAAGGAATCCTGAGGGGTAGTCACACTCTAACGGTATTTGCCATTATGTAAGAATGGGCGGCTAGGTAACCACATATCACAGTAGTATTAGCAGCAGTAGTAGTAGTAAAGTTGAAGTAGCTTTACAAGCACCAATATTCCTCATCACCACTGCTTTTTTCTTTTCATTCCCTGAAGACAGTGCTTGTGTAGGTGCCAGAAGTATTGGTGAGGGAGTCATACTACTGCTGAACAATTAATGAACTGCTTCAGATGCCACCTAATGTGCTGGACGCAGTTTGACCACTGCCAAGCTTCATAGCAAGTATATTTATAATACTGAGAACTGGAACTGTCATCACCCACACTCTCTTCCACCATTCCATCCTACATTCAACTGGCTGAAGAATTGCCTCAGCAGCTCAAAACTCGAAACTCTACATTTCCTGGAGCTTATGACTTATGTGAAGGAGTGTCTAGCATATTTGATACGTACCTGGACAAGGTCTTCTTGGCTCGAACTTATTGCACCTGCAGTGAACAAACACAAGAGTTAGCGGTTGATTACAGTAGTCTGATAGACTTTACCTTGATGCACTAGTTTATGACAGTAGGCCTGATAGACATGTACCTTGATTTTGGGATAAACACTAGTTGATTACAGTACCAATAGACATGTAGCTTAATTTAGGGATAACACTAGTTGATCACAGTACGTCTGATAGACATGTACCTTGATTTTGGGATAACACTAGTTGATCACAGTACACCTAATAGACATGAACCTTGATTTTGGGATAACACTAGTTGATCACAGGACGTCTGATAGACATGAACCTTGATTTTGGGATAACACTAGTTGATCACAGTAGGCACAATAGACATGTACCTTGATTTAGGGATAACACTAGTTGATCACAGTACCAATAGACATGTAGCTTGATTTAGGGATAACACTAGTTGATCACAGTACACCTAATAGACATGTACCTGGATTCTGGGGTAAAACTAGTTGATCACACTAGGTCTGATAGACATGTACCTTGATTACACTAGTAACATGCCTATGTTTACTTACCGTCATTACTCTTGAGTTCCAGGGACTCGGAGGGCAGCAGTACAGGTAAACTGGATAGTATGAGCAGAAAAGGAGTCATTTCACAAGCACAAAATTAAAAATATACCTGATTAATTGTCTAGAATGTGATGTCCACTGTGCACATGCATCTGCGCACTAAGATTTATGTCATTGTGTTACTATGTCACTATAGCCATGAGCACAACAGAAGCTACTGGAAGTTTGCAGGTGAAGATACACTAAGCTGGATTGGTATTATTTTGCCTAAATCATGGTGAAAAGGTGTGGATGAGACAGCCTTATAATTCATGTGCAGACAGACTGCTTGGCTGTGAAATATTCGAGGAGCTTGCCAGGCATTCTTATACACAGAACAGTGTGATGTCCTTGTATTCACGGATTTTCACTAGAGAGCCAATGTGTACATTCAGGGAGTAACCCCTAGGAGTGTGATGTCAAATGAATGATATCCCAAGGTGTTTACTCTAGAAGATAGTGTTCTCAATATTTGTAACCCTGACCCATTTGCTAGTTCAGCTCTGGTTCTCCCTTACCTGGAAGTGGAGGCTGTTACGGCAGGACCTCCTCCCATTATCACCTGTGTGTGTGTGTGAGAGAGAGAGAGAGAAAGAGACATGGAGGTATGGGTGTAGTGAGGGTACGTAGGGAAACACATGGATACATGTGGGTTAGCACACAAGCCTTGCACAAGGAGGGTGGATTGAGTATGGGACAAATGGTAGCATGAGTATGAGTATGAGACAGAATGCAGAATGGCTCTGTGACACGTACATACCAGTAGCTTTGAAAGGTTCCTCTGCATTTCAGCAACGATGTCGGCTACTCGAGACTGTGTTTCTGCAATGATGCTCTTGGTAGGGTTGGGTACCATTATATGGGAGATGATGGTATTCACCTCGCCAGCTGGGAGGGTGGAACACACGTAGGCATAAAGTATTATGCGTCCAGATATTTCATTTATGTAAAGTACAAATTGCATAGTAACAGTAGAACCATGTACAAAACCACAAGAGCAACTACAGGTGAGTAGAAACGTGTCCATAGCCTCTGGCCAAGCTCTGTCTTCGCAGTAATGCTCGCTGTTGCTGAGCGAAGAGGCAGAGGTTTAGTATGGCAATAACGACAGTGGTTTCTACAGTGCTGGTGAGTGGCACTCCGGCTGAGCATCCCTCGTACATGTTAGCCTCGTACCCAGGCCTTCCCTCGCAGCTTTTTTCGCGCGTCTTCAAAAAAAAGCTGCGAGAGGAGGCTTGGGTATGAGGCTACGTACATGTACATGCAGCTTAGCTCGATAGACTATCCCAACACTTTATAACATCAGCTTGTACTGACGCAGGAACAATCGGGAAATCAACTCATGTTATTGGCTACCTAACCACATCAACTACTCATAGCACACAGTCTTCGATCCAGTTTCGATATTCGAGTGAGCTGAAGAGATCCACAACTAATAAATTAAAAGGATGCTAGTTATTCCGGAGAGGAAAATGATGGCACATTGGTTTTCGGGGAATCTTTTGCAGGTGTTACCTTGCTCAATGGCTGATGAAATGATCTCTTTAGGTGTACTGCGGCTGGTCATCTTGCGCACAGGGGTGGCTTCCAGAGACCGATCAATACCACCCTAGAGCGAAGGAGGGGAGGGGAGGGGAGGGAGGGGAGAGGGGAGGGGAAGGGAGGTAATTTGAATATCTTGGAGGGCCGTAGGGCCAAAATAAATAACACAAAGTGCTCTTTCTACCACTTAGTACACAAGAACAGTATACAGCCAAGTGTAAAGATTTAATGAGCTACTTGCATTGCTTGCTCTCTTCATTCGTGCAATGGACAGTGAAATAAAAAGTCCTTGATGGTACATGGTTGATACAGGTACCACCCACTCAGGGACAAAAACCACTTCATCAAAGCAATATCAAGGCTGTGCACACACACACCGAACAGGTCACAGAATAGAACAGGTCAGCCAGTAGTCAGACTGCTGTTACCGGCATACGTACGTGTACCTGTGTTGCTCTGAGGATGGTCAGTTTGTCGGTTAGTAGCTTCTTCATGTCATCATCGATCTTGTCCAGTTGCTCTGGAGAAATGCAACAAGGAGGAAAAGATCGGAGAGCTACCTAATAACAGGCTTCAGATACCAGGGCACATGAAGATAGCCTCATTCCCAATATGGTCCGGGAATGAGACTAGTGCATAATTAATGTGGAAATTAGAGGGGTTTCCCCTTTTGGTAGTACATGTGTTCTGGTACATTGTATTACACACTATTAGTAAGCACAGCTCTCTCACTGTGCAATACACATGCCTACTCTTGTAACACTGTATATTCTATACCTCTGAGGGTGTAGTGTGAGGTAAGTGGGGAGAGGCCAAGGGGCAGTCTGCCGGGGAAGTCGTCGGCCATGGGGGAGGAGGGAAGTTCAGGAGACAGCACAGCTAGGGTAAGAGAGACGAGCAAGGGGGGGGGGGGGGAGTGGATGGAGTGAGATTTCACAATCATACACACATACACCACATCAGAACTATACAACTACACACACATACAGTTTGCACATAATCCAACCACACACACACAGTCACACACACACACACACACACACACACACACACACACACACACACACACACACACACACACACACACACACACACACACACACACACACACCTTGGGTACCCATCATGGCTCGCTTGATAGCTTCTTCCCACCTGGGGTGAACAAACACACAAGAGTGATCCACACTCGGCCAGCAGTGCCTATAGCTAAACTACAATGACTCAAAGACTGCATTACCCCCACTGCCGCTGCATACAGGTTATTTTAGGAGTTGTCATTGAAGATCACCACAACCAATGTGAATGGTTCCATTAGTGAACAAAGGAACAGCTAATTGCTTCATATCTCCGCCATGCCCACTGTGGCATCTATAGGCTTCACAATCATACTATAAACAGGCTTCATAATTATCCATATATCACAATCATAAGTGTAGGCACAGCCTAGGGCTAATAACAATAGGTTACAAATTATGAATAATAAGTTCTATACACATATTTGCAAAAAAAATCTTTCTTGGGCGATGCATAATTAGAGCGCCTACCGTACACATATTTGTATTCAGTCACCTTCTTTTGTATGCACTATTTTTTTAGTGTGTTAGTTATAAAAGTATGGTAGAAGCTTGTGCTCACTGTTTCTTCTCCTTTGGTCCTTCTGCAATGAACTCGTACATCTGAGCTAGCTTCATCAGTGAGCTGTTGTTCACCAGCAGGAATGTGCGACCACCTGGGTGGGTGGGATGGAGGGATGGAGGGATGGAGAGAGGGAGGGAGACAGAGAGAGGGGGAGGGAGGAAGAGAGAGAGGGAGGGAGGGAGGGAGACAGAGAGAGGGGGAGGGAGGAAGAGAGAGAGAGTGAGGGAGGGAGGGAGGGATGGAGGGAGGGAGGGGAGGGAGGGAAGGTGGGAGGGAAGAAGAGAAAGAGGGAGGGAGGGAGTAAGGAAGACAAAGTCTAGGGATCCTTGTAGATTAGCCTGATATATTTTGGGTAGAAGAATTCTTGTGTGGGTGAGGACAGTTGCAGTTCTCAGGAAACAAAGGAAGGCAGTGAATTTTTTAATTGTAGCTACTCTTTGGAGACCGAGACCGAGTGCTGAAATAATGCCTTCAGCAAAAGCCAGACAAGTGCAGCCACCTTTCGAGCGATCCCTGTCCATGAAATGTAGTTAAACCACCACAGCGCTCACAGCTACCACAATTGCTTTAGTTGTCATGCCGACTCACCTCTGTCGGCAGCTGCATGTCGGAGCAGACAGTCCTGGAGTCGGATGATGGGGCTGAGCTCTTCCTTCACGCCATTGATGTTCTCCAGAGTGTGGCAGCGGAGGTAGTACTTATCCTTGTCCTCGTGTTTCTCCAGGAGGACGAGAACATCAGTCAGGAGGAAGGCATGCAGCTCTGGAAGGTGTGTGTGTGTGTGTGTGTGTGGTGCGTGCGTGTGTGTGTGTGTGTGTGTGGTGTGTGCGTGTGTGTGTGTGTGTGTGTGGTGTGTGTGTGTGTGTGTGTACATATACATGTAAATGTCTGCTTCACCTGTAACTACCGACAGTATCTGTAGACTGAAACACTGAGACTGAAAATAATGGCAGTCTCGTGGTTACCATGGCTCTAGCTCTACAGTATCTGTAGAGCTAGAAAAGCAAGACCAAGGACTCCAACACTCAATCAAATCTAACACGGTGAAGTCACCATAAGTTCGAGTGACGTCAGAAGCCCATATTAGGTCATGGGCTTCCAGCCATAGCCATGCACTCACCAACGACCTTCCTGTGCTGTATTCTCCAGGTCAGAGGTCCGTCGTGAAGCAGCCTGCGGTTCTCAGCGCCTAGGTCGAAGCTCTGGGGAACAGAAGCAAACAATCCAGTCGCAGGTAAAATTTCCAAGGGTAAGCACAAATTTCCAAGGGGTTGCTTGTCTCCCACTTCCCCTTAACCCTGATAATTGCTACTACATATAGGCATATTTCCCTAATGTGAAATATACCATGAAAAGCATGCCATTAAAAGCTTTAACTGCACAAACACGGCAATAGCTGATACAAATGTCATTTGGAAGTGCATATACTGTTTGGGTAATGAAGCCAACACGATAGTGACATCAATTAAGGTGTGTGTGTGTGTGTGTGTATGTGTGTGTGTGTGTGTGTGTGCATGGCTGTCCCTCACTATTATGTACGTACAGACTCACCTTAAAGAGTTGAGCAATGGGATGACTAGCCTTCTCAAAAGAGGAGATGTCCAGTTTGCTCTGGTAGTCAAGGAGACGCTGTTTGTTCTCCGCCCTTCGTACCTGCTTGTTGACGTATTGGAGGATATTCTGAGAGGACAAAGACGTTATAAAGAGGACATTCTGAGGGAGGACAGGGGTTGAATGATCAGACTTCTAAGAAAGAAAACCTCAACAGCAACTGCCACTGGCTAGCTGCACACGTGAGGCTGCTCACCTTCACACAGCTGAGGGATGTTTCCAATTTCTGGGCTTCTTCTCTGTCAGCATCTAATGAAATATGAAAAGGGGCAAATAAAAGATCATCTTTCAGTGTAACAGACGTGACCCAATTAATGGATCAGTTCCTACAGGATGTGACGCTCTGGTTCCTAGTATAGCAATTCATCTCTCGAGTGTTCACAGTACTGAGTGTGTCAGTTATCGCAGAAAGGTCAAAGTATATGTGGCAGTCCCAGGTAAAAAACGATCTTTGATTCGTCACGTTTATTACTCGCGTCACTGCGTTCAAAGCGCTGTATCTCTGAACCTCCGTCAGGGGTGGGGCTCATACACGCCATGTAGAAGCCTCAACAGACATTCAGAGATATGGCGCTTTGAATGCAGTGATGCAACTAAAACATGCAACGGAATAACGTTTGTTCTCTTCCCGGGACAGCCACATGTGATGTGATGTAAAGGCAGGAATAGCTAGTCTAGCAGTGCTTGACAAGTAGTGGACTCACCGCTCAGCTCCTCAAAGTGCTTCCTGTAGGTGGAGAGGATGGTCTCTATTAGCAGCTTGTATTTAGTGAGTCGTTGCCAGGCAATGGGCATAAGTTCATTGAGTGTCAGCTTCTGGCACAGTGGGTGAGCCTCAGCATTCTGTGTGTGTGTGTGTGTGTGCGTGTGTGTGTGTGTGTGTGTGTATGTGTGTGTGTGTGTGTGTGTGTATGTATGTGTGTGTGTGTGTATGTGTGTGTGTAGGTACATGTACATACATGGAATTGTGTGGTAGTTTAAGTGGTGCTCTATGCTTAGGAAGAATTGTTATAGGAGAAGGCATTGGATGATCTAAGAAGAAGGACACCCGGATGGGGGTTCTTATTAGAGAAGGGTACTGGGGTACAGTGTGGACTTTGGGAGGGTATACGATGCTGAGATGGGTTCTGAATGACAGCTAAAAGTAGATGGTTCTGCTCACCTTGATGAAGATTCTAAACCTTTCATTTTTTCTCTTCCACTCCTGTAGCACAGAACAAGAGGAAAATGAACAACAGGACGTTTGTGTTCTCCAGTTGGTAGCCATGGAGGTCTCCAGCTGGAAGGCTACGGAGACAGTGCTCACCTTGAAGAGTCGGTCAGCTTTGGCCTGGTTAGAGGCAAACACTGAACAGGCGTGACACAGCCGCTCGCCTGCGTTGCCATCAAACTGCAGAGGAAAGTTAAAGACCACATAATTCTTTGCAAAACCTCTCATTTGTAAAATTGCTAAATAGCCACAATTTGTATAATTAGTCTAGCTTCAAGCACATAAACTTAAATATGCTGCTTGCATCATTTTGATGCCATGTACCGGGTCAAGAGCACATAAAGAAATGTTCCCCACCCCCAAGAGGGTGGGGAACATATCTTTATGTGCTCTTGACCGGGCTACATGTGCAGGTATATATTCAAATGTTGTTGCTAACCCTCTGCAGTAAAACATCAGCAACATTCTTGACGACAGAGTTGGGTGAGGCCGCCACCCTCTCCTGCAAGTCAGCACGCAGCCCACCTGGGGAAACGGGACGGGCGGACGTTAGGGGGGAAATGAAGAGAAGAAGAGAGGGGAGAGGGAGGAGGTTTGAGGAAGAGAGGGGAGAGGTAAGAACAAGAGGAAAAGGGAGGAGTATCACAAGCTGGACTGGTTTCAGGGCAAAGTGCAGTGGTCCTGTAACGACCACCCATCACTTACCGTGGAACAGAATGAGCTCCTCGAGGCTCGGGAAGAGCTGCTCCACTTGCTTTACCGAGAGGATATTCTGCTTCATCAGCGGAAGCTTGTAGATCTGGGAGGGCGAGGGAGGGACAGGAGGATTGACATCACATTACGCTTACACATAACAGCCGATGTTTCAAGTAATGATGTCACAAAATGTTCATCTCTCCCATTGCATTTGACATCGTGGAATCGAGAGAGCCTGGGAATGAGACTAGCTATGACTTGAGTATATGGGACTCAGACTCAAGACATCATGGAAGTGGGAAAGCCTGGGAATGAGACAAGCTATGACTTGAGTACATGGGACTCAGACTCAAGACATCATGGAAGCGGGAGAGCCTGGGAATGAGACAAGCTATGACTTGAGTACATGGGACTCAGACTCAAGACATCATGGAAGCGGGAGAGCCTGGGAATGAGACAAGCTATGACTTGAGTACATGGGACTCAGACTCAAGACCCATAGGTTACCGGCTTGGTGCTTCCCCACCACCTGCTTCACTAGCCACAGATGAAAGGTAGTAATTCCCAGGATGGTGACGTACCACAGCAAACAACTTCGGGTTGGGACTCACATATCTCATGATCTTCAGTCGATGGACGTGGGTCCGTTCCGTGTACACCAGTTCCTTGATGTTCTCCTGGCGCTGAACCTCGTAGCGTTTCATTCCTTGTAGGACTTCTCGTTTGGCTGAGAGCATGAAAGGCATCGGCTCATCCTCAATCTGATCGTCTAGTAGCTCCTGTGTGAGTGTGTGTGTGTGTGTATGAGTGTGTGTGTGT
Organism: Phakellia ventilabrum; assembly: GCA_963921505.1. Classification (NCBI taxonomy): domain Eukaryota; kingdom Metazoa; phylum Porifera; class Demospongiae; order Axinellida; family Axinellidae; genus Phakellia; species Phakellia ventilabrum. The sequence goes on along the minus strand of OY997379.1, from coordinate 8,682,718 downwards.
GTGTGTGTGTGTGTGTGCGTGTGCGCGCGCGTGTTTGTGTGTGTATCCTCAGACTGTCAGATTTCAGGTTGATCGAACTTCATGCTTCTATTCACAAACACTTGTAGTCATACAGTAGCCAAATTTTCCGATTAGAGTAAGCAATGTACTGTGCTATCCGATACGTTCTGGTAGCTCCCAAACACGGTCCCTTTGTCATTTAACAGCTAAGAGGATGGGCTTACTTAATCAATTACCTGTGACCATGTCCAACCTCCTCTGGGGCCAAGTACATGTACATGTAGATGTCGGGGCCCTGAGACTACTGCTGCCATAACTGGGGGTTTCCCTTTCACTTACACTCAGGTCCTCCTGCACCACTGGGTTTTTCTCCACAATGGCCTCCAGGGAGCCTCCTTTGCTGTTACCACCTCTGCAGGAGAAGGGGGTGGGGCTCGTCTGAACAGAGGGGTCGAGCTTGCTACATTAGTGCTTTTAAATCGACCAGGCTAACAAGGGCAGGCACACATACACACACACACACACACACACGTACACTCACATAATCGACTCATCAGAGGACGAAGTGGTATTCATCAAAGAGGAGGTACTGGCATTGGGACTGAGGGAGGGAGGGAGGGAGGGAGGGAGGGAGTGAGGGAGGCAGTGAGGGAGGGAGGAGGGTGTGAGGGAGGGAGGAAGGGAGAGTAAAATCTTGGTATCACAATGTCATCACATGCGCTCCGCTCCACTCACCCCAGTGTTTGATGCTTCACGGGAATAGTATCAGGCTTACTCTGGAGCTTTTCCTAGGAACAAAAATATGATAAACAGACAGACAGGCCAACAGACAGACACAGACAGACAGACAGGCAAACAGACAGACAGACAATACTGCACCAATTACTACAACTTGTTTGATGTAACAAAGTAACGTACTGATTGTGTTCTGGTGATGGGTTGACTTCCCTTTGGCCTGCAGTGGAAACGATCCTCCGTCACTTTACCTAATTCATTAACAGTACCATCCCCTCCTCCCCTGGAACACGCCCACCTTTGAACCAAATCTAACAATAGTTAGGCATAATAAGTTACTGTAATTATTGACCTCTTGGGTTCAGGATGTGTGGGTGGGGGCTCCCCCCCGGATGATGAGTTGCTCTGCACGAGCATCGCATGCTTTGGCTCTGATTCTGAGCGATCTCTCTTCTCCCGCTCCCCATCTCGGCTGATGCGTGCATGTAGGTATAAAATGCACGTGAATATACATGTACCATGGAATGAAATACATGTAGCAAAGAAATGGATTATGATTATGCTCAACCAAAAGTGCCAATTTCGTCTGCCTAGTCTGGTAGTTACGGCAGTATTGATGGTGGTGGTGCGGAGATGCAGTTACACCTAGGCCTATCCTAGGTCTGTGCTCAGGGAAAATGTGTGGCTCACATCACATCACATCACATCACATCACAGAGATCCAAGAGGCAAGAAGCCAGACAAATTCTTTTGGCAGTTTCGTGAGAAGAAATTGTTCTGCCACTGTGCAAGATAACCAAAGAAGCCCTACATGTACCTCACTGCCAAAAAAAAATTGTGCTTTATGCGGCAGATGCACTTTGGATGCAAAGAGCTGCTACCAGCAAGTCTCTATGTTTGGAACTGCGGCCTAAGCAATATAGCATCCCGTAGCTTCAGTGATATCCGTCTCTTACTGCAAGAGAATTGTACTGCAAGCGTGTTTTGCGCAGGTACGCGAATATAATACCTTTGTCGCAAATTGACGATAGATTCTTGAAGTGTCTCTGTACCTAGTTCCAGTTGGGCCTAATTTTAACAATACACAGAAATACTTCATGAACTACACATTCCACAACGGTATGTGATAATTAAACTACACAGTGTCCACAACAGCATGTGATATTATCAACAAGAATTGCATGCATACAAACATACCCGCTTTGATTTTCTGTGGGTGGGCTCTGAAAAAGAGAGAGAAAAATGAACAGATTTAGTGACTTGTAGAACACTACATTTTGTGACGTAAGAGTAGAGTCAGCCATTTCATTCATGGATTGAGCTACGACAACCAACGTACCAGTCTATCCATCTCTTCATCCCCCCTGAGGGCAGAATCTACTGTGACAGAATAAATTCATCATATGAAAGAACATGATATACATAAACTCTGGCCTACTGAAACGTTAAATTAGCAAAATTATACAACAAAAGATACCAGGTCCATATCAGCTACATGTAAGTGACAAGAGTCTATGGGCAGGCCTGGAAATGACACACGTTTGGCTATATAGTTAATTGAGGACAGATACACTAGCAATGTGATGTTAACCGCTTCCCCATCAGAATAGAGTTCACATCCAGGTCAAAGTCTGATTTATAGATTCTCAGTTAAACTTGAAAGGAAGTGGTAATCTGCCCAAGAAAACATTCACTACGTAGCAATGAAATCACTGACTACCAAAGTGTGGTTGAAACACTGATCAAAATCAATTTTACTGCTAGTGAACAATTGACGAAGTAGCTTGTGCAGCACACCAGTACAACGAAACTTACATGAATAAATCATTTGAGTGCCCCGAGCAGTAAGGAGTACCCAAGAGGCGCTATCCTGCCTCCACTGTTTTTATAACAATTAGGAAGTGGGTGTCATGCACTTGGGGTAAAAACCACAAAGGGGTGAGGCAACCAAGTGCGCACGCAGCCATAGGCATTAACGTGGTATAAAAGGCCCAATATACCTCCTTGACCACCCGGTACAGTGACACTTCCTAAACGTACACTAGTGACGTACTACACCTTACCGTCAGCTTCATCAGGTATGACCAGGAGCGGTACTGCCGGGGAGAAACAGACGCACCGTTAACTGTCTCGGCTCCTCCTACCAAGCTACATGTTACACTAAAGCTAACACAGGCAGCAGTAGGGTTATGTACAGTGCATATTATGGGATGCGGCAATGACTCGGTCGCTATGGTGACTCACGGCTAGGTTTCCTGACTGGAAGCGACATTTTCCGCTGCTTTTTCATGTTCTTCCCGGGACACGTGTCCACTAACTCTCCAACACAACAGTATCTGTGGACATTTAGTTCACAGGCTGGGTGGTGTGTGTGTGTGTGGGTGTGTGCGTGCGTGCATGCGTGTGTGTGTGTGTGTGTGTAATAAGAATAGGGGAAAAGATATTTTGCCCTGTAAGCTACTGTATATACATGTAGTATACTAGTAGTTTCCTGCTTAGTATACTATTAGTATCTAGTATACCAGTAGTATACAACACATATTCCCTCACTTCTGCACTGGTAGCCATGGTAGATCACTCCCCAGAGAAGCTTGCCACAAAAGTCGCAGGCAGTCGGTCTTTGGTAGGTTGTGAGGTCAAAGTAATGGCCACATTTGCTGGTTAATGAGCTCTGTGTGAGTGAGTGAGAGAGAGAGAGGGAGAGAGGGAGGGAGGGAGGGAGAGAGAGGAGGCAAGATGTGACTCCTATTGAAAACCAAGTTCCTTTCACTCGCTAGAGCATGAAGAAATGTCCTACCTTCTTCTTTCCACTTTTTCCTTTTTTGGCGTTGATATCACCTCGGGTGAAACTTTGAATTTTGTCAAGTGGAGGAACAGTTGTCTAGCAGGACACAAAAAAGGATAGTCAATGCAGTAACTTAGCTTCACCCACATGTGTACTGGTATCAGACAAGCATCAAACCAATAAGTAATGTAGGTATCGGAATAGGACATGTACAGTGTTGGTAATAGATTTCCAGCATAGGCAACCTATAAGAATACCTAATTTTGAGTTTTCATTATCACTGTTACCATAGCGACTCCAACCCATAGTCCTCACCTTGTCCCTGACTTTGCCAACGGCATATACATCCAACATGAAGGTGGCAATGCAGGCGGCAATTGCATGGCTGGGGAGGGGGAGGGGGAAGGGGGAGGGGGAAGGGGGAGGGGGAGGGAGAAGGGGGAGGGGAGGGGGAGGGTGGGACAGCCAGTGAGTAGTCGGGTGAAGGAGAACAGTATGCCTATATGTAACCTACTTTCTGGTGACTTCTTCAGTGTAGACTGTCAAAGATGCTTTGTCCTCCCTAGTGGGTGGGGGAAATGATGATTGCATGAGGTAGGTCTGGAATAGAAGGTTTAGGATCAGTATACATGTAGGGTCTGCTATAGCCGGTATAGGATCTGGGTATCATAGGGTCTGCATAACTAGTATAGCAGGTATAGAGTCTGGTATAGCAGGTTTAGGGTCTGGTATAGCAGGTTTAGGGTCTGGCATAGCAGGTTTAGGGTCTGGTATAGCAGGTTTAGGGTCTGGTTTGCAACTGTTGCTCAGTAACCCATTTTACAATAAAGTAATATTGCTATTATAGTTGCTAGTCACCGTACACACACACACACACACACACACACACACACACACACACACACACACACACACACACTCACAAGCACTGCTTGAGATCAGGCAGGAGGGTGGACTGCATCACCTCGATCTGCCGTGAGGGGGACATCTGGTCTGAGAAGTGGAAAGTAGAAATCCTTATCATTCAAGGATTCGCTCAGGAGCCTAAGCCCTCAGGCAATACGTTGGAAGTGGGGGGTCTATATATCAGACGGATCAATCTCTTCAGTGTTTCCCAAAGAAGACAAACAGGGAGGGGGAGGGAGGAAGGGAGGGGTGCCCTGGTACCCTACACGATAACACAGGGCACAGGGTACTTACTAGAGGAACCATGGAATGAAAGTGCAGCTGCTGCTTACTTGTGAGGAGGTGGTCTCCAAACATTCCTGCCATCCCAATGACTCGCTTGTGCCGGTAGTTGGCTAGGTCGTTGATGATGGTTTCCGAGAGAGACTCTCTGAGATGGAGGAGAAGAGAAGGTGTTTGTGTGTGTGTGTGTGTGTGTGTGTGTGCGCTAATCTCATGGTCCAGCTGATACAGCAGTCCGTGTCTTCTGAACTGAATTAAAACCGCTGATCACATGACAGTTGGTTTGGTATGTACAGTACCAATTATCCCAGCACGTACATAACAAACACTAACTAATACAAGCAACCAGAGCCAAGCTAGGAATCATGCCATTGTCACCTGACCATTAGAGGGACTAAACAGACATCTGGCGGCCAGATTGTGTACCTTTGTGTGTAAGTGGGCACTAAACCAGATGTCCCATGCCGGAAAGCTCATCTTCAACTCTAGAGAACCTTGCTATAGCTCAAGTGACTGATTAGGTTCAATGCTATACCACTACAATTATGCATATACAGGCTATACAGTGTACGTAGAGATATGCAGCTGCTCCAACTCACCGGACTTGGACAAAGACGCTTCTCATTACATTCTCAGTTGTCTCGTCCGAGTCAAGGGTATTCACTGGTGTGTGTGTGTGTGTGTGTGTGTGTGTGTATGAGAGAGAGAGAGAAAGAAGAGAAGATAATTGTTGAAGCTCTAACAAAAGCTCTGGGGACCCAGGTGAGGCCTTGGACTTACAGATCTTAGCCTTCATTTCGTCGTCTGCTTCCAGAGGCAGGGGCTGGAGAGAAAAGAGAGCAGACTTCAGTCATTGTACAGGGCTGCAGCTGGTAACTACTCCACCCTACAGTTCAACGTTGTTAAACCACGACATACACATGTTACTACACAGTGGGAGTTAGCACCCGATGAAGTCGTGACAAGAGATGGCTGCCAAAACATTACCACTATATAAGTACCTTTCCACCCTCAAAGTTTGGCCAGCAAATCGAGAGAGAGGAAATGCTAATTGCTAAATGGGCGCCCTCCATTTAGATTAAGTGTTGTTGGAGTGGCAACACACTACCAGTGACACAGCAGCTACTAAATACACAAATGGAAATTTAAGTCTACATGGTAAGTACCAAAGTTTGAATGTAGCACATTTATGAGTGATGAATAACATCTTGAGAGCGTAGTTACAGTTGGAATTGGCTAACACACCTCTTCAGAGGCTGGTCAGCTGCAGCTACACCAAACACTACATTTCTCACACTCCTGATCACTTAGCACTCACGGAGGATTCCATGAAGAAGGTCCAGAAGATGTCCATTCCCCTCTGTCTGAGGTCTACCGACTTGCAGTAGTTCTGGAAGCTGTACGCTACCAGGAAGAACAGCTGCAAGAGAAAGAGACAAGGAGGGATGGAGGGATGGAAGAAGGGAGCACGGAAGGTAAGGAGGGAGGGGCAAAGGAGAGAGGGAGGGAGTGAGGGAGGAAGGGAGGAAGGGAGGAAAGGAGGGAGGGATGGGAGGGAGGGAGGGAAAGAGGGAAGGAAGGAGGGAGGGAGGAAGGGAGGGAGGAAGGGAGGGAGGGAGGGATTGAGGGAGAAAAGATGTCATTAGGATAGCCTGAGACCTAAGCGGTACTGAATATATACCCCATCAGACTTTTACCAGTACTGAGAGTTTGCGAACTACAATGTCTGCTGGTAGCCATTTTTAGGCAGGTAGAATATGAACCTTTAAACTGGTGAGCTGCTACTAATATACTAGCACCACGACCCTATGATCTGAGATAGTTCTCCTTGCCCCCAACCTCCCACTCACACGACCCTATGATCTGAGATAGTTCTCCTCGCCCCCAACCTCCCACTCACCAGGTACTTCGGCTGCTTGTTAGAGTAGAGGTAGTGGACGAACACAGCCATGTGAGCTGGATGGGATGGGAGGGGAGGGGAGGGGAGGGGAGGGGAGGGGAGGGGAGGGGAGGGGAGGGGAGGGGAGGGGAGGGGAGGGGAGGGGAGGGGAGGGGAGGGGAGGGGAGGGGAGGGGAGGGGAGGGGAGGGGAGGGGAGGGGAGGGGAATGCGAAGGTATTTAGGTAGGCAGGCAAGTATGAGACAAATATTGGGTATAGATTAAAACCCTTCATCCTCAAAGCCTGACCGGCACCTTACCTGGGTTATTTCGTAGTTCCTGTATGGAAGAGAAGGGACCGGCCTCTGATGCCTGCAGAAGAGGAGATACCCCATAATTCCTAATTGTCAATTGGAGAGAAAGAAAAATCCCAGAAATATTTATGGGATCCAGCTGAGATTCGAACACCCAAGACCTCTTCCTCAGGAGGACATGCCACTAAGCCACTGGATGGCCCATTGCAGAGGAGGACATGCCACTAAGCCACTGGATGACCCATTGCAGAGGAGCGAAGATATTATATCTACAGGCCTCAGCAAACTCCAGTTGTTGTTTTTTCTCCCTCTCCAATTGACATACATGTATACAGCATATTTATTGGTGCTTACAGTAACTGACATCCATGTCATTTAATTTATATTTCTTACTTAAAGTCGTAAGGTCAGCCTTATACCGGTGGGTGGGCTTCTACTGAGGGTTGGCCATTTCGGAAATGAGTGTGACTTGTACCACCTAGACCTACTGTTAGCAGCGTAACCAGGCCTCCCCTCGCAGCTTTTTTTTTCTCGCAGCAGTAGAAACAACCATGACTGTGAGGGGAGGCCTGGGTATGAGGCTAACCCACTGCCCTATGGTGAGCTACACTCACTCCGTCCACTTCATCAGATAAGTCGTCGTCCGAAAGATCTGAGAACTCGGTGTGGAGGCCAGCGGTACCAGGAATGGAGGACTTCTTCGGCCGCCAGCCCCCCTTGGTGGAGTTCATGGTGCCGTTGGAGAAAGTGTGCGCCCTCAGTGGCTTGGGACTGTCAGACTGGAGGGAGGGAGGGAGGGGAGGGAGGGAAGGAGGGAGGGAGGGAGGGAAGGAGGGAGGGAGGGAATGGGAAGGAGGGAGGGAGGGAGAGAGGGAGGGGAGAGAGGGAGAGAGGGAGAGAGAGCTCGGCTGGTAAAAATTGCTATCAGAGGTAACCTTCTTATGCAGCTTCTGATTCGATTAAATACGTTAGGACCTTTGACAAGGGCTGTGATGGTACCACAACCCATTAGTGATTCAATTGAGCAATTGGTAAGGATAATTAAACAGTAATTAGCAGCGCTGTGGCCCATTACATTCTCCTACAAATTCATCATATAGCACTGATGACACTAACTAAGGCACAAAGAAATAGTTGTAAATAGTCAGACATGTGGCTGTGCTAACCTGCATAGAAGTAAGTTTGGTTAATTATTATTTAGTTGGTTAGAGTTAATTTTGGTTCTTGAATTTCTGCAAACTTTTTTGGAGCCTCTTCTATTTGTGCTATTGCTGTTCAGTGTAGCTACCTGCACTGAGGGGTCAAAGGTTTTATGATGACAAAATTTGCTGGAATTTTTATTTTGGCATTGTTGCCATGGCAACAAACTGTACCCTCCTACAATACCATGGCAACAAACCATATGATGGTAATTGCTGAATTATGTCATGTATTTATAGCTCATCTTCTATTTGTGCTACATATTGCTGTTTCAGTAGCTACCTGCATTGAGGGGTCAAAGGTTTTATGATGACAAAACTTGCTGGAAGCAACAAACTACTTGTACATGTACAATACCATGGCAACAAACTGTATGATGGCATTATGTCATGTAATTACTGTAATTACCTAGGTAACGGACAAGAGTATTACTTTGAAATTCAAGATACTTTAATGACCAACAGTTGGATACACAACTAACTTGTGTGTTCATTCTTTGGGATCAGACCATGCAAAATTTTAACACAAGCCTTATACACAGTAGGCAATTTAGTTGATGACAATCACATGATAATATTGTCAAATCACATGACAGTCATAAGACAAACATGTGACTCACTTTCGTACTGGTGTAGAACCCCTTGGTTGGAGAGGCACTAGGTGTAGGGTATCGCCTCGACGAGGGGCCGTCCTGTTCCTCTTCCCCCGACCTGCCTCCCAGTACCTTCCTCCGCAGAACTTCGTCATCAATTGCAGTGGTACGAGGGGGCTTGCCTTGGGGGAGGGGAGGGGAGGGGAGGGGAGGGGAGGGGAGGAGAGAGGAGGGAGGGAGGGAGGGAAGTAATGCATTTGAGACTTATATAACTTTCAGCGGTGGAGTAGCAGAAAGTATGTGCAGTTACCGGTGAGAGCTATTATGCTGGCAGACGTGGTGTTGATGTGGGCCTCGATGGAGGGAGACTTGGATGCTATCTCAGATTCTAGGATCTTCACAATTGACTCGCAATCGTGGAGCTATGCGTGAACACACGTACATGTAGAACAAGAAAGAATGGTGAGAGGGGAGGGGAGGGGAGGGGAGGGGAGGGGAGGGGGAGTGGAAGGAGAGAGTAAAAATGAATTTAGGTCATAACGACATTAATTGTGTACGTATGTACACATGTATGTGTGTGTGTGTATGTGTGTGTGTGTGTGCGTGTGTGTGTGTGCGTGTGTATCTGTTTTTGTGATGACTAGTGGCCATTCTTAATCATGGCCAACACACCTCTCTCTCCAGTTTATCGGAAGGGGACTTGCTGTAGTCCACCGACAGAGATTCGTACGTCTTCCGCTGTCTCTGGAGCATCCCCTTCAGACTCTGTAGGGTCAGCTCCTGCAGCTGTCTGGGAGGGGAGATCTGGGGGAGGGGGTGAGAAGATGTGAGGTGAGGGTGGTGTGAAGGTAGGGGTTTAGGAGGATGTAAAGAGGGAATTAAGGACTTGGGCACCACCACATGCACACATTAGTCTTACAGTACCTCGAGGCCTTGGTCCCGAGCGTGACCTGCAGGGAGGGAGAGAAAACAGTCCATTCACGTCTTGTCATGGTAGAGGAACTTAAGTACCATATTTGGTCATTTTAGGTTCCGGTCTAGGGTCAGCCACGTACAAGGGCGTGCCCATGCAGCCTAGCTTGTACCTTGCTGCTATAAGACAGGGTGGTTTGTAACACTCTTGTAACATCTGGTTGGTTATCAGAGCACAGCGTCAACCAATCAAATTGCGGAACTGACTTGAACTCTGTTCCCTAAATGGTCCACACTATTCACTAGCCTCACCCCCAGGTCCAGGTGCACACGTCGCCTTAGCTACATGTAGCTGAGGGCCTGGCACATTTCTCAAGTGCACTGGCCCAAATAGGCTGAAACAGCTGTCTGCAGTTTGCATTAGCAGGCAGGCATTTTGACCCTTCATTTACTTCCTCCTCTCCCATGTACATGTACCTACATGTATACATGTACATTTACCTGCACCTCTGGTCCCATTCCGAGGTAGCTTCCCGATGACGGTGAGGGTGACATGGGAGGAGTCTCGAATCATTTCCACCACCTCGTGGTGCTTGTGTCCCATCACACTGACTGTGTTCACCTGTAGGGTAGCCATATCACGGGGATCAGTATTACCACCATAATCAAATAGCAGGAGTATACAGTCAAGCATAACATGGTGGGCTCTTAATAGAAGATCACTCATCGCTATATATGTCCATAAAAGAGTACAAAAACTGTTCATCAGTTTGGCGAATATGTCTGAGTAGGCGTAACCCGGAAGTCATGTGATTTCTTGCCCCAACAATGTTCAACGATGCTACGTTATCACGTAAATAAATTTAACCCTTTCGTCAACGTAGTATTTTTAACCATGACAAAAGACTTATCCACCTGTCATAGAGGAATACAAAACCTGCATGGGCTCTTATTAGAATACAGACCCTACATGGGCTAGCTGTTTTGAGAAGAACGTATACAGACCTTGGGCTCTTATTAGAACCCATGTAGGGCTTTTATTAGAAGAACATACACAGACCATGGGCTCTTATTAGAACACAGACCCGTTCTTATTACACCCTGGGCTCTTAAATATATAGATAGTCCCTGGGGACATATTTGAGGACCGGTGTGGCTTCTCACCTTGATGATGCGGTCTCCTGCTAGGATACCTGCCCTGTCAGCAGAGCTGCCAGGAGTTACGATGTCCACAAATACGGGCATCTCTTTTGAGAGGGTGAAGCCGAAGCCATCTGTCTCTTTCTTCACAACTACTGTACGCTCTTGCCACAGCCGGCCTGTGTGTGCGTGTGTGTGTGTGTGTGTGTGTGAGTGTGAGTGAGTATGTGTGTGTGTGCATGCAGGCATTATACATGTAGTTCATGTTTTACTGTAGACACTCTAATTATGTGTCACCCCAAAAAAATTTGCCAACAGCTGAAACTCATAATTAACTGAACAAAGGAACCTATAGACACTCTAAAAACAGCTTGTATAGCTATATGTAGTTAGTGAAGTGTTTTGACAGCTGCGAAAACTGTGAATTTTTGACATAGTTAAACTCCAGACCAATCTCAAGCTACAGATGTAGCAAAAGCCATTGTAGCATGTGCAATAGGACAAATATGTCATTATTACAAACTTAAATGATGATTGGAAGAAACATGCACACCTGAACTGTAAGAAAACTGCAATTTAAGTGTTTGTAGACCAACCACTGAATAAGACAGTGACAGTACAGGGTACCAAGGTTGACCTTTAGTAATCAAGGTCACTTAGTGATTGGCTAGTCATGTACTGGACAAGTAGAGGGCCAAAATGAAGGTTTCTCTGTAGCAGAACCGCTGTTCGAAGGGTTTGACTTCTACATAACTACATTGTATTCTTCCAAGGAGAAGGATAACCAGGCCTGAATGAACAAATTATCTATGGGTAGATGTGTGTGCGCGTGTGTGCGTGTGTTGTGTGTTGTGTGCAATGAGTGTCCCCATGTATAGGATGTTGTCATGGGAAACCATAATATGTAGTATAGTGTGGGTGTAAGTTCCAAAACCCTTCATCACTCAAGGCTTTCTTCATTGTACATGATTGTGTAGTCTGTACACTTTGTGCCAGAAGTGAAGAAGGAAATGAACATTAGGTCACATCCACCACTATAGTGATGTGATACTTCAACAACTGACATTATCTCTCACAAGCTACACCTCTTCACAGTAGCTACACAACCGATACTTTGCATGTGAGCAGCTTTGGTGATAAATACCTACTTCAAACAACTTGGGCCATTATATGATAAGGCTCCTGAAGGTGCAAATACAATTTTGTTAGTCACTGACAAGTGAAAGTTGCAGCTGTTCACCATACTCAGTTTAATATTGTACTGTGAAATGCATGCAAATTACACAATCAATTATGGGATGCAGCACAAATACACATTCAGATATGGGATGCAACACACATGTTCACTCACAGTAAATTATTAATGGAACTATATGTATTTCAGCCAGGGGGGGGGGGGAGGGGGAGGGGGAGGGGAGGGGGAGGGGCGCACAAGATCCGCCTCCTTCGATCCACCAAAGCAAAGCTACATCAGAAAACAGCTTACCTTTCCGATCCACCAGCTGTGGGGCTAATATCTGTGGCTCCGTCATGGCTACTGGGGGGCGGGACGTCTAACTCTGTAAGGTAGGGCACATCTGAGCAGAAAGAGGGGTAGGACAGACAGGGGACAGTCACATGACCAACAAAAATAACCAAGTAACAGTCACATGATAATCACATGACAAACTATTATTCCAGCATCAAGTATGTATTCATGGCTATGAGATGCAGTACGTGTACATGAAAGGGGTTCATTGAGGAAAATCTCCAAGGAGGGGCAAAAGCACATTGGAAGACATTTTTGGGCATGTGTATAGTCAATTTTGAAGGGTTGAAATCCCAAGGGGGGGTGGGTGGGGGGGGGGGCAGATTCCCCCCCCCCCCCCCAAATGAAGTCCTGCATAACTAGGATATATACATGCATATGAGATTGTGTGTATTGTTTCATGAATAGCCAATTCCTCTGTTGAAAGTGTTTCACACAACCCACAGACTTACATGCGAGTAATACCTCTGAGAGATTGATGACATTATCACATCCTCTATTGATACTTCTATGCAGTAGTATACACAACAACCTCCCCATGTTTTTGATACCGAGAGACAAGCAGACAGGCACACTGACATGTTGCCATGGCAACGAGAAAACACTACAAACCTGAGGGAGGGTTTTGTCTCAGCAAGCAGAGCATGACAAGCAAACACAGGATCTGTAGCATACATCTCCATAGTGTTCATCATTGCACACACTGTTCATATTTTAGTGGTTGCATGGCACATTCTCAGAAAATTATCCATGCTGGGCTGTGGTTCAATATTTTCACTCCACTATCACAACACCAACTCTTTGGGATAATTAGTTACCTCACTGTTTGTGCATGAGTATGCACTTGCATCACCATGGCAACAAAACAATGCTACACAACACTGTGTTACAGGCTCAAGTATGGGCAAACTCTCAGTACAAAGCCTAGCATTAGTATCAGTCCACCCAGGGCTGCCCACTCCCGAATATTAACCCATCACTGAGAGCATGACATTAGTTCACTCCTAGTCCACTAAGCCAGCCCTGAGTATAAACCCACCCCTGAGTATAAAGCACCCCTGTGAGTATAAGCCCACTATAAGCTCACCACTGAGTATAAGCCTATTCATGAACGTAAGACCTCCAGAGTGGCCCACTGTCAGCCCTGTACCCTAGGCTACCAAGCGTGTACTCAGGGCCATATATAGCCACTAGGGCATCCTGTGGAGTAGCTACATGTACTAATCACAGGAAGAGTTGAATGGAGAGATTAGAAGAGGGGCAAAGTTGTGATTCAAAGATTCGGCGTGCTCAACAATTGGTCTCTTGAATTGCTGTACTCAGCAACCAGCTTCCGTGTGGCAAGTGGACCCTGAAGAAGGCTATAGCATATAGCCAAAAGGGCAGCTTTTGATGAAGATTTTGACAAGTATTTTAGGACTTGAAGAAGGCTACAGCATAATAGCCGAAATGTCAGCTTTTGATGAAGATCTTGACAAGCATTTTGGATAAATTCTACTAGCCAACTTAGAAGAATCCTCGAAGAATATTCAACAATGAATAAATTGAACATGAACCCTTTTGGCATAGTACAGATCTATATTGTGCCAAAAGATATACATGTATGCAATAAATTGTAATATAGCACCAACAGGTAACAACAGTGAAATTACTTCAGCTGGCTTCTGTGGTGATTGGCCCAATTGCACTACAAAGACTTGATCAGACATGGAATCTGCATCACTAGGAGCCCATCACCCACCAGCACAGGAGTATACAACTAGGCATTCATACATGCATGTTACATGTAACATTCATACAGGCATGTAACAGCTAGCCAGATGATACATGTAACATGATGGGTAGCAGTATGCACATGCTACATGTACAGCGGACTATGGAAAGAGACCTGAATAAAATAAATGCTCATAAAGTTAAAACACTTCGATATTAAGGGACAATACAGCAAGCAATATGAGATTCTGTGCAATTCACTTTAGCGTAACTGTAACTGTGGGCCTGGTACATTTTCTCACGTGCATGACGTGTAGGTTACATGTATGTAGACTGTGGACAGACATAAAGAGGCATGTAGACTGGGAATGCGGCATGTAGACTGGGAATGGGATATGTAGACTGGGAATGGAGCATGTACATGTAGACTGGGACGGGCCTATACTAAGATTGCTTAGTGGGCTAAGGGGGTGGCCAAGGGTGCCTCAAGATTAAGGATGGAATTTCTCAGGCTGTGGGGGGCCAAAAAAAAGACCCCAAGACCTCAGGAGAGAAAGTTGTCACAGTTATTGGGCTGAGGGGGGCCCAGGGAGTCTCTCACGATTTGGCAGAGTTAGGGGCGGAACTGCTCACGACTTTGCCATGCTTGAGGGTGGCCAAGTACAAAGCTATGAGCACGCTATTGCTCATCTGATTTTAATTGCCAAGTAAGTGCCGAGCTGATGGCCCGTGACATGGGATGATGGCTTTGCTCAACTTAGCATGCCGAGTTCATTAACAACCAGCAAATGGGCAACTCTTTCCAAACAATGCACAATTTGTCCTCAAAATTTGTGACCTCTAGAGGTATACATTAATAGCAATCAGGAATGAATTCTCTGCTTGCCTAATCACTAGAGGTCTGCATTCTCCTTCGCCAAAGGCAATCCGAGATTCTGTGCTCTGAAAGGATCTACAACTACGACTCTGCTCTACACTATCTGCCATGTGACTATCACATGCTCTACACTATCACATACATGCACATGCACATACAGGATCATGCATGCAACTATCTACCATGTGACTATCACATGCTCTAGCTACACTATCACATACATGTACAGGACCATGCATGCAACATCCCAACACTATCTACCATGTGACTATCACATGCTCTAGCTACACTATCACATACATGTACATGTACAGGACCATGCATGCAACATCCCAATACTATCTACCATGTGACTATTACATGCTCTACACTATCACATACATACACAGTACATGTTGGCCAAAGGATTCAAGACTCTAGTGGATTGAGGATACAGTGTTTTGAGAAACACACTCTGATCCAGACTACATGGCTACAACAAGTCACCAAGCTGGGGGTCATTGTCAAGTTATAATTAGGGATTTCCCATAGCAACAAGCATACATGATCTGGAGCATACCCTAGGGACTGTGGTGATAAGGGTATCATAATGAAACTGCAATAGCAATTACAGACAAGCAGATTACATTAAGGGTAATCTTGATATGTACCATACAGCTAACTCTCCTGGACACACACACACACACACACACACACACACACACACACACACACACACACACACACACACACACACACACACACACACACACACAGTAATGTAATTATGCATGTCAGAGTATGTCTGTAACTGGATTCTGAAGGAGACAGCTCTTGAACATTTGTCTCAATTTGTGCCACTTAACAAGGAATTCACTCCTCATTTGTACCCATAAGAAGCCTCTTTAGCTATTGGCATCCCATTACCAAAGTCAGGCAGAGGTCAGAGGGCAAACACAATTTTGGGATTGGGATAGCATACAAGAGCAACAGGTGAGAAGCCATACCAATACCTCTCTCTAAAAAGGAAGTGCCCTCTCATTCCTAGACCACTGCTTAATTGATTGGGGGGGGGGGGGTGCACAGTTCTACTGCTATCCTAAACGTTGGATATGACTCAGGGGTTAGGATAGCTGAGTTCTGACAAGACCCTGATGATAGATATGATACAGCAGAACACTAACAGAGGTAAGCAGTGCATGAAAGTTTGAACATTAATGATGTGAATGAGCACCTAGTTTCATTCAAGGATCGCTCATGTCACATCACGGATAGCATGGCGTACTCCATGCAAGCAGAGGTGGCTACAATACCTGTTGTAACTAGACAGTAGAATTAATATACACAATTAAAGGTTTAGTAGCTTTAGTTGGTTGGTTACCAGAATATTGACCTTACGTAACTGGATGGTTACATATATACTGCTCACCAAAAATTAGTGTACTACAGTGTACAGCTAAGTGGACTATAGTATACCAGCTAAGTTGACTATACTAGTATAGTATACTATAGTGTACAGCTAAGTTGACTATAGTATACTATAGTGTACAGCTAAGTTGACTATAGTATACTATAGTGTAAAGCTAAGTTGACTATAGTATACTATAGTGTAAAGCTAAGTTGACTATAGCATACTATAGTATATAAAAAAGGTCATCTTTCATTTACGCAAATAAGTTGAAACACAGAACAAGAAGACTAACTTGTCTCTAGCTTGTGATAACCTTTTAACTACCACACCATGGGTATTCAGTTACCTACCTCACATGCAATTTGTCTTTCTCACAAAACGAAGTATAGTATTTCATCAACCCATTGCCCAATAGAGTAAGAGTCACGTATTGCTGTAGGCCAGGTCGAGTTCCTGATTACTGCAGACAAAAGTAACTGCATTAGCTTAGCAGGACCCAATAAGGGGATGGGATATGCCTGAGCTGAGTGTCAGATTACAAAGTAGTCACTCTATTGTGTGCCAGTCCTTTCTGAGAGCTTTCACCTGTATTAGATCCTGGAACTGTCCCAACAGAAGCAGTTGCCTGTTAGTGCACTAAATAGCGGTATCGCCCATACAGAGGCAGCTCCCTGTTAGTGCATTAAATAGCTCCGCCGCCCAACTGAGACAGCTGCCTGTTATTGCACTAAATAGCTGTGTCGCCCAACTGAGACAGCTGCCTGTTAGCGCATTAAATAGCTATGCCGCCCATACAGAGGAAATACAAACTGGCCTAGATGTCAAAGTGTCCCACTGGCAAGCGCCACTAGCGGGTTTAGTAGTTATATACACAAAGCTTGCCTACAGCTCCTCTGGTCAGGGGCTCTAGTAGGAGCACCTGATTGGAAGGTACCGCATTCAATCCCCAGATGGGCTCTGATTTTTTCCTTTTTTTATTTTTTATTCTCGCTCTCTCTCATTGTTTTCCCCCCATCTGTATGAACATACAATTGTGTAAGTAGACTAAAGGAGAGGAGTATAAATGTTCCTAGCCATAGATACTGTTCGTTCTTCTATTCCAGACGTCATTACACCACAATTAAGGCACAGCTGCAACCATAAATCAGGTACTTCAGTCTCGTATAGAAGCCTGGAAATACCAGACTTTCAATTAAGGGACAGAGAAGGTGCTGACAATGGTTTCACATTAGAATTTGATGTGGTCTAAACAGCAGAAGGTATAACAGTAAGATGGCTGTCTCACATGACTCACCTTCCTGGAGGACAACAAATGGTATCCAATTCCTGGGTTGATAAAAGAAGCATTCTCTAGCTATTCACAGCCCTTCATGTGAAGTCAGTCAGTGCCTAACCAGCCTTGACTTAGCGGTTAACTTGGATCAGTTGCTAGGGAATGGTGCTATTCCTCTCAAAAATGATAACGCTATCCCAACCTTCAAGTGGCTCTCTCTGCCCCTAGCCTAACACCCAGACGAGTCTCTAGTCTAGGTCATCCACCTTAGTTTCTTGTTTTCAGTGGTGCGAGAGGAAACATCGCCTGAATAAGAAGTCCTGGATCTGTTCCTTTGAGAAATAAACACAATATAAGCCAATAGGATGCTACTGTTGAGCACATCTAAAGAAGGAGGCCTGGGTTCCTGTCACGTATCAGTATAGCTAGTGCAACAGTCCTGTGTAGTTGCTAAGGAACAGTGCTATAATCTAACCACTTAAGGTACTAATAATTTCCCCTTGAAATGACCTGCCTCCACCTATCCCTTAATCGACTATATAAACCAGTAACTATGACTTGTGTAAATAAACAGTAAATCTTTCTATACTCTAGAATTTCACATTCTGTACAATTAAGGGTACAGTGGAGACCAGGAAATATAGTTGAGAGAACACAGCACCTGAATACCAGATAAGATAGGACTTTACACAGAGTGACACAAAGTATAATCTCTTTTCCCATTATCACCTGGCTCTGATAAGTGGTGAAAGGCTTTAGACACAAAGCTAGTAGGTACATCACAGTTTGCTAAAATGGGACAATTAGTGCTCACACCTTGGAAATCATTAAGCATTTGCATATCAGAAACAAGCTCCACCCACCTTCCAAGAATAGCAAAAGGCAACCTCTAACTACACATAAATCGCTAAAGATTATCGCAATCCAATATACTTTCTACACACCCCAGAACAATGTTTCATAGACTACATAGCAGTGTGTAATCAGCAACCAATTTTCAACCTTTGCGCTACAAGGTCAAAGAAACCAGCTAGGAATTGCTGTCTACTCACAGGAATAATTAATTCACTGGGTAGTCCATGAAACATGATACATGCTGACTGAACAGTACAATAGCTTCTGGAGCATCGAACAAACTTTTCTCTATTACTAAAGTTTCAATTTCACCACTTCGCTAAGTGACTGCAGATCTTTCTGCCATTCTTGAAAGCCAGATTCTGTAAAACTTTGAGTAGCTGGCTTGCAAATCTAGTGACAGCAGATCTTCAGAATCAAACAGGGATGCATACATTCGACCCGCAAACAAACCTGGGATCCATGTTCAAACTGTATAGACAAACACAAATAGTCACTGCGCCCTATAGGATAGCTATATCTCTATGGTACGGAAATGTTTGTAGAGTCTCGCGTACAATTTACTTTAGCTCGCGACCAGTGTAAACTGCCCCATATTGTAAACCCGATCGCTTACCTATTTCACTGGTAGAACTTTGGCGATGGCGGTAGCTCACTTCAGACTAAACTATAACTCAGGAACTGCTGTACTACTTAGCACTAATACGCTACGATCAGCGTGTACTCAGGCAGCCATGTTAGTAAGCAAACCTCCCACGAATTCAGTAACCTTTGATCGCTTAGAATCTAGGATATTTTAGGATTCTAACGCTCAACGGGAAACGGTCACATGATACAATTGGATAGAGAAGCCGCACGTGTCTTACTTATATCCACTCCTGTGTATACAGTCCTGTCGATGTTGACCGCGGACTATGGCTGGAGAGGCGGACGATTTACTAATAAACACAGACGTGAGCGATAATGACACTGGAAGCGGCTCAGTTGTCGTGCTAGGGGAGCGGAGGGTGAACACACGAAAGTTGCCGGCAGGAGTCTGGATCTTCGAGAAAGTTGGCTTGTGTAACCTCTGGCCTAGGCGAGGGTAAGACGGGGGAGCTCAACTTGATCAAAGTATTTATGTAGAAATCGTTTGGGGTAGTATAATTTTAACGGTATCGAGCGTTGATTCCTAACGATGTCCAACCCCTGCCAATGTGGCTGCTGATAATGTGTCTAGCCCCTCCCCCTTTTCTCAAGGCGATAAGGCTGTATCGAGATTATTGTAGACTGGTTTGGAAAGAGTGGATAATACTCTTGGTTTCAGGGTTGGCGTTAAAATTTATTCCGCAAAAGAAATGGTTAAAAAATTGGTTCAGGATTTTCGTACTAAGGGCAAAATAGCTCCACCCAGCGGTGTGTATACAGACAGACTGACATGGCTACTTCACCCCTATAGCTCCACCCAGCGGTGTGTATACAGACAGACTGACATGGCTACTTCACCCCTATAGCTCCACCCAGCGGTGTGTATACAGACAGACTGACATGGCTACTTCACCCCTATTTGATTAAAACAAGGACCAGCGATACGCCACAGCACTTGTATGCGGTCGTGGCACATATATCTCCTAGTGATTTTAACAGCTTGTCTCAAAAGCGTCCACACAAGGCTCCTCGCTATTTGCAGCGTTTTTGCTGAATTGGTTTCTTTAACTTGTCTACATGTAGCTTTGATTCTCAAGTATCCACAACAGTGCTAAAACCTCTGTTACTGTAGTCATGTAGTCGGTGTGGATTATTAGTGTCTGAATGTAAAGTTGTTCATAGAAGCTTTTAATTCCTACTATAGTCCGTCTGTGTAGCTTACTGGTGTGAACGTAAATTGGTTTATGGCAATGAGAAAGTAACTTTTCCAGTTTTGATAGCCCTGCTGGATTAACCATCAGATGGTTGGTACATGTGTTCAGTGTTGATTAGTGTGTCTCTGAGCATTGAATGTCATTTCGTTGAACTCTACATAATAGTTAGATACCGAGACCAAGGGATCTACGCGATTTAGAAACCCGAAGGCCCGGGGCTGTAGCGTCCCGAGCGAAGCGAGGGTGCTACTAAGGGCCTGAGGGTTTCTAAATCGCGTAGATCCCATTGGTCGAGGCGTCTAACTGATTTAGACCATAGCAACAGGCTCTACGTAGCAACACAAGTTAGTTCACTTACCTGAGTAGTCGATAGCCGACATGGACTATAAACAGATTATGCCCAGAGGATAAGGGCACTAAGTTGACAAGCCGGGCACTAAGTGATTTAGTGCCCTCCAGTTGACCAATGAGATTTGCATAAATCAGTGAAGTATGGTCTAAGTAGTAATGTTGATCATGTGACTTTGTTTGCATTCCTCATGAGATTTGAGGATATGGTCTAGTGTGTCATGGCAACCACAGTATTCCAACTAGTGTATGCCTTAGCCTGTAATCAATTGATTGTTGTCGGTAGTTGCTTTTAAGTATGGGACAGTTGATTTTTGGTACTTAATGCTTATTGTGTCAAGACTAAGCTAGGGCCATGCCAATTTAATTTTATGTTGCTTGGGCCAAAAGACCTTCCAAATATGGTCGGTAGGTCGTCTTAAAAATGATAATAATAGTCACATGATCAGTCCTTAATTGCAACACTTCACGGCATAACGTAGGATTGGCTGCAACCAAGAATTCTACGAAGGAATTTTCCGCTCACAATCTTAGGCTTTTGGATGGTCTTGAGGCACTTTTCACCCGTGCACTGAGCCATATAACACACCCTATTTTCATACTGCGTATTTATACGTATGTGCATGCGTAATAGATTATGTAATTAATTATCATCTTTGAATCGTTTTTACAAAGAGCTGGGTTGATCGGGCCCGAGCAACATAAAATTAAATGGGTAAGGCCTATTATACTTACGCGTGAATGCAGCTCAATCACATTTTCCCTATTGATCATCAACTGGTACGCAGAAATTTCTTAATACGTTCCTAAGTGTAAAGGCTTTCTGTATGTAATGTAATAATATTTCTACGAAAAGCTCTTGACCTCCACTGTTAGACCAACTTTCAACAGCAGAAACGTTCAGAAAAGTCTTCAGTGGAGAGCTACAGGAGAGAACATTTTGCAGCTTTTACTGGCAGACTTTTTGAACCATTATTGCATCCAAAACACAGGGACCCACCATTCACTGATTGCGTAGGCTACTAAACGCATGATGTCATTCGTTCCCATTCAAGCTCATCACATGATCTCATTACATTCAAGCATGACCTAATTAAAACGGTAGTTGACTCACTTAAAAGGCTAATTTAAGCAGTTCTCTCGCAATGAAAATTAAATGAGTGAGACTGTGGTATTGTGTGCGCTCACTAAAACTAAAAAGTGAAATAATAATTATGTGGAATGGCACATGCATGGCTATGTCTCGGTGCACACTAACAGAACAGCTACTGCTGGGGCAGTTTCACTATTTGGCATGTTGTAGCCCATATAAACTTAATATTCTTTTCCCGTGTGTAAAATGTAAGCCCACGCGAACAGGGATTTACCGGATATTACTTGTGCATCAACATCTCAGCTGCTTCATGTCCATAATTAGAAATCACTTTCTCCTTTCAGCCACAAGGTTTTGGTCTACTTTCTGACGTTCCTCTGCTATACTGCCTACCATCTCTCCAGGAAGCCCTTCAGTGTAGTCAAGGTAGGTGTGGTCAAGGTGGGTGTGGTCAAGGTGGGTGTGGTCAAGGTGGGTGTGGTAGAGGTGGTTTGGTCAAGGATCAAAACAGATAGCCAGATTATTTTGTGGGAGAATATTCACAATTTTTGTGGTGCAGTCATTGTGCACTAATGTTTAATTCTCGAATCTCTAATAAGCATGTGTAGCATCAGCTGTACAGATACATATACATGTACATATCGGAGGGTACATGTAGATATAGATCATTATGGAAAATTTCTCCTTCAAAATGGTATGCTAAAAAGAGTGTATGCAACCTGAGTCTTTACCCTTCTTCCTCCCTCCCCTCCCTCCCTCCCCCCTCCCTCCTTCTCCCCCCCCTCCCTCCTTCCCTCCCCCCCCTCCCTCCCTCCTTCCCTCCCTCCCCCCCTTCCCCTTGTTTTACAAGGTGGTGCTGTGTCCTAGATGTGGCTCCAATACTTCCTCTGGGGGTAGTAACAACACTGAGCTGCAGGCATCATCACAGGGTTGGGCACCCTTTAGTGAGTGCACAACCTAGTTGTTAATGTCTGTGTATCTGGCCACCCATTTCCTACAAGTAGGTGGAGGGATCATCACAGGGTTGGGCACCCTTTAGTGAGTGCACAACCTAGTTGTTAATGTCAGTGTATCTGGCCACCCATTTCCTACAAGTAGGTGGAGGGATCATCACAGGGTTGGGCACCCTTTAGTGAGTGCACAACCTAGTTGTTAATGTCCGTGTATCTTGCCACCCATTTCCTACAAGTAGGTGGAGGGATCATCACAGGGTTGGGCACCCTTTAGTGAGTGCACAACCTAGTTGTTAATGTCTGTGTATCTGGCCACCCATTTCCTACAAGTAGGCGGCAGCTAAATGCCATTTAACAGGGTCTCGTACAGGGGAGGAGGGGGCTGGAATCCACCCCCCTCCCCAGCAAGAGCAGAGATCTGCCTAGGTCACTTTGAGTGGTGGTCAAAAATTGATCTCCCTGATACTTATTTTGTGCTAAACTGACTTCTTCCTATGTACTGTAAGTGGTGGAAATAGCTGAGAGGTGGTCAAAAAAGCTGAGAGGTGGTCAAAAAAGCTGAGAGGCGGTCAGGCCCGACCACTGCCGACCAGTGTGGGCAGAACCCTGAAGAGTTTTCCCCTCTGCAGCCAATCAATACTTTTTATAGCTAACCTTTAGGGCCCATTGGTACTACAGGCTGAGTGCTCAAGTATGTAGTCTCACTGGCAAAAGGTAGAGAAATGCCGCCATGTTTTGATCAGCCCCCACCTAAGCTGAATCATACTACCTGTTTTTGAGTTTTCAAAGGTCATATTTGTTGCCAAAAAATTTGGGGAAGGCCAGGTACATGTACATGTACATTTTTTGCATGTGATATGTGCTGCTACGTGTGCCAGCAACTGGGTGCCCAGAGCAGACGTCACTAATGTTAGTTCTATCGATTTTCGAAGTGTTAGTCTGCTTGTCCAGTTAGGGGCACTGTTGAGTTGGAGCTCAGAAAAGGAAGTGGATGATCTTGAGCTGGTCCATTGACTTGGCAGAAGACTCCATGTTGTGAACTTACTTGACATCAGTCTGTTAGGCCATGGCTACTGATATATAAAGCTGTGATTGCTAAAGTTTTGTACATTATCCACTTGCAATAGTCAATATCAAGTAGATTTACTAAACAATATTATAGCATAGATAAGTTTAGATATTGGAGATTCCTTGTCCTTTTCCTAGCAGCTTAGAATTCACTCTCCAGCGTACACCAATTGCACATCACCTCCAACTCACCTGCTTCTGTCTAAAGGTCACAGCGATTAGACTCAGTAGTAGCTGTTTCAATGAAACCACACCTGTCCATTTGGTGTCATAGGAGCGGTTGCATCCATCAGTGTTGTGACAATAGCAGCTGTGTGTGGTAATGCTCCAGGTCTTCTCTAACCCAATAGCTTAATTTCACTGATGCCTCTATTTGCACAATGTCTTCTTTGACTTGCAGACAACAAGAATGGACACACTCTCCTGGGAGCTGTGGACTACTCCTATTTGTTTGCATATGCCCTTTGCATGTTCCTAAGGTACACACACATACACACACACACACACACACACACACACATACACACACACACACACAATTTTATTCACACGCTAGCATACATATATGTGGACATATACATTGCACGTACACATGCATGCACACATACGTGCACGTATAAATAGACTGATTGTACATACTCCATCCTAAAATTCCTCTCCTCCCCCTTTTCCCTGCCCCCCTGCCCTCTCATTCCCTTCTCCACAGTGGTGTGATAGCCGACAGAACAAACCTGCGATATTTCCTAACCATAGGAATGCTAGGTATGGCTGATTTGACGTATGTTTCATGTATATAATTTCTCAGCACATCTGATTCACCACTTGCACATACACATGCTGTACTCTGAGAGGGACACCTAATGCTTTAGAATGTATACTCTCTGGTAGCTGGCTAACTCAGGCCTTGCAACATGATTTACAAGTAGATATACTCACTTCAGCTACCTTGCTTGCTTCACTTGCAACCATCAGAGGCGTCAGTCAGGCTGTAGGTCAAAGTCTCTCGCTTTAGCTACTTACTTAGCGTCTGTCAGGGTGTCGTTCCAAGTCGAAGTCGGAGGTCAGGACAACTATTTCTCGTGTATTCTCATGCAATCGAAGCACAGGTGATTAGATGATGTCACACCCGTGACAGACAGACAGAGAGTATATTGATAAAGTTTCTACTCATCACTTATGAAAAAATTTCTTAGAGCTGGATGACAACTGCATGGAAAACCCCAGGCTTGATGAGTTTTTGCATATCACTTATGCAAGGACTTATTAGTGCTGGACAACAGAACCCCCCCCAGCACTGTGCAGGAAACACTGGGCAGTGGAGTCCGGGCTATAGAAGGCATGCTTGAGCATGCAGTGGAGCATTCTTTGAGCTATTACTGGCTTCATATCGTATGACAGCTCTCGCGCTTCTTTGTGGTGTGATTGCAATGCTGAGAGTAAGCTGAGCATCGATTACCAAGGCATGCTACTTGAATCTCTTTTCACATGCACACAGTTGTGTCTGCCATCCTGAAAATACAACACTTATGTATGTACTATACTAGGGTATTTTAATAAGGCAAGTTTTATTTTAGGGTTTGAGAATTGGAACAGGGATGATTTTAAAGCATTATTAAAGCTAGTTAAGAGCTTTGTATTACTGATATGGGAGACTAGGAAGAAGGAATTGTATGGTGATCAGGATTGTGTGGTCTCTGGTTGTTCTTGCTCTTGTCCTCTGACTGGAGGTCTTACAAGCTCCGCCTGCGTCTGTGGGTGCGTGGTCAATGGCGTAAGCGCTACGGCAGCAACATGAGTATATTATTATTATTATAATTGATAAATAAAATTTAAATTAATTTTTTTGTGGCATTTCTATAAAGAGAAGCTTGGAGGGGAAAGAAGAGAGAGAGAAAAAAAGAAAAAGAGAGAGAGAAAAAAAAAGAAGAAACTTGAGAAAAAGAAAAAAACAAAAGCCTAGGGAGCCTCCCATCCCTCCTGGAGTGTCAGACACCCGGAGCGCTGGATAGGCGATGGCTGGGAATCACAGGAGGCCTTGTAACGTACCCAGTCATCCTTTTAGTTTCGGAGTTCCCGAAGGAAAGTTACCGACGTATTGGCTGTAGGCTTAGAAAGTCAAGAATCAGATTGCACGCGTGCGCCTCGAACACGCGACCCGATACATGGGGAGGCCACGTTCCGACCCCAGGCTGAAACGAACGCGCCACCTTGACTTCCCGTCAGATGGGGCAAAAATTGAGGCTTATATACCTGTAACGGTGATGTGCGTTAAATGGAAGTTTTCCTAGACTGCGCGCACAACTGCAGCAGGATGGCTAGAGCGTCCCGCTATCATGGCTATAGTACAAGCACTGGGGATAAAGGTTAGGTAGCTACAGATATCGCTATGAACCTAGCTATCGGGCTAGCCCCACCCCTCGCAGGGGTGGGGCTAGCCCGGTAAACATAAGCAGCCTCATAGCGATTGCTATGCATATAGATTTCTGTGAACTGTTGACGATAGCAGTACAGGTTGTGCTGGTGGAAAGTGGATTCATCATCCAGTCACCCTCAGTACTGAAAGCCCATGAAACAGTTACAAAGCTACTGCAGTGGTGTGGCAATCCTGCTCATCATCCAGCACTTTGCCCATTTTCATTAGAGCTTGCCATGAGTTATACGCCTATAAAATATCAGAGATACTATAGACCGTATGCTTTATAGTATCTATTGTCTAGCTATAACTGTGTACATGCATGAATCAAGGCTCACTGTCAGAACCAGAGCGGTCTAACCGAACTCGTCATGTCCCCCCCCCCAGAATGTGCTTTCCGAACTCCAAGTCTAAAGAATTATTTATAAGTTTGACCGTCCAGTAGGGAGGGAGGGTAGTAGGCTTCTTGTTTCTCTCTCTTTCTCCAACAGCTGTTTCTCCTCTGTGTAGGCTAAAACTGTATAACTGTGTACTACATACTCTTGTAAAACCTATTAAAGCCCCGAAAAGCTTTTACAACTTTGGTACCCTAAGCCGTTGCAGTTCTTGGTGACGCTCCAGCCTTCTCAATATTACTTTCGGCCTCATGCATTCAGTCGCGGCGCGCGCATGCAAGTGAAATAGGAAAGTCAGCGTATTTGCGGTATGGGGCAGCCCCGGTCCGTCCACCCGTCGTCCGTCGTCCACGACAAAAATTGGCAACTGACTACACTAAAGGGCTCACTCACGCTCGCCAATAATCAACCCCTGAAGTAAAGATACCTTCCATTATTAGGCTGGTTCAGCCTGCATGTACTTGACCTAGTCCTCTAGGTTGCAAGCAAGCATGATAGGGGCTAGCTTGTCACATATTCTATAATCTCTACTTGGTTGCATCTTTTCAAATTCTCTTTACAACTACACGTATAAACTTTGGTAGCAGAATTACAATTATCTCCCAGTGTTATACCTTGCTGGTCCCAAGGTGCATGTAGTAGATGTTTTCACTATACATAGTGCTAAAGGATAGATGTCACATGACAGACCTTGCTTACATGTATAACCTTTGCCAGGCTATACTGAACCAAGCCTTTTTGGTACTCAATTACTTTGCTCACTCTCGTTTTTCTAACATGCAGTGGGCAAGGAGGCCTGGGAACAAGGCTAATGACAGCTATAGATTTACCATGAGAGTATAAGCTTATGAAGGTTTGATCTGTTGTTGTTCAACAGGCAGTGCAATTAGCGTTGCATTGGTGGGCGTGGCTCGCTTTGCCAACATCCACCACATTGGCTACTTCATTGCAATGCAGATATTTGGAGGAGCAATGCAGGTACAGTGGTGTGGGTGAATCAGCAAAGACACTGGCTATACGTACATGTAGCTTTTGACTGAAATTGCTTCTGGTCTCATTCCCACTCTTTCATTCCCATTTTCCAGTCTACAGGGTGGCCTGGAGTGGTGGCAGTGATGGGAAACTGGTTTGGGAAACAGCGGTACATGCTAATGTCTGTCTCATGCATACTTACTCACCTAGCCCAGAGAGCCTGTGGCTTCATACTAGCCTCCTACCCAGTCTTCCCCTCATACCTTTTTTCGCAGCCGTGGTAAAGCTTCATACAGGCTGTAGCGGCTTCGGTAGCTTGTATGTTAATGGTGTACATGTAGTTACTAATGTGTCTCAATGACTGGTTTGAATCAATCCAAGTTCACGGTTTGTTTTCATGAACATACATTCCCGAGCATGCCTGGCTACCCGGACATGCACACAAGCATATTACACACTTTTCGATGCTTGCTTACACGTTTTGTACCGATAGATCACTCTTTGAAGTTTTGCATGAAGGTGAAGCGTGGAGATTTTGCGATAGTATGTACAGAGTAAGGTCATTAAATCACCTGGACCTTACTGAACTGCTGTTATGGCAGGAATCTCCCCACACTGATCAATAGTGGTCAGGTCTGAACGGTATTCTCAAAATGCATGTAGGAAGAAAGTCATTTTAGCTGAAATAAGGATTATGGAGATTATATTCAAAGCAGAACTTACATGTGATCATGTGACTAGCTAATTGGTTGAAGAGCATGTGACCAGGACATGTGATCATGTGACTATAGCTAATCAATTGAAGAGTACCTGACCAGGACCAAGTGTGATTGGTATATTATATTATTGGACCAATACCCTAATTATCTGATTGGTTGGAGATGAGGTAACCGGAAATAATATGCATTAATGTCCACTCCCTTCCAGCCGAGGGTTTCTTCTGGGATTGTGGAACACTCACACGTCTCTCGGCAACATCCTTGGGACGGTGATTCCGTCCTTCTGGGCCAACGCGAAGGACTGGGGCTGGTCCTTTGTTGTTCCAGCCTTTATCATGGCAGGGATGGGCGTCATCATATTTCTCTTCCTGGTCTCTGGTGCGTTTGTGCACTGTTTTTAGTAATTGTTATTCATACGCCTAAATTTCTCTCTTACACAAGCTAAAAAAAACAGTAGCAGACGATTTTCGGTGGTTGGAATACCAAGCATAGTTTACTGTGTGAACTTGAACTATTCCTTTATATGGAAAACCTGTCCATTTAGTACTCTAAATTAGATGGCGGGCATCTTATAGTCATGAGTCAACACTGAGGGTGGGCATTATTTAGAGGCTGTGTCTTACATAAACCTAATGAGATTCAGCAATCAGTAATAGAGGACAACATCAATTGTCAGAGAAAAAAACCACCGTAGGTCCATTCTAGGCTCCCACTTGTAACTGTGATATTCCCTTAATTTTAAGATTTAATTGTGGTATTACTGTTTTGCTCTAGATCCCCAGCTCGTTGGTCTGCCACCTCCAGTTCATCACCTGGTGAGATAATATAGTGGGACATAACATAAATTAAGGGCTACAGAAATAACTACATGCTTATCTACACATGCTAACTGAGAAGCCGTCGTTGAATAGTTATTTTCTATTTAGCGTTTCTGTAGAGCATGTTATTTTGTTATATCGGGATCTACTTGCTAAACTTAAGCATTAGAATTATGGTCTTTACTCGAGAATGGCTGCAGTAGCAGAGTCTCCTTTACCCTCCCCATATCTCCCTTTTCAGAAAAATGAAAATCCACCAGAGACTCCACCCCCAAAGGAGACAAGCTTCGAGGAAGGGTACAGGGAAAAGGAAGGGGACAGAACAGCAAATGGTCCTTTCATCTCAGACGGGGTAGCTAGTGTTTCCCAGACTGGAGACAAGCAGCGTGGTCCTGTGCAGGTAGAGCTGTATGGGCTAGCCAGCTGTTATCGTGTGTTTCACAAGAGATGACTGTTCTATCTTGTTTCCCTAGAGAAAGAAAAGAGCTGTCAGTTTCTTCACAGCACTCATGATACCAGTGAGGAGCTACATGTATGTGTGTACTACCTTTACGTAATATGTATGAGCATAGCAAGTGTTTATCAGTGAATACCTTAAAGGCAGTATCTCAATCTGCCTGGAAAAGGTTTTGTGGCTTTCCCTAAAATGTAAAATTGATAAGAACTTGAACTATAAAAATGTATGCCACTTTCCCTCCCCCTCCCTCTTCCTTCCCCTTCCTCCCCCTCCCACCTCCTGCTGAACCTGTTAGGGTGTGATAGAGTTTGCTGTGTCTCTGTTCTTCAACAAACTAGTCAGCTACACTTTCCTCTACTGGCTGCCACTCTATGTACAGTTCTCATGTGAGTGTGCTCAGTGATTATTAGGGTTGGGAGTCTCCTCTTTACAAACCTAGAACCCCCTAGAGTTTTTTGGATACTAGTCTTGTATGAAAGAATGTCTGGTTTTCTAAATGAAATTTCTTGTCACGGACTCCATATTTGCTCACAATAATCTTGTATGTGATTGGTCACTGTATATACATACATGTATATTTTAAATTTTCATTGAACTGACTAATAGTAATAGTATTGGGGGCTATGTCATAGCAACTTTACGGAAGTACTAAGAGCTGCAATCTGATTGGAGCTTGGGAATTTGCAGCAGAAAGGTGTCTGTGACAAGAAATTTCATTTAGGACACCAGACGTTCTTCATTGGGAGTGTGTGAACGTCTGGGCATGAGACTACTTGGATACATACAATGACATTTATGCCACATTTATAGTTTTCCACCTCTGACAGAGTCACCCTGCATGGTTATTATTTCTGATATGCACTTAGCTGTGACGCTGTATAGTACACTATGGACATATCTAGAGCTCTAGCTGCATGCCTGTCTATGTCCTCATGGGCTCTTGCACCATTTCAATCACCCCCTGCAGTGAAATTGAGTGGTAAGAAAGCAGACTGGCTCTCCACCTTCTTCGATGTGGGGGGAATCATAGGTGAGTTTAGGTGGAGGTAGAGAGAGCCACTACAGAGGGGGGGGGCGGTGCTATATCTTGATATCTACTCCTACAGGGGGAATTTCAGCTGGTCTCATCTCAGACCTTCTTCGGGCCCGAGCCGTCACTTGTGCTGTCATGCTGATACTGGCAGTGCCATCGGTGAGTTTGAGTCGTCAGCAGGAGTTCAAGGCGGGGAGGATTCATTGCAGTAGTTTCTTCCCTTCTCCAGCTCTTTTGTTTTCGCTACTTTGGAGATGACCACCTGGCATTGTATATAGGTAGGTGGGAGCTGAATACTGTAATCGTGTGATGCTATCATCTTCTTTAGGAGCAGCCGGTTAGTATAGCCTTCATCCCGAGGGACAATTTTGGCTCTATATAGCATTCAAATATTTGCACCAATTTTACAGTAGTTACTTTTAGTAAACCCTTTACTGAACTACCGTGCACGCCTGTAACAACACAAATCAGCTACTTTTATTAGCCTCGTTCCCAGGCTCCACTCCCCAGCTTTTCTCGCACCGTGTAGAACCGCTTTTCTATACGGTGCGAGAAAAAGCTGGGGAGTGGAGCCTTGGGAACGAGGCTAACTTTTATCACTCTAGTGAAGTCATGCATCATGCAAGTCTGTCATGCAACCTACTAAACACTTCATTATGCACAACACGCACACACAGTTCTCCTGATAGTTTGTGGTTCATTTATCAATGGTCCTTATGCCATTATCACGACAGCTGTCTCAAGTGACTTGGTGAGTATGAGAGTCTCGTGCATGTTGCGTGTATGGACTGAAGTATGTATTTGAGTAGAATCAGGTATTATCTTCTAGTATTCAGGCCAGCCTTCAGTTAATAGTTGCAAATCAAGCAATCAGCCATCTAGTCCACACACTTCCTGTCTTTACTCCAGTCTACTCAGTCCCAATCCATCTGATTCTCTCCCCACTCCAGTCTACCCTATCATAACTACAATTCCTCCTTTGCTTGCTCCAGTCTATTCGCAAAGTCCCAGCCCTATAACCCTATTTCTGTCTCCATTCCAGGGCACTCACAAGTCCCTCAGGGGGGACCAGAATGCTAAGGCAACGGTCACAGCCATTATTGATGGAACCGGATCACTAGGTCTGTACATATATTAGAAATGCGTTAGTAAGCACTGTGACCTGACTGGTTATTGCCCCTTCACCTGTAGGAGCTGCCTGTGGGCCTCTGATAGTAGGGTTGATCACTGATCGATCTGTAAGTTGCAGCTTTCACATCACCATGTGTCTGTTTTCATCACAGATATGGGTTATGTTTTGGTGTATGTATGTATTAGATGCACATCATTTCATGCAGACTCAAAACTCAAGGATTGAAGCTGGGTATAGTACTAAACATACATCCATACACACATGCATACACACACAGAATTGGAATAATGTCTTCTACTTACTCATGGGATCGTGCTTTGTCTCGGCACTTGTAAGTCTCTAGATCTGACAGTTGAGATGGTAGTTATCTAAAAGTATATCTGCCTTAAATCGTCAGCTAGTACATAACTGCATATAGGTGGTCTCCATAGCATCTACTAGGGGCTGCTCTGTGTGTGTTGTATGTTTGTGTTTGCATGTAATGTACTTGACTTGTTTGTCATGTTCTGCAATGATGGTATGTTTATTTCACATAGAAAACTTGCAATTATGGCTTGGCGTCAGTTAATTAGAATGAGTTGGATAATCACTGAAAGTAGAGCATATAAAATAACTTTGGTAGTTACTGTTTGAATGCTTATTACTGACCTGTATGTGTTCCACTCCTCTTTTATATGTAAAATTAGCAAGTGTGGAATAAACATGTAATTACATCATAAAGCTGGTTTTATTGCCAGAGGATATGTGATAATGTGATTGGAGTTTCTTTCAGTTCTTAGTTCGTTTGGTGATCACGGAAGTAAAACCCTGGATCTTAAAATTATTGCGCTCAGGGTAAGTCTCTATCCTTCCCCACATGCACAATTATTGTATGTTGCTAGTGTTTAATGAGGAGCGGGAACTAGAACTGGGCAGAAAATGTGTTGTAAGAGGACTGATGTATCAATACTGCTTGGTGTCTGTGGTGCCATTTTCATACTGTTATAGCTTCAGAAAGTGGTTTACCAAGAGTATAGAGGATGAAATAAGGAAAAAAAAGAGAACTTGTCCCTCGATGCTCAAAAAGTCACTGTTGAGTACAGGAAGTGCTTGAGAAATGTGGTAATTACAGTGTCAAATAAGAGACTACTGTATAACCATAACACAATTCTGCTTTATGGACTATCTTGCGGGTCTTCTCTTGCATAGCTACCTTGTGCTTATTGAAAAACATGTGGTTCTACAAACACAGTAAATCAAAGCTACAAACGTAATCCAAACTATTTAAGAGGCACAAGTGAGTTCTCTTGCTCCTTATTTCATGTGCTCTTGGTTTTACCCATGCTATAGGCTCATGGATAGAATAAGGCACAGACACCAGGAAGAGTCCATTGAACTTCAGGCCCTCACAAGCTCTCTTTAGTTGGAGCTGCCCAGAAATTCCCATTCAACAACATTCACTTTCAGTATACAATCTACTTTACAAAGTAGTAGTCAACTGTGTAATGTATAATTTCTCACTTGGTAGCTTATGTGGTCATTGCCTCACTATAACAACTACTATGTTGTAAAAGTTTTTATTCTAACATTAAATCTTTGTGTAGCCTAGTACCCAGGCCACACTCCCCCACGAAAGAGTGGCCTGCTACACACTGTTTGCGCATGCGCATAATTAGCATGTTTTTATGGTAGTCGTAAAATATCGAATATTTATCTGTACATTGTTACGTATAGGAACCATGTTTTATGAAAATGAAAAGTGAAGACAGCAAGCTTTGAGACCGGTACTGATGATTTTTCACCAGGTAGATGCCGAGAAAGTGATTGTTAGTTTGAGTCTTCAATCCCAATTGCCTTTGAAAGGCCTAATCTGAGGCAATTCTGAATTTCGATGGTAAGAGAGCTACCACGGTCTTAGTGTATTGAAAATTACAGGTCCTTTTACTATTCCTGATTGCTTATAAAGCCATTTCAGTTGTAGAAATCAGAACCTAGTTCTTATATACTCATATACTGCCTCCGTACCATGTGACTGAACTGGCTTACGAATACGTTTAGTGGCCATTTTTCATAAATTCTTGCGTGTGTGCGAACAGTGTGTACCAGGTCACTCTTTCGTGGACTGGGAACGAAGCTAATCTTTGTGTCACTGTTTTTCTATCCGTTTAGCTATATTGCGATGTTATAGCATCAACCTCAAAGGCCCGCAAGAGTGCCTATAAAAAGAACAGCGTGCTGTGTGAATTTGTATACTATTTTATACTTGTGTGGATGATTTATATTCTGTTACAAATATTGTGATGATTGACAGAAATACTGTGCAAACATGATTCATAGGAGAGAGGGGAGTTGGGATGCATTTGATGTGGTAATTAGTATTCTACAAAAATTGATGTTAAGTAGCTCCTTACTAATCAATGGACGGAAAGTTGTGCACAAAAAAAATTGAATGTGCTGTAACATGTCTTTTAATCACCCACACCTGCATGCATATACACTATTACTGTATTGAGTTGAGAATATGTTATGCTGATTCAGTTATTACTGCAGTATTCCATCAGTGGTTCACGTAGTTCAATGAAGGTAACGGGCACCTGAGGATTGCCAGGTGGATGGGTAGTGTGAGTTGCTTGATGTGTTGCTTGATTCTGATTCTGTTGCTGGCTATTGGTCCTCAGTTTAAGACTGTTCATTTTGGCTGCTATCTGCTGAAAGTGATGATTTTCTTGACATAATGCTTTAATCCTGATCACAATGTGATGTAGCACAATGACACAGAAAGTAACAAAGGCAATGCCTACCGATGTGTAGGTTAGAACAGTCTGATTTTTGGGACTGTATAATGATGCCGTGGAAGTGATGCCTAGGTTGAGGTAGAAGGAGTACTCAAGCATATTCAGATACTTGACTTTGTATACATGTTGTGACATAGAAACATAAAGGAAGACAATAAATATTGTAAGGATAATAGTGAACAGGTTGATGGTTGGGTCTCCAAACACATTTACTGAGAATACTAGAAAAAGTATAGCACGAACCAGCAGTAGAAGTCCAGTCCAGTAGCGATGTTTGTCCTTATAAGGTCCTGTGTAGGCATCAAAGAGAGGCTTGAATTTCCCAATCCAAAACAGAGCTCTGTATTTTGATTTCAGTTGAAGGCACTGGATAAACAAGAGCACAGCTGTGTAGGGTAGGGAGAGGACCAGAAGTACTAGCAGAGCGGCCATGAACAGTGGAATGTGTTTTCCTTTCAGGTAGTCGACATTTCCATCATAAAGCCAGACTCTTCTGACAGACCCATCAGGGTATTCCAGGGTGGTAGACGAGAAAATAGTGATTGTGAGCCGCAACAGTTTGGCGTAGGAAAGGAGAAATAGTGTTGCTAGAACTTGTACTGCATTCCTGCCTGATATTCTTGCAGCTGCTGTGTAGTAGTGGCTGGACACAATTATTAGAATGACAATGCACCAGATGTATACTGGGAAGACAAACTGAAGCCATGTCTTTGCATAGGCATCCATACCATCGTAGAGGCATGCTTCAAACCCGAGGTCAAGGTTCATCCAGGCAACGAACAAACTGAGAATTGACTGGTTAAGGTTGTGGGGAAAGAAAGCAGCCTGGTTTGCTCGGACTATGTTGGCATAGAAGATGAAGCCATTGATAGTTCCCACTGACACTGTGAGGTTGAGAATCATTAAGAAGACCACTAAGACAATGCCAGCAATTACAAAAGTGGGGATGAATAAAATCAACCAGAGACTTGAGCACTGTTTGCAGTTGGAGGATCCCAGTACATGACTGAGGTAGTGCTGACATGCCCCACAGAGAATCCCAGAGCGATGGAAGGCACACTGCTCATCTGGGTTGTCTAGGCTGAGGTTGAGGTTGTGGGGCTTACAGTAGTCAAATGGATGGTTCCGATGTACTATAACTCCAGTTAGCACTCCTTTATGAAACGTTGCATTCACCCATACCTGTGCATCCTTGTAAATTCTTCCAGTTTTGATGTTGCATTGAATTCCAAGAGTTTGAAGCCGTGGGTGACAGACACAGACTGTGTTATCCATTATAAACCCCAGTGGGCAAGGTTGCAAGTCTATGTGTATAACTACATTGTGAAACTGTTTTTTAGGAGATACAGGAAAATCATTTATAGTCTCGTTCATCACAAACAACAGTTCTTTATCAATATTTGACTGCACTGTCAGAATGACATCTTCCACAGTGTTAGCTGATTTTACTGTATAACTCAAATGTGAACAAAACTGTTCTACTTTCTGTACCTGTTGCAGACTGTCAAAGGTTGATTTGATGGGTGCATTTGTTTGACGAAACCAAGCATGAACTGTTGAAGGTACAGTACCATACATTTGACCAACACCTACTGCAGAGATATGGAATGTTTGTCCAGGGTAGACTTTGACAGTGTGATAGGTGATGTTACATACAGGCTTTGAGTCAGAGCATATGCAAACACGAACTGGTTCAGAGGACACAGTTGAAAGATCTGAACTTCTGTATTAATTTCAAATAGTTTTTTAAAAGCTACATATGCTGGAAACAATTGATTTGATCTAATGTGGCATAGTTTAACCCACCCACCAAATATTGCACTTCCTGCAACACCACTTGTATTGTTAGTGAACACCATTAAGCCAGTTTTATTTTCATTCTGAAGTTCATCAAATTTAAAGTCAGTTTCTTTTCCGTTTAACTGTCTATTCTTGTGATCATAACAGCATTGTAATTGTCTAATTGTATCAACATAAATTGCACCTCCATAATGTTTAGCATGGTTTCTTGTGAAATTGGCAATATGCGCTGTGGTCATAGAATATGTAAGAATTATTTCTGACTGTTCATACAATGCTATAGCCCCTCCATCATAGCCTTCATTCTCCACAAATTGCACGTTGCCTTCAATGTAAAGTTGTGATGCACGAGCATATATTGCACCAGTTGTTTCTCCTCTGTTTCTCAGAAATGTAGTGTTACCTTGAAACCTGACTAAACTGTACCATATTTGGATTGGAGCATAGCTATCCTCTGTTTCTGCAGTGTTGTGCATGAAGTTGACGTTGTT
Organism: Phakellia ventilabrum; assembly: GCA_963921505.1. Taxonomy (NCBI): domain Eukaryota; kingdom Metazoa; phylum Porifera; class Demospongiae; order Axinellida; family Axinellidae; genus Phakellia; species Phakellia ventilabrum. The sequence continues at coordinate 8,646,031 of OY997379.1, read as the reverse complement.
TAATGTTGCAATTGTGTGTTGAAGTCTTAGTGCTAACAAGTTGCTATGAAAAGTAGTGTTGATGAATGTGAAGTTCCAAATTAGTTCACCAGTATACCATCCCTGTGTATGTACTGCATGAGCATTATGAGCAAAATAACTTTGTGATATGATTATAGTAACAGTATGCTGTTTGAATATTTCACATTGAGTAAGGTTTCTGGTTCCTATTAGCAAATTCAATCCTCTGTAATATGAGTGACTGCAATTAATACTGTTTAGATGAATTGTTACACTATTCAAAGTGCAATAACTTAATACTCTAAGAGTAAAATTTCCATCATTAGCATTTGCTATCACCATTCTGATATTTAATGAAACCTTATATGACGTTTGTGTTGTAATAGCAATCAAGCCAGCTGCATATGTTGACAATATTTCAGTATCAGCTGTTTGATTGTGTGCAAATCTACCAAACAAAAGTTTTGAGTCAAATATAGAAAGCTCTACTGATTTAAGACCTGGTGTGAAAAAGGTAGTATCCATGAAAAGAAGAACACAGTTTGGATTGTTCCTAATGAAGGAGGACTGAGATATAGTGGAATGCCCAATTACATGGAGCAGTAGAATTGTAGATACTGATTCTGGAAATTGTTATATTGGTCACATCAATGAAGTATAAGGCTGGAGAGCTTTGGGTATAGATATCTTCAAATCCGTATAATGTGATTTCTGAAAGTGTTGTGATCTTGCATATCTCTAGTTCTACTTCCAATGGCAGTACTGCTCCACATTGATAAAGATGAAGGTTTGTAATGGACAAATTTGTGATTTGTATGAACACAAATCCTAGCTCTCTACCTTTGATACACTGAATTGTACTGCCACTCCCTTCTAGTGTGATGTTACTAACATTTGCAATGACTATACTTCTATTGGTATCAGTGGTGTGATTACCAGGTAGAAAGATGATTCTGGTATTGGAGGAGAAGTAGTTCATTGGATTTTCAGCAATATGTGAAAGTGTGTAGCACAGCTGGGTATTGTGAGGGCAGCTGTGTTCCTTCTCTGGAGTGACATAGATGACCCTGCAGCTGCCATTTGTCACACTGAGACACAGGACTATGATGATGACTAGAGAGTGGACTCCTGCATTCATGATTGCCCAGCTGACTCTTCAATATCACTAGTCTAAAAAGTCGTAGCTCTTTATTTGATGAGTACAGCAATCTAAACGTGGTAAAGATTTTGCATAGAAGAAATCATTACTAACGTATGTAACATAATCTTTATAAGTATTTTAATGCACCTATTTTGAATCTAAATTGTGGAGGCCTGTTAAAGTATTAGCATGTTGTCATTTATAAACACAATAATTTAAGCTACACAAAGTAGTAATTATAAAAACCAACCGTGGGTTCCCACCTAATTGCTTGAATCTCTTCCTTAGTAACTATTCCTTCACTTGCCTTGTGCTCTTTGCTCGGTAGATACACTGCAACAGATGCAACAGGATCCTTGTATTTTAGTATTAAATGCAAAATCTGTTTTATGTCGTTATATATCAATAGTGATGACATGTTATCTTTCTGATAAAACCAATAATTTCAGTTTCACAGTGTAACCACCACGGCTGTATTTGCTTTGTAAACTTAGATTTTATGTAACTGTCATGGTAGTAGCTAGTTAATATGATTGCTATATTTGTCGTTACAACCACACAAACAGCCATGCAAACATCAGTAATATTTGCATAACAAAAGATACTGTTTTGCTAAAGGTACGGAGGTGTGTAACAGTGCCAATCACTTTTGTTACACAATTAGTTAATATTCTGAGTAACAATTTTTCCTCTTTGGCTCTCTGTTTGGTGGGTAAAAAATCTCATCCTGAAGTAAGATCACCCATCCTTAATTTTGTGTTTCTTCACTTACTCTGTGCTCTTTGCAGCTGACCTTTTTAGCTACACTATAGCAGCTCCAAAAAGATCCTAGAGTTCTGTATTAAGTGTCAAATCTGTTTGTGCCAGCACCAATGTTATCTGATGCTGAATTTTAGTTTCACAATGTAAGTATCATACTGAGTTTTGTCTCCCAATAGCTGCACTTTGTAAACTTTCATTTTCCCAAGACTACATGCAACTCTCATGGTAGTAACAATCATGATCTTGTTACTACCATGAGAGTTGCATGTAGTCTTGGTATATTATATTAATCAAGTGTTCAAGTACTGTTGCTAATTGCAGTGCATAAACAGATGCTGCCAAAGGCCAGACATGTGGGGGATTCCATGCACCTCGATACTGTACACAACTTAAGGGAGAGATCATTACGGTCAGTTGACCTCTCCTGTGCAGGATGTGGTGGCAAGGGTAATATCAAATAGTGTTGTTTTTTTCTGCACTGTTAAAACTGTGCGTTGATTGCACCTATTAACATACATAAGCATCCCACCATCGTGTCTATTGTGATAAAGGTGGTACAATTATTGGTAATGAGATTTTTGAATCTGTTATTTCCTCACACAGCCATGTCTCAACAACGCACCACTCCTTAACAGTTATTTTCACAGCGAACACACAAATTGAGAATAACCTGTACTGAAGAATTCAAAGGGTGGAGTGGGGTAATTACTGAAGTCAGTGTTAAATCTTGACAAACAGGATGAGTATATAGCTAGCTATGCCTTCTACAACTGAGAAAAGAAATATTCATTTCAGAAACAGACGAGTTGTGTGTGATACTTACACCCAGGATAGGAAATGTGTCTAGTGGTCCTTAACTGGCTGCAAAATAGTAGCATCTAGCTACATTTAAAGGGGTCGGGATTGTGGGCTCTTCTATGGGACAGTTTGTAACTAATACTATAACCAACCATTCGCATCACCGGTTGAGAAAGTTTACCATTTGACTACGCAGCAACCCAATATTGTTTTAATATATAGAAGCCAGATGCTCATTATGGGAGGGAAGTCTGAGCATTACACTAGCATATTACAGCTGCTATAGGGCAACATCCTCACTTGGTAATAACCGTTCAGCTTTATGTATCCATTGCCTTGCTTGGAATATTGCCAGTAGTAATTTAATTTGCAAATATTGTGTTGATCGTACAAAATAAACTACAAACCATTAACAATGTGCAAGCACAGGTAAAGGTAAGATCCTTTACCAGTTAATTTAGTTTTGCAAAAAAGAAAATAATATACAAAAAATAAGCACTTGCATTTTTTTTCATTTATATAGTGAACATTGGACAGAGTCTCACTGATATGAAGTTATTTATGTGATGTATGTGCCAGTGATAGTGGTATGCATGTTATTAGTATTGTTTGTCGAATTGACATTTAATTATTACCGCAGTACTCCAGCAGTGGTTCACGTAGTTCAATGAAGGTAATGGGCACCTGAGGATTGCCAGGTGGATGAGTAGTGTGACCTGGTTGATGCGTTTCTTGATTCTGATTCCGTTTGTGGCTATTGATCCTCTGTTTAATGTCATTTGTTATCTGCTGAAAATAATGATTTTGTTGACATAATTCTTTAATCCTGATCACAGTGTGATATAGCACAATGACACAGAAAGTAACAAAGGCAATACCTACTGATGTGTAGGTTAGAGCAGTCTGATTTTCTGTAGTAAGTCTAGTGAACAGTAATGCTGTGGAGGTGATGCCTAGGTTGAGGAAAGAGGAGTATTCAAGCATGTTCAAATACTTCACTCTATACACATGTTTTGAAATTGCCACATAAATGAGGAGTAAGGACATCATGGTGGCAGTAGCAAACAAGTTGATTGCAGGGTCTCCAAACACATTTACTGAGAAGATCTGGAAGAGTATAACACGAACCAGCAGTAGGAGTCCAGTCCAGTAGCGGTGTTTGTCCTTATAAGGCCCTGTGTAGGCATCAAAGAGAGGCTTGAATTTCCCAATCCAAAACAGAACTCTGTGTTTTGATTTCTATTGAAGGCACTGGATAAACAAGAGCAGGGCTGTGTAGGGCAGGGAGAGGACCAGAAGTACTAGCAGAGCAGCCATGAATAATGGAATATGTTTTCCTTTCAGGTAGTCCACATTTCCATCATAAAGCCAGACTCTTCTGACAGATCCATCAGGGTATTCCAGGGTGGTAGATGAGAATATAGTAATAGTGAGTCTCAACAATTTAGCATAGGATAGAAGGAGAAGTGTTGCTAGAGCTTGAACTGCATTCCTGCCTGATATTTTTGCCGCAGTTGTGTAATAGTGGCTGGAAACAATGATTAAAATAACAATGAACCAGATGTATATTGGGAAGATAAACTGAAGCCATGTCTTTGCATAGGCATCCATACCATTGTAGAAGCATACTTCAAATCCTAGGTCAAGGTTCATCCAGGCAATGAACCAACTGAGTAGTGACTTGTTAATGTTGTGTGGAAAGAAAACAGCCTGGTTTGCTCTGACTATGTTGGCATAGAAGATGAGGCCATTGATAGTTCCCACTGACACTGTGAGGTTGAGAATCATCAAAAAGACTACTAAAACAATGCCAGCAATTGCAAAAGTAGGGATGAACAAAATTGACCATAAACTTGAGCACTGTTTGCAGTTGGAGGATCCCAGTACATGACTGAGGTTGTGCTGGCATGCCCCACAGAGAACCCCTGAGCGATGGAAGGCACACTGCTCATCTGGGTTGTCTAGGCTGAGGTTGAGGTTGTGGGGCTTACAGTAGTCAAATGGATGGTTCTGATGTACTATAACTCCAGTTTGTACTCCTTCATGAAATGTGGCATTCACCCATACCCGTACATCTTTGTAAATTCTTCCAGTTGTGATGTTGCATTGAATTCCGAGAGTTAGAAGCTGTGGGTGACAGACACAGGTTGTTTTATTTATTATAATGGACCCCAGTGGACATGTTTGCAAATCTACGTGTATAACTAAGTTATAAAATTGTTTTTCAAGAGATATAATAGATTTAGGAAAGGGATTTGACCAATTCAGGTTAGCCAACACTTCTTTACTGATATTTGACTGCACTGTTAGAATGATGTCTTCCGCAGTGTTAGCTGATTTTACTGTATAACTCAATTGTGAGCAAAACTTTTCTACTTTTTGTACCTGTTGTAACCTCTCAATATTTGGTTGCATAGTTGAATTTGTTTGAGAAACTGAGCATGAATTATTGAGGGTACAGTGCCATACATTTGACCAACACCTACTGCAGAGATTTGGAATGTTTGTCCAGGGTAGACTGTCACAGTGTGATAGGTGATGTTACATACAGGCTTTGAGTCAGAGCATATGCAAACGCGAACTGGTTCAGAGGACACTGGTGAGAGATCTGAACTGTTGTATTAATTTCAAATAGTTTTGAAATACACATATCCCGGGAAAAATGTATTCCTGGGTGGATGTTGCATAGTTTAACCCACCCACCATATATTGCACTTCCTGCAACACCACTTGTATTGTTAGTGAAAACCATTACAGCAGTTTTATTTTAGTATTGATTAGCCATTAAGGTTAACCAAGTAGGCGCTATAGTAAACGCAATCTAATTGTAAGGTAGTTTTGATTTTATCAATGTAAATTGCACCTCCACAATAGTCTAGCATAGTTTCTTGTGAAATTGACTTTGAAATTACTTATAGAGTATCTAGTTGTTATTTTTGACCACTCATACAATGCTATAGCCCCTCCATAATGGGCTTCATTCTCCACAAATTGCACATTGCCTTGAAAATAAAGTTGTGATCTATGAGCATATATTGCACCAGCCTTTTCTCCACTGTTTCTGAGAAATGTAGCATTATCAACTATGCGGTCCTGTATTTGGATTGGAGCATTGCTATCATACCTGCCTTGAAAAAAAAGGTGTGATCTATGGGCATATATTGCACCAGCTCTTTCTCCTCTGTTTCTGAGAAATGTAGCGTTACCAACTACACTGTCGTGTATTTGGATTGAAGCATTGCTATCATCCATGCCTTGAAAATAAAGTTGTGATTCATCAGCATATATTGCACCAGCTGTTTCTCCTCTGTTTCTGAGAAATATAGCGTTACCTTGAAACCTGACCAAACTGCTGTGCAATTGGATTGGAGCATTGTCTATTTCTGCAGTGTTGTATATGAAGCTGACGCTGTTTAATATTGCATCAGTCAATTTAAGTGTTAGTGCTAATGAGTTGCTATAAAAAGTGGTATTGACAAAAGTAAGACTCCCAAATCTTCGAGTGTAGATGTTCCATCTCCATATAACTACCGCATGAGAATTGCGACCAAAATGACTTTGTGATATAGTCACAGTATACGACTTGAGTGGTTTACTAGGAGAAGGAAAGTAAACAATATTGTCTGAATGTATCTGCAAAGCCAATCCTGTATAATTTGAGTGACTGCAGTTAACATTGTGTAGAAGGATTTTTACACTGTTTCTATTCAAAGAATTTGTGCAAAAAAATAAATTTCCAAAATTATTAGCATGTACTGTCACATTGCTGATATTTAGTGAAACCTTGTACGACATTTGTCTTGTATTAGCTCTCAAGCCAGTTGTAAAAAAAGAACGATTGTACTCCTTTAAATTGTATTTATTTGTTGGTCTTGTTCCAGTGTTTATAGATATACCAAACAAAAAGTTAGAGTCAAATATCGAAAGCTCTACTGATTGAAGACCTGGTGTGAAAGAGGCAGTATCCATGAACAGAAGAGCACAATTTGGATTGTTCCTAACAAAGGAAGACTGAGATATAGTGGAATGTCCAATTACATTGAGCCCCAGTAGTCCTGGACCAGTAGAATTGTAGATACAGACTCTGGAAATTGTTATATTGGTCACTTGAATCAAGTACAAGGCGGGAGAGCTCTTGGTATAGAAATCTTTGCTTATGGCTGCATATTCATCAAGCAACTTTGAAAGTGTTGTGATTTTGTATATCTCCAGTTCTACTTCCGATGGCAGTACTGCTCCACAGTGATAAAGGTGAAGGTTTGTAATGGACAAATTTGTGACTCGTATGAACACAAATCCCAGCTCTATATCTTTGATACACTGAATTGTACTGCCACTCCCTTCTAGTGTGATGTTACTAACATTTGCAATGACTATACTTCTATTGGAATCACTGGTGTGATTACCAGGTAAAAAGATGATTCTGGTATTGGAGGGGAAGTAGTTCATTGGGTTTTCAGCAATATGTGACAGTGTGTAGCACAGCTGGGTATTGTGAGGGCAGCTGTGTTCCTTCTCTGGAGTGACATAGATGACCCTGCAGCTGCCATTTGTCACACTGAGACACAGGACTATGATGATGACTAGAGGTTGGACTCCTGCATTCATTGTTGCTTTATTACCGGGGGGGGGGGGGGGGGGGTAATTTAATAATTTAGTATGAGTATAGCAATTATATCTGCAGTGAAAGCTAAGCAGAACAGTAAAATAATTGTGGGAATTCTCAGTTTATTCCCTTTTCGAATAGGTGGCTGGTATACACAGTGAGGGGCTGACAGTGGCATAAACAGATACAGACGGGCTGTGTATGGCAGGAACTGTGAAGCAAGTGTGACACAAGTAACATAGTTAGATTAGACAACCAGTCTCTACTTATTACAATGGTCCAATTATTAGAACATGATTCTGAATACCTAAAAGTACTATGAGTCTATGTAGCTCAAGGCCATTTTAAATGTACAGCTGACTGGACACTCTGACAGTCTGTAGCAATTCTGAGCTTATATACTCAGCAAGGGGCATGACTGATAATGGTACAGACAGATAGCTATATATGGATAGGCGGTATATCAGATGTGAACAAGTGCTGAGACCAGTAACATGATTAGATCAGACAACCAGTCTCTGCATTATAAACTCACTATGATCCAATTATTAGAGCAATTACTACTGTTGCCTGCAGGAAGTTAGTTCTCTGATAATAATTCAAGAACAAACTTAGGTTTTCAACTCTCTGCTTGGGAGTGAAAAATCTTGTCATGAAGTAAGCTTATCTATTACCCATCACTAACTTACTAAGATTGTGTTGCTTCACTTACCTTGTAGTTAAAGATCTTTTGTAGTTACACTGCAGCAGCTTCAAGAAGATCGCGTGGTAAACTGTTATGCCAGTACCAATTTATCTGATGATGTCTTCCTTATGAATTTCAGTTTCATCATGTAAGCATCATGCTGACCATTGTTTCTCAATAGCTGCACTTTATAAACTTGAGCAACTACATACAACTCTCATGGTAATAACAAGATCATGATTGTTATATGTTATTGCTTCATGCTATAACCAGCTACAGGCACATAAATAATCAAGCATGTCATAATAAAATACCCAAGCTAATAATGTTAGTAAACTTCATTGCAGCATTTAATCACACTTCTTTATGCTGAAAAGGAGCCATAAAAGTGTGATTAAAACATTGCAAATAATTTTATAAAACATCCAACTAATTCTGCTCACTAGAGAAAACTCTTTCTAAGGTAGGTGTTTACTCAATACTAGTATATGAGTAATTCTTGAGAATACAGTAACAACCACCATGCCAGATTTTTTGCAATTATTATCCTAGCCTTAGCTAGTTTCATTGGGTACATATGCAAATACCTGAGGCTTGGCCTACTGCCTATGCGCACAGGCTCTTAGGTTCCTTTATGGTACATGTAATCATGTATGATGTAATTCATGAGGTAAATGCTCAAATACGTATTTGATCTTACACCATTGATCGTTCCCACTGACACTGTGAGGTTGAGAATCGTTAGGAAAAACACCAAGACAATGCTAGCAGTTGCATAAGTAGAGATGAACAATGAAACTTGAGCACTGTTTGCAGTTGGAGGATCCCAGTACATGACTGAGGTTGTGAGGATGACCTTAAGTCCATTACCCTTCGTCCTCATTTCTCAAAAGGCTGAATCATAGTCTTAAACATGTACAATTACAATCAGCTTTAAGTAATTGTCTTTGTGGAATGTTCTTCACAGCGACATACTGGCTCCAATTTCCAGATTGTTTACACAGCTACAACACTTCACTCTCCTTCTGACTCCAGTGAATAGCTGTCCAGTATTTTATGGATTCTCCCCTGCCTAAAGACCCACTCTGCTAGGCCATAGTCCAGGTTAGAGAATGTGGAACACCTACTTGTTATTACTATTACTGTGTAGGAGCAGTGATCTAACTTCTCAGTGGTATCACTACCTGCAGTAGGAAGATGGCATGTTCCCTATGTACATAATATGTTCATGAAAACTGAGAGCATCAGTTTCACAGAGAAGTACTTTCATTGCACTTTTGCTACCTACAATTGCAAGGTTTGATTCTTATGATATTACGATGAAAGGGTATACTAGGTGTGCGTACAGCACTTAAGTTTCCCAATCCTCATTTATGGGCTCCTCCAGCTATCACATACTATATAGGCGCTTCATGAATATATGAGGTAAGACAAAAGACATCAAAAGAGTCTACCAAACTTCAGACCCTCACAAGCTCAGCATAGCCAGCCAGTGTTCTGTCTGTGATGATCTTCTTTCCCGTCCACCATGCAGTCTATCCCTCCTGGCACAGTCCATGCACCCACTTCATGAATAAAGTAAGGAAAAAGACATCAAAAGATGTCAAAACAGTCTACCAGACTTCAGATCCTCACAAGCTCAGCATAGCCAGCCAGAAACATGCAGTCAGTACACATGCACTTCCAGTTTGCTCACATAGCGCACTTTGCATGCATTATACCTCCCATAGACTCTAATTAACAACCTCTCATTTGATAGTAACCTTTCATCATTACATGTTCATTGTGAAACATTTGTTATTATGCAGACATTGTGCTGGTTGTACAGAAAATTAACACTGTGCAAACACAGGCAGAGGGACTACCACTGTATGCATGTGATTTAATATGTACAAACGTTGTGTTTGAAAATAGTATACAAAAGCAAGTGCTTGCATGTTTCTTCCATGTATGTGGACAGTCTTACTGCATAAAGTTGTTTATGTGATGTGCTATAGATAGTGTGCAAGTGATAGTAATATGCAATAACGTTAGTATTGTTTGTTGAGTTGAGATTTAATTATTACTACAGTACTCCAGCAGTGGTTCACGTAGTTCAATGAAGGTAATGGGCACCTGAGGATTGCCAGGTGGATGGGTAGTGTGACCTGGCTGATGTGTTTCTTGATTCTGATTCTGATGGTACCTCAGTTGAAGGCCATTCATTTTGGTGATTATCAGCTGAAAGTAATGATTTTGTTGGCATAATGCTTTAATCCTGATCACAGTGTGATGTAGCACAATGACACAGAAAGTAACAAAGGCGATACCTACTGATGTGTAGGTTAGAGCAGTCTGATTTTCTGTAGTAAGTCTAGTGAACAGTGATGCTGTGGAGGTGATGCCAAGGTTGAGGAAAGAGGAGTATTCAAGCACATTCAAATACTGGACTTTGTATACAAGTTTTGAAACTGCCACAAGTAAGGACATCATGATGGCAATAGCAAGCAAGTTAATTGCAGGATCTCCAAAAACATTCACTGAGAAGATCAGGAACAGTACAGCACGAAGCAGCAGTAGGAGTCCAGTCCAGTAACGGTGTTTGTCCTTATAAGGTCCTGTGTAGGCATCAAAGAGAGGTTTGAATTTCCTAATCCAAAACAGAGCTCTGTATTTAGATTTCAATTGAAGGCACTGGATAAACAAGAGCAGGGCTGTGTACGGTAGGGAGAGGACCAGAAGTACTAGCAGAGCAGCCATGAATAGTGGAATGTGTTTTCCTTTCAGGTAGTCGACATTTCCATCATAAAGCCAGACTCTTCTGACAGACCCATCAGGGTATTCCAGGGTGGTAGATGAGAAGATAGTGATTGTGAGCCGCAACAGTTTGGCGTAGGAAAGGAGGAGAAGTGTTGCTAGAACTTGAACTGCATTCCTGCCTGATATTTTTGCAGCAGTTGTGTAATAGTGACTGGACACAATTATTAGAATGACAATGCACCAGATGTATACTGGGAAGACAAACTGAAGCCATGTCTTTGCATAGGCATCCATACCACTGTAGAAGCATGCTTCAACCCCCAGGTCAAGGTTCATCCAGGCAATGAACCAACTTAAGAATGAGTTATTAGTACTGTGGGGAAAGAAAGTAGCCTGGTTTGCTCTGACTATGTTGGCATAGAAGATCAGGCCATTGATGGTTCCCACTGACACTGTGAGGTTGAGAAACATTAGAAAGACCACTAAAATAACACCAGCACTTGCAAAAGCAGGAATGAACAAAATTGACCAAAGATTTGAGCATTGTTTACAGTTAGAGGATCCCAGTACATGACTGAGGTTATGCTGGCATGCCCCACAAAGAATCCCAGAGCGATGGAAGGCACACTGCTCATCTGGGTTTTCTAGGCTGAGGTTGAAGTTGTGGGGCCTACAGTAGTCAAATGGATGGTTCTGATGTACTATAACTCCAGTTAGCACTCCTTTATGAAATGTTGCATTCACCCATAACTGTATGTCTTTGTAAATTCTTCCAGTTGTGATGTTACATTGAATTCCAAGAGTTTGAAGTTGTGGGTGACAGTCACAGGCTTTGTTATCCATTGTGAACCCCAGTGGGCAAGGTTGCAAGTCTATGTGTATAACTAAATCGTAAAACTGTTTTTTAGGAGAAACATCATAAGAATAAGCTGTAGTCTCATTCATCTCAACCAACACTTTTTTATCAATACTTGGCTGCACTGTTAGAATAATATCTTCTACAGTATTAAACGATTTTACTGTATAATTCAAATATGAGCAAAACTGTTGTACTTTCTGTACCTGTTGTAATCTCTCAAGGTTTGGTGGGATGGTTGTATTTCTTTGATGAAATTGAGCGTGAATTGTAGACGGCACCGTGCCATACATTTGACCAACACCTACTGCAGAGATTTGGAATGTTTCTCCAGGGTAAGCTTTGACAGTATGATAGGTGATGTTACATATAGGCTTTGAGTCAGAGCATATGCAAACACGAACTGGTTCAGAGGACACTGGTGAGAGATCTGAACTGTCTGTATTAATTTCAAATAGGCTTTTGAAATATCTGTATCCTGGGACAATTTTATCTGTAGGCCTAATGTGGCATACTCCAACCCACCCACCATACAGTGCACTTCCGGCGACATCACTTGTGTTGTTAGTGAAAATTATTACACCAGTTTTATTAAGTATTGAATGCCTCTTATCTAGACTATAAAAGCATTGTAATTGTGAGATAGTTTTAATTTTATCAACGTAAATTGCACCTCCATAATGTCTAGCATGGTTTCTTGTAAAATTGACTTTGAGTTTAGTCATAGAATATTTAAGCAGCATTTGTGATTGCTCATGGAATGCCATAGCCCCTCCATCATAGCCTTCATTCTCCACAAATTGCACGTTTCCTTCAAAATAAAATTTAGATTCATGAGCATATATTGCACCAGCTGTTTCTCCTCTGTTTCTCAGGAATGTATCAGTACCTCGAAATTTAATTATACTGTTCTGTATTTGGATTGGAGCATCTTCTTTCACAGTATTGTGTGTAAAGCTGGTGCTGATTAATATTGCATAACTGCGTTCAAGTGTAAGTGCTAATGAATTACTATGAAATATGGTGTCGACTAAGAATACAACTCCATTTGCTTTACCGGCCATAATCCAATTTCTTATATATACTGCATGAACATTTTGACCAAAATAGCTTTGTGTTATGTTCATACTACATTGATTGTGTTTTTTGCACTGAGTAGGGCGGGTAATAAGGCCATTTCCTTTCTGAAAAACCAATCCTGTGTAGTTTGAGTGACTGCAGTTAATTTTATGCAATTGAATTTCTACAATATTCTTATTGCAATAAATTATGAAAAAGAACAAATTTCCGTACTCAATCCCATTATTAGCACATGCTGTCACATTGTTGAAATTTAGTGAAACCACACATGATATGTTCCTTATAATAGCACTCAAGCCAGCTGCAATAGAATATGATTCCGTATCAATTTTGTGATCGTGTACAAATTTACCAAACAAAAATTCTGAGTCAAGTATAGAAAGCTGTATTGATTGAACAACTGGTGTGAATAAAGTATTATCCATGAACAGAAGAACACAGTTCGGATTGTTCCTAACGAAGGAAGACTGAGATATAGTGGAATGCCCAATTACATTGAACCCCAATAGTCCTGGACCAGTAGAATTGTGGATACTGACTCTGGAAATTGTTATATTAGTCACTTGTATCAAGTACAAGGCTGGAGAGCTCTTGGTGTAGAAATGTTTATTGTGGTCAGAAAACTCTGAAAGTGCTGCAAGTCTGAAATATAGCTGCAGTTCTACTTCAGGCGGCAGTATTGCTCCACATTGATAAAGGTGAAGATTTCTAATGGATAAATTGGTAATCTCTATGAACACAAATCCCAGCTGTATATCTTTGATACATTGAATTGTACTGCCACTCCCTTCTAGTGTGATGTTACTAACATTTGCAATGACTATACATCTATTGTTATCAGTGGTGTGATTACCAGGCAGAAAGATGATGCTGCTATTTGAAGAGAAATAGTTCATTGGGTTTTCAGCAATATGTGACAGTGTGTAGCACAGCTGGGTATTATGAGGACAGCTGTGTTCCTTCTCTGGAGTGACATAGATGACCCTGCAGCTGCCATTTGTCACACTGAGACACAGGACTATGATGATGACTAGAGGGTGGACTCCTGCATTCATTGTTTGCTTTGTCTTTGATAGACTCTCAGAATTCAGGGTCACCATTTAATAGAATTACTTATGATGATCAGAGCAACCAAACCTCCAGTAGAGCTAAGGATAAAATAAATATATGTTAGTGGAGTATGCAGATTCACTATCTTTCCATGCACTTATGATACTGTATATGGACTATGCATGCATAAAACATAGCACAGTGGTATTCATAAAAAATACTAGTTGAAGGCCATTGTATATGTACTGTGGGCCAGGAACTGTAGCAATTCTCTATGAACTCTCTTTTTTGTAGTGAAATAGGCAGCTTATAATTAACATCAGTCGACCAACTACTTTATAAAAGCAATTGTTAATATAGACTCTCTCCAGCAGCATCCCCTGTAGCAATTGTCTGTGAACTTTCTGTCAAATTGTTATAGCGAAATGGGCAGCTTATGTACACAGCAAGGAGTATGAATGATAATGGCAGAGACAGATGCAGATAGACAGTATATTATGGCAAAATATTGTATCAGACAATCACCCTTTACTTTATAAGTACATCAACTACTTTATAAGATCACCAATTTGGGATTATTTAGTATCTTGAATGATGAGCAGAGCAGCTGAAGGCCATTATGCATGTACACTGGGCACATTTCTTTGATTTTATGGCAGAATAGGCTAGCTTACGTACCCAGCAATGGGTAAGAATGACAATGGTAGAAAGAAGTACAACCATAAATCCACAATGATTCATTTATTAGAACAATCACTTCTGTTATATATTCAAAAGCACTTTTCCCCTTAAACTCTCTGTTTGGGGATATAAATCTTTATGAAGTAGCTACTACCCACCACCCATCCTTAGCTTTCATTAGCCTATTTACATGTTTCTTCACTTACATTTTATAGTTGGGGATCTTTTGTAGTTACACTGCAGCTGCTCAAAAAGGAACCAAGTGGTTTATATTAAGTGTAAAACCTGTTTGTGCCATTACCAATGTTATATAATGATGCCTTCCTTAGTTTTTAAAGCAACATGCTGACCATTGTCTCTCAATAGCTGTACTTTGTAAACTTGTATTTTCCCAGCAACTACATGCAACTCTCATGGTAGTTATAAGATCATGATTGTTATATGTTTCTGTTACTACAACCAGGTACATTAGTAATCAAGTACTTTTGTGATTGCATACATGCATAAAACAGATACTGCCAAATGGGAAATGCAAGTTTATAATATAAAGTGAAGTTATTGAAAGACAATGGTCAGCATGGTAGCTACTTTTAAAACTAAGGAAGACATTGTAGATAACAATGCTGGCATAAGAGCAAATTTGTGATTAAAACATTGCAACTACTTTTATACACATTCAACTAACTCTGCTCTCTAGAGAAAACCCTTAGGATAACTAGTTGTTTTTTCATTCTCAGTGCCAGTACATGAGTAATCATTAAGAATAGAACTCAGTAACAAGTGCAAAATGCCTCATGTGGCTGTACAGAATCATGCATGAACAGGTAGTCACTATTAATGTGGTCATTGCCTCACTATAACAACTGCTATGTTGTATAAGTTTTCACTCTAACATTAAATCTTTGTGTCATTGTTTCTCTATCCATTTAGCTATATTGTGATATCATAGCATCAACCTCAACAAGAGTGCTATTGTAGGTTGGACAGAAATACTGTGCAAACATAATTCATAGGAGAGAGGGGAGCTGGGATGAATTTGATGTGGTGATTAGTATTCAACAAAAATTGATGTTAAGTAGCTGCATGGAATATTCATAAGTGTTCATTACTAATTAATTGATGGCCAGTTGCACAGAAGAAATGTTTAATGTGATGTAGCTATTATGTCTTTAATTACTCACAACTGCATGCATACACTGTTAGTTTATGGTTGTTGATGTTATTCTGATTCAGTTATTACTACAGTATTCCAGCAGTGGTTCACGTAGTTCAATGAAGGTAATGGGCACCTGAGGATTACCAGGTGGATGGGTAGTGTGAGTTGCTTGACGTGTTGCTTGATTCTGATTCTGTTGCTGGCTATTAGTCTTCAGTTCAAGGCCATTCATTCTGGTGGTTATCAGCTGACAGCACGGATTTCGTTCACTTAATGTTTTGATTCTGATCACTGTGTGATGTAACATAACACACAGAAAGTAACAAAGGCAATGCCTACAGATGTGTATGTTAGAGCTCTCTGGTCTCTTGTAGCAAGTTTGATGTATAGTGATCCCATGCAAGTTATGCCCAGGTTGAAGAAGAAGGAATATTCAAGCATGTTCAAAATCTTATTTCTATAGATATGTTGTGAGATTGCAACGTAAATGAAAAGAGAAAACATCATGGCAGCAGTAGCAAGCAAGTTGATAGCCGGGTCCCCAAAAACATTCGCTGAGAATGTCAAGAAGAGTATAGCACGAACCAGCAGTAGAAGCCCAGTCCAGTAGCGATGTTTGTCCTTATAAGGTCCTGTGTAGGTATCAAAGAGAGGTTTGAATTTCCCAATCCAAAACAGAACTCTGTATTTTGTTTTCTGTTGAAGGCACTGGATAAACAAGAGCAGGGCCGTGTAGGGTAGGGAGAGGACCAGAAGTACTACCATAGCGGCCATGAAAAGGGGAATGTGTTTTCCTTTCAGGTAGTCCACATTTCCATCATAAAGCCAGACTCTTCTAATAGATCCATCAGGGTATTCCAGGGTGGTAGATGAGAAGATAGTGATGGTAAGGCGCAACAATTTAGCGTAGGAAAGGAGAAATAGTGTTGCTAAAACTTGAACTGCATTGTTGCTTGCTAGTTTTGCAGCAGTTGTGTAATAATGACTGGACACAATGATCGAAATGACAATGCACCAGATGTACACTGGGAAGACAAACTGAAGCCATGTCTTTGCATAAGCATCCATGCCATTGTAGAAGCATGCTTCAAATCCCAGATCAAGGTTCATCCAGGCAATGAACCAACTGAGGAATGAGTTGTTAATGTTGTGGGGAAAGAAAGCAGCCTGGTTTGCTCGGACTATGTTGGCATAGAAGATGAGACCATTGATAGTTCCCACAGACACTGTGAGGTTGAGTAACATTAAGAAGAACACTAAAACAATTCCAGCAATTGCAAAAGTAAGGATGACCATAATTGACCAGAGACTTGAGCACTCTTTGCAGTTGGAGGATCCCAGAACATGACTGAGGTTGTGCTGGCATGCCCCACAGAGAATCCCAGAGCGATGGAAGGCACACTGCTCATCTGGGTTGTCTAGGCTGAGGTTGAGGTTGTGGGGCTTACAGTAGTCAAATGGATGGTTCTGATGTACTATAACTCCAGTTAGTACTCCTTCATGAAATGTTGCATTCACCCATATCTGTGCATCTTTGTAAATCCTTCCAGTTGTGAGGTTGCATTGAATTCCAAGAGTTTGAAGCTGTGGGTGACAGTCACATACTGATTTACTCAGAATGAACCCTAGTGGGCAGGTTTGCAAATCTATGTGTATGACTAAATTGTAAACTTGTTTTTCAGGAGGTATATGAAGAAGATTATTCACCATAATCAGCACTTCCTTATTGATATCTGACTGCACTGTTAGAATGACATCTTCCGCAGTATTAGATGATTTTACTGTATAACTCAAATATGAACAAAACTGTTCTACTTTCTGCACCTGCTGTAAAATCTCAATGTTCGGTTGGATGGTTGCATTTGTTTGACGAAACTGAGCATGAATAACTGAGGGTACAGTGCCATACATTTGACCAACACCTACTGCTGAGATTTGGAATGTCTCTCCAGGGTAGACTTTGACAGTGTGATAGGTGATGTTACATACAGGCTTTGAGTCAGAGCATATGCAAACACGAACTGGTTCAGAGGACACTGGTGAGAGATCAGAACTGCCAGTATTAATTTCAAATAGTTTATTGAAAGCTATATATTCATTATAGGAAAGCAGAAAGTAGCATAGTTTAACCCACCCACCATATATTGCACTTCCGGATCCTGCAACACCACTTGTATTGTTAGTGAAAACCATTATACCAGTGCTGTTAACTGGTGGCAATCCATCCAAAATATAAAAGCAGTGAAATTGTAACTGGATTTTAGCAATATAAATTGCACCTCCGTTGTGTCTAGCATGATTTCGTGTGAAAGTGACTTTGAGATTTTGTGTTGTTATGGTCAAAAGCATTAGTTGTGATTGCTCATATAGTGCTATAGCCCCTCCATCATAGCCTTCATTCTCCACAAACTGCATATTGCCGTCAAAAATAAGTACTGATGCACGAGCATATATTGCACCAGCTGTTTCTCCTCTGTTTCTCAGAAATGTAGTGTTACCTTGAAATCTGACTAAACTGTCCTGTATGTGGATTGGAGCACTGCTATCCTCTGTTTCTGCAGTGTTGTGTGTGAAGCTGACACTATTTAATGTTATATAAATGTTTTGAAGACTAAGTGCTAATGAGTTCCTATGAAAAACAGTGTTCACTAATGTGACAGCTTCAATTTCCTTACCTTTTGCACCCCATGTCCTCATTTGCACTGCGTATGCATTTTGACCAAAATAACTTTGTGATATGATCATAGTAGGTACACTATCACACTGAACGGGGGTACTGAAAAACAATCCTTTGTAATTTGAGTGACTGCAGTTGATTTTGTGTAGATGAATCGTCACACCATTCTTATTGCAATCTTCTATATAAAAGAGCAAGTTTCCATGCATGTGGACAGTCCCATAATAATTATTAGCATGGACTGTCATATTGCTGATATTAAATTTTAGTAAAAAATTAAATGATGTATCAGCTATAATAGCGCTTAAGCCAGCTGCGAAAGGAAAATGAGTGGATGGTGTTTCTTCATATATATAGTGATCAAATTTACCAAACAAAATTATTGTGTCAAATATAGAAAACTCTACTGATTGAAGAAAAGGTGTGAAAGCGGTAGAATCCATGAATAGAAGAGCACAGTTTGGATTGCCCCCAATGAAGGAGGACTGAGATATGGTGGAATGCCCAATTACATTCAACCCTAATAGTCCTGGACCAGTAGAATTGTAGATGTTCACTCTGGAAATTGTTATATTAGTCACTTGAATCAAGTACAAGGCTGGAGAACTATTAGTATAGAAAGCTTTACCATAGTTGAACAACTCTGAAACGTATATCTCCAGTTCTACTTCTAATGGCAGTACTGCTCCACACTGATAAAGGTGAAGGTTTGTTATGGACAAATTTGTGATTTGTATAAACACAAATCCCAGCTCTCTACCTTTGATACATTGAATTGTACTGCCACTCCCTTCTAGTGTGATGTTACTAACATTTGCAATGACTATACTTCTATTGGTATCAGTGGTGTGATTACCAGGTAGAAAGATGATTCTGGTATTGGAGGAGAAGTAGTTCATTGGATTTTCAGCAATATGTGAAAGTGTGTAGCACAGCTGGGTATTATGAGGACAGCTGTGTTCCTTCTCTGGAGTGACATAGATGACCCTGCAGCTGCCATTTGTCACACTGAGACACAGGACTATGATGATGACTAGAGGGTGGACTCCTGCATTCATTGTTGCTTTATTTTTGGTCTTTTATTCAACAGATAGACTCACAATATTCAAGATCACAATTAATAAAATTAGGAGCAGATATAATGAGCAGAACAACCAAAACTCCTAAGCAGTCATGAAGAAAATAAATGTTTGTGAAGAACGCAGGGACTTGTATAGTTCATACATTCAAAAATTTTAATACAGTGGCGTTTGTAAAATACTACTTGAGGCATGTAAAGTGTGTCAATTGGTCCGATGGCTTATAATTTTATGCACAGCAAGGGGCATGAATAAAATTACAAATTCTTCGGAGGCCATGCATTTGTGCACATGCATGTACACTGCTCTTAATATGCAAAGTTATTAGCTTTAGTAAGTACTTAATGTTTTAGTGGAAAAAATCCAGTAGTGAAGTGAGGTTATCCACCCTTAGCCATCACTAGCTTAATAGTTATTACTTCACTCACCTTGTACTATTTGTGGCTCAAAGTCTTAAGTTTAATTCACTGCAGCAGCTCCAAAAGGTCTTTGATTATGTATAGGTTCTTTTATTACCAGCACCTATCGTCCTGATAAGCCAATGATTTCAGTTTCGTAGTGTAGACCGTCGATCATGCTGAAAACTATCTCTCATAATCTGCATGTGCTTAGTAAACTTGGATTTTCCCAAGCCAAATTCTCATAATAAAAGAACAAACTTAATAATTTATTTCAATGCTACAATCATAAACTGAAGTGATTACTGAACTTAGTACAAATTTCATCATCTCAGAATTAAGACTAGACTCATAGCTATATTGTATAGCAAATATTGCGCATGCTTGTTGACTCATTAGGAAACTTTTAGAACACTGAGTAGGTATAAGATAATATTATAACAGTTGTATAGAGAACCTAAAACCCATACAACCCTGTACAACCTTTACTGACCTCCTCTACAACCATTGACAACTGGTGAGAACCTTTTAAAAACCTCTGAAACCCCTACAACCCCTGAAACTCTGTATAGTCTTTACCAGCCTCCTCTACAACCGCTGACAACCACCGAAAACCTCTAAAACCCCTACAACAAGGCTATCTACGCCCACACGCATGTTACATGGTTAAAGGGTGAGATTGAGATGTAATAATATTATACCCTAGGCATCTGTAGGCTTAATACAATATTTATTGCACGGCAATTCCAGAAGGTGCATACGTTTTTTAACCCACCATTCCTGATATTCTTAATTTCAGGCATCCAGCAGTAATTACGATTTAAGGTATATTTACTATACAGAAAGTGGTTGTAATAATAATTTTAAATGAACTGCTGTAAGCTCAAACTTGTTCTATATCACTTACACACCCACTGGCAACAAAAATAAAATATGCATCAATCACATCTTACGGGATCGTAGCTGTTCTATTCCCTGATTCTGCCACTGATTAAAGGCCCACTCAGCTAGGCCACAGTCCAGGTTGCAGAGGATGTGGAAGATCTCTTGTTCGTTGACTGTATCACTCTCTTGCTGCAGTAGCAGTTCAACAAATTTCTTCGTGGCAATGAACACACCACTCCGCAGGTACTGCAGGAACAGGACCGGCTGCAAACAGAGGTAGCCCATGCAGATGAAGAGTGTGTGGAATCCCATCGGGGGGGGGATGCCGACCTCCATGTGAGCGAGATTATAGGCTTCTAGCAGTTCAAAGAAGATCTGCTCCCTCGCAGTTGGGGTTCGCGAGAGTGATTCGTGGAGAGGGTGGTTGTCCATGCTAAAGCCGAGAGACTGCCAGATGACTAGCAGAAGAGCGCTCGATTGCTTCTCAAGTTCACTGATGTAGGTTACAACTGCATTGGTGACAAGAGACTTGGATCTTTGGTGTAAGTTCTCAGATATTTTTCGAACTAGGTTCTCTCTGATAGTAGCCATCTCTTCACTCAGGTAGTCGACTAGGTCTTCGTCACACTCCAGAAATAGTAGGATTTCCTGCGATTCAGCCCTCGACTGCGAACTGGAGTATATTCTCCGACGGGTGAAAGTCGAGATCCGATCTATGATGCTGGGCGATCGAGAAGATACAGGTTCAGGGACAGAGACAACCTTTTTCTTGGCCTTTCCAGGTTTGGATTTGCGGGGTAAAACAGGACTTGGAGAGTGGTTGGGGAGAGTGACTGCATCTGCTTCTGCCTTTGCCAAGATGGATCGGATGTCCAGTCTTGGGATCTCAGGCTGGCTGGTCATTGCAATGAAGCAGAGGGTTTCAAAGGGCTGCTCGTTTGATGTATTATAGTGGAGCAATTCGTCTGGGCTTGCAGAGACAAGCTTCTGGTCGGATTGAACGAGAAGTTGCTTAATAAAATTTTGCATTGTGGAGAGTTTGAGCAGAGCAAGTTTTATGCCACTCTCATTTTTGAAAACGTTTCCTCGAAAGGTCGGAGTCATCGTCAGAGGGAGCTGCTTTGCAATGTATCGCTTGCAATCAAAGTGGACATTCGCAAAGGAAGCAGCTACCATATACTCTGCAAAAACCCTGTGATCTGCAAGCCTCATGGGTGCCTGGCAGACGTGCTCGATCATCGAGAGCGCCATCCCGTAATGCCGGAAACCTACAACCATCAAGTGCATCAAATCTTCCATCAGCTCGGGCTTCTGGCAATTCTTGAAGAGCTCAAGGAAGCTGACGACATTGAGGCTGCATTCATAGACAATCTCCGAGTTGCATTCCATTATGGCAGTGCTGTAGTCACCCAGTAGTGCGGTACATACTGACGAGGAGAGCACAGGACTATTAAACTGCACGGAATCATCCCTCTTCTCGGCTTCCAAATACGAGGTCGGGAAATCCGGAGTGTTATTGGAGCTGAAAGCCAGGTGGTGACAGGGGTCCGTACGAGGCCCCACATTCAGCACGTGCAGCATGAAACCTGGGATGTAGGCTGCTATGAAACTACCGATCAGCATGAATTGGATGATCATGTCCTCGTTTGAAGCAACGGGGAGGGGCATCTGTCCGTACATCACATAGCCGTTATGGATGATGTAGACAGAGTAGTCGATCTTACTCCCCTGAGGGGTATCGAGATCTTCGTATTCAAAGTTTGGGTCGATGGAAGACGGCGAGATTCCCCTGCAGTGCTGCAGACAGACACACCAAAATCCGTCTCTCCGATGCAAGACCTGGAGGTTCATCTCGTGGATGGGGGCGGTGAAGGCAAGCGGAGAGTGGTAGTAAGTAGTGGAGTGTGAGTAGAGCTTTTCGTTGTAGGGAAGAGGGAGAGAGACGGTTAGTAGCGGCTGGTAGGAAGGGTTGGCAAAGCTGACACAGTGGAGGACGAGGGAATTTCGTCCACTGAGGGAGGCTTGGAGTCGACTGGAAGTGGTCTCAAACCGTGCATAGTAGAGCCACTGTGAGGTCGGATCCCACTGGTACCACGAGAAGTGGTCCGTTATCACCTCCTGCTCGGGTTGCTGGGTCATGACGGCGCCGAGCCTCACCAGCTGTAGACGGAACTGGTACATGCAGACGTAGACTTCCGGGATGACCACTAGGAGACGGGACATCTGGTGATGCTTTCCGATGCGGCTCTTGTGCGAAGAGACTTCCGGGTGGATAAACTGGAGCTTGCGAAATTCACCTCCACTGATGTTGAGGGTGAAGACCCTCCCCTGTGGCTGAATCTCGGCGACGTAAGTATCGTAAGTGATCTCATTGCCAACGCAATCCTTTGTCGTGAAAGCGAGGAGCGTTCGCTCGAAATTGACTGATGCAGCGCAGATGTCAGCCTGACATTCGTGCTTGTAAAGCGTACGATAAGCCGGACTTGCCTGTGAGTAGTAGCCAACGTGAGTCACAGTCTCGCAGCTGTCGATCTTAGTGTCCCAGGAGAAGAGAAAACCGCCGTCTTTCTCTTGGCCGATAAGTCGTGCACTTGAGAGCACGGTCTCAGTAAGCTCATTGCTCTCAGCGGACACAAGGTGCTCTCGCACAAACTTTCTAAAGTTGAAGGTCTCCTTGAAGCGTAGTAGTTGTCCAGTGACTTCTGTTGCAGTGGCAGCTCTTTCCTCACTTGCCTGTACCTCAGTTTCGGGGGAAGCCATCCTCCTTCAGACCTTCAGTGTGGAAGAATAGAGAAGGGCAATCAGTCTAGAGATACGCCGGTGGTACTATGCCATAAAGCAAGGTAATCAGTGAACACCACTTGATGCTAGATAAGGGAAAATGGGATAATGGACCCTTTACCATTATGATGTAATGGGGGGGGTAAAAGTGAGCACCAAATGAAGAAAATACAGGAAAATGTGTAAACAAGCATGTTCTTACGTTTTCGTACAAGAAAACTACATCAAAGCACGTTTTCCTGTATTTTCTCCATTTAGTGCTCACTTTTACCCCCCATTACATAATGGTAAAGAGTCCATTCCGGCAGTATTCTAACTCCAGAGGAAATTCCAATACTAAAGGGTAGATCGAGTTTCATGAAAGGTACGAAGCCAAAAACTGCTTTTCATATAGCAGGCCTACTGACATTCATCAAAAGAGTTAGCTAACTCCACAGTATGCCAGCGATATTAGCTCGACTGTCGGAATTACTCCACCGTCGGAATAGCCCTGCTTTATCTTACCTATTACTATGTGCAACAAACCTCTCGGTCGTTTCAGTATATACGCTATCTTTTTATACGCAATCTTTTTTACAGGTTAGGTTAGGGCTAGGGCTAGGTTCTATAATACTTTGCGGATTATAATTTTTGCGGTGCCGTTTTATCCTACTTGATCCAAATTACCACTGCTGAGTGGAAGGCATAAGTGTAGCTACCCAAGTTTTTTTAAAATTTATTATCTCGGGAAGTATACATAAATTCTACGTCCCAGCCCCCAAAGTTTCAAGCCACCGCTAACCTGTGGCTATAGATCTAGCTGTATCTGTGGTAACTCTTAACAGATCTTCACGCAGCGCCTCGCCGTCTGATCATAGGTTCAAGCAAAAAGCCAAAACTCTTTCTGTTTTGAGTGGGCTACTTTTAGAGCATATCACATGACAGTGCTAGTTTCGTTCCCAAGTTGCAGCTGTATCGTGATTTTGGAACGGGACTTTAAGTCTAGTTTCGTTCCCGGATTGCAGCTGTACCGTGATTTCGGAACTGGACTTCATCGCAGCCCGCATGCCTGTAGTCTGGCGTAGCAGGGTGACGGTGGATGGACGAGAAGATGCTACAGGGTGCAGGTGGCAGTGTGAGACGTTTAGGAGTTCTTTCAGGCCATCTCAGACATGCTGCATCAGGTATGCGTTGTGTCGTCAGTATAGTCTATTCCGATCACTATATCATCATGGTGTAGCTAATATTCAGCTATAAATTATATTGGAGGTGATAATATGTTAGCATAGCCTGGCATAGTGGAGGCCAGCTATGATAGGCTAATATTGGCAATTCAGAATCTGGTTTGGGAATGAGACTGTGTAGTTTGGGAATGAGACTACTACCCCACCTCAAATGCAGCCAGCAGGAAGTTTGACTATGACCTGATTGTGGTGGGTGGAGGATCTGGGGGGCTGGCCTGTTCCAAGGAAGGTCAGTGGACGTACTCATCACATTAACACACACATTGTTAAGACGCATTAAATTTGTTAATTTACAAAGTGTGTGGTTGCTATGACCTCTGTGACCTTGTCATAAGCCTAGTGCGGGCGCTGTTTGCAAGTTGCGGCAGAGGTAGCCCTTTTTCTGAGTGCTAGGCTTCCTAAAGTCACATAATTTCTTGCTGATTTTCATCATGGCATTATATACCTGTACCTGTGTGATAGCTTGTCTCAGGAATGAGATACCGAATTTGTTTAACTAGTGCAACCACAAGTGTATTCCCTCAAAGAAGTAGATATTCATTTCCTACTGGGAGGTTCTGGAAGAATATACGCCATGGGAAACTTATTATTTTATTTACATAGCTGCAATGTTGGGGAAGAAGGTTGCTGTGCTGGATTTTGTGGCTCCCTCACCGCAAGGTTTGCTCTTACAGCAGCATAAATTGCACTTACCTTGTGTATAGGTATGACATCATGATTATGTCATTTCCAATTTGGTTTCCATGACACTGAGTCTTTGGTAAAAGAAATTCTGTTGTGTGTGAGGTAGCAAGAGTGGCTTTTTAGGATGTCAGCTGTTGGTGTTAGGCTATGCCTCCTAGGTATGGGCCGAGAAGGTCAACTTTAGTAATGATTGGCTAGTGCTCTGCTGATAGCTGAAAGGATGACTGTTGACCATGTTTAGCACTCCTGCTTTACGCAAGCTGCTCTGCCTTACGTATTTGCAGGCAGTACTTGGGGGCTGGGAGGTACGTGTGTGAACGTGGGCTGCATTCCCAAGAAGCTGATGCACCAGGCTGCTCACCTGGGTCAAGCTGTTAGGGTGAGGTGGCTACATCTTTTTCATTTCAGTGCTGATAAAAGATTAGACCTCCTGTCCCAGGCTCTGCCCACACTCTGTACTTTTTTTGTACATGAATGGTATGCGGGATTATGAATTTTGGAAAGTTTAGCCATGCAGTGTCTGTTGTAGTCGTCTTCCAGGGCTCCACTACCAGGCGTTTTTAGCACATACTAAATGCTAGGTATAGTGAAGCCTGGAAACAAGGCTGTATCTGATTTAGCTGAGGTGGTACATTATTTAGAGCTTTATGGTTGAATTATTTCAACATAGTTTTTTCCTCCTGAATCTGGACACTTAAGAGCCCCATAGTCTTTGCCCAGACTCCGTGAGCTGCAGTCTGGGAATGAGACTAAGAACATAATGGGCAATATGACTCACCTATGTCTTACTGGCAAGTGCTGTAGCTTAACCTGCCTACTACTCCTCTTGGTGCTTGGTACCTTTTGTAGTCTATATCAGCTGTCCAATGCTCAAGCATTTGTGGTCAATATTAGCTCTCCAATGATCAATAATGTTTTCCAATGCTCAAGCTTCAATATCGAGGCTCAAGTCAATATTAGTTTTCTAAGGGTATTATTTGTGCTGCAGTACTGTCAATTTGTGGTAGTGCTTCATTCATTCAGTTTCATTTTTCTATGTAACATTCATTTGCACCACCATCTACTTCTCTCTCACTCCCTGCCTGCAAGGATGCCAGTGCCTATGGATGGAGACTACCAGATAGTGTCAGCCACTCATGGTAAGCACCTGTGACCACATGCATCAGTGTCATGTGACTTTCAGTAAAACGTAAAAAATTTAAATGTTAGTATAGTCTCGAGTACATGTATAAGATATTTTTAGTGTGAGAAATAGGGTTATAAAGATCCCAAGGTGGAGGAGTCTCAGGAAAATAAATACCTAGCGAAGGGAGAGATCTATTGACTGAGACACCGATGCAGAGGTATCTAATTACGTCATGAATGCGATAGACCACGACTAATTTTATGAAGTACCTAAGCCAATAGGTAACCCTCATAGGCAGGCATACTTCCAAGTCTTCATTTGGTCTAATTACATTTATATGAGTAAAATAAGCAAATAGCTAGTCTCGTTCCCAGGCTCTAGTGGAGGCAAGAGCCTGGGAACGAGGCTAGTAAATAGCTTATGGGGATGGGCTTATACTGGTATGCACAGAATGCATCATCAGTGGTGTCTACTAATGTCATGGGAGGCTTGTTGTCTGCCAGCTGAGCAGTAGCTGGTGGGCTCCCTGCCTCCCTACAGCAGACCACGCCCCCTCCAAGAGCAGACCACTGTTAAGACAAATGGTATGTACAGTTGGGGAGCGGACACTCATATTGAGGTGTAGAATAGGTTAATGCACAAGATTCAATACCCAAGTAGCCTATAATTATACGGACAGTTTGTTTCTATGGAATTGATGTTGCTGTTGCAGGGAAGTGCTGACTGCAGCAGTGAAGAACCACGTCAGATCTCTCAACTGGGGACATCGTGTACAGCTGAAGGAAAAGTGAATATAGATCGCTGTTGGTTTTGTATTATTGCATGCATTCAATAATTCTGCAGCTCTAAGACTTCCTATTAGTAATAATTTTCTCACTTTCTTAGAGATGTGGACTACTTCAATGCACATGGTTCATTTGTTGACCGGCACACCATCGAGGTTCTTTCCAAGGATGGCAACAAGGTTGGTTGCAGCTCTCTTTGCAGGCTGGGAGCCCTAAGAAGATTTGTGTGTAAACATGATTTGGGGAAAATGGACTTGTCCAAGCTTCCAGCTTCATGCTTTCCACTTTAGCAGATGCTAACCCCATCGACAGCTCCATGAAAGCTCAGCCTAACAGTAACTACACGTGTGCAAGAATGTCAATTCCTTTTGGCTCCTGTGTCATTTAGAGCAAAGCTGGAGCTATCAAAAATACTGCGTTCATAGAGTTGAGTGATGTGCTCCTTGAGAGTCATGTTACCACCCTGAAACTGCTGATAGATTTTGGGCGAGTGCAGTAATAGGCAAAAGCAACATTTCAATTGTACTGTGCGATTAAAACATTGCAAACAAAGTTTTTCCCTATTACTGCCATTTGTCCAAACTTTATCTTCAGACACTAAGTCGTTACTTCAGTAATCCTGGAACTGATTTCTAGTGCACTTTGTTAATGAATGTACTTTTTTATTGAATTCTAGCTTATTCTCCAAACTGCTTCTGTGCAATTGAAATTATTGTGACAGCCATCTCTTCTATCCCTTGCTGTATATTAAACCACTGGATGCTTGACCTTGAGAATCAGGAATAGTGGGTTAAAAAAAGTTTTGATGGCTTGCCAACTGACCTCCCCCCCCCATACATCCAGCATAGCCAACCTCCTTTTGCACACACTCATTTACATATCCCATTTCTCATCTATCCCTCCTCTTACCTCCATTCATTTCTGCACACACCGAAGACTCGAATGACCTCAGAGTACTTTGTTCTTGCGGTGGGAGGCCGACCACGATATCCTGATAATGTAAGTCTGTAAATTATGGAGATCATTTTCCAGTCTTTATTCCTGTAGTGGAGAATAGGAATGAAATCATGATTTCACCTGCATTGCAGTATATGGAATTGGCTATTACATGTAGGTGAACTACTGTAGTACATTACTGTGCCTTCTGATATAACTATTACCAGTCTATACCTTAAACTGATTGCTATGTGGCAGTCTCCAAATCTTGGTTTATGCATGTAGCTAGATGGTGTAGATTCTACTTCATGTCTATCTGTGCTCATATAGTTGTGTCCCTGCTGTCAGTGTAGATTGCTATGTCTGCTGGACACTTTATCTCTGACACAATTTTATCTCTACCATGATTCATCTAGGATAAGATTTATCAGGCTAAAGGGTTGTGGCAGGCTATAGCCGTGGCTATATAGCAAACTACAGTGCATCTTCACACTAAACGTCTACACTACTAGCTCTGTGTTGATGATGGCTGCATGAAAACTCATTACTAGCTATCAGTAATTCCTAGTATGTCTACTCCACACCCCCCATCACCACCTATAAACCATGTATCATTCACTATTTCTGCAGGTGCCTGGGGCAAGGGAGTTTGGGATAACAAGTGATGACTTATTTTATCTTCAGAAACCACCTGGAAAAACGTAAGAACTTATTGTACAACACTTTCATGTGCAGCTCAAGCCATGATAGCAACTTAACAATGTAAGTGTGTACAAGTACTGACTAGTAATTCAATCGTGTTTTACTGTTTTCCACTTGCAGGTTAGTCATTGGAGCAAGCTGTATCCCATGTTAAGACACTGCAATTCCTCTTCTAGGAAGTGTGCACATTTCTAATCTCTTCTTTTGACTGTTTTGCACTAGTATACAGTGCATGTTTCCCCATCCAGTTATTGCCCAGAAGTATCCTATAGCTGTAAACCTTGAACATACTTATCCATTTGCCATAAGCAACTGGAGTTGTAAGACCTGATATATTATATTAAGTATCTAGCAAGCAAAGGCTAAGGTGAATCTCACCTCTAAGTGCTAGTATTGGCTGTAATTTTCCTGAGCAGCTGCACCCATAGACGTTGCTCTGGAGTGTGCTGGCTTCCTGGCAGGCTTAGGGTTCCCTACTTCGCTCATGGTCCGATCCCGCTGCCTCAAGGCCTTTGACAAGGTGATACCTCATTTCACACACTGCACACACACACACTTGTACACACACACATAGACACACACTTGCATACATGCACACACACGCACACACACACATATCACACACATATCACACACATACACACACACATATATCACACACACACACACACACACAGGAGCTAGCCTCCCTGGTGGTGAGACACATGGAGCTTCATGGAGTACAGCTGCTCTCCCACTGTGAGCCTAAGGCAGTGGATCAACTGTCCAATGGGAGGCTAGAGGTCACATGGCACTCCACACAGCAGCAGGAGGACTCCAAGGTCAGACCAAGCTGTTCAGTTGCACTAACGTAATTTTAACATCACCTGAAGACAATTACGTAGTTGTACAGTGACTGTCATACTTAGTAATAATAGCTAATAAAGTTGTAGTAGGGGCTAGAATGTGGAATGGTTAGTGGCTGTATGTTTTTATGCAGTGGACCAAATTGTGAAGGTTTTGGTAGCTGAAGAGTCAATGTATTTTATGGTTCTTAATTAACTACTGCGTCTTTACCTCTCCACATAGGATGAGTGGGATACCGTCCTCTTGGCCACAGGTAAATAAGTACATCTGTTAGTACCTTCTCCATTCAGCAGTACGAAAGCAGCCTTTCCCCTCTGCCCTCTTTCACATGGGGCAGAGGATGACAGTGAGACTGCCTTTTTGGTGTCTTTTATGATACAGTGCTGTAAATCCCAGAATTGTCCCTTTATTAATTAAAGCAAGTTGCATGAATTACAAACCTAACGGTAAGTTATTGTCGCATTCCCACCACATTGGTGTGTGCATGTCATTGTATTGATTGTTCACTGTGTCTGGCAAAGACAACAAGTCTTACCTGCCAGATCCAGACAGAGAAGAGTTGCATGACTGAGCAGCTGAAGTCAAAGAAGCAGATAGAAAGCAATAGACAACTGTATCTATTTCATTTAACTGGTGATTTTATAGAAAGCCTGATTGTTGTATTTTCAATTCTACTGATACAATTAAATCTATAATATTCATTGAATTTACAGTACTGAGAAGTTGGGCTTAATATACTCAGGGAGAACTGGTAACTTGACAGTATTTGCCTTACAGTGATAATGTTGCACCCATTGCAGGGAGAGAGGCAGCCACTAGTGGTCTGCACCTTCAGCAAGCTGGTGTTCAGACAGACCAGGCAACTGGGAAGATCATCGTTGACTCTCATGAGGCAACATCCACTCGGAACATCTTTGCCATCGGGGATGCCATGTTTGTGAGTGTGTTAGTGTGTCTTCACCTAGCCTCTTTTTTTCACAGGCTCCACTGCCCAGCATTCGTTAATGGTGTAAAGCATTGCCCATATTTTTACGCGCAAAAAACACTCGACAGTAGAGTGTAGGAACAAGGCTATGTTCACCCACACCATGGTGCTTTACTAACCTCATACCTACGTTGGCTTCACACAGTTGGCTGTGGGATTAAAACGTATGTGCTGTCTAGTCTCCTTCCCAGTTACCATGATGCTCCCTAGTGTCCAGGATCCAGTTGCCAGTCTCCATTCTACTTATGGAGCCCTATCCGCTGTCATCTCTTCCCACACTCACCTCTCCCCCCCCCCACCCCCCCCCCAGAGCCGCTGGGAGCTGACGCCTGTGGCAGTCAAAACCGGAAAGTTACTAGCTGGGCGACTGTTTGGTGGGAGACAAGAGCTCATGAACTACGACCTGGTTGGTTGACTCAAACTATCTAGACTGCCGTCCTGGAGGGACAGACTTATCATAAGGGATTTCACCCTCACTCCTCACAGGTGCCCACCACAGTGTTCACACCCTTGGAGTTTGCAGCTGTGGGTCTGTCGGAAGAAAGAGCCATTGCTGAACACGGAGCGGAAAATGTCGAGGTGGGTTTTGGTGTTGGAGTTAGGAAAGGTTTTATGGCTTTCTGAGGAGGAGATATGAATGCCTTCTTGCCTTATTGTGATGTCTAAGCTCTCTCTTTAGTTCACTATTGATTCTCTTCTCATTCTCATTGTTTTCACTGTCCTACATTTTTTAATCTTGTAATGTATTGCCTCATTTTTACTGTTTTATTTATCTATTCTCAGCTGTCTTGTCTTACTTTTTCCCTGTACCTTGACTCTGTTTAGGTCTACCACGCATTCTACAAACCACTGGAGTTCTATCTTCCTGAGAGGGATGCCGCCCAGTGCTACATCAAGGTGTTCTGCCATACGGATGCATACATAACTATGCCATTGGTGTTCTAGAAATGTAACTTAAGGCTCTAATCACCATCACTGTGAGTGAGGAGACCCTCGATTATGGCAGGGTGACTGGTGCTGAACCCCAATATAGGAGTACAGCAGTAGGGAACGAGACCCTTGATTATGGCGTTGTGGGACTGGTGCTGAACTTCAGTAGAAGTATGGCAGTAGGGAATGAGACCCTCGATTATGGCGTTGTGGGACTGGTGCTGAACTTCAGTAGAAGTATGGCAGTAGGGAATGAGACCCTCGATTATGGCATTGTGGGACTGGTGCTGAACACCAATAGGAGTACAGCAGTAGGCCCTCGCGTATGGCATTGTGGGACTGGTGCTGAACCTCAGTAGAAGTATGGCAGTATGGAACAGCTCAAGACGACATGCAAATATATGACCACACAAAATTGCTGGTTGATAATCAGTCTTGCCTCTAGCTCAATAGAGATGGCTAACAAGAGCATTTCTCTTTATAGGCTTTGAGAAAACAGTCAGTTCATTAGAATCTGATCAGTGACTAAGACACTTCTGCAGTAAATAAATTAGTAAGTTGCACTTGGTGAATCTGAGATAGCATGTTCAGGGCTTCATTTAGGTAGGGCGGGGGGAATTTGCCCCCCTTGGAAACTTTGTGCCCACCCTTGGGAATTTCAACCCTTCTATACGCATGTCCCCCCCCCCCCCAAATGTCTTCCGACGTGCTTTTGACCCCCCTTGGATATTTTCCTAAATGAACCCCTGATAATGAGATGTCGCAAAGAACTGCCTGTGACTCTTTTAGGGTGATGTCATGAGGCCTTCTCTCCTGCAGATGGTGTGTGTGAAGCCCCCTGGTAGTGAGAAGGCGATGGGGCTGTCTGATGAGAGGGTGATAGGGCTGCACCTGACAGGACCTAGTGCTGGGGAGGTAATGCAGGGCTTTGCCGTGGCTCTTAGGTGAGGAACTGGAGCAGAGATTACCGTATATCTTCTAAAAATTCGGCATCTCTAATTTTTCGGCACCCTTTCGCCCAAATGGGGTAGATAGTCTCTAATTTCGGCAAGGGGAATCCCAAATATTTCACAAGTTAGTCTCTATTTAGAATTAATTTCGGCACCTCGTGCTAGTCTCGTTCGAAGTTAAAGACAGGCGATGGATCAAGGTAAATGGCCCACAACGACTCCGGCTTCACTGTCTCGATAAATCGCCATCGCGTGTCTGTCATGTCCATTGCCGCCCTCGTGCAGAGCGATGAAAGTTTCTCCAACGTGCGGCTCCCACAGTACTTGGTAACATGGTAACCGCGCACCACAGTCTCGACAAGAAGAAAAGACATACCAGTATTGATATAGACGCCACTTCGAGATTCACAGCCAGCTGTACTGAGGTACCGGTAATAACACTTCTAATTATTCGGCACTTTTGCAGTTCGGTAGGAATTTTGCAATTTAATCTCTAATTGTTTCGGCAAGACGCGACAATAATTATTTTTATCGTGCCGAATTTTTAGAAGATATACGGTAGTATGCATATAGGCACACACACACACACACACACACACACACACACACACACACACATACACACACACACACACACACACACAGCACACACATGCACACAGCTGCACACACACATGCACACACACAAGCATACACACACACACGCACACACACGTACACACATGCACACACACACACACACACACACCTACTCTTCTCTCTGTTCTTCCTCACCAGGCTGGGAGCAACTCGGATGGACTTTGAGAGTACAGTGGGTATCCATCCAACGTGTGCAGAAGAGGTAGTCAAGCTCCACATCAGCAAGAGCTCAGGGGAGGACCCGACCGTCACAGCCTGCTGAGGGTAGCTGGAGCCTTGGACTAAACAATGGTAAGACTTACTCCTCCTCCTGATATTAGGAATGAGGTAATGTCCAAGTGAAATACCACCCTCATTTTTTGTCCTCATTATTCAAGGCATTATGAGTGCAATGCCCTGTCCTCTTTATTCAAGGACTTGACAGTATCATGTCCTCAATATTCAAGGAATTGACAGTATCATGTCCTCAATATTCAAGGCCTGACATCATGTCCTCAATATTCAAGGACTTGACAGTATCGTGTCCTCTTTATTCAAGGACTTGACAGCATCATGTCCTCTTTATTCAAAGACTTGAGTGTCATGTCCTCATTATTCAAGGACTTGACAATATTATGTCCTCATTATTCAAGGACTTGACAAGGACTTGACAGTGTCATGTCCTCATTATTCAAGGACATGACAGACCATATGTAGCTCCATTCAGCACATGTGCTAATAAGTCCCTTACGATTCATTTAGAAGTTGCTAGGGGATGGGCCCTTGCTAGAGGAGCCACTGCTACAACTGACACCTTTATTGAAGGGATGGGTGCTGACTATTGTGACGTGTGTATGGAGGCTAGGTGCTTGCATCTATAGAAATCCAGAACTCAAATTAAATGGTACACCGTATAGCAGATGGGTATAGGGCACCTATAGACATTCAGCACAGGATGGTGTCGCTATAGACCTTCAGCACAGGTTAGTTAGACCTTCAGTACAGGGTGGTGTTGCTATAGACCTTCAGCACAGGGTGGTGCGGCTATAGGCATTCAGCACAGGGTGGTGCGGCTATAGACCTTCAGCACAGGGTGGTGCGGCTATAGGCATTCAGCACATGGTGGTGTTGCTATAGACATTCAGCACAGGGTGGTGTGGCTATAGACATTCAGCACAGGATGGTATGGGCATCTTAATTGCAAAAGACAGCTGCATGTCTCTGTCTTTCACTGAGGACACTTCAGCACCCACCCTGTGGCACCAACAGGCCCCTAAGATTAGCTACAAGAAGTATTGCTTCACTGTCTTTCTTCAGTGTCTAAGGATTACAACTGTGTTTGCATACACACAGTTAAGCCCTAAATGTCACTCACATAAGATAACACACCAGGCTCTCTCCTGTTATTAATTTTCAATGGGTGTGCCTGGGGATAAAGCTAACAACTGGT
The DNA here is from genome assembly GCA_963921505.1 of Phakellia ventilabrum. Lineage (NCBI taxonomy): Eukaryota > Metazoa > Porifera > Demospongiae > Axinellida > Axinellidae > Phakellia > Phakellia ventilabrum. Next base: position 8,611,422 of record OY997379.1, on the reverse strand, counting down.
ACCACCAGCTTTTAATATACTACATGCCGGGCCTTCCTCCTAATTTAGCGTAGTGGGAGGCCATGGGATAAAATCTGGACGGAGTGGTCTGGGTATGAGGTTGCTATAATATGCTGCTGGTTCAGCTTTTCAGATTCAGTTATAGCTACCTATGCTCTCGTTTCTACTTTAGCTTTCAAGATTGCATAATAACATCCTTTAGGGGACAGGCCAGTTTGTTCAACTAAATAAACTTTGGGCACTTGTATGTTACATAATCTGTGACCTTAGTCCTTCAAGTGGGATATCTTGCTAGCTTACAGAAAGTCACTGTCTGCATACATTGACTATAAAAGCTCTATCATGTACTGTATGATTCTGTGTATACACCTGATGAAGACCCAGTTAGGGTTGAAAAGGTTTGTAAACAGACGTTCAATGTCCCGGTAACTCGGAGACTACCCTATTGTTCATACATCCAATTACTATCCTGGATTTTCCTGGAATGCAGCCTGAAACAGCACATTTACCGTCCATGGTGGGGTAGGGGGTTAATAACAAAATGTATGGCACATTTTAGGTCAACATTCTGTAACAGCATGTTGGAGCACATTCTGATAGCCAGCTGGAATGGATGATTGCTGTTCCAGCAATACTACCCCAGTATCCTGTTTCAATCGTCCAATGTAGGCATGTAGCACTACACACTCTGAAAGCAGTGTATGTGTATGCAGAACTAATGGAACCAAACTTCACCACACCATAGCTACGTCCTGAAGTTCTAGTGTTGTTTTAGTTAATTAAAAGTATTACAAATTTAGTAGAGGCCAAAACAGGTTTAATTAAAAAACTGAAAGTTTCCCCTGAGGAATATAACCAAACTACAACTTTTTGTCCCCAAAATGTAGTTAGTTAACTGAAACTAAAAGGTATTTTAGTAATACCTTAGAAATTTTAGTTAACTAACTATAACTAAACTTAATTTCGCACTCCAAATAGAGTTTTAACTAAAACTAGAACTGAAGCCATACTAAAACAACACCCATCTATTCACAGGTACCCCTTTGTTATAAATTGACTTTATTGGGAAGTTTTCAGATGCTGGGGCAATGAATGGGGCCTCAAATTTAATTAGTGGTTGAAACGGATGTAATTGATGGTAATTAGTGTGTGCTAACGAAGCGAGTGTTGTCAGCCTAAGACTTGAAGCCGCCAATGAAACCATATTAGGATGCACTCCCATGCAAATGGAGTTAGTGGTTTGGAGATGGAGAGAGGTGTTTATTCGTCGCTAGAAGGAAATACAGCTCTCGGAACGAGGCTAGAAGATCACCCTGGTCATCACTTTACTAGCCTAATTCCCAGACTCCCTCCCCTCCCCTTCCCTCCCCTCCCCTCCCCTCCCCTCCACATCTCCTCCCCTCCCCTCCCCTCCCCTCCCCTCCCCCTCCCCCTCCCCCTCTCCCTGTAGTTGTATGCAAGTGAAAAATCCAGAGGGGGGTGGGGATAGCCTCGTACCCATGCCTCCCTTTGTAGCTTTTGCTGGGAAATGTTTTTACAGCTACAAACAGTGGTTGGTGCTGGTATAGTACAGAATGAATGATGTAATGTGTATTGTTATGACCCTAGCTCTTGGAAATTCATGTAATACTTGGAAGAGACATTCTAATGTTGAGCAACACACTTGGACAGCAATTTCCACTGTTACTCAAGGGTCTTCTCCATGGTAACCATGCATGTATGCGGTCCATTAAGCCTAATCAGAAAATAATTAGCTAAAAGCATTATCAATGGATTAATGAGACCTCATTGACTATTGATACCACTTAGATGGCAAGATAAACCACCTTTGTCCCAGCAGCTTTTATAAAGGGAACAACTGGAGACAATTCCCACAAGATGGTGTCAGTTCTACTGGACCAGCCCATTATTCCATAACCAGCACACTCTAGCTTCTCACAGTTGCTTCTCAAGGTGGGGGCGTGGTTGATACAAGGGGTGAGGGAACTTGGTTTTGTATTACTGAGCGACCGCTCTGAAATGAACTAGAGATAGGTGCAGTGCCTCTGGGCTTGAGGTCGTTAGCGCTTCAGATCGTATTTCGTTTCCCAACTCTTTGCTATTATTCTCACAATTTACACCAGTTATCACTTACTGTGCTGCAAGGTTATCCTGTTGCAATCCAAGCAGTCTGCACTCCTGATGCTGACACTAATACACTATAATTCGATCAGCACGGTGCACCACATTGCTGGCCCATGCAGTTGAGCACAGTCTGCCATTGCCGGACGTGCTTGTTAGAAGGCTGCCTTATGCTAACTTTATGTTAGTATTCTCAAACGTATGTTGCCTACTGGTCTCAAGCCTAAATGCTACCCATGTGAGCTAGTTATTTCTGATCAACCCTGTGTCTGTAAGAGTTGAGACTCTTTCAGCAGCTGGTGGTGGTAGTGACTACAGTTAGCAATTCATTAGTGATTCGATCAGTGAACAGTCTGAGCATTAACCTCAAACCCAGGCCTTCCTTGCCCAGATTTTATCTCGCAGCTTTTTCTCCGCAGTTGCGAGATAAAATCTGGGCGAGGAAGGCCTGGGTTCGAGATTATCTGAGCATTACATAACTTCTTTGCCATCTTCAATTTGTGTGCCCTTGTTACTAAGGAAATTGTTGTGTCCTCTGCTTACATAATTTTGAGGAAGTTTAAGTATTTTGGCATGATTCAAAGAATAACTGTGAGAGCCATCAGGAGCATTCTGGGAATCATTTTGAATAGAATAAAGAATAAATGAGATCAGTACTAAAAGATGGCTGCATTTCACCTGTGGCACTACTTCAGCACTTCTTAGTCCGTGGCACCAACAGGCCCTAAAGATTAGCGACAAAAAATACTGATTCGCTGCCTTTCCTTGGTGTCTGAAAACTATAACTGTGCTCACCTACGCACGATTAAGTCCTTTCTACCCCTGAACGTCACTCATGTGAGAAAAGATACCAGCCTCTCACCCATTGTAGGGAGAGCCTGGGGAGGAGGCCATGTCAGACTGATTTGAGAGAGTGCATGGCTCTGGGGGTTTCCTTTACAGCCCTACTTGGTTGCCAAGCAACTTGGCATTAGTTGGTAATCAGACACTGCTTGCTAGACTAATTGCAATTATGAGCCCGGCCTACCATTGAAAACCATAGACAATTAGTCCAATTAGCTGAAGTGGTCCATTTAGTTCTGTTGAATTAATCATAAAACCCACCTGGGTCCAGAAGTGGTGCAGTTGCCATGAGGCTGGTTAATATGTCTAGGGGAAGTAAATTGGTGTGGTAAAAATTTGCAGTTGTCAGAAATGTACAGTTTATATGATTTCGGAAGCAGTTAGACTATAATAATGTATGCCTGCATTATTCACATAAGAATTTATGTTTTTCGAACATCGCAATCCGCATTTTACCACAAATATCTAACCCACAAATATTTTGTGGAATTTGGCTGTCATTTGGAGCTATGTAGCTGCAAGAAGTTTGACCTTCACAAGACTCAGCTCTTCACTGCTGGGAAACTCATCGCACCCATCAATTACCACTTTTTTATTACCAAAACAAAAGCTGAAATAGCCAGTGCCAATTACCCCTCTAATTAGCACTCCCTAAAATAAGGACACTTGACTAATGGGGACAATGTTAACCCCTGGAAATGCGTGTATGGCCCATAGAATACTTAACATACAGCTCATTTAAAACGTCCATATCCATAGAGTCGAAAGGGTGCTTATGGATTTTTTGGGACATCAGTAATATTATCATGGTTACAGAGCTGGTGAGACTCGCATTGTAAGTGGTTGCCATTCAATAAGGGTAGTTTCCAGGGTGTGAGCAGCTAGAGTTTCAGGAGACATCGATCCTCTCCCGCTATTGAACCAGCTGTCTTTAATTTCTGTCTGGCTATAGGCTGGGCGTGGTATTACACTAGTTGATGTGCTAAATGACCACAGCAATAGTTACGTGAAGTCTTGTACATTGACTTGGTGAAGCACAGCAGAATGTCATTGAGTGACCTTTAGACTTGACAGCTCTGAATTTTTCGCCTCTCTTCTCTTTAGGAGATGAAGGAGGAACCTCGAAGGTTACGTCGTAATAAATTTGTGTGCAAAACAGACAGTTCTCGTTGTATAGTTGTTACCAGCTCATGCTTCCAGCTGGTCAGACTTAAGTAGCTACTACCTGCGACAGTTTCTCATTCCTAATTGGCCAATTTTTCCGGCATTGACTGACCACACCAGTTTGTAACCCATGGATTTGAAACCCATGTTGATAAGGAGTCTGTGATATCCCCTTTTTCTTGGACTTTAGATGACATCTGTGATGCAGATATATGAGTTGTTTAACGATCTGGTAAACAAGTGTCTGTTGAAGTGGTAGATACTTGGCAGGATTTGCGAAGCCACGGTGCCCACAGGACAATTGGAATTTGATAGCAAAACACGATGCCTTGCTGAAGTTCCTGCTCGAACATTATGTAATTGATAATCACAGGAAAGGTCCCTCATAAGCTCTCAAGGGCTGTTGAGTTCCTTGGTTAGAGGGTGGTAGCTGTGGTCTGTCTCTGAAATAGCTTCGTTGACCACTCACCTTGTACTTTGTACGCTAGACTTGCATCACTTACGCTCAAATATTTTGCTATTCTAGAATTCTTTAATTCAATTTACCTGACATGCTTGCTAAATATTGTGCCTAATCTGCTTGGACGCTTATGTGCCAGTTATTACCTCTTAGGAGCCCTCAAGGCTTCCAGTAGCATGTTGGGACGGGAGTCGCTAGAATCTCTACAACTCAGTGAAGCACCGCTACCTGTCTCAGCCTCTTGGCTCTGGCTGAGTACACTTCGCCATCTTGACGCTACACGTGGCTCTACTGACTGGCAGGGCATTTGCACATGTGCGCAACGTATGCATACCCACATAGGCTCAAATCCTTCCTTTCTGCAAATATTCTGCATGTGCATTTAACTGTATCAGGGATGTATAGGCTTGTGTTGGCAGAGCCATTACATTCCTGTGCATATTATGTAGATGTGACTGTAGGATCAGAATGTGTGTAATGAGTCTTTCTCCTTCCAATTCTGCAGGTACTGGTCTGAGGCTCTCGTGGGAAACATACAGTGGCTCTTAAAAGCAACTCCTCGTAGAAGGACCACTCCCCCTCAAGCATCAAGCTCCATTCTTTCCTGCCTCCCTCCCTCCCTCTCTCTTAGCCTTTCTGACATATAATGGTTTCAGTGATACAATGAAGGCATACCTATAAACCTGTGTTTGGTAAGGAATGCCGGAAGCTTTGTCACTTTCATAATTATCATTGTTATGTCTTAATTAATTTTGTACTTGAATATAATATTATCAAAATCCGGTCGTTACTTCCGGTCTCCACCTTCAATATCCGGAGAAATCCCAATATTTCTGGTGAAAGTCTAAATAAGCGGAGGGAAATATTTCCCAGCTGATTTCAGCGGAAACGTAACGATATTTATTTCGGTAAAATCGCGACTGCAGACGGTTGTTTTCTGCAAGCTGCAGCAGTACGTTGCAAAATAATCGAGCAGCAAGTCACTTTTCGCGGATACAAGGCGTTCTTGGGAAGTCAGCGCAGCTACCAAGTGCCCCCAGGATTGCGGCAGACTCGTGCCCGAGTGAACGCGGTGAGTTCAACTGCTAATACCTCGTATGCATACGCACGCTGCATGCAGGCTAATATTAGCTGTAGTAAATTATACTACAGCGCAGGGTATTTTCTATGATTGCATAGAATCTACACTGTATCCTGTCGAATCTGCGATGTTTACTACGTTTCGTAGTATACTACGAAACGCAGCTGTATGTGGTAATATGTAGTATAGTACGTAACTTCATGGCCATGAATCTAATTAACTAATATCTTATTTTCTTCTCCACTGTTTGTGATGGTAATATTCTAGTCTTATTTCCCGATTTTTATTTGCATAAGGATTTTTGCAAAATGGGCTGCGAATCCAAAGGAGCAAGTGTATGACCTTTTGTACTAAGTGGCTATTATAATCTTACATCATTTATGGGTTTCGCAGGACATTGCTTTATGGTCGTCCTACCTTATAATTGTGTATCCACGTATGGTATAGCCTCGTTCCAAGTCTTGTTCTATCATAATTAAAAAAAAGTCTTGGCTAGGTTTGATCTCCCAGCTGGACGTCTGGGAAATTGCTTTTTGGCGGTTGTGAAGGAAAAGTGGAAGCTATATAGCAGAAAAAGGTGGATCTGGCTACAGATGTAGATGATCTCTTACAGAGGTCTTTACTATGGAGTGTGATGTCATGATCACATGATCCTACCTCTTACAAATGTAGTGTACATGAACAATGTTTGCATTTCAGCTACTCCGAATGTTTAGGATTGACCCACTTGCTGCGCATATATAATGTGTACCTCCACTTACTGAGACTGAAGCTGATCCTTGCAAGAGTATTCTTGTATAAAGCAGAACAGGACCTCTCCTGTACACTACCTTGTACACCAACATGGCGGCTAGTTTACAGAAGTAGTCAATTATATCATTATTAGTTGCATGATGAAAACACTCTGTTAACTTCATGAACATCGATTTTATTGACTCTGGGTGTTTGCCCAGTTCTAGCTCTATACCTCGCAGCAAAAAAGGGGAGGATTGACTAGCTTGAGAGGCCCTCAGAATCATGTAGAGGGTTGGAGTTAGCCAGACCTTGGAGGGCTTCACCCTGTTGTCCCCCCACAATGGAAGCCCTTGAGGCCTTTAATCCAATTACCAGCTTGGACAACTGAAGGAAGTAAACCTAAGAACGGCCTGGGGACTGCTTTGTCTTACTGTCAAAGAACCCTCTTGGGAGATGCTGAAAGACTTCAGGTGTCTCTAGAAGGGGTGCTGATTGAGCTTGTTTGCGCTAAGTTACTACTTGTTCCTGGTGACTTCCTCCTGCTATCCTTTCAAACAGCAACAGCTGTCTGTCTGGCCTGGGAAGCACAATGCAACCCTAGGTGATGTCATCACCTTGATGACCATGTTAATTTAATTGTTCTCTTGTATCAAGTTTGTACTTTGTGCATGATCGATGTAATTTAGCTGATGTGGTTACAAACATTAAACACTGAAGAGCCCACCCTCTAGAACACACATTTCGAGTGCATTTGGTGTCTTCAATTATTCTCTGAATTAACCCCCTAAGAGTCAAGTAACGTGGCTGTTTGTAGGAAGTACTCCATGAAAGTTTTGAAGAAACTTTATTATCATAATAGTAGGTGGCTACTCTCGTCCCCAGGCTCTCCACTTTTGGGAGAGCCTGGTATCTTTTCTCACATGAGCGACGCTTAAAGTAGAAAGGACTTAATTGTGCATAGGCAAGCACAGTTGTATGTAGCTCTCAGATACCAAGGAAATGCAGCGAATTAATATTTTTTTAGCTAATCTTTAAGCCCATTGGTAGCGCAGACTGAGCACTGAAGTAGTGTCGCCAGAGAAAGGTAGAGAAATGCAGCCGTCTTTCAATCGGTCCCCGCCTACGCATAATTACCAGACATTTGCCCCATTTTTAAGGGGAGAACCTGGGTACAAGGCTAGGAGGGTACAGTGTCTCTTCGAAGTGAGAATACTGGTTCCCAGAACCTACAGAACATGTCGTCGCGGCGCTCATAAGCTCCTGATGAAAGCCTGTTTTTGATTGATGATTTGGTGTTGATATCGGTGACGTAACTTTGTATAATTAACTTCTCATATAACCCACCTACTATACTTCATGCATAGGCCAGGGTGGGCTTTTACTGTCATAATTTGTCCCCTCAAGGCTACAAGGGAAATTATGGCTATAAATTTGTCCCTCATGGCCTTAGCCATAAATCCCTGGCAACCCGTGCTATAACTGTTATATGACCCACCTGATTGGTCCACCTCTGCGCATGCTCATAAATACTATAGCAACGACAAGTCACAAACAGACTCAAAAAGAAACGATGGCTTGCAGTTTCTCTCCTTACTGTCTTGGCATGTGTGAATGGACAGACTGCCTTAGTGCTGCCTTTGGTGTTCTCTGGGATCAATCCCTTAGCCAATTCAGAGAGCTGCTGTTCAGAAGCCAACTTAAAGCGGGATGACTCGTTAGAAGCCGTTGGAAAGCGGGGCTGGTCTTTGCTGGAGCTTGGGCGGAGCTGCTCTAATTGCGGAAGTGGGCGGGAAGTATCTGTCTCTAATTGGAGCCCGCTCGAGTAGCCTGGGCAGTCTGTCCATTCACACATGCCAAGACAGTAAGGAGAGAAACTGCGAGCCATCGTTTCTTTTTGAGTCTGTTTGTGACTTGTCGTTGCTATAGTATTTATGAGCATGCGTAGAGGTACGAGATAGGTGGACCAATCAGGTGGGTCATATAACAGTTATAGCACGGGTTGCCAGGGATTTATGGCAACGTAAACAAACCTTGTCCTCGGGCTCCGCCCTCGGACTCGGTTCGTTTACTGCCATAAATCCCTGGCCCCGTGCTATAACTATTACATATTTTTTGGTGTAGGGGGCTTTTCTAAACAGTGAAAGTTTTGCCTTAAGAGAATGGACCTATTTGTAGGTATTTAACTGGGCATGGAAATGACCCATTGCATGGAAAACGACTCGTCTCCTACCAGTTTTCTTTAACGCAGTGCCTATATAAATCCCGCTTAGTAACACCACAGACACCATATAAATTCATAAGGGCCTTTGGAATATAATGGTCTGTTGGACTGTGCTCTCAATGACCGCTGGCGTGTAGTAAGTGCATATATGCTTTTGCTATACCACATTACAAGGAATTAAGTGACACCATTGTATGTGTGTTGTTAGGGTATTTATGAATGGTTGCTAAACCTACATGTAAGTGTATATATGCTTTTGCTATACCGTACTCACGCGTTGTTAAGCGCACTTCGCTTATAAGCACATATTCGCTGTTAGGCGCTGGTTTGATTCTGTTATCAAAATATTTTTTATTAAGCGCACCTTTATAGACATGGTGCCTTCGAACAATACTCTCGAATCGAAAGAAAACTCCTGTTCCGGCTGATCTCTGGCACAAGGACCGTACGTACTTCAAATAAAGCACACTCCAATTTAATATTCGTAATTAAGCGCACCTCGTTGTTAGGCGCACCTCGCTATTAGGCGCTCATTTCCTTCCTGTGGAAATACAAGCGCATGCGCTTAACAACGCGTGAGTACGGTACCACATTACAAGGAATTAAGTGACACCATTGTATGTGTGTTGTTAGGGTATTTATGAATGGTTGCTAAACCTACATGTAAGTGTATTATTATATGCTTTTGCTATACCACATTACAAGGAATTAAGTGACACCATTGTATGTGTGTTGTTAGGGTATTTATGAATGGTTGCTAAACCTACATGTAAGTGTATTATTATATGCTTTTGCTATACCACATTACAAGGAATTAAGTGACACCATTGTATGTGTGTTGTTAGGGTATTTATGAATGGTTGCTAAACCTACATGTAGATTTTTTTGTTATATGAATAGTTTAGCCTCGTTCCCCAATTTCCACTCCCAGCTTTTTTCATACTGAGTAAAAAAAAGTAGCGGGAGGGAGCCTGGAGTTTTACTCACGTGAACGCGTCCAATCTGCAAGAAGTATGCGTGGCTTTGTGGAATGCTCTGATCTGGCCGCTCCACATGATGAGATTGATAAACCAGCAAAAAACGTAAAGCGGTCTTGACCACGTTTCTCAAGGAGTTCAAAGACTGTCCTGGCCGAAAGAACAAATCAGCGGATTAGTTTAGCTATCAGTACTGGCAAGCTACTAGCTTATACAGTACCTAGAGGGCTAGTCCTTTTAGTTTAGCTAGCGGTACGGGCAAACTACTTCTTTAGAGGTTGTGTCGCTTGAAACAAAGCCGTTGGAACAGAGCTAGACTGTAGATCAAACAGGCCTATGGCTTACTAACTAGCCTTCAGAGGAAGTCCCCATGTTGTTGCTCACCCTCTGGCTTTGTCTTTCATCCTGAACGTTGTTTGTGTGTTGTGCAGCAAGATCACAGCATTCCACATAACCACACGCATTTCCTGCGGATCCCTCTCACTTTCATTACCCCATGTGAAAAAAAGCTGGGAGTGCATGGAGGCTGAGAACGAGGCTATGAATAATAGATTGTGAGAATGAAAATAAAGTGCCTACCCATATAGTCGTATGACAAAGGCAGTCATTTGAACCCGTCCTTGTAAGCTCAGAGATAGTCTCTCAAAATCTCGGATCCGCCACCAGCAAAGAGACTTCGGTTTGCTGTCAACTGCATACTATTTGGACTAAGTATCAAGCAGAGTAGGTTGGAAGGTAGCACGTGTCCGTCAAGACGTCACAGAAGTTAATAGCATTCCATGGAGAAGAATACAGAAGCTGTGCTAAGTTATACAGTATCTGGCCCAAAGAACACTTTATATCTCCACAACCTTCGACGGTTGGGTACACCTCCTCAAAAACCTGCTAATGAAGGTATGGTAGCAGTTTTAAAGCTCAGATTCTAACTATTTCACTTTAGAAAACTGCTTATCTTACACATGATCACTCGCGAAGCGGCTCTATTGCTCCTCCTCTCTGCTAGAGACTTTTTATTACATCATCTGGCAGTATAGTTCACGTGATGCCTTCCGACCTCCTCTGAGTGTCAATGAACTTATCTTGAGGGTATGAGTTCGGTACATCGTAGCTAGAATGACAGCCATCACCAGCAAGCAAAAGTTTCTAGGGAGAAACATCCCCTTGGCTGGTGGAGCAGTTGTCACCAAACCACACTCCATTAGTCATGTGATGGAAACGTTAACGAGCTATTAGGAAGATTATGATAGTTGATGAGGTTTTCGTGGGAAGAATGGAGACTTGCAGCTAGCGGGGCGTAGTTCACCAGAACTCTGGGTGTCTTTGATTGTGGTTTGCTGATGTGTGGTCAATCAAGCACTTGGTCATCCACACTAGCGATGCGAACACCGGCAAAAGGCAGTGAAATGCAGCCGTCTTGCAATTGGTCTCTGCCTACACACGGTTGAGTAAGTTGAATCACACGAGGAAAGATACCAGGCTCTCCCCTGGTTTTTTCCCCGATTTTTTAGGAGGAGAGTCTGGGGACAAAGCTAATGGTGGTTGCATGACAAGAAGTGGAACTTGACTACTGACCAGCAGCTGGTGATTGACTTAGGTCTCGGGTCTGGAATATCGGTCTCAGATCTGAAATATAGAGTGACCTACCGGAACAATGGCCAAATTAGCTGGCATTGAATCGCATCCGGTGTTGATTGTACTGTAGCCAGGCAGCTCTACCTAGACACAGAGAGTGTTTTCCCACAGCAGGATCTGCTCATGCCACCACTGTAACCCTCCTTGGCCGGCTGGTTTGCTGCTGGTAAACCACACACATCAGAGCCCTCAATTGTTTTGGTTCTTGGTGAGCCCGCTAGACCCCACAGAACAATTTGCCAATTAGAGGAGCTCGTTTAACTAAATTGAGGTATGTTGCTGGTGTTGTGGTGGTCAGTATAACCTTTCCAGCTATGCCAGGAAGTTTATGACCCAGATGGACTTCCTGTTTGAAAAGACGTGCTCTTTCCTGCGTTACCCTAAAATGAAGACGGAGCGTGTGAGAATATGGAACCTGTTTACTGCATGATCTGAGAAGGGTGTCTGTCTTGAGGTGATTGAATTAGCGCAGGTATCCATACTGCTGCGTGTATATCATCAGGAAGTATATTGGGATGCCAACTGTGTCGGGGACTGAATAATAGCGCACAGTGTGATACACAGCAAGTGGTAATTATACACTGACAGTATATGTGATGAATATCGCAGTGGTAATTCTCACAGGAATGAATGGATGTACTATAGGAATGTAACAGCCCATAACTAAGTTGTGTTATCTAAGCAGACTAAGTGGCAATTATGTAAAAGCACTGCCTGAGATGCTTTTGCAGTACTTCACAATAACCTATTGCCCAGGCCTTCCACGCCCAGATTTTATCTCGCAGTCATGCAGAAAAATTGAAGGCCCAGATTTTATCTCGCAGCCGTGGGGAAAAAAAATTTCTCCACGGCTGCGAGATAATATCTGGGCGTGGAAGGCCTGGGTACGAGGTTACTTCACAAGAGGGTGAAGGGATACTTAGCCATTGGCATTTTGAGATTTGCAGTGGTACCCTGTGGTGTATTGAGGCTCATGTGAGTAGTATTTTCTGTGATGGGCTTACATGTGGGAGACTAAGAATGGAGTGGAGATTGGGAATGAGGTGGGAGGCTGAGAATGGAGTGGAGACTGGGAATGAGGTGGGAGGCTGGGAATGGAGTGGAGACTGGGAATGAGGTGGGAGGCTGGGAATGGAATAGAGACTGGGGATGAGGTGGGAGATTGAGAACGGAGTGGAGACTGGGAATGAGGCACATGTACCTTAAGTAATCATTGCAGCTAGTGCTTTATTTCTCGATTACATCATTCTTTTTTACACCGGCCCAGTCCCCTTGTGGAAACCTGTGAGTGACTCGTTTAGAAAATTGAACATTTTAGAGATTGTTGTACACAGATGGGAGAGCAGAGCTGGAGAATATTCAATTCAAGGGTGGTAGGATTGGCCTGACTGAAGGGGGAGCTGATGCAGAAGCCAAGCACAATCTTCTGCCCCGAATTAAAGGGTGCAATAACAGGTTATTATCAAAAACTGAACAGATTTGGCAAAAACGTTTGATTTGGTGACAGAAAATGTATCCAATTACATTGCAGCATTCAGGGATTATCCATTCAGTGTTCAGTTAGTCATGTTAATGACAGTGACCCTGTCACTGGCCCTATAGCAACCAGTGATGTCACTAACAGCTGGGTAGTGAAGTCACGGGATCGTCCTTCCTGGTATCTCACATCAAACAGTCAACCAGGTAGCTGTGCTGGCTGTGATGTGTGTCTGTGTTGTGTCCCAGTAGTTAAAGTTCGTGTGAGAATTCTGTTTGATAGTGGCAATTATAGCAGGCTGGGTGGCCATTTTAGCTGACTAGCAGGAAACAGGTGGGTGTACATGAAGCATCACTTCTGCAGTCTCAGCTGCGATTAGGGGTTACTTCAATGGCTGCAGCTGTTATCCTGAGATCCAAGGCTCTATGAGGTTTAGTGCTGTAGAAACCTGAGGCTGTAGCTGCTGACAAAACTGGGGTTGCTACCAAGGGCTTCTGAATTGCGTAACTAGAGGTATTCCAAGAACACATACCCCTATTCCAAATGGTATACCAGCAATGGCAGAGGAGGGTGGAATTTTAGTTACAATGCCATGACTTTGCAATTAGCCAATAGCGGTGCATCTTGCCAGCAAGTTTCAAAGCATATGCCATAGGTGTCTACAGACACTGCTGCCACAGTTTATTGAGTGTCAGGACTGTAGAAGACACATTTAAGAAGCAGCAGGTCTGTCAGGTACGCATACACTGAGATTTTCAGTGTTAAAATACCATGGTTAAAGTGATGGTTTAAAGTCGCTAAGCCCCTAAATCGTCTGTGGGAAAGAGATTTCAATTTTTTTCAGACAGACGGACAAAACTAATTACTTTATCCAACTTATGCAGCTCGGATAATAACCTAAACGAATTATTACAGTTGCTCCATGTATGTATTTAGGCACTAGAGCTAGAAAGTCTACTCACGATCATCTGTTACTTCAATCAGAGTAGACAGAACAAGTCACATGACCTCACCTAGTGTGGCACATGACCATGATGCTAACGCGGCCGTCCACAGGCGCTAACTGCTGCAGAGTGGCGATGACAAAGACAGCTGTCTTGCCCATACCGCTCTTGGCCTGGCAGATGACGTTCATGCCCAAAATGGCCTGAGGGATATACTCATCTTGTACTGAAGGTGGGGGAATTAAGGGAGAGAAACAACATCCATTAAGGTATTGAAGTTGGAAGATAAGGAAAACCAGTAATTTCACTACACTGGGTCTGACCATTCTGTGTTTCTGCTGCTTGTAAGTATATCATGGATTCCTGGAGAGGCTGCTCTTCTCTGGAAAGAAGCTACCCCTGCAAAAGCTGACACTTCTGCTAACAAAAGCGATTGTTCTGTTCAAGAAGTGACCTTGTGTAGTTTGACCTTGCCCTCTGCCTCTTTGATCTGCTTTGCTCTGGGCTCTGCCTCTGTACACATGTTTGTGCAGCCTCTTAGCTTAAGGAAATTCAGGACCTGTTCCTATCTAAACTGTAACTTAGAGCAAGTATGTGTCACCATGGAAACGTACCATACCTGAGTGTAACTTAACTGGAGCATTAAGGGTACATGGGTATATGACATTCCGTAGACGCTGGGATAGTTCCAAGAGGTTTATTGGGATGAGGTATAGCGTAGTATGTATGTGCTGCCTGGCTGGGCGCATGTGAAGTGCACACCTGACTCATTTGTCCATTTGCTTGTTGTCTGTCTGTCTGTCTGTCTGTCTGTCCATCTGTTGGTCTGTGCTCAGATACATTATTGCCACAGTCGAAGTTACTGAAATTTTGCAGGCTGAAATAGGCCAAGATACATGTATGTGTATGTCAAACTATCGTGCCGCTTAGACGGCAGAGAAATGGTAGGTTGTAGGTTTTGGTAGCTGACTGGAAGTGCACTGCAAATGTGATGAGTCAGCGCTTTTTGCTGTACGTGCCGTCTAATTGTGCAAGGTAAGACGGCCTAACCAAGCTGATCCATTCTACAACTGTGTTTAGACCTGTTGCAGAGGATGGTTTGATGAAATATGCCAGGCTAGTTTGAAATATTAGCCAAAAAACCTGTTCTACAGAAGTGTACACTCCTTCGTGTAGCGAGCAGCTGTAGGTGACAATTTTATATGTGGTCAAACTCCATTAGTACATGCATGACCCATGTTTCAAATGTGATGGGATACCTTTAGCTGTGGTACATGTACACACACACACAGTAATTACTATTAATTTATTTCCTCTTCTCCTGTATTGTACGTTTTTGTGTCCCAACCATCTTACTGAAACCGAAGTAATTCAGGTTACTGGGGCAAAACCCCAACCACTGTGGTGGGTCTCCTAAGGGACCTGTGGCTCCAATTTTTCCATAGCAACCCATGTAGGTAACTTGTACCATACATGGAGCTGTTGGACCCTACCGGACCATGCCCCCTGCTGGGCCATGTACCCTGCGTTACTCGATACCTTCTGTGTGGCTGCAGACACAACTATATCCACTTAAGATCACTAGGCTCTTGCCTACCCCCTGTTGCCATGGCAACCTTTGGGCTCCCCCTCCCACCCCTTCCCTCAGCTATGCACTCTGCTAGCCTATAGCCAGAGGCTGTGAGGGCCACCCTCGTAAGCCACAGCCCTCCCCCAGTCTTGTGGTGGTGAAGGAGGATGGGGGGCGACCCAACCGCGTCTTGGCGGGGTAAACACTTCTGACCACCTGCCATTAATTAGTGTGTGCAATTAATACCTGGGTAATATGTCTCCGTGTATGTATGCATGTCGTCACGCCAGTCACTGATAACAGCTGTGCATTTTTTAGTCTATAAGTCAGGAGACCCAGCCTTATACTGGATAGACCTGAGATATGCAGTTGGCTGGACGTCGGTTGTTCCAGAGTCCACAGCGCTTTGGTCATTGTTGAACTATGTGATTAATACCATATCACTCAGTGCAACATTTCACCAAATTAGGTTATTAAAAGTGCAGAACTAGTGTTGTACTTCTTACCAACCAAATTGTGCTGACCCGTGTTTTCTTTCTCCAACGGACAGGATTCTCTCTGTGTTGCTTTGGAGGATACTGTATCCCCCTATAGAGCCTCAAAGATTACAAATTCAAATTTGGATAACAACGATGGACGATGCCGTTATAGCCGTATCTCATATATAATTAGCCCATATGGTAGGTGTGTACCCCCCCTCTTGCATAATTCTCCAGGGCGAGATCACTGCTAACGGATACTTGCCGGCAACACAAGCAAATCCCTTCCTCCAGCTACTAGTGTTCGTAAACAGGTGCACTGGTGCAGGGCCTTCAGAATAGCCGTCGTTTTGAGCTTTCCACTTCATGCATTCCCAGTCACGAGAAAAGAAAAGTAACTTCTCACCGTTGGAGTACTCCAGCGCTCTCGCTAGGGCTATACCAAAGGGGACTGTCTCCTTGGGACCTCTTTAAAGTGCCCTTTGTGTCTGGCCAATGTGCCCTTCCGTTTATCAGCAACTGAGAACTATATGTACCTGCTTAGGAAGCAACAGGAGTGGCCGTTTACTTAGTGAATGCCTTTACATAAACAGAGGTGTTAAATGTATATACCCTTGAAATTTGGCCTGCCAACACCAGTGAGAATGTTGGAGTAAGGCTGCTACAACAGGTCGTAGTCATAATGTCACGCAGCAGAAGTAGTATCCACCCCATAGCTACGGCATGTGCAAATGAGTATACAAACTATCATTTTGAGTAGTGGCACACGTCAGAAACAAACTGCCCGTTATACTACCTGCTATTGTTTCGACTGCCTAAGCGCCCACTATGCGGAGTACTACCAACGCCACATCTACGCACGTAGTATCCGTTTTTCTGCTTCAATGAAAATTGGAGTATATACAAACTCAAAGTTTGTAGTGTAGATTACTATAAGTTTGTAGTGTAGATTACTATAAGTTGTTTGTCAATAAAACTGCAGTTTTTATTTTATGAAAAGAGTATAGCAATTGAAATGTATACAACTCTGTGTGTGTTCTCATCGTTTTAGAGACTTGCTTGTGATGAATGTACATCCTGAGGGTTTGGGGGAGGCTATGGCTTGGAATGTTGCTGACTGGGGTTCGATTACTGCCTGTAGCAACTATGCTGTCAGCAACCAAGCCCTTTTCTGTCTGTAACGATATTCACCGCAGCTTGTGTATCAGGTGTGTGTATTAGTGCGTGTGTGTGTGTGTGGCATTTTTGGGTTGCCCTCAAGTCCGAGGGAGTTGGGATGGGACACATACTCGAGGCGCCGTGACTGGGGAGTTGCTTAATTGGGCTCCAGGAAGTGTTTGCATAGTGGCATTCATCCAGGGCATCTGTGAGGTGGCATGTCGTCGGATTAGAATTACAGCTGTGCAGCTGGGTAGAACAATCTGCGGCATGCCTAATCTAGTTAGGCCTCTTTGGCGATGTTGGGATATTTGTGATTTTCTTGACTGTTTACCGACTGTGTCCAAAGCACTCTGGCTGGTGATAAGATTGCTTGGCGTTCTCTTGTTTGAAACGGAGTGAACCCTGACCCTGGTGTTGTTGACACCATTGATAGTGAAAATACCCTGAACAGAGAGCAAACACCACTGTCTCCAATCCTGTGGGTTCACATCAGCCATACACATCACGTTTTAATTTTTAAAGCTGATCCTCTGTAGGCTAACGCAGTATTATGTGGAGCACCTTTTAGTCTCATGTCTCCGGACCACCCTTTGTTTCCACGTCTCCGGACCGACCTTTGTTTTCCACGTCTCCGGACCGACCTTTGTTTCCACGTCTCCAGACCGACCTTTGTTTCCACGTCTCCGGACCGACCTTTGTTTCCACGTCTCCGGACCGACCTTTGTTTCCACGTCTCCGGACCGAGCTTTGTTTCCACGTCTCTGGACCGACCTTTGTTTCCACATCACCAGACCACCCTTTTTTCCCCACGTCACCGGACCACCCTTTGTTTCACGTCTCCGGACCACCCTTTGTCCCCACGTCACCGGACCACCCTTTGTCCCCACGTCACCGGACCACCCTTTTTCCCCCACATTTCAGGATCACCCTTGTAGATTTTGTTACATAGTATAAGTGCTGTAGAGTGGAACCTGGGATTAATTTTTAAAGCTGTCTGCCTTATTAATAGTTGGTTGTCCACTGACAAGAGCAGGTGGGCATTTGTTCTCAAGTTTTTAAGTAGGTTAGGCAGTCTGGAACAAAGGCTAACAGTTTACACAATTACTCCCAGCTATACCTATTAACCTCTGTAGACAAACTGCCCTTATCTCTGACTCTCCTTATTAGGAGGTTCTAAAAATACAGAAAATCTGAGTGAGGGAGTTGCTTGCAAATTGCTGATTTCATTAACCTTGATCTAGGGACTCTCCTGCAATTTCTGGCTGTAGCCACAGACCGCTATAAGAAGACATCAAATTATTAGTTGGCCTCTGTGCCCCACCATTTCTGGAGCTATTCCCAGGCTGAGTCAGGCAGCCCTACATGTTCTTAGCTACCCTTTCCATTGTTTACACACTCTAATTGCTCCCCTCTTGGGGCCAATCTGCTGCTAAGTGGCTTTCATTAACTTGCTCTGACTTCTTGTGACTTCCTATTCATCAACTGGACCACCGAAAGAATCCGTGGGGTAGCTACAAGAAGCAGAGGGCATAGAATGGTCACATCCAGTGCAATGAACCCAACAGATTGTTCTTGAGCAGCTGTAACCTCTAGTGCCTACATGGTTTCTAAATGGTAGTAATTGTAATAGCTAGTTTTGGTTTGTGCACTTTCAAAACAATTCATTAGTAGCAGTGCTTGTGTTGTGATCTGTTGGAGAGCTCACTCCCTAGCTATACCTGTGTAGTCTGTGGTGAGCTAGCTATATAGCTACCTATGTAGTCTATTGGAGAACATCTACCTATGTAGGTTGTTGGAGAGCTAGCTCCATAGCTATACTTATGTAGTCTGTGGTGAGCTGGTTATACATAGCTACCTACGTAGTCTATTGAAGAGCTAGCTATGTATCTACCTATGTAGGTTGTTGGAGAGCTGGCTACGTAAATGGTCACATACGTTTTTTTACTACTTTTTTGCTGACACTAACAGGACTCTAGTTTTCCTGCAAGCAATTCTGTGTTGCTGACTGCGGGATTGCATGCTTAATTGTCCAACTTTCTAGCCCAAGTTTTTAATGGAAGTGTTTGTGAGAGATCAAATAAGCATCTTCTTTCCAGGCTATATGTCTCATTTTGAGTCACCATTATGAGTCTGAGTCGCTGCATGGTCTGAATTGTGAGCTGTGACATGTGCGCCACATGTAGTTCATGCAGTCACATGCAGTCACATGCATGTCTGCCTATCTGATGTAGGTATTGTTAAGCTGTGCATAGTCAGCTGTGTACCACTGTGAATACAATAATTTGGCTTGCCATTACATCACTGTTGCCATAGAGAAACTATGATAACATTGTGGGATTACATCACTCATTGCAACACTTAGTCGTTAAATTGCGGAGTGGTATTTTGGGCAGTGGATTACAGTCAGCTTCATACAATGCATTGTGAAACTTGCTTTGAATTCAGAAGTACCTATGGCTCCATTGCATACGGACTCCATTGCATACATGTACATATGCAGCACCAGAACAAAACACTCTCTGGAAAATTTCAGAGTGAGCCAAAAAATGGACTCACTGTAAAATTTGTTTGCTATAACAAGTATTTAAAGGTAGGCGTTTGTCACTTAATTTCCAGTGGGTGCATTGACAAAGTATCGCACACGGTATACTTTTGGCAAGGGAGAGACTCAATCTTTGCCACTGTGTATCCTAAATATTCTATTGATGCATAATGTGGCAGTCCTGGGTAGGAAGCGAACATAATTCTGTTGCGTATTTTGATCGTGTCACTGCATTCAAAGTGCCGTATCTCTGAACTTGTGTTAAGGGCGGGACTGATAATTGCTGTGTAGAAGCCTCACATATTGATACTTCTCTGCAATGCATATGACCACCCCCCTTAACAAGTTCAGGGATACAGCGCTTTGAATGCAGTGTTGCAATCGAAATACACGATGGAATAATTACCCAGGACTGCCACGTGTCATGTGCTTGTAGAGTATAAAGCTAAGAGAGAGGCCTTGAATTGCTTAACTCTACAGGCTATTGTCTCTGTTCCTAGTGTTTCCCAGCGGGTGTTTGTGTGTTGGACTAACAGGCTAACCATCAAAGCGAGCTATCTCCACACAGAGACCCACCCTTACCATTTGAGGGCATTAGCTGCCATGGTATTTCAGATAAAAATCACATGTGCAGCAGCTCTGCTTACCAGTTTCAGCTGGGCCACCTGTCTCTGGAGACGAGGGTTGCTACTGCGAGTAATTGGAAAAGTGGCTACCACTTGAAACAAAGGCCGATCAGCTGTTCAAACCTTGGAATTTTCAAATAATATTTGTACTTTTTGCTCACTCAGGCACATGTGACTCTGAATGGTCAAAACATGCATTAAGTGATTCTTATCTTGAAAGTCAGTTTGGCATCAGGCAGCCTTTGATGTCAGTTAGGAGTACCTTTCCTTAAATTTCAGGGAGACTTTCGAGATAAGCACAATCATGTTCTTGACTTACAGCTGGTCACATGAGTCCGGTATTCTGACACCCAGGGTAGAGGAAGCCCAAACATCTTCTACTGAAGTAGCACTGGATTGAAGGGTATTGGGTTACGGCTCAAGAGCCCAGTAGGCGACTTCAGAGGAACTGTGGTAGTCTTTGAGGCTGGAAGAGCACATGGAAGCGTCCTGCATGGACCGGACATGTGCTGAGTTTGAAAATTCAAAATCTGGGCTCTTGTAAAGTTTTACAAATATTGGTCTGGCTCTACATTATCAGGGCTTCATCCAGTGGGGAGAGGTTTCCCCCAAACTTTAGAGCTCTCCCACCCCCCCTCCCCTAACATCAGAGCTCCTTCACCCCCCCCCCCCTCCAAACATCAGAGCCCTCCAAACATCAGAGCTTCCCCCATCCCCAGGGAGAGCCTGAAGCAAGCACACCTCTGTAACAGTCCGTTTTCCACTGATGTCATCACTGAGACGGATCATGCTACAGCAGTTAAATCTGAGACGTCTCCATAGTGCAGCATTCATGACTTTGTAAATGAGTATGGGAGGAACTCTTTACTGATACACATCAGCATCATTTTCCATAGAGAATGCATCAGAGGGCAGAAGTTGTCCCCCCACCCCACCCCCCTCCCAATATGGGGTGCTTACGTGATGCATATCTCTGAGTTGCAGCTCTCAATTTTTTGAGACAGTTAACAAAAGATGAGCTCCTGTGAGAATATGAAACCGATTAAGTATTCAGTGAGTAGTGATGACATAATACGGAATATCTGTGTCAGCAGACGTTAATATTAACCAACCCCTGCATGAAGTAAGGATCTCTCCCATAAACAGGAATGTTTCCAAGGATCCTAGATCCCTGCGTATCGTGTCTTTATTGTGGACATATTAAGTAGTGCAACTCTAATACCGTGCACAATAGGAAGCCTTCTGAACTTAATTCCCATGATTGAAGAGGGGGCTTCTCAGTTGGCTCTTGCATCTCTAAATACCAACTTTAATTCAGAAAGAAACTTTGCCGACATTTTGACTAGATGCTCTAGTCTTTCTTCTTCAGGGCGAAAGTGAACTTCACTTTTGCCAAGTTCACTTTCGCCCTGAAGAAGACTAGAGTATCTAGTCGAAAGGTCGGCAGAGTTTCTTTCCGAATTAAAGTTGGTATTCAGAGAGCCTTTCCTTTGGGTACACAACACACAAACTTTACAAGATATTAAGTCTGAATTTTGTACCTATCAATTTGGCATGCATAGATAAAGAAGACACTATTAAGCAAATAAATTTTATTGCGCAAAGAAGCGATTATAATCCCTTTATGCATATGTGTCCGAACCACTAGCATTATACAATTTATTGCTATCCCAAGTGACTGTTATTGAATAGCTAACCTTTTCGTTATCGCAAAGATCTGATGGGTGTGGAACCTGTTATCGTGAATGGCATTACATCGTATGTAACATCATTAGCTGTGCATTCCTGGAGTTCCTAGCGTCCAGGAAGTTATCATGAGGCGTATTTTTAGAGAAATTCTTCCGTTGGGATCCATACACGGAACGTCCCCTTGACATAGTGCAGATTTCTTGCTCAGAGTATCCATTACAGAGTTCTCATTGTGGTGTATTTATATGCTGGGTTGGCATTTACCTAGATGTCCAGTTAGGTCAATATCCCATGGTGGATGTGTGTGTGTGTGTGTGTGTGTGTGTGTGTGTGTGTGTGTGTGTGTGTGTGTGTGTGTGTGTGTGTGTGTGTGTGTGTGTGTGTGTGTGTGTGTGTGTGTGTGTGTGTGTGTGTGTGTGTGTGTGTGTGTGTGTGTGTGTGTGTGTGTGTGTGTGGAGGGTTGGCATTTACACAAATGAAGCTAGGTGTCCAGTTAGGTCAGTATCCCATGGTGGAAGAGTGTGTGTGTGTGTGTGTGTGTGTGTGTGTGTATGCTAGTTAAGCCTTTGAACTATAATTTGGGATACAATGTTGAAGTGTAGCCCAAGTGATTCTTTGGGAAGACCAAGGAGGGCATTGGGGAACAGCTGTTGCCAGACTGTCCCCTATAATTGTTGACAAGCTTGTCTGTCATCAGCCAGGCGTACTGTGTCAGTGCTAGGAACAGTTTTATCAGTTGTATGTTGAGAGCAGCATTGCTTGCATTGTTGATGTGAAAATATTTATACTACACACACACACGCTATGTTTCAGTGATTAATGTGATATATTTTCCGCTAAATGTTGTAAACACTCTGCAGTGGATGCAGCTTTTATCGCTAGTGTGTGCTATTGCATTGTTCCGTTTCAGTAGAATGGTCTGACAAAATATCCCCAATACTCGGATACTATATCGACTTTGACGATCAAAAAGTGTTAATACTTTTTTGCAATGTTTCTTCTAGCATGGCCTGATCAATTCTTTCCCCTCAAAGCAGACCATACTATGAAATGTTATAATTGGCTGTTTTATCACTATAGTGTATCCTTTCCCTGCGATGGTCTGATCTGTGCTAGCTATAAAATGTTAATAATTGCACTTTTTATCTCTACATTTCGATCCTCAAAGTCAAGTGCAGAATATTGAATATTGGTATCCATGATGCAACTGCACAATATAAGTGGGTGGGGGGTTGCCAACATATCACAAGTCACATACAATGCATTTTTAGAATCTAATTTTAGATAACAGACTCAAATTCATGGGCGAATTTCAAACTTGAAACTCTTGTATCCCAACCAGAGCAACTGCATTCCTCTCCCTCCAGAACTGTTATGAATATCTTGCCCTAATCTTCTTCTGGGGGAGGAGCTCTGGATGGCCTCAGGCAGCGAATAAAGTTGTGCAGAAGTCATGCTACACGTGATATTACATGACACCTCATACGTGATCACATGACACTTCACGTGATCACATGACACTTCATGTGATCACATGATACCTCACTCTGTTCATGCCGTATTCAGCTTCGGGGAAGGTTTATCTTTATGCAAGAGTATTATTCTAGGGAACATGATCTTCATAGAAACGCACCAACCACACCCACATGTGAGGATGGTGTGGGGTAGAAGGGTAAATTTTTGTGTGGTGAAGAAAGTTGCAGTTCTCGGGGCAACGAAGGAAGGCAGTGAATGTACACTTCCTGTGGCTACTCTTCAAAGCCGGTTTGTACCAAAGGCTGAGTGCTCAAACAGCGTCATCGTAGTCTAGCAACGGGTAGAGAAGTGCAACATCATTTAATTGATCCCTGCCCACACATAATTAAATCTCATGAGAAAATGTACCATGCTCGACACCAGTAGCAAGTGAAGTATACACAACAATCTGGGGACCAGGCTAGTATTATACGTAGTGATGCTTGAATTTTGCGGTCTATACACACCTGTGTTAGTTAGTCACTCCCTTACCAGGCGCCCATGACCTGCCCTTACTGATGTCATCATCTCTGTGTGCAGTCCCCTTGGTTCCTAATAAGGCGAGTGACCTGGCGATATTCCATAAAAGGATGCACCTATGGATTGGCTAGTTCCATATACCGATTGTTAATTAATTAATGCTTTAAACTGAAACACACTCTGTCATGCATAGAAAGTAGGAAGGAAACTGTATCTGTAACAAACATCTGCTGTTTGCAGCTTTATAGTACTGACCTCCTCGTGCTCTGGTGTCTGCTTCACTTGCTGTTGGAGAGCCTGGTATTCCGTCTCAACTTACTTAATTGTCCGTGGGCTGGGACTGCTAGAAAGACGGTTGCACTTCTCTAACTTTTGCTGGTGACATTGTTTCAGTGCTTGGTCTGTGGTACGAAAGAGTGGCTACTAGAAGTGTAGATTCACTGCTTTCCTTTTCTGTCTAAGAACTGCAGCTATCCTCACCCACGCAAAAATCCATCCTTCTACCACCCTACACATCACACACTCGAGAAAAAAATACCCCCACATCTAGCTAAGTCAAATGCACACACATGAGCCTGTGAGCAAAGGTAAATGCTGACCTTTCCCATGTGCCCATGTGGAGGCCCTAACTCTCCTGTGCATGGGGGCTTCACCAGGCATGCACTGAGGTTGGAAGTGGGAGTAGCTAGCAAGTGGTGCACTTTTGATAAAATAGTGAATCTACTTAAAACAGCGAATCCATTTTGAAAGGTGCATTATCCATTTTGAAAGGAGTGCCTCCCTGCCATCAGGAGCCCATACCTGCTGCTATTGATCAAGAAAAAAAAAGGCATAACTTTATAATTTCTTTAACCAGAGTAGTATCATCGTAATGGTATATACCCTTCATGATCCCGTGGTAGTTCTTAAAAGTGAAAGCTTGTCCTGACGTACTGGTCACGATAATTGAGTTTATCTCATTCTGGAACCAGTTTTTTCCTATCTATAGGTCAGTTAGTTGTTTTTTTTCACCTCAACACTTTCACGTCATTCACCCTTTAAGGTATTTGTAGTATGAGCTATAAAAACTTAACTTTTCCCAATTACTGTAGTACTCTTTAGTTTAGATTATCATTGTCAAGCGCAAGCCAGTAGGGTACGCAGATACCAACTTGGCGATTGTCTGGTTCTTAATCCATCAGTTGTAGTAACCAAACTGGGCGCATTTTGAAAGCTGGAGCGCCCTTGACTTTCCCTGCCTGCCATGTGAAAGTGTATCCCTCAGCTCCCCATCATGTGTACTATCATGCGCGTACCCCTTGCTGGGTTTGTCCCCACTGAAACTAGCCTGCCAGGAAATTAGGTGTCCTACGGGACGAAAGATGGGGGGAGGTTTTGTTGTTGTTATGTTTGTTTGTTTGTTGTTGTTGTTTTGGGGGGGAGAATGTTGTCCCATCTGAGACGTTAATAAAATAGAATGAGCTGATAAATTTGAGGTGCATTGCCAGCGGTATGTAAAAATTGGCCAATTAATTAGTATATGCTAAGGTCATTCAGTGATGGGATCGTGTACTCCAGTTGTAGTGCAGAATGAATTTGAGTTTCATTCATGTAGCCGAGTTGTTGACTCAGCCACTAGTGAAATGTATGATCCATCCTCAATATACACTGTTTGTAAGAAAGTGCAGGATTTAGAATGAAACTGAATCTTTTATTATTTCTACAAGGTAATGGCGATCACCGGCTGGTTCTGAAGCCCAAGGCGCATGTGCAGTGGCGTAGCTAGAGGTTGAGCGTTACCCGGGCACTGGCCGGGTCAGTGTTGTATGGCTGTGTGGCAGTCCCTGCGTTGCGAAGTTTACCCTCTGTGCAAGGGGCTGAATTTTTTAAGTTCGGTGGTTGAGTAAGACTCCTTTTGGTTGTCTTGTCTTCAGTAGCTTCAACAGCAGTGGCAGAAAGGTTTTTCCTCGTAAAACAGCCAAAAGCAAAAGAGTTTATCCCACTTCGACCTCTGCAGTGGTTGCCACGCCCATTCTGTCTGACGTAACATTATCTGTTTTCCCAGCCACAGGCTCTTGTAGGGTGTAGCCACGCCACTGCAGATGTAAAGTATACACACAGTGTATATCTCTTCATTAATTGTACGTACTACACACACACACACACACACACACACACACACACTCAACACACTTCATGATGTGTACAACTTTAAGTCAGTAATGTATGTGTACAAGCAGTTGTAGAGCTGTTCACTCACAAAGTTGGTGTTTGTGTTGGTGGTTCCTCTGTCTTCACCCTGGCTGCTTAGATATATACACCTGTAGTAGGCTGCCATGTGCTATTTATAGATGCCGACCAGCTTACAATTCTATGTGAGTACCCTCTACAAATGTGTGGCCTTACACAAGGTGTAATCATGGGCTATGACATCATACCATTTTGGGTAACCACATGTTTGGGTATATCCTGTATAGTGGGATTGTTTCCGGCGAGAAATTCTCACTTATCACCTGGAGGTATGTTCATCGTTTGGCAGGGGGATGTTTTTCAGGGAGAGTATGTTCACGAATTTCACGGATCAGTTGCTATATATGAAATTTATTATTAGCTGTATCACAAAATTTTACTACATTTTGAGTAGTTTTTCATGTCATGAAGTTTAGTATACTACATTTTGGGGGGCAAGGCATTAAATTTACACTGCCCTCCAAAAATATAGTATACTATAGAATACTAGTTTATTGAGTAAGGCCCATTCGGATTCGGAAATATTGTAACGTTGAGCCATAGAAACTAGGTTCTAAATTTAACCATAACTGGGAACATTTAACCGGAACTGAAATTGTTCCTTTACCGTTATCTGCCCCGGGTAAAGGACATCATATTTTTATGGGCTTTGAAGAGCCCCGGCATTCTGCCGTCCAACTTGTGAAACAGAATGAAAAAAGAGTAGTCTCTGAGTTGTCATGATTCTGCGTACCTGATGCAGATCCAGGTAGGGTTGAAAATGTTTGCACAATAGAAGTTCAAGAAGTTATCTCAACACCTCGGAGATCGCCCTATTCTTCATAGAGCTGTGAAACCTAATAACCGTCGCAATTGCAAAATACTTCTTAAAATAAAATTTTTCACACGCACAAAAAGTTACCGCATGATCCGGTGACTGGATAAGTACAAGCTGTGCCTATCCCTGTGGGCGTGTGCTCGGTTGGTAGTACAACCAAGCCCATTTCCCCTGCCCACACATGTTAGGCAACACCAGCAAACAAGTTTATGCTCGCTCACTCACTTAACACACACACTATGTGACATGCATGGACAGAGAAGTCCTAGGAACGAACTTGTAGGGACTATAGCGATTATAAGCCCACCTTAAGCACAACCCCAGACTACTGTGTGCAGGCCAAGGATCATTTAATTATGGTAAAATTACACAGGAAATGGCAGTTGCATGGCAGCTTTGGTAAATTGTGGTAATAACTTTGCATACCATTTATTACAGTAGTAAACAATATTTAAATTGTGTCAACTTTATGCGCACTTTGTGACCGAGTCACCTTCTGTTGTACTTGGCGGGTACTGTGAAGAGAAAGAGCATATAAGGGAAAATAGGTTAAAAAAAACTCAGCTGCTTGGTAGTATTACTACAACCAACCTGTCTCGGAGAATCATGTGGAAAGAACTCGCCCGACCGCCAATCAAAACTAGCTGAAACAACTTCGTAGTATCATGTGCGACCTACAGGGCATGGGACTGCCATGCGGGTACAAGGGCATTCTCCTCTGCTATCTCGGATGGCATGTGACTTGTTGTAATCTTCTGTGTAGTAACCTGGCTGTATTGTTCGAACAATTGCTGTTGTGAAAAGAAATTCCATAAGCAACTCTGTGTTGGTATAATAAAACAGTGGGGAGACAGAATTTCAGCACAGGTGTGCAGTTATTCTATCTCTTACATCTGTTAACGTTATTAGTTATTCTTTGTTGCATTTTTTTGCCAGATATAGAAACTCATGTGATGAAGACCGTGAATATTTAGCTAAGTTTCAAGAATTTTCTTTTGCACATGGAAAGCATGCTTTTGTTTAGGCTAGACATTAACAATAATCTTGATGGAGGTAGATTCCTTTGCTTAACTATCAGCCTAGCATCAAGTCATGAGGGACTCAAATAGCTCATGTGACTGCATCACAAGGCATGAAGCCCATTGTGTGTGTGTGCTGGTCTGAGTCGTTTCCTATCCAGGGCTTCACTTAGGCTTTAATAGGCCAAGCACTGTAACAACCAGACTCTTAAGGAATTTCCTTTTCGCCGGTAATGGGGCTTGGCAAAAGTGTCTAAAGTGGTTGTGGGTACAGCCGGTTGTGAATCTCATTATCTCTGGGTAGTTAAGTCATGCATTCCTCCAGAGTAGCTCAGTTTGTGTAGTATTCGGCGTGAGTGAGTAGTTTGTGAGCACTACTAAAGTTGTACTACCAGGAGTTGGAGATTCTTTAGTGTATAGAGTGGAGCCTGAGATTCCCTCCCACCATGTCTGCCAGGTATGCAATATAAATTACACCTCTTTTCTTTGTTTCTGTTCTTTCTGCTTTTGGTGCTGCATGTGTGTGACAGCCATCACAGTTGTGTCTCTTAGCCATGGATCATTGATTTCTAATTTATGTGTGTGCAGCTGCTCTATAGTTACTTAGTTCTGTCATATTTTGCATGCATTGTTGCAATTATTAATGCATTGCTGCTGATGCATCTACAGTTGTGCAATAAATCTGTTACTGCATGCAGTGAAACAGTATAAATTCTGCAATGTAACTGCATAAACAATATACCTGTGTGTGTAGTAGATATCACTTATCACAATTGTATGAAGTGTGTAATATCTTTTGCAAGCATGAGAATGGTATTGTTACTCTGCTGGTAACTATAGTTGCAGCTAAGGAAATTTATAGTGCATGCTGAGCTGATTTTATATCTTGCATTGTGCTATGGAATAGCACAATGCACGTCACGTTCCCAGGAGTAAGTGTGAATTGGGGATTTAAAAGGATACTATATTGTTATTCTAGCCAATTCTACTGCCATTTACTGATATGATAGTTAATTTATAACACTGCGCTGCGACGTAGTTGTGACAGTCAAGCTACCGACAAACTACGATATGGAGTAAGTTGTTTGTTAGCTGCATGTGTGTGTGCGGATTACTTGTATTGCGATAGTTTTCGCAGTTGTATGATATTGTCTTGCATGTGTATTTTGCATAGTACAAGAGTGTAAGAAATCGGAACGGAGAAATTGTTACTACTGTAGTCGAGAGTACATGATTTACTCTTTGCAGTTGCTTTAGCACAGCTAGCGTGTTGCAAAAACTTTACACTACAGAGTATACTTGTACAGCGGTTTGATAGCAAAGACTGGTGAATAATGATATCAGCCACATCTCTGCATTGCTAAAAGTGGAACAGTTGTACTCAACAGGCAGGAGGAGTGTCAGGAGGACTCTATCACTGGCCATATTAAATTACTTTATCTTCCAGAAGCACAGGAAGAGCGGTCAGTAGTGGTTAGAGGGGAGTGTAGGACCAGTGTGGGGGTAGACCATCTAGGGTATTTGCCTGGTGAAAGGGCTTCTGTATAATATTATCTGCCTATCACATTGCCTTTTTTAACCAACAGACTGGGGCTAAATATATACCTAGACTGGGGCACCAGGCACATGCATTGAAGCCATGTATGCTGGCAAAAGGGAAGTAGAAAGTCTTTTTGCAGGGGAGTGTATTAACTGTTGTCAAACTGTGGGCTCTATGGAGTTAAGCTATTAGTCGTGCTTGACTAGCTTGTGGTGAACTGGAGAATTGGCAAGCAGCTGTGCTTTTTAGCAGTGGTTTCCTCTGTTAGCGGGGTAGTGCAGATTAATTTGCTGCTAGACTTTTGGTGTTGCCGGGGATGGTTAGCCATCCATTGAAGTGGCGCTGTCTGTTGGTGGATGTGACCACTGTTGCATGAAAAGATGTGGGGTCTGGTAAGCATTGCAGGAATGCAAGATCTCACTGATAAGTTTGATGAACAGCAGTTTTCCAGAAGAATCTTTTTTTGCAACATTTTAACTTTTAGTCTACTGATCTTATTGATGCTACATTTTTGCTTTTTTTGGAGCCCTGTAGCTGCAGATATTTTTTGCTGTTGCTACAATGAAGTCTTTAAACCCTGCATATGAAATAGCACGACAAATCTCAATGCACTATCCAACGATTGTTAGTTTTTCAAAAGAAGCTGTGAGCTTCAGTAATACTGCCAATTGGATAGCCAGGTTCTACACTTCACCTCAAGTGTCCTTTGCTCTGAGTGCACTAAGACATGAGATCATCCTGTCTTGTCCCTTGGGAGTCAGAGAGTACAAGGCTAATGTTACACATGATGTCAGTGTTGCAGAGCTCAATTCTATAACTTATCCCTTCCAGGAACTAGTTTTTAGTTTGACTGCTACAGTAACTACTTTGTGAATATTAGCTCAGGCAATCCCTCTATCTTTCAGAATAGTAATAGTACTATGTATAGTATGAAGATAGCTATCAAAAAATGATGCTACAGTTTGAATTTTGGAATCTAGGATACCCAAATTTGGACAGACTGCTGAGTACACTTGTGTAGTCTATCACAGTGAGTAGAGCACTTGAATGGCTGGTGGAATGGGCAGAGCTAGTAATGACTGTTCAAGAGCTCTCCTTCCTTATAAGGAGGCAGGAAGCACCAAGAGTGCCCAGCAAGAAATGTACTGTCTGATTTGGAGAGGCTTCATGTATTTACTACCTATTTTGGTGTAGTTACGTGTACCTCCGCAAGAGCCGCTACGCAAATTACATGTAGTTGTTTCCTGAGCAACATGCATGTGTTATTCATTGTCATAAAACAACACAAAATTTGCAATTTTATTGGACAGTTCCCTGTCCTTTCGTGTAATACGATTCATCACGACGACCGTGCCGACTTTGTAATATAATATGGCAGTCCCGGGTAGAAAACAAGCATTATTCCACTGCATATTAGATGTCCTTATCTCATGCTAAGTCGTCCAGCAATTGCTGTAGCTATCCATATCTCAAATGCTGGTTATCAGGGGATACATAGGGGTATATAACTTCTAGGAATGACCTTTTAATTGTATATAACTGCAAAACTCTGACAGTGATGACTAACCTCCTCTCTCTCTCTCTCTCTCTCTCTTTGTCCCTCTCTGTCTCTCTAGGGTATGGCAAGTCTGTCTCTAGGAAACTCAGTACTAGCAAAGTGGAACAGTGCATTTCGGCCCGCAGTCATCACTCGAGTAACCGATTCAACTGTGGACGTTAAGCTCTTCGAACCTAATCAATCTATCGCTTACACTATCGAACAGAAGGAAAACAAATTTAGGCATAATTCGTCCGAGAATAACTCAAACAGTGAAGGAGAAGTGGTAATTATAGCGAATACTTCTCCTGACATAGACGCCATTCAAGTTGGAACGCTAGTCTGCACGTGCACCTCTGCTAAATCAAACCGGTTCTACCCAGCGCAGGTGGTAGAGATCAGCAAATCGTCGAAGCAGTTTCAAGTCAGGCTTGAGTCGGATTCCGGTAGTTCCCTGAGCAAACCAGAATCCCCAACCATTTGGTGTCCGCTGACAGACTTGAGACTCGTACGAGGCATACGATCGGTCAAGTGCGTCTGCACTGCAAGCACTAATATGTACGGTACTACTTTTGAGTCGGCCTCCGTCAGCCAACTTTTCAACCGCAGCATCGCTAAAGGGCTAAACCCGCACATGATGGAAGACCAGTCCTCTTCCGTCTTTGAAATCGAAGTCTCACCCTACAAGATGACGAAGCAGCTTGTCCAGAAGAGCCACTCTCCCACTCCGACCTACGGCCCCATGCAAGCCCTGGGAACCCTCCCCGCCTATCACTTAGACACGGCTCCCGTCAATCAGATAGGGGACTCCCCTTCATCGGTTGAGTACGGACAGACTTACTTTTCGCCGTCCCCCCAACAGCCGCCGGTTACCACACAACCCGGTTCCATGCCGACGCAGCCCGGTTCCGCACCGCCCCAACTCCAGCAGCATCAGCCGCAAATGCAGCAACAGCCACCTCAAATGCAGCAACAGCCACCGCAAATGCAGCCTCCGCCTCCGCAGAACTATTCCGATTTCTACCCCTCCCTGCCGAGGGGCCCGAGGATCAAGCTGAAGGACTACAAGGGAGCCAAGAAGGGAGAGATCATCATCACTCCAGAAGGCGTGAAAAAGAAGTTTAATGGAAAACAGTGGAGGCGGCTATGCGGAGTCGAAGATTGCTGGAAGGAGTCTCAAAAGTGCGGGCTCTGCTCAAAGCACCTCAATTCCCCCACCCCGCCTCAGATAGCCGTCCAGCGAAGACTCCCTGCAGGTGTGAAGCGTAGTCACTCAACCGCCCTGGACGAGGGAATGGAGAAGGAAGACGGGTCCCTCAAGAGACGTAGGATCCACTCCCACGGCGGAACCACAATGGTGAGGCATCCCTCCATTGACGTGTTTCCTGAAAACGGGGAGGAGGTAGAGGGGAGAAAGGGCTCGGGCAGTGGCAGCGAGAACTCGCAGGACGGCCGACGTTCGAGTGTCTGGAAGGAATTCAGCGAATCGGAACAGTTAGCGGTCTTCGGGCTCGCATCTCTTAGTAGCGGCTCACGTAATAGCACCCCTTTCTCACCGCTTCAGTCACCCCAGCTGGTCTCCCCAACTGATATCTTCCACTTTCGCTCGAGCCCACCCCAGCAACTCCCAGAATTCTCCGGCAGACTTCCGACCCAGCACATTGTGTATCAGAGACCCCAGACTCAGCGCTCTATGTCAGCTCCAATGGGGCATCACCATCCTGGTGTGCCGACGAACGGGCAGCACACGATCGCTCCACCCAGCCAACCACACTATTCCATGTTCTCCAATGGCACTGCGGGCCACTTCCCCTTCCACCAAACCTCCCTGTTTCAGATGCCCGGGGCCAGTTTCATTAACACCAACTCTAGTAATTCCAACGGCGCTCCCGCCAGCGCCACGAGCCTGGCCAAAATGTCGCCAGTCACGAGCAAGGAGGGGGGAAGTCCCACAGAGGGCACCCCAAAGTCCGCCAGCATGCAAGTAAGCAAAGACAGTGTTCAGATTACTTATAGTCTCACTACCGAGCTTGTGTTCCATTGACAGAGGGTTTAGTGTTTCTGATGTGTGTGTGCAGGAGGGGTAGGGAATTGCAGTTTTAAGTTACTGTAACCGAAAAAAGGCTGTAGCTTACGATTCTTGCAACTATTTCTTTGGTGTTTATATGAAGACCGATATCTGATTCACTTATCTCCAGCAAAGTAGAGAATCGCTGATGATCCCAGCCAAAGAACCCGAAACTATTTAATTACCTACGAGATAGTGAAATGCTCTCCAGTTGAGTTCAGGAGGGTACAAACAACGTATTGCTACAGCTTGCGTCAGCCAATATGCACGTAGATCCTTAGTCAGCAGTAGTGATAGCCAAATGAGGCAGAAGCCTCTAGACTCTCGCAGTATAAGGATAAGGCCTAATGTAGGAAGTTCAGTGCACTGCTAAGTCATCATGATTGGGTTTTCTGGTTCCACCTTTAGTGCCAAGTTTATTTCCCCTCAGGCCATACACGCACACTGCAGTCCATGGCTGCACTTCCTCTCTGCACATGCAGTGCACATGCTTCAGTTCCGCATTGCCCACACTAACAGGCAGAGACCCTGCTGTGCATGACCTCTAGTGTGCAGTTAGTTAGGGCTGTGCTGACTGTGTGGTTTTAGACCCAGCCAGGGCTTTGGATGGTGCAGGGCAAGAGGATGTTATGGTTCTTCCTTCAAAACTGTATTCTGTCACAGGAAGGCTTTAAGCAGCCCCAGTTTCTATTACTATATCATTATTATGTCTTGGGTTTCTCAAATTAATTAACCCTCTCACCACCTATTTCTTGCTTCTATCAGGCTCATATGAATTTATATGGCATTGTTAATATTAGGTGTCAATATAGTTTTTCAATCTCTTTTTGTGGCATTTGTATTGGTACATATGCAGTGAAAGGGTTAATTAATTAAACTTGCTGGGACTATCTCTACTTACCACCACTCCCCCCCTCTTCCTCCCTCCCCTCCCTCCTTTTCCCAGGATTCTGATGACGCCAGCCCTTCTATGACCAGCGGCGATCAGTGCTACGATGAGGAACTATCTCCCCTCAAGGAAGACAGGCAGTCAGCCCTGACAGACCTCGGAAACCCATCCTCGAGCCCGATGCCCGATAAACTCCAGTTGCGACACACGCCCGACAGCGGGATAGCCATGGCAAGTGGCTACCCTTCCTCTCTTTCGAGTAACGATTCCCCACCACCTAGCGATAATCAGGATTCGAAATTCAATCACGGTCAGATCGTGGCCACGCTGAATCCTTCGATCCAGGCCGCCAGGAAGCGTTCCCGTTCTCTCCCGGAACTGAGCTCCAACGTGGTCAGCCTCTCGTTCATCCCGAACCAAACGAGCATGACCCCACCTCCTCTCCTTCACACCACCAAGGCTCCTTCCTCCGCCGCAGTCTCCTCACAGTACAACCCAGGCATGGCCGCCCCTGGAATGCAAAGATCGAGGCTGTACTCTGCCCCACAAAGAGGCACCGTCCCTCTCAGCCACTCTCCGGCCGCAGCTGCAAGACCGGTGATGACTACGCAGCTTGGCAAGCACAACCACGCTCTATTCTCTCCGATGGCGAGTAGAAGCTATGGCCAGGTCTCGCAGCAAAGGCCGATGACGACACAGGGAGCCGTTTATCGGAGTCCACGGTTTACCACGTACAGCCCGTACGCTAACTCCTCCCTCCAACCTCCCTCCACCTACCCTCCAAGCTACAGCTACGCCACCGGCGTTTCTCCTCCCTCCTTCATGGCCCATTCCAATCCCCAGACCTCCCCACTCTACCCCCATTCCGTAACCAAAGCCACTGGCGTCCACACTCCGTACCACCAGCCCCAGTCTGCCAGCATGGTACCAACGGCTTCGACCACTAGCGTTGGGTTCCCAACGTACTCCAACATTCATCCCTCCATTTCCGTCCTACAAAACACTCCCTACGGGGGCTACTCCCAATCTCCCAACACAAATATATCTTACGAAAACTATAGTCAAATCGGACTTGCAAAGCCCCCACTGCCGATGACCAGTCTACCGGCTATGACTAGCCTCGGGGGACCACAGGTAGTGCCGACCTCCGACGACGGGATCCATTCGCCCAACCTCATGACACCAAGCTCCATGCAGAGCACAAGCAGCTCGGAATTGAGTGGCAACAGTGCAGCAGACATGATGGCAAAACTGGTGCAGTACTCGCATGAAGACGGGCACAGTTCGAACGAAGAGTCGGACGACAACGCCACCATGGGCGAGCTGCGGCTTCAGAGGCGAGATAGCTGCTGCAGCGACAGCACAGGGAGCACCTCCAGTGAACAGCACCTCTTCAACAGAACGTAAGAGAATATTTAAAGCTCTCGTTTTTATTAGTCTAAGCGCCCGCATGCATAGTCGTAACAGTCTGTATTAGAATATTTTTGCTGGCTGATGCCTGGGGTGATGTATATATATACCTTTTTTGCAGTTACCACTTCCTTGTTTAGTTTCAGTTTCACTATCTGTGAATACACCCTGTGGTGTATTGCTGTGTATGTGTTTTGAACAGTCCATTGCCACACAATAACTAATACCATGCTTACTGCTGCTCACTGTGGGAATAAGGATGAAGTAACAAACCACACTAATAGTTCTGAAGAGATAGTACTATCTGTGCTGGAAAAAGCAATAGTTTATTGACTAGTGATGCAGTATTCATTACACCGAAGTGGCTTAAACATATCACTCACAGCTAGCAGACAGTATAGTCTTTCATCCCGCAGTGACTTAGCCTAAGCTAGAACTAGAATTGCGATACGTTTATGCCTACTACAAGATAGTAAGTGTGAAATGCTATACACCTGTAGCAGCAGTATACACACACTTCACATTCCCGTGTACTAGCTAGTAGCTAAATGCTCAGTGTACTCTAGCTGAGAGTTGTTCGTAGCCATGTAGTAGAGTGTGAAGTGTGAGTGTTAGTACTAGATATGGCTAGAACCATTTTCAGGCCCACGTTTGTGTTTCACTATAGGCCTGGTACATTTGCTCACATGCATGACTAGAATGGTGGTAGGAGGGTAATTGTATTGCGTGGATGAGAACAGCTATAGTTCTCAGACAATGAAGTCTCTAGCAAAAGACAGGGAAGTGTAGCCGTCTTTTAGCCGATCCCTGCCCACATAAAGTTAAATCATGTGACAAATTGTACCAGGCTGTTCAGTAGCGAGGTGAAACACGCAGGGAACAGGGTTAAGATTTGGCAACAATCAGAGGAACAGGTTATGCCTAGTAGTGGTTGGTTTGTCTGTCTCTCTCTCTTTTCTCGCTCCCCTCTCTTGCTCTCTTTACTACCAAACCGGTTGGTGTGTTCGCGTGGTGGTGTCTGTGTATTACGCCCTGTGGTGTCTGTGTGTTACGCCCTGCGTGACCATCTGTTGGCCTGTTTGTCGGTGCATTTCTTTCTCCCATTGTCTGTTTTACTCATATGACTGTCATATGCTTAGACGGCTGTGTCAACGAGCATCTGTCTTGCAGGTCATTTCCAGTCTATCGATGCATTTACACAATCGACCTTCACAATGCTGAACGAGGAAGATGGAGTGTTAAGCGAACCCATTGTCAAATTTGTAGTGTGCTATCATAGCAGAGGTTAGTAGTGGAGTTGATATTGCTTAGCACCGCACTCCTTTCCAGGTGCATTGTAGCAGAATAATACCCAGAATACGCTAGATGTTGAAAGTACTGTGTAGCTACACACCAGCATGTTACCCACCTCTCTTACAAGTTACTCCTACGTACAACTTAATTGACTGCTTGGTGGCTTGCTTTTCGATTATAGGTCTTAAATGTTGTGTAATTGCCATCATCCCCAACTCGTTGGTTGTTATGGCTATGCTATTGGCTATACTATGGCCTTTAATATTGAAGTAGCTATCAGCAAGTCTGTGTACTACAGTGGTGTCACATGGTTGAGTACTTTGAGCTTTCTGTCTGTAGTAGCCAAACGTCACATGACTTCTCAGTATGATATGGCCTTTCTATAATTCAACCCCAACCTGATGTATCATGGCATTATATAGTTTCAATCAGTTTATAGTTTCAGTCAGAAGGACAGCTGGGATTCAACCTCAGTGTGTGCACGTAGCAGATTAGTCCTTCTTGGTCACTGCAGTTCAGTTTTAGCCATTGGAACATCACAATTAAATACCAATTCCTGATAATTGTACTCCCCGGAAAGCCTCTGTTTCATTCGTTACGTTGATTGTTCCCTCAGAAGTCTCCATTGCCTTTTATGTATACAGCCAAAGCATTCTAGGTCCTGTGCGTGAGTAGTATGGGCATGAGACTGCAGTTGTAAGCATGCATTAGGTCTATGTATATGAATAATGAGTACGGCCACTGTTTGGTGCTTTTCAACCGATATAGCTACCGCTGCAGTCTCATACTGGGACATTCCATTCCAAGGCAAAGTACCTTATAGTTACTTGGCTACTGTAGCTGTTCTGTTCACTCCTGTCAAACCATACTCTGTGTATGTGTCTGTGTGTGTGTGTGTGTGTGTGTTTGTGTGTGTGTGTGTGTGTGTGTGTGTGTGTGTGTGTGTGTGTGTGTGTGTGTGTGTGTGTGTGTGTGTGTGTGTGTGTGTGTGTGTGTGTGTGTGTGTGTGTGTGTGTGTGTGTGTGTGGTGGGGGGAACTATTCCTGTCAAAAGAACAGAGTACTCCTGGCTCTGTGGGCCACCCTTACTGCTGACTTCAATCCTCCCCCCTCCCTTGCTTCCCTCCAGCTGCCGCAAGAGGTACCCGGAGGACAGGAGCAGCTGGTGTCCCAACTGCCAGTCAAAGAAAGGAGGCTGCCGTTTCCTTAAAAGGAAGTAAACTATTTCGTAGTCCACTGGTTTTTCACTTCATTCACGTTTTCACCACATATGCAACAAACTCTTCAGGTTGCATGCATCATTCAAGTAAACCGTCAATCTCACTTTTGCTCAGCATCCTGCCGTGTGTCACTAGTGCAATCAGTATACTGTTTATACAGTTATTTTTCCCCATCCTGTAAGTATTGTACAGATAGAGACTGATGATGTATTGTGCTGTCCTAGTGTGTGGTTTATTGACAGAAGTTTTCTTATTTTTATTTTTGAGTGCTCTGTAATAACTTTATTGCTGTATATATACTTTTGTACAGGTGAATGTGTATAGCATGGGTGTGTATTTGTATCATAAAAATCACTTAAATTTACAGTATGTATGTCTGACTTTAACATGTTCAGCAGCAACTGCGGTATGTTTAGAGAGACTGGGGGGAATGGCCAAGGTGTATGACATGATCCACCAAGGCTTGGCCTGGCAGGAAAGAATGTGTATGGGACCCTCGGTGGGTATATTATAATTATCAACTTGCCCCCTGGGGTGCCTTTGTCATGAGTCCTAGCTGACCTGAGGCTCAGTGGAGATGGCACTATACAGGGATGGGTATAGGAATAGGAGTGAGGCAGAGCTAGGTGTGAAGATTGATTGGGTAGCGAAGAGCTATGAGGTCTTGCTTGAAGAAGACTATCGGTTGGTGCCTATCTCATGAGCACACAGTTGATTACATACCCCCTCTGATGGTAACGGGGTTAAAACTTGGTACATACAGGCAAGTGAAGTACTGAAGAATGGGTATAATTAAACACTTGAAATTTGAGTTTAAAGAATATCATAATATAACATGCATTATTGTGCGAACACATGGCTGCATAATATTATTAAATTAATTACTACAAACTAGAAGGCAGATGCAGAACACTGGCAGTTTTGATGCTAGTAGGAAAGTGTAAAATTTATGCTATAGATGGTGGTAAGATGTGGATATGTATGTAGTTGTCTGTGGATGCTGTTAGCTATAATCTTGAGGCTAACATGGGTGAACCTCCACGGGTTGTTCCTATACGCTATGAAGGTCAGCAATGTTGACAAAATTAATGTCGAGCTATATTTGAAGATCAAAGATCACTTCAGATCGAGTTTGAGAATTCCTCATTTCTAGTTTGCAGTCAAAATTATAGATGTGTTTTAAGTGTAAAACTAACGTCCATCTCTGAGCCAGCTGGTATAGACCCTTTACCATTATGATGTAATGGGGGATAAAAGTGAGCACTAAATGGAGAAAATACATGAGAACATGTGCTTTGATGTAGTTTTCTTGTACGAAAACATACGAACATGCTTGTTTACATATGTTTTCCTGTATTTTCTCCATTTAGTGCTCACTTTTACCCCCCATTACATCATAACGGTAAAGGGTCTATTAGGTACCCTCCTGGCTCAAGATCATCAATGAGGACATGAGAACAGCCAGATTCACCAAGATAGTCTCCTCGTGGCCCATCTAGCTACCGGGCAGATAATAAGGACAGCAGAACCATTGAGAGTTGCATAAGTTTAGCTATATCGAGAGTAATCACACTGCCGAGAGTAAAGTACAGTGGGCCAAGCAGAGGAGTGGATATGATGAATCGTGCCCTAAGCCTGTGAAGAATTGTTTGCCCATCCAAGAGCTATAGGCTTGTTTTATCTCTCCAAGTTTGACTAGTTGTTTCTCTTTATAGAAATACCACAAATAGCCATCTATCTATCACTCGCTGGAGCCAGGACCACACAAACGCCAGCTAGCCACAAAAATGGGCGGTGTCTACGAGATAGAAAGGGGGGTGGGGGGGGGGGGGGGGGGGGGGGTGGGGGGTGGGGAGGATTTTGTCAATTTCCCTTCCTACCTTAACTGCAAAAAGATGGTTACCACAGCTTAAAGTTGCAATTTAAGAATCAAAAACAACCACTGCAAAACATGAGGGTTGTTTTGAAACTGAAATTGTGTGCACTGCAATAACATGTTTTTACCAGCCGGGCGGAAATGGAAATTGACTATGGAATGTCAAATTTCATAGTAAAGAACAAATTACTTGCTTTGAAGCCTAACTCCTACTTCATACTCAGGCATCTGAAATTCGGGTAATTATCCACTAAGTGTTCAAAACAACTACAGTCAGTAACAGCCTAAGTTCTACAGTGAGTACAGCCTAGTCAGTACAGCCTAAGTTCTACTCTTAAACCATAATATTATACGAATTTTGACAGTATAGCTAGCTATGGCTATGAGTATGATAATGATGATTGTATATGTATTTGGAGTGTTTTCTGTTCAGACCATGTGCTGTATTAGAGAGTACCATGAATTGGAACAGTCTTTGTTGAGAGAACATCAAAACATTTGAGGTGTCCCAATTCTACGGTAAGTTACTCTTTTATATCTGGTAGCTAGGAACCTAACAGTGTTCCTGTTAAATTTATGATTCACTTTTACAGTGTTAATTTAGCCACTGCATGCATGAGCAATTCAACTCACAAATGTTGTAAGTTGAGAGAGGAGGAACACTGGTCTGTCCCATACATCTCCATTGGTGTCTGTAATCTGATCTTCTCTTGCGTTACAAATCTCTGGAATAATTAGTTTTGCCATTTGAATTCTCAGTTCAGTACCCGGTAGAACACTAAGCGACAGATCGTTAAGGAGTCGAGGCTCTATGAAGAGATGCATAGGAGAAGAGCTCCACCGATACAGGTACGTGCAGTTTGTCCTCTCCTCGTCTCTGTGCTTGCAAACGTGATGCTGATTCTTGCACGAACTTCCCATTACCGATTTCAACTCCACACCCTGATCGAGAGCAGACTCTGGATCTTTGGTAAGATAAAATACTTCCGCCAGTACAGCTTGTTCTTGATTTGGAGGGAAAAAAGCTCTCATCATGCTGTCCAAGCACCCGTTCCGGCTGCTAATTTTGAAAGTAAGCATCGGTGCCTACTATCCTGATTCTACGGTATTCAAATAGTTGAGCCTATGCATACTCCACTCCACAGCTTTTATCAGCTGTGGATTGGAGTGGAGCCTCGGAATAAGGCTACTGTGTGTACAGGCCTGCAATAGAGCAGCTTACCACAGCACATGGAGCTAACTTTAGTGTGAGCGATTCCTGTGCTTTATTCCACAGCTAAGGAGTTATGCAATCAAAAGAAATGCAACCCTTTCTTCCGGAATTGAGCCAGAAAGTCAGGGATATGCCAGTTTCTGCAAGCGAAGTCCCCAAATGGATACTGCAGACTTCATAGTGGTTGAATTTGAAGATAAGTATGTAAACAATCTCATCTTTTCATGCACAAGCATGACACTCCTGGCCATTTTGTCATGTATTGGTGCTCCACTCATCATCCATCTCCAATACAGC
Organism: Phakellia ventilabrum; assembly: GCA_963921505.1. Lineage (NCBI taxonomy): Eukaryota > Metazoa > Porifera > Demospongiae > Axinellida > Axinellidae > Phakellia > Phakellia ventilabrum. The sequence goes on along the minus strand of OY997379.1, from coordinate 8,570,298 downwards.
AAACTCTATGAGTACATGAATCCTAAACACTCGGAGCACTCACAGTTCTTAGTCTGGGCAATTGTAACAATATTCATTCTTGCTGACCACCTACTAACCTGGTTCCCCCTCTTCTACCACTATGTTGGGTGGGCACAAACAGAATGGAACACTCGATACCAGTTTGTTTACTGGGTCACAATCTTGTTTTGGAGCTTAGTTTTGGCAGTAGATATCCCAATTACTGCCATTATAGTATACACTGGAAAGAAAAATGATTTTCCTGTTCCACGCCTCATAATTATGCTTGCCTGCTTCAACAAGTGCTGCTCTGGGAAAAGGCAAAATATCTTTTTGCAGTTTGTTGCTGTTCTGCACTCCATCATAGCCATTCAGATTTTCTGCTTCTATTCTGCTGTTGTCTTCATGGCCCTCATTGCTCGGCCAGTACACACTGCCATACTTGTCATTTTCTTTGCATCCTTTGTTTTTTTCTTAGTAACCTCATTGATGCTGTTATTTACTGCCACTCAAGCTGCTATTAAGGACTCTGATAGAATCATCTGGCCAAAAGTCTTGCAAAGATTCTTTCTGATAGTGACATTCATACTGATTGTATTCTTTATCGGATTTTACGTCTTTGCATTCCTCCGTATTACACTATTTGTTGGAGATACTCACATTCCAAGCTTAATGGCATCTCTGTTCCCAACAGTGGTGGTTATGGCACTTGGGTTTCTAGCTAAGAAACTCCTGGGGAAAAATAAGATATCCACAGAAGAAAAAGATTCCTGCGATGAAGAGGCACAGTACAGACTGTTTGAATAAGTGTTGGAGCTACTGATACAAAGTTTCTACAGTTCAAGAAATTTTAATTAGCACTGTTTCTATTGTATTAATAGTATTTTGAGATTATAACAGCACTCGAAAACTAGATAGCTAGCTAGAGTAATTGTAGGTTTAGATTGGTGAAGAACTCCAAGGTTGCTATATTGTAACAGCAATAGTTATGTGCGTGGTTCATTCATTGTAGTGCATTAGGCTGGCCAATTGTTAGCCCTGGCTGCCATCATGTCCAAACAGTTTAGCTATATCATTATACTTTTTACTTCAGTAGCTACTGAGATGGTTTATGTACATTACATTAGCCAGGAGCCCATAACCCACAGGGAAGGAGCATTGAACGAGTGATTCCGCCTGTTGTCAAATGGCACCTACAAGAAAACTCCATATATGGAATGCCTAACAGCTATGCATGGCTGGTTTACTACTAGACTAGTACTAAGTAAATTATAGCGCTTACATAGCACTTACCATATAAGGAGTTTTGGGCAAGCGCTATTTGACAACAGGTGGAATCAGCATACATACACAAGTTTAATGCTCCTTCCCTTTTGGGTTATGGGCTCCTGCATTAGCTTATCACTAATTCATTCAGCTGTAGCCATTGTCTATAATATCTATTCATGGATAGGGACAGGAGCACCTCTATTAGCTACTGCGCATGCATGCATGACAATAACTATACCTTATCACACAAAAGACACGCAATAATTTAACCTCTTTTCACTATGATCTAATGGGAAGGCACTAAATGGAGAAATATATGAAAACATGCGTGTTTTGTGCTGTTATGTATAAAAGGTACATAAAAGCACAAAGACATGTGTTTTCTCCATTTAGTGCCTACTCCTACTCCCCCCCACCTTTGTATCAAACTTGAAGAGCGTAGAAACTTCATAAGTGGAATTATTTGTTCTACCGTTAGCTGGCTAGCTACTTCAGAAGCTGCTTGAACAGATAGCCGCCCACAGGCTAGCGCCAGCAGTATGCACCATTCCCCTTTGTGATACTAATGGCATAATATTATGTAGTAGCTGCTGCATTAAACTATATAGTTGTGTGACCCCTACATTGTATGTTCCAGAAAACGACTCACCCCGCTGAACTTATAAACTGATTGGAGATTGTAACAACAGTCAGACTCAGCTAACCCCCAGCAGCATTGCAAGCGTAATTTTTACTGTTAAAATTACATATAAATTGCTGGCTTGCATGCAGTATTACCGGGGTAGCTATAGCTAGCACAATAATATGCAAGCACATACATTTACAACACATGCATTTTTTATGTTATAGCTACTTGAAATGCAAAGGCAAGGTATTAGCTGGCTGCACACAGAATGAAGTTAAAACAACCCTACACTGTGTTAATCATGAAGAGGTGCATGGGCATCCACTTATCAAGTAGCTAAATGATCATGACTCCTAAATCGTAAGTGTTGGGATGGTGAAATAAGAATTCAATTCAAATGGATTTTTGAATAATTGGAGGCTTCAAAGAATACAAGTTGCAGATTTCACAGGGTTCCATATAGTAGCTATGTGTTCTGTCTCTGGATGGGTTGCATTGGGATCAATATAAGAGCTGTACTGAAAGCAGCCTGAGCCAGTGAGACAATGGAATAATAATAATTATTGCAGGTAATATTTAATGTGGGTGCTGAATTGGGCATTTTTAAGGATGTTGGAAGATTAGACTTACTATAGCTAGTACTGCAATGTTCATGAAAGAAAAACAGTCTTTTATGCACACAATTCAGGTTCAATTCATTACATTTCTACCAAAGTACCAAAATTAAAACTCTAGGCCTAGCTAAAAATGTCCATTTAATTTTATGTATGCCACAGTCAAAGTCATTCATCATCCTCAACCTCAAACTGGAAGGTGAAAGGGTTACTGTCTTCACACATCCTCCCAGCTACGTCGATCCTGAAATGGTGACTCCCCTCCCTCACGTCGCTCAATCTGTATGGACTTTCACCTGTGAGGAAAAGGACCTTAAAGTGACAAAAGAGCTTATGTATGCTTGTGAAGTGCACTCCATAGTTGCAACATTCCAGTTGCCTTTGCTTATGGGTTTGAAACTATTCCTTCATTGGCATGTTTCAAAACAATTACTCCTAGCTGGCCAAAATGACATGGCAAAGTTGCATTTGCTGACTTCAGCACAAAAGGTACTTTAACACAACCTGGTTATTCCACTGAGAAAGAGAGCATACTACAGTAGTAACTACATATTATGGGACTTACAACCCTGAGGTCGCCCTCGATCCAAGCTGCAGGTGAATGAACGTGGCCCTATTCCACTGCTTCCAAATTCAATGGTGACTGTATCATCATTAACTGTCACTCCATTGCCAACGAAGTTGGTGGTACATGTGACAGGATCGGCAATTGTCACACTGCTAGAGACAGTATCCCTCTCACGACCTGCGGTAGCAGTTACTCGTATCAGGTAATTACCAGGCGCTAGGTTATCGATGGTGACAGTCTCATTCACTGGGCCTGAAAGAAGGTGGTAGAGGAGCTACATCATATTAGAACACATCATAGTATTGCATGGGTGCATGGCTGCATGCATAATTACATTCAAGAAATTGCACCGTGACCTTCGTAGAATACTTCTGCATTATAATACAGATTATACCACAGTGGTCTGTTAAGTTGGGGGATAGTAAACGCATCCCACTAACTAGAAAGTGATTCATCCGGTGAAAGCTAGCATCTATTGAGTCTGCAATAGATGGATCTCAGAGAAAGCATAGTTACAGCCAGGAAGGATACATTAGAGTTATGATTTGCAGAGCCCATTCATTTTGCATAGATACTTGCCACAAAACATTGCTGAATCAATATCACTTACAATCAACAGTGCCCACTCCACCAGAGACTCGACAACGAACATTAGCAGGCCTGTTGGTCAGCACCTGGAATTCAATTCTGTTACCCACAACTCTGGGGGTAGTGCTACTGAAACGGACATCCAAGTCCTCGGGAGGGGCATCTGCAATATGAATAGATACCATTATTGAGAGTATTACCGTTTGTCAGAGGTCCCAACAAGAATCTAAAAACCAGCCGGGCACTTTTTCATGCCAAATAATCCAAGGCAAAAGGGCCGAATGCAGCTATGGAACAAATTAGCCTTGTTAGGTGTCTATCTTGCATAAGTAACTGCACAGCCCCGGGCCTTCGGGTCACGCAGATCCCTTGGTCTCAGCATCTAAGCTATATTTGGCAACATGGCCACCATGTTTGAAGTTTGATGTTTATATACTGCACACACTTTGATGCATGCTCCCTCACTTGCTTTGCCTAGCCTCATTCCCAAGCCCACGTGCGTGTATCACTTTAGTGTGAAATGCGCAGAGAGCCTGGGGACAAGGCTAGGCTTTGCCAGCTTGATATGCTCAGGACCAGCTGGGTGTGCACTTCACTCGCACCAAGTTGGTAAAAAGGAATGATACGATTTTATTGATGCACAAACTGCCCAGCAGCATGGTTAGTTGACATACCACCATCATTGTCCATAATGATAACTGTTGCTTCACCGAAGCCTCGTCTGATACTGACTCCAGTTTCAGAAGTCCTGAGGCGGACGCTGAAGGTTTCAGGACGCTCTGCAACGTCATCGTCAACAATCCCAAAAGATAGTACCCTACGGTCTCCAGTACTTTGTTCACGTTCTCTTGTGAGGGTCCCTATCTGTGGACCGGGGCGGCTGCGATAGTCATCGCCATCTGTCAGTAGTTTAAAGAAGACAGGCAAACTCAACAGCTGCACAAGATTTAAAACATTCTGCCTATTGCTAATCAACTTACTGGTAGCATTCCCATCCTCAGTGAAATAGGTAAAGATGACTGGATAGCCCAACTCTGGTACTCTTGGACCATGTAGCCTTATAGTCAATTCTACCCGCCCAGCATCTTCCCTCACGCGATACAGTGGCCGATCGAACCCAATCGTTGCAACTGTAAGAATGTAGAACAGCAACTAGAGAGTCACATTGCTAGAGTGACAAAGAATGGATGATATGCTCTATATAATTATGGTTTGGGTCTCAGTAATGTGAAGCTCAATTGGCTGGGCATGGCATATATTTGTATGAAGTAGCTAGTATTCTTTAAACAGGATGGTGACACTCAGGGGCAGCGGAAGCATTCTATGGTTGTTCCAGCCTTTTAGAGGCCGTGCAGCAGACAATTGTGATCCCCGCATGAAGTGTGGGAAATTTTTAAACCAAATTTTCAACTATCAAGAAGCAGCTATTGCAGGTTATACACTAGAATAATATAGCTATAGTGTTGTTCTCAATACAGGTAGAGATCGAGCACACAGCTAGCTAGTCAGCAACTTGTCGACGTTGCGATCATCCAGGTGGATCGTGATTCGACCTCGAGAGAGACTCTCTTCTCCCTTCTCGGCAAACTTAGGTTTTGAAAGGATGAATGACCGTTTCTTGGTTGAAATTTTCCTGAAAGCTCCTGCATGTTGATAGCATCCATCAAATTTCTTTACGCGAACAAATGACCATCCTGCAACTCAGTTGCGAGCCAGACAACGTTCTGCCACTGGTTTCTAGGTTCTAACACTGACTGGCTAGCAAAACCATGTTCACTCAAGGGTGGTTTTAAATTATATAGCCTAATGTGGTGATTGCTTCACAGTGCAAAAGCATTACAGAACTGAGATATAGAATCACTGCAAATGTCATTGACTATACTTGCTAAGTGTAGCTAGGTATAGTGCAAAGGATAGAATTGATGGTAGGCCTGTAGTCTTTAGGCCTGTAGTCTTTATATCCCTACCTTCATCATCGACAATGTAGACAAAAGCAGTGCTGAGCTCTGGAACAACTTCCAGAAAGCGGCTGTCAAAACCAAAAGGAGAAATACTGAGCTGGAAAATTTCCTCAGACTCAAACACATCATCATCTATGATAAACCCATCGGCCTCACTAACATAACAAACTCTGGTTTGGTTAGGTGCGAATGTTAGATTGGTAGATCCACCAAAGAAATCAAGACCATCTGCAAAGGGAGACAGAAAGTGAAGATTCTTATCTAGCAATGCCTCATGCCACATAACTTTATAACTTTTAAGCTGAAGACAACAGACAAAACATGCTCACAGCTAAAGATTTTTGGCTGTCTTCGGCCTATGGCTACTGTAGCACCAGTGCACAAACTGTGCACTTGTTAGCCTTCAATAATAAAGTCACAACACTACTATCTGGAATCAATATCTGTACCTGATACTTACCTATGGCAGTCACCGAACTGGCCACACCAGTCACTGTAAGGGTGCGAGTCACATTACCGCTCAGGATCTCGAAACATGCAGAGATGACATCATCTGAATTTCCCTCTTGGACAGTCTGACTCTGTGAGGTTACTATGCCAACTGTAACAATTTCTACAGAAATTAAGTCATAAAATTTGGGATAATTGGAAGAAAGGTTAGAAACATAGAAGATCCCAACCAGTCTTACTATAGTAACACGATACAGTATTTTTTTGGGAGTGTCCAGCATATGACAGCATTAGAAATAATTTCATGGTAGAATTAGAAAATCTATTGGGGGGGAGGTTTGGGGAGTTTAGTATACTTGATAATTTTAATAAGGCAAGTTTTATTTTAGGATTTGAGAATTGGAACAGGGATGATTTTAAAGCATTATTAAAGCTAGTTAAGAGCTTTGTATTATTGATATGGGAGACTAGGAAGAAGGAATTGTACGGTGATCAGGATTGTGTGGTCTCTGGTTGTTCTTGCTCTTGTCTTCTGACTGGATGTCTTACAAGCTCCGCCTGCGTCTGTGGGTGCGTGGTCAATGGCGTAAGCGCTACGGCAGCAACATGAGTATATTATTATTATCATAGAGCATGGTAAGAATCCCATAGAGCATAGGAAGCTCTAGAAATACAGGAAATGTGTACATATACTAAATGGCCTAGAGCATGGGCAGCTCAATGCTCTAAACTATACATTAAATATTTAAAACCCATAATGTGTTCCACTAACTGTATATAAGAACACAGAAAAGGGTTACCCGCATTTGTGGTTGATGTTATTATTTGAGCTGATCATTGAACCAAACAAGGAGGGGGAGGGTGGTGGAAGGCTCCCATTACAATGGCAGCACTCAAAATGGTAATCAATTTTGATAGTGGATCTGTCATTATTAGTGCTCATGGTAGGGCATGCTGCCATATTTAGAGCTGTCTGCATTTGTCTGTCCAAAAGTGTCATTTCTGTGTGTGTCCATACTCTGGCTGTTATCCCATTTCCACTAACATTGCTAATTGAGCTAATGCATCTTTGTACACGCACACACACCTGGGCAATTCTGCTCATCAGTACCACGAAAGCAATTTTCAATACCATCACAAGATTGGGTTTCGGGAAGGCAGCGGTTGTTTGGATCAATTATTACTCCAAAGCGACACACAATCTCATCAGGCGAGCAATCAATAGTGGCTAATAAGAAGAAAGTATACAGTGCATTTAAGCAAAATGTATTAGTATAGACCAATGCAGTGGAATAAGAGTCAGTTCCTCTCCCAATTGATGATTGTTCCTAGCTCATTACACAAAGAAAGACTTACCAGTAAACTATTATTATTATTAGGATGATGATAGAGTAATGAGAATATACTCTACAAAAATTGTGGCAATGCAGAGTAAAAAGGTTGACATTTCATATCAGCAGGGGCAGGACTATTTTGACATCCTGAGTTACAGTTAGGTGCCTGTAGCTCAAAACGGACGCAATTCAGCAAGCTCTAAACCTAATGGTTAGCCCCTAGCCCCCAGCAAAACCCTAACCCTAGCCCTAACCTAACCCTAACCCTTCCCCTAAACTCTAGCGTGGGCTGCCGGACCAATAGCCACTTCGAACTAAAAAACTGTAACATACCAGCCGGTCGTGCGCTTCAAACACACCCGGCTGGTAAAAATCAATCTATTTGTAGCTGGCTGTAACTGATGGTGTCACTCTCACACAGGCTATTGTTTTCCTACCTGAACAGTTCACCCCAGCATCTTCTCTGTGGTTGCAGTTATGAACACCAACTCCATTATGTAAACACTGAGTTAAATTACTTTCATTCCCAATGCATCTAACATTGTCAAGAAAAATCGGTCCAGTTCCTTCACCAAATGCTGCTTGCATGATACCTACAGCTCCTGTTGAAAATCAACGTGATTTAGATGACATTTGTTCAAATACAGCAACCATGAAATAGTGCTTCAGCTCATTCTGGTTACCTCTAGTGGGCAGTCCCAGTTGCCGGCAGGTTACTTCAGCATCTCGCAAGTCCCAAGCGTCATCACAAACAGTTCCCCATATTTGGTTAAAGCAGACTTCCACTCGACCTTCCCTCCTTGTTGTCCCATTTCTGAGTCGAAGTTGCCCATCAGTACAATTTACTGCTGGATGGGTGGAGAGAGTTGGCATGCCATCAAAAAGCTTTTTAACCCACCATTCCTGATTCTCAAGGTCAGGCATCCAGCAGTAACTGGGGTTATTGTATAGTAAGGAATAGTAGGAGTGGTTTTAGTAATGATTTCAAATGCGTGTGCTCAGTAGCTATGCTTATTTCAGTATTGTAACTAGCTATAAGGACATTTACTGAAAAATTCCGTTTTTGCCTCTGTGTGAACATGTAACTGATGAATGAATGCTGTATAATCTGTAGACTTCAAATTCTGAGTTGAGATGCAAGTACTAGTGGAGGAAATGGTTTCTTGGCTACAGCAAAATAGCTACAAGTACCTCACACTTTTTCTTTGCAGTCAGTTACTCCCTTTCCAGAAATACACCCATGATACTTTCCCCATACTCCACAATAAAAGCTAGATAGCCAGCAAATAGTAGCTATATATATCAACTGTAACTCTATCCAATGGGCCAAATAATTTAGTAAAATTATATAATGTACATTCCTATACCAGGTTCCGGTGGTCTTTGTGCATTGGAGCAGTGAGCCCAGAGAAACACGCCTACACAGCTGATGAGCAACCACTTCATCTTAGGGTCAGCTGTTGAATAAAAGCACCGCTGATAACTTGTAGTATCTCTGATAACAGCTAATAGATGACGTCACTAGCTCCAAACTACGAAAGTGATGATAGAAGCTGTGGAAGCTGATTTTGTACTCTGCTTGTCATGTGGGCAGAAACATAAATATACCTAAATAAGGAAACTGCCTCACGTGCAGTCATGGCAGATGGTGTGATTGACATGCACGAGCAAAGCAAGCTTTCCCTAGACAATTATTATTGCATTTGCAAAGAGTTGTCATAAGGACACAATCAATTCTGTATACCAAAGAAGTTAGCATGTATATAGAACTTGTATGTCCACAATCCCTAAGCTCTTTCCGGCACTGTTCACACACTCGTTAGTCTAGCAGCTAGACTACACACTCGTACATCCCTGTGTCTTCTAGCTGTACAGAATCTATGATGAGCAATGACTTATTACCATCGGTTACTATGTCAACTTGTCCTCCTGCTTGAATCACCATAATCATGTGTAGGTAGGAAAGGGGAATCTCTAATTATCAGTACATGTGATTACGACTCTGGTACCATAACCAACACTTTGTTCGGTATCAGGTTCAATGGAAAGAGAGGGTTGAACTGTGTGTGTGTGTGTGTGTGTGTGTGTGTGTGTGTGTGTGTGTGTGTGTGTATGTGTGTGTGTGTGTGTGTGTGTGTGTGTGTGTGTGTGCATATGTGTGTGTGTGTGTATATGTAGGTGATGTGTGTGAATGATTTGATATGCCAAATTAGGATGCTATGTGCCATTCTTGACAAAATAGTACAGAATTTGATTACAGTCACAAAGAGCTGTACGTGTTCGGCATCCCTAGAACATCCATGCACTGTACGGTTTCAGAATTATAGTATCCATGGCAACTAGTAGCCGTAACTCACTCATAGGAGCATGTGCTGGGGCATGGGGCATATACAATACTCTACAGTAATTGCCAAACACTACCGATGCTTGACCCTTGTAAAGCAGTTCTGATGGTGCTATTGCCTCATCCATAGACCACATGTTTCTGAGCGTCCAGGCTCTCATACTTTTATTCTTATCGCCCACATCAGCACACATGGGTAGCCAATGAAAATAACAACTTTTAGTAAAACAACGGAGTGCTATGAGGCTAGTGCTCCAATTATGACTAGCCGCATTCCCAAACTGGCTTGGGAACAAAGTACCATTCCACAATACCATTCCACAATACTCAGCATATGACCATACATATAGAGCCACTTTCATACACAACCAAGCTTTGCAGACATAGACACTAGCTACACAGCCACAGACTTACCACTGACTATTGCTGGCAGAGTTACAGAAAGGTCACTGGCAAAACACTCTTTATTCTATAGCACTTTGGCATTTGACCCTGAGCTATCTGCACAATGATAGCCATGTAAGGTATATTGCAATCAGCAGAACAATAAAAGCTGCATGTAGTAATTTGGTGTAGACTGTGGTGTTGCCAACATAACTAGCCATCATCTTGGTTCGGAGATTTGACTTTCTGCAAGTCTAGATCTCATCTTAAAAGATAAACATTCAAAACACAAGCTGGAGAACAGACTATGTTTGGCTTGCACAAAATGGACACATTGTATGAGCAATGGATAAGACGCATCATCTCTTTATATTCATAGGATGGTTAGAAGACGAAGTAATTGTAAAGCTAAAGTGTTAGTAATTTCCATTATGGCAGAAAGTTTATTCTGTCCAAGGCAAAGAAATTATAGCATTGAACTCCCCACTCATCTTTACTACTGCTTAACTATTCAAGGAATAATTTCCACTTCCTGTACAGCACATGCACTCGGCTCATATCTTACACAATCTGATCCAGCTATCAATGAATATCATTAATAACTGTGAGACAACAGAAGAATAATATTGGTGGTAAGACTCAAAATGATATGTGGCTGGGTTTTGAATTAAGAGTGTTCATTAGTAGACTCAATATAATGTTCATGAAAGAAAAACAGTCATTTTTTCTTCATACTCTAAATGAAGGTGGTATCACACATGTACAACACTGAATTATATCATTACTAGTAGTATAAATGAAGAGAATAAAAGCAAACAGGTATAGCTACGTAAAGTCAAAATTGAGAAGAAATAAAATGTTAAAAAATAGAAAAACAGTAAATTGGCTAGTGTCTGTCTCAGTGTACATGGCCTTCAGCAAGCTGAAGGTCAATGGGCTCCTGTATCCCCTCTAGAGCTGGATGAAAGCGAGAGGATCTGGCTCCTCTGATGGACATGATGGAGGCTCTCAGTAGAGCAAAGTTCAGGCGGCAGCGAACCCAGTCCATGGTCTTGCTGTAGGAGGTGCCCCGCTTCTCGCTCAGTAAGGAAGCCAGTCTCCTGTAGAAGGTGGTAGCGGCCCTACCCATCCCTCCTGTTGTCGAGAAAACCAGTGGCGTGAAGGTGGCATTCTCCACTTCCCGTACTCGTTGCTCGTACTGCCTCTTCTTCTCCTGTTCGTGTCTTCTGTACACGGATGGTAGGGAGACCTGTCGATTCGATCGAGCGCATGGGTTAAACACCCTCACACCAAGAAATGCCTTCTCGAATCTGCTTCCCCAGAAGCCATATACAGCGATGTCCAGTCGAGCACCAGGATCAGTGATGGCTGAACGGTGGGACATGGTCTCTCCTGACAAAGGCTGCAGGTGAGGTTCCCTTGTGACACCATGGTACACCTCCGACAGCATTGAAGCAGTGATGTCCCTCACCTCATTGTGTCTGATTGATGGGAACCCCCCAGTTGAACAAGATAAGGCGTGCTCAACACAAAATGGATGGCCGCAGCTACAGTGAGAGGGAGTGCTCTCGAATGCCCAACCATAGCGGAGAGAGAGAGCATCCCTGAAAGCCAACTTATGGAGGGCAAAACCATGGGTGTCAATGGGCAATGCCGTCAGCCAAATTGAGGCCCCCTTCTCCTGGGAAAGATCCATACAGCGTTGAAGGGACACTGATTGGCTGTGAAATCCTGAGAAACCAGTGTGTGTACGTAGCTACGGGTGTGTCTGTGATAGTGTATGTGTATATATGTGTATGTGTATGTATATGTGTATGTGTATGCGTATGCGTATGCGTATGCGTATGCGTATGCGTATGTGTATGTGTATGTGTATGTGTATGTGTATGTGTATGTGTATGTGTATGTGTATGCGTATGCGTATGCGTATGCGTATGCGTGTATGTGTATGTGTAGGTGTATGTGTATGTGTATGTGTACGTGTGTGCACACATAGTGTATGTGTATGTATGTGTATGTGTATGTGTGCACACATAGGCACATCTATTACTATTGAGTCTGTGTGTGATTAGATTTTAGCTATGTAGCTATGTCATGGTTGAAGTCATCCACAGCACAACAAATAGCTCTACCATGCCATGCAGTATTCAATACTTCTGGCACAAATAAAATATTACTCTACCTTAATATTCTGTAGCCCAATACTCCTGACCTTTAACTTAACAACTTCAAAGTAGAAATTATGTAAGCACATCACATGTTGGAATGGGTAGATTAATGATCTGTGTAAGCATCCAGAGTAACACAAAGCAGATAACAATGGTGAACCTTCTTGCACTCTGACAATGCATTTGTATCTGTAAACTAACAAGGTGCACACAAGTCACAAAAACAGCTGTTTTTCTAGGTGTAAATAAAATTAAGTATGCTGTTGCAGACTGATTGATATAGTATCAATGTCTGGAGATCTAAATGTGTGTTTGTGTGTGTGGTGAGTATGTGTGTGTGTGTGTGTGTGTGTGTGTGTGTGTGTGTGTGTGTGTGTGTGTGTGTATCTGTGTGCATATGTGTATGTGTGTGTGTGTATGTGTGCATGGTAAGCGCATATGCGCGAGTGTGTGTGTATTTGTGTGTGTTTGTGTATGTATGTGTACATGTGTAAACACATGTTGATTGTCACCTTCTAGGAATAATGCCACACATAAATTCAAGACTATGTACATATCCCCAAATGTATGGACAGTGTATAGCCACTCATACAGCACCACACATTAAGTTATAATTTTCATAATTTATTGTTACTGCTGGGTGCATGCATGACTTTAAAACTTAGGAAATGATGGGCTTGAAAGTTACCACCTCCGCCATGGAAAAAAAAGTGTTTATGTACTTAATAATATTTGCTGTTGTCAATCAGCCTTGTAGCTACCCAATGCATTTTCACTTTCAGGTACATTTTCAATGGAGCAACCATGTTCTACATGATATGTGGGTTATATTGCACTGTGGATTATTACATGGCTACTGTGAAACGTCACTCATCAGTTAATGCCACCTGACAGTGATTTGCTGCATCAGAGAAATAATGTTAGCTATAGCACTTTCAATGTAAGTGAGAGCAAAGTTTAAAAAGTCATAATTAGAGGCAGGTATAGCTACAGGCATAAAAAATATGTTATGAATGCACACAGATTAGCTTGCATAATAATTATGCAATCTTGTGCCAAACTGCTATACATCTGAGACTGTGAGACAATGGAATGATGATATCGTTGGTAAAACCTAATTTAGTGTTGAATTAAGCAACACGGGTGTTGGAAGGTTGGACTTACTAACAGTACTGCATTGTTCACAAAAAAAAGATCTTTTATGCATGCAGATTCAGATTCCATTCATTATTGTTCTACCAAAGTACTGAAAACTCAAACTCTAGGGCTACATCTGTCCATTTAAAAATTACTACTGCAGTCAAAGTCATTCATCGTCTTCAATTTCAAACTGGAAGTTGAAAGGGACACTGTCTTCACACGTCCTTCCAGCTACATTAATCCTGAAACGGTGACGCCCCTCACTCAGCTCATTCACTGTGTATGGACTTTCACCTTCGAGGAAGGAGAATGTAAAGTAACAGGAGAGGCTGTGTTTGTGAATCTCCATAGCAGTGATATGCCTTTTGTCTGTTCTGCTTATGGGTTTTGTACAATTATTTCACCGCCTCATTCCAAGACAATTAGTCCTACACTATGCTGGACATGAAGAGCACTGTAACTGCTATAAACCACTATGTCACTGCCACAAACAAGGGAATGTTTGAAGCAAAGGAAAGTCTCAAAATAGTAATCAGCACACATAACCTAATGGTTAACAGTGATGAAAAGGAAAGCAGTGGCTTTATCTGGCAGTCTTTTAAAGTCATGAGGAATACTTAACTCCAGAAAGTCCTTAACTATGGCTTTGATTTGACATGTGCTTTGTCTGCCATCCCTCAGTTTCTCATTCTTATTTTGCAAGGGGAAAATCATTATTCATGATCAAAAGGGAAAGTATTAACTCCTGAATGGTTAATAAACCACACTGGTTAACCATACACCTAACAAAAGCTGACTAAAATGACAGAGAAGAGTTGGAGTAAGAGTAATTAGCACTGGCCGGTGGCATCAGCACAATAGGTAACAACCTGGCTATTCCACTATGGCAGCAAGCACGCTGCAGTAGTAATATGGGACTTACAAGCCTGGGATTGCCCTCGATCCAAGCTGCAGGTAAATGAACGCGGCCCTATTCCGCTGCTTGCAAATTCGATGGTGACTGTATCATCATCAACTGTCACCCCATTGCCAACGAAGTTCGTGGTACATGTGCCAGGATCTGCAATTGCCACACTGCTGGAGACATCATCCCTCTCATCACCTGCAGTAGCAATTGCTCGTATCAGGTAATTTCCAGCTGCTGGGTCATCGATGGTGACAGTCTCTCCCACTGGACCTGAAAGAAGGTGGTAGAGGAGCTACATCATATTGGAATTGTGGATTACTACTGTACTTTATAGGGGTGGCATGGAAAAATGGCTACCGCAATGAATACAGTATTTTCAGAAGTCTGCTATACATAGTCATAGACCTTTATGAGTCATACTTGTCATTCTGTAGTGCTTCATAACTAAAACTGATACAGCTGAAGTACCAAATAGGCAAGTCACTAAACCACCATATTGTACACATTGTATTAAAACATAGTAGGGATATTTGGGAAGCTGAAGTTTGGAATATGCCAGTTACAAATACAGTACACAGCAAGGTGAGATGGCCTAATTTCAGACGGTTCCTAATTCCAGATACTTATATTTCTCGTGGAATTTTCAACCAACAGCCAAGTAAATGTACAACACAACAGTTTACAGTATACTTTCTAAGCAGTGCATACAGCACCACAGCATACTCAGGGGAGTGGCTAGGTTGTGATCACATCGGTCATCGTTCGCTATTCCATAGGAACTAGGGGGGCTGCAGCCTCCCCCTACCCCCCCCCCCCCCCAATATTTATAAGAAGGGGGTCAGCCTCCCCTTCCAAAGGCCTTGTGACTTACCAAGAGCACTTTTAGTACTGATTCGCAAAGACCCTATGCATGAGAGTGATTCCTAATCTCTTTAAAAAGCTTAGTAAAAAAATTATCGCTGGTGCACGTAAGACTTTTATGATATTAAGAACACGCTCCAAGTACTATAATGGTCCTAGCAGAAGGTATGCTGCATCAGTAGGCACAGGAATGGCATTGCCGCAAATTAGCAAATACCCCACAGTTAACTTAATTGCTAGTTATTCAACGAGATAGCAGCTCTGTGAAACTGTATTCAACAGCTACTGGATCTCGCATGATTTCATGTGCTTGCTTGATATTCAACAAGATAAGAACTCTATAAATTGGAATTTTAACTGGATCTTGATACGCATGCTCAAGATAAAGCACTAGCCATTATACTACATAGATACTTGCCATAATAGATTGCTGCTGAAACATATTACTTACAGGCAATAGTGCCCACTCCACCAGAGACTCGACAACGGACATTAGCAGGCTTGTTGGTCAGCACCTGGAATTCAATTCTATTTCCCACAACTCTGGGGGTATTCCTACTGAAACGAACATCCAAGTCCTCGGGAGGGGCTTCTGCAAATATGAGTACATGCAAAGAATATATTATTTGAAACACAGAGAGTATTAATTACACTTTGTCAGAGATCACAACAAGACAGATAATTTAAAAACCAGCCGGGCAATTTTTCATGCGAAATACCCAAGGCAGCAAGTTGGGCCGAGCTGACTACAGCTATAGAATAAACCTGTCTCAGCAGATGATCTGGTGTACGTACATAGCTGACTTACAGCAAAAGTGCTAATTCAGCAGGTTTTTTAAAATTGCTTTCCAGTTTATAGCCATTACTCAGAGTTATTAGTACCAGTTTGCTGTGTACAAAAATTCAAAACTAGGCCGGCTTGCAGTAGCTTGGGCTGCAAACTTCCAGTACCTTCCATTGCTAGTAGATTGCAGTTGCATAGCAAGAAATAACATCATTTTTGCACACGTGATAAGTGACAGGGGGTGATAGACAAAGGTGAAATATAAACAGCATTTCCACTAAGCACGCACATGCGGCCATAAGTCCATAGTCTATTGGTAGTTAGTAATCTGGCCACAATGTTTGAAGTTTGATATATAGTATCTATAGTAGTCACATGCTCCCTTGTCATGCTACTGTCATAAGAACACTATTGATCGCTGAAGTGATTGCGAGTGCCACTTTCTTCCTGGAGCAACTATTTGTGGGAGTTGGAGAAGGCACGGCAATACTATATCTAGTAATATGGTCACCATGTTTGAATTTTGCATTCTATATACTGCACACGCATTGTTGCATGCTCCCTCACTTGCTTCACCAGCTTGATGTGCTCAGGATCAGCATTTCACATGCACCCAGCTGATAAGAAGGATATGCTATGATTCTGTCGATGCACAAACCACCCAACAGCATGGTTTAATAAAGTAGTTGACATACCACCATCGTTGTCCATAATGATAACTGTTGCTTCACCGAAGCCTCGTCTGATACTGACTCCAGTTTCAGAAGTCCTGAGGCGGACGCTGAAGGTTTCAGGACGCTCTGCAACGTCATCGTCAACAATCCCAAAAGATAGTACCCTACGGTCTCCAGTACTTTGTTCACGTTCTCTTGTGAGGGTCCCTATCTGTGGACCGGGGCGGCTGCGATAGTCATCGCCATCTGTCAGTAGGATCAAAATAATGGGTTATTATTATGATTAGGGAAAGAGTCAAGCTCAAAAACTGCACAAGATTCAGACTCTTGCACTTACTGGTGGCATTCCCATCCTCAGTGAAATAGGTAAAGATGACTGGCCTGTCCATCTCTGGTACACTTGGACCATGTAGCCTTACAGTCAATTCCACCCGCCCAGCATCTTCCCTCACGCGATACAGAGGCCTATCAAACCCAATTGTTGCAACTGTAGGTTAAATTGGGAAGTTATGTGATTGAGTCACAGAGATATACTCAACACTAACGTATAATATATAACTTAGTTACACTTGTAGTAAATTCACAATTGCATATCTATATTAACAGCCTCGCTACCTACAAAACCTTCTACAAGGTAATCATAAGCATTCATTGTTTCTATTAGGTGAATACTCACCATTACTCCTGATGTACATAAAAGTACCGGGAGCTATAGCAATTATTTTAGTGCCCGTAGTCAAGGATGGTTTATATAGCCTAAGATCGTCTAAACTTAATATATCATCAAATTAATGCTGTTACTGTTTTCAAACGCAGTCAAAAAATATTCAGTACGGACTACTTACTAATATAGGTAGGCCCACCTTTAGGTAGGGGAAGGCAAAGGTAAGAGGTAGACCTATAATAGCTGTGCACTTACCTTCATCATCCACAATGTAGACAACAGAAGTGCTAAGTTCTGGAATAACTTCCAGAAAACGTGCGTCAGAACCAGCAACGAAAATACTGAGCGTGAAAATCTCCACAGCCTCAAATACATCATCATCTATGATGAACTCATCAGCCTCTTCATTATAACAAGTTCGGGTTTGGCCGGGTAATAGTGTTAGATTAACAGATCCACCATTGAAATCAACACCATCTACAAAGAAAGATAGAAAGTAAAACTATTCAGATAAGCTAGAGTGACTTAGTATACAATACTATAGTAACAAAGTATTCGCGGAGATAGCGAGGCAACTAATCGTGATGTATACATGTAGCCAGCCCACGTTTGTATACTGTCTATCACACTTTGGGCCCCTGCCCCCCCACCCCCCCGGATTAAAAATGGTGTGTCGTACTATTGCATGGATGCCGTTTTTGAAATCGTGGTGCACAAAGAGTCAGAGATATGGACAAGTCTACCATACAGTTTTATGAAGAGAGGCTTACTGCAGCTCTCACAGTTTGTGCAGCCTAGGTGTAAGTACACATATGAGCACATCAGTCTTCATAGTGTGCATGGTAGTTGTTATTTTTGTGACTGACTGCCTCGTGAAATATTACACAATCTGCCCCATCCCAACCAGGATCTGCCCTCTAATACTTATGCATCTCGCTACCACAAGGCTCCTTGCATTCTAAATGTATACCTAGTAGTAAATGGCCTATATGTAAACTTCAGCTTCTAGTTAGAAACATAGCTACCCATGTGTGCACTAAACCATCACATTTACCGAAGGCAGTCACCGAACTGGTCACACCAGTCAATGTAAGTGTCCGAGTCACATTACCACTGAAGACCTGCGCACAGGCAGAGATGACATCATCTGGATTTCCCTCTTGTACAGTCTGAGTCAGTGGGAGTGCTATTCCAACAGTGACAATTTCTACAGAAAGGTATAAAAGATCAGTGACAAGTAGCTAGCGTTTGGGATAGGAGAAGCTTAGTTTAGTGTGGTACAACACAGAACATCCCAACCAGTCATTAATATTCTAAATCCATAATGTGACTGTATTTTAAGCCCATAGTGTGACCCACTGACTGTATAATATAGCTAAGAACACAGAGTAAGAGTCATGGTTTTAAACAGGTGCTAATAAACGATTACTGATCATAGATAATACGCATTATTCATTTAATGTCTCTTTGCACATACGTCTACATACCTGGGCAATTCTGTTCATCAGCACCACCAATGCAATTATTGGTACCATCACAAACTTGGCTTTCGGGAAGGCAGCGATTGTTGGGAAGTCCTACTCTTCCAAAGCGACACACAAACTCATCAGGTGCACAATCAATAGTGGCTAAATGGAAGACAATTGAATATACAATGCATTCAAAGAAAGCATTAGTACAGAGTTTGACAGTTAATTCAGTGGGAGGGGAGTCAGTTTCACTCCCAATTGATTGATTGCTCCTGGCTCATGACTAGAAAAAGAAGAATTGCTAGTAAACTGTTACAGCATGACATAAATATCAGATGGGACTGCTCAGTAGGAGCATCATTAAATTTTGCGAATTCTGCAGGGCACTCCAGAAACTCTTCACATCAGTGACATGCTAAACTCCACCCCTTCACTAGGCAACGACGGGCATTTTTTGGAAGATTGTCTTTGGTGCCATTACCAGCCAGATTTGTAATGAACTAGCCTGAGGCTATAGGAATGGGTTACTCTTAGAGTCTACCACAGCACAACTGTTGCTTACTAAAACTCTGGTTACTTCAGCACGAATCTTCGAACCAAGGTTGTTGGCAATAGCTATCAACGCCTACACTAAATTGACAATAACTAAGCACCCAACTATCCCCTGATGATGCAATCAGCTTTTAAGTACTAGAATGATACGTTACTGTTAAAGTAAGTAATATTTATTATATGGTGAAACAATACCCTTGTATATACTCTCATCTACCAGATGATTGATCAAAACTGGATATTTGGTGAAATTTAGGTTCAAGGGATGAGAATATACATGCATGTATATTCCTTACCATGCATTTGACCCCTACCTGAACAGTTCACTCCAGCATCTTCATTATGGGAGCAGTCATGAACACCAACTCCATTATTTGAACACTGAGTTAAATTACTTTCAGTCCCATTGCATCCAACTTCGTCAAGGAAGATTGGGATAAAAAATACTCCACCAAATGCTGCTTGCGTCAAACCTACAGCTCCTGTTTAGAATTAGATGACAGTTGTTTGATTACAGTGACAATGAAAACAGTGCATCAGCTCATTCTGGTTACCTCTAGTGGGCAGTCCCAGTTGTCGGCAGGTTACCACAGCATCTTGCAAGTCCCAGTTATCATCACACACAGTTCCCCACGTCTGGTTAAAGCAGACTTCCACTCGACCTTCCCTCCTTGTTGTCCCATTTCTGAGTCGAAGTTGCCCATCAGTACAATTTGCAGGTGCTGCAATTAAAATGCATGTGTGTGCTCAGTACACTTGCTTCATTATTACCTTTATAAGGTAGTTTGGGAAACATGCTTCTCTGCGTGAACATTTATAATTCTTAACTGCACATCAGCACACCAAAAACTGAGAAACATATGCATATCATCTCAATGGAGAAGTTATACTAACATGCTAAAACTTCTAGGTTGCGTTTCCATAATACTGAAATCTGCTTGCATAGTTATTTTTACTAGGCATACGCATTGCGCAGATAGCCTCGCGCAGAGGTATGACGTAGGTTAGTTAGCCCAAAATCACACCCACTAGAAGCTGCATCGCCCACGCAATTGCCGGAGAAGCTACTCTACACGAATGGGCCTTCAGGAGACGAATGTCTCTGTATACAACACAGTTCCAAGGACCAGTTACGGCTGCTACACGAGAGCAGAGTTGCTTGAAATCCACGTTCGTATCGCTGGCGATCGATCCGCGTACCGTCTGTCTCCAGCGGTCAGATCTCTGCTGAAACAGAGGCTACACAGACTCTAATCGCGTTGGAGCTGTAGTAAGTCTACCTGGGTAAAAAGAAGTGAGCGATTTGTCCAGATCTCTAATCCTTCGGGCGTCAGAAGTACAGAGGCGGCATCCATGTAACTCGTCAGGACGCCATCTTGAACACGCGCTTGCCCCCCGGGGTGCCCCGGGGCCGGAAGCATTTCGTCACAGCTGTAGTAACAACACGTATACGGAACGTACAGACATAGTAATAACACGTATAAAGAACGTAACCGGAGATTTAATTGCATTCCTAAGCGTGACGGAAGTTGCGCACATATATATATATACGCTAGCTGAGATTTCAGCCCACACTGCACTGCCTCGCGCTAAGGCGCTCGGCAATTAACTACTGCTGCTACGTAAGAAGTTTATGCTAGAATTGCTCGGCTGGTTCTGTTGTAATCCAGCTGTGCAGGTTATTTACTAGGTATACGCAAGCGCACTATGCCTCGCGTTCACTATTAGATGTAGACATGCACTGTATGGAGGGGAGAGGCTTGTGGTCACATGCAAACAGTTGTGGGGTTTCGTTGTAGTTTGCTGACATCGTCACACGGGGTGCGTACTGGGGCGGGGTAGCCCCCCGGATGCACACGGGGTGCGTACTGGGGCTGGGTAGACCCCGGATGCACACGAACCGATTATTTTCGCGAGTCAGCCAGTCGCGAGAATAAGAGCTTAACAGGGAATGCTAGAGCAGCTACGAGAAAGCGACTGACATCCAGGAGAATGATGTCGCTACCTACATTTTCCAGGGATCAGCCATGGATGCCACGGGAGAGCAGAGATAGGGGCTGTAGTGCTTGAACTCACGTTCGTATCGCTCGATCGTGCCGTCTGTCTCCAGCGCTCATATCTCTACTTATACAGAGTGTACATAAACTCTACTAACCTGGGAGCTGTAGTAAGCCTTCCCTGGTAAAAGGATGTGGTAGATTTGTCCAAACGTCTGAGTCTTCGGGCGCCACAAGTTCGAAGACGGCATCCATGTAACTACCAGAGACGCCATTTTGAACACGTGTTGCTGCCCCGGGGCCCCCCAAGCGTGACAGACATCTCCCATATGGAAATATATATATATATATATATATATATAGACGCTAGCTGAGATTGTTGAGCCCATAGGTCGCGATTATTGGCCTCGCTGCGCTCGGCAACTAGCTATTGGTCACTACATACAAATGATTAGTTTTTGTGTTTCATGTACAAAGTATTGCATTACCTTGGCAGACCACTCCCGCATCTTCATTATGTCCACAATTTTCTACACCTATTCCAGAATGAGAGCATTCCTCCAGGCGGGACTCATTACCAATGCATGCAACATCATCAAGAAAAATTGGATCATTGCCTTGACCAAATTGTGCATTGGATAGCGCAACCGCTCCTGTAGGCATAAGAAAATGAAGGACACTTACAGAGACTACTATCTACATCATTACTGTTAGCTTACTTTCAAAAGGTAGTTCAAGTTGCCTGCATACCACACGTGCATCATTGTTGTCCCAGCCATCATCACAGACGGTTCCCCAGGTCCCATCGAAGCAAATTTCCACTCTTCCTCTGAACTGAGTTGAGTTGTCACCTACCAGCCTGAGTTGTCCATCAGTGCAGTTTTGTGCAGCAGCGCAATGAAGCCAGAGAAGCAGAGTTATAACTGCAAGACCAGCACCTAACTGCCAATTCATTCTCTCAACATGCAGCTACAAACTCTGATATCACAAATTATTGTGGTGCTGACAAAAGCCACTCTGCAGCTCTATACTGCAAAAATGAGGATGCTAAACAGTTTTTATGCTCTACTAAACTGTGTGGGCGGAATTGTCATCACTCGAGAAGCCATGTGAGTCAAAGGCAGAATAAGGAAGTTAATACAATAGGCATTGAGTTGTACAGTCAGCTAATTTACATAGTACTTTGCACCAATAAGGGCAAAAGTGCTTTGGACAAAATTGACACTGATTGAAAAGTGTTCAACTCTGCCATCAAGCCCTTAGCTATTTATGTACTCATATACCATAATGTAGCAGAAACGTTATCATGGATGCATTACACCTGCACTTAGCAGTGTGGTTACCATTAAATAATGTAACTGCAGTGCCATAGCTAGTTTGGTGAGGTAGCAGTACTCAACCTACTATATTAACATAAACACATGGTGAGTGGCGATCCTTTTAGCTCCTAATAATAATGTTGAGAACTTGTGGTGTCATATCTGACCTTTTTGAATAATCCCACATAATTATATGCATATAATTTTTAGGATGCTGTACTGACATAGGAGATATGAATGTCTGAGCGTGACCTATCTGGCTTTGGTATAATATATTATAATATCCTACATGTACCTCTGCAGCTGCAAAGAATTATTTTATGCAGACAATGCGTGATGGTACTCAATGGAACCTAACACTGAAACCATCTATGAAATTTGTCTGTAGAGATGCATACGTATAGTGAATCATGACCTGAGCGTGTTGAGAAAGGAGTACTTCTCGAGCCAGTCAGTCGCGAGAATTACAACTAATGGTTAGACACTTCTATTAATGTTGTGGGATTACAGTTTAGCTATGATTGTAAGTCATGGATAAAGTTCTCCACAGCACAACAAAGAGCTCTGCTGTGCAGTATTCAAGTATCCGAAACTTTTGGTAGAAAAAAATATAGCTCTACATAATATTATGTAATGCCAATTCTCCTGACCTTTTACTTAAGTCTATCCCTTCATAGTAGAATCAGGCAAGCACATGTTAGGCATTAGCAGACAACAATGCCTTGCACTGTGACAGTGCATTCGTACCGCAAGGTCTGCACAAGACACAAGTGCAGTTGTTTTGTTAGCCTATCAGGTGTGAATAAAATTAAGTAGGCTGGCACAGACTGGTCAATGTCTGGAGATCTCTAAACGTTTGTGTGTGTGTGTGTGTGTGTGTGTGTGTGTGTGTTGTGGGAGTTGGGAAACACAAAATGTGCTAAGTATTGACAGGGAACTTGTCCATTCAGACCTTATGTGTAGTAAAAGCTGTATAGCCTAGTTTTAGATTTTGATTAATGTCGTATGTTAGACGATCCATTCCTCTGGTATTTCCACATATCTTTGAGTCTCTGTTAGTGTTGCTGCTGCATGGGCATCAGGGAAATTCCCAAACTGATCATCAAACAAACCACAGATTTTAGCTTCCAATTTATGGCCGTTTACAGAAAGGGCACAGCTACCTCCCTTGTCACACAAACGTTGGTCCCCCTAGAATCAAAAACTTCAAAAATGCGTTCCCCTTGAAAAATTTAGTCTCCCTATATCTTGTGGCATGACAAAAGATTCCAAGTTTGTCCCAGGCCTCTGCTCAGATTTTATAATTTTTAGGGGGGAGGGCCTGGGAACGGGACTATAATTGCAGTGCCATTACGAAGAGTTGTTAGTATTAAGTGAGACTTGCAAAGAATCTGTCTTTTATAATTGGTGTTAGCTTTTGTAGCTATACATTATCCAAGCAGACATCATAGACTTTTTTTACTGCCAAGCCTAATGTTAATACGTCATGATCTCTAAGAAGAAAGTGAATTATGTAAGTGTCATAATATGCAAGTAGCTAGCTAATAACAATGGCTACCGAAATACAATAATGGTAACACGATAGCTACCATCAAAGAGTTCAAGGTTGTAGCCTATTTCAGCCATCTTTAGCAAACAGTAGCTACATGTTCACCATATTGCAGACTTCAAATTTGACCAAAATGCTCCTCTGGCCAAATCCTGGCTGACCACGCCCAGTAAGTCTGATCGGCTAGCTACGTTAATGCTCCCCGGCCCCCAAATTTAGTTTGTCACTGTCACCCGTCTGGAGCCTGCTGGGTTCTCGTTAATCGGGTCCCAAATTAATTCATTAATACGCCATGTCATGACGTCAGGAGCGCATAATAACGTCATTATGTGCTCCTAGACATGTGTGTAGGTAGCTAATCATTATCATTACTTCAAGGCAACTCCTTGTTCACCAGAATTTCATCTCACAGCCGTAAAAAAAATTACAGCTGAAATAGTCTGGACTAGGCTAGTGCTCAGTTGTTGACCCCGCCTACTATAATTCAACACTAACTCCAACGTTAGTCTCGCGAGCCAGCCCACTTACTTCCGCATCACCGATCGCTTTCAGCGGAAGTAAGTGGGCTGGCTCGCGAGACTACTCCAACGTTATGCGCTCTATTGTCTACCTCGATACAGAAAATTCTGCAGTTAACAGCCTGCACGAGTGGTGAGTGATACAGCGAGGGTTTCCATGTAGTCTCGTGACCAGATCACGCGAGACTATCTCCGACTCCCATTTTCGCTATTTACAAAAGGATCTCATTCCCATTTTGCAAATCATTCGCAGACCCAGAATCCAGAAAACAGAAAAAGCAAAAAATGGGCAACCCTCTTCTCCCAACGGAACCCTAGGCCATGTGACACTGCCACGTTAAAGGGTGAACGGGCAGGTCGTTCCGGCTGACCGAGCCTTCAGTCCGCTATGGTACAGGGATCGTCATCGGGTCTGTTTAGTGTGCCAGGCTTTGGGAATCAAGGGCGGAACACAGACGGATCCTAGCGGGCAAGCTACGGAACAATCTTCTCCACAAGAGGGGGAAAAGGGGGGAAGAAGGGGGGGAAAAGAAGAAAAGAGGAGAGAAAGTGAAAAAAGAAGGGAAAAAAGGGAGAGAAGAAGCTGGGGCATAATCTGTCTGAGATGGGTATGTATAAATGGGGCTGGGGAGGGAAGACTTGGCAGGGTTTTTTCAAATTCAAGTTTAATATAGTGAATAATTGCATAATATACTAATAAATAATTGAGTGGCATACATACTGTACAGTGAAGTCATTTGGTAGCATCTGGGCTTCCGGTGTCGCCACTCAGTCGTGCGTGACATAGGCTTTGCCTTCACCTGTGCTTGGCCACTTGTATCCTTTGGCTCCAGGAAAATGTGTGGGTCGCTCGGGGCAGGTAGGGGTGCGGATGGACGATCTTGTGCAGGAGGAAGTGTGGCTGAGGAACAAGACTTCACAGATGGAAGGGAGAGACCTTGCATCAGCATCTTGAACTCATTGCACCTGACAGTATTCTTATACCACCTCACTAAGGTAGTCTCAGTGATAGTGTAGAGGACAAGATTAGTGTCCTCCAGCAAGGCATGGCTGTTTACGAGTCGTGACCTTACAGCATTGTATGAAGAAAGCACCAACCTCCACCATGATGTGTAGATCGTCTTCCCTCCAGGGCCAGTCTTCTTCAATGGCTGTGTGATACGGTCACATAAGTGGATGCATATTGCTTCCACAAGGCGACTTTTGGCAGGGGACGAGGCAGGGGAGCCACCAGACAAAAAGCTTCTGTCAATAACAAGAACATTGTGCAAGTTTGAATACTGCCCGCACTTGATTTTTTAAGGTATTATTTTTCCTATCAATTTCTTTATGCAGACAAGGCACTGTCTGATATAGAGCAATTATGCAATGTACTTAATACACTTATAATGCTTACCTTTTCATGGAGCTGATGTTCACGTAGCCAGAGCGAGAGCTCTTGGAACAGGCAAAGCGACCTCGTTGTGGTTTCTGTAGCTTTGGTTTGAATACAAGGGGCTTCTTGTCATAGTCTAACAGGTCATCATACAGTTGCTTTATCTCCCTAGCCTGGGAATTGGTGACACAGAGGCCACTGAGCTCCAGCAATGCTCTTGCCAAGCGGTCCACCCTATCCCAGCCACTCATACCGTGTGAGTCAAGAGCTTCGTCATCTTGGGTGGTCTCCTCCTGTATGTTTGAAGTGTATTTAAAGTATACACACTATTGTTTGAAATGTATTTAAAATATACACACTATTATCTTTCTTGCTACACTTACTTCCTCATCACCACTGTCGCCGTCACTTTCATCAGTGGGAGGTGCCACAGCTGTAGGGTCATCCACATTGACAGTGACTGGTAGATAGTCATCTTCCTCAAGTTCCCCAAACCCTTCATCTATCTCAGTGTCAAGATTTGTGGGTTCAAAAACAAGGCCAGTCTGGTGATAGAGATATTCAACTCCATACAGTTCACCTGTGTACTTTGCTGGTGGCCTATACTGTGGAAACACACTAGTTCCGTGGACTGACTGGCTTAATGCATTGACTCTGTCCTGTAAGCGGACATCAAATGTTCTGAGGGCTTCTCTGGGGGACTGGTTGGCTTCCAAAGTACGTGCCGCATTCCAGCGTGTTATGCCATCAAGGAGATAAGCCTGGAAGTTGACCGCATTTGCTGCATTGCCAGGAATGAACCTTGCTAGATGTAGATGGAAACTCTCAAGTGAAGTGGACCCGCGGGCACAGCGTACGACAGGTAGCCTCACCCCACCCTTTGTGATGTGCTTGGTTACGGTGTAGAGTTGGACACCAGGAGGATCCTGAAGACATGGGACATGGTGTTTCTGCTCTGCCCAGATATCCCTCATTTCTTCCTTCAGGAGTGGAACTCCAATGGCGTCAGTAGCAGGTGAGAGAGCAAGCAGCAAAGCCTCAATCATCTCTACTGTGTTTTCCGCTCCTCGTGTCCGTCTCCTGCAATGCTTAGCCAGCTCCCCTCTGGTAATGGCCTTCTTTACAGCACTCTCTGATGGGTCAGGAACTCCCGCCTGGATCAGTTCACCCCTCTTGGCACTCATGAGAACGTTGAAGTCATCGAAGTCCCATTCGAATATGCAGTTTGAGAGCTGGGCCATGAAGGTACCGTAAAGAGGGTGAGCCTCACTCGTACATCCTCCAGCCAGTCGTCTCATAAAATGCCCTACATCAAGGCGGACTTGAAGGCCATCCCACCTGAAGAAGAGTAGTTGATACTTGGATGGACCATGTTGAGAGCAGCAGTCTCGATCTGTGTAGACTAACTGAGGTTGCTGTTGACCTGCTCTATCGTACCTCTCCATCAAACCTACTGCAAGCTTCTGCAACGCTGAAATTCCCTCTGATTCCGTCAGGATGGAGATGACAATTTCTCCCCTCTCATTTCCTATGTTAGTTGCCCATTGTGCTGAGTTTGCAGCAGCTCCCTGTAGTTTTTTACAGATTTTTTTTGTTGAATCAACCTTCAAGATGGAGCCATAGATTGAAGTAGCTGCTGCAAGAAGAGTAGGAAGTCTACTCCACACATCCCTCACGTAGACCGCCAGGAACCACTTGGGTGAGTAAAAGGGTTGGAAGGGAGTTGCTTCTTTGTAGTGTGGAATGGGCTGCTGTAATTGCTGGAGTCCTTTTCGGTGGCGTTCACAGTCACTAAGATAGCATAACTGCTTTCGAAGCCACTCCTCGCTGTGAACTTCCTGCAGATTGTGTTGGAGAGCAGAGGGGCTGTTCCCCAGTGTGCGTGCACGAAGTAGGGTGACAACGGCTTGATCACAGGCATACTTACGTGTGAGGATGACTGGAAAGTGTGCTTTAACCCCATCAGTGAGCTGCTCCAACATACGATGGTCCCAGGAGACAAAAGTACCCTCGCAAACTTTACAGCTCATGTACTCTCCAGCTAGGAAGTAAAAGTCCTTGACATCAAGAACTAGCCGAATGTGGTTGTATAGGCCTTTTGAGTGGAGTGATTGGGTTTCACAGTGTGGACAATGGAAGTCCACCTTCCACATCCTTCGAGGCATCCAGAGAAAGAGCCGCTTTCGATGGTAGGACTCAGGGTTTGGTTTTGTTGTGGGCAGGTCATTTGATGGTGGGTGCCACCAGAGCTTCAAGTTAGGGGTAAGCTTGCCCTTAGCAACAAACAGAGCATGGCCGATCCAGTTTCGATCATCTGCATTCATATGTGTATGCTGTCGCCACCCTTGAGGTAGACGAAGGCCAAAGTCAGTTGGTTGTCTTGGAATGTCCATTGGATGGACTTGAATCGTCTTGGGCTCTAGAGGTGACTCTTCCAATGTTGAAGCTGATGAAGGAATGGATGAAGGACCTGATGCTGTGAGATATGGTGTGGAGATAGCAGCTGATGTGGAGGGAGCCTGAAATTCAAAATGTATATAAGAGTGTGTATGGAAGTTGGAGTTTGGATATGGGTCATTACCTTCAGGCTTGTAATGGATTATTTATGTTACAGGGCATGCTGTATTACCTGAAGTTGAGCAGTTGATGTAGGAGATGTGACCCGCACCCTTTTGGGTTCAGGACATAATTCTTCAGACATAGATGCTGATAGATATGGTGATGTGAGAGCTGCTGTGGGAACTGCTGTAGGGTTTGTTGGTGAGAGAACAGCTGTGGGAGTTACTAACGTTGATGCGAGTGGAGTTGATGTTAGAGATTCTGCCCCAGGAGATGCTGAGATAACAGGTGATGAGGAGGGGACCTGAAATTCCAATATAGAAGAACAAGTGTCATCAATGTCACCTATATATGTGACTATAGCATGTAATATACATAGGAGTGTGTACACGTATAGAAGTTTATTGTACACTCACAGTACCACTGTATAGTATTTTCTATAAGGCGAGCTGTCCAATATGCAGTGATATTGGACGGCCTGTTTTATCAACTTGTCACTGGACATTGGATTCGTCTTGCTTGTATTTGGCTCGTCCTTCGGACTCACCCAAATACTGCAGACTCGTCCAATATCCAGTGATATTGGACGGCTATATACCCATCCAATAAGGTATATGTATGTATGACATGTATACTAGCATTCAAGTCTATAGTATATAGTGTATATTACAGTGTCTTTTACCTCAGGCCCAGTGTGAGCGGATGATGTGATTGCTGAAGGAGTGGTGATAGCAGCTGGCATACAGGAAACCTGATCAATAGTGACATGAAAGAGAAATACATCACTTGAATATTATTATAATGTATCCATATCATATAATATATGTGTGCACTGAGGCTACTTGTGGTAGCTAGCTACTGTATAGTATAGAAAGTGAGTCTTCAGTAGTACTGGGACCATTTAATATGCATTGCTTGATTGTGAAATGTATCATTGGAACTGAGACTGTACTTACACATGGTGGAGCTACATGTATATGGTAGCCACAGATACAGACGATCCTCTGGCCGAAAGGGTCATGAGTAGTGGAGTTACGATGCTTGGGGCACCTGTCAATCTTTACCAATTGGTTGGCCCAGAAAGATGACTTTGCTGGCCTCGTGTAAGATCCCGTAGCGTAGCTCTGAAGGCGTTGCCTCCACTCTGCAGGCGTTAGCCCCTTCTTGGGCATACTGAAATGGCTAAGCTTCCATCAACTGCAGTTGGCTAAAAGAGTGTTCACACCTTAGCTCCTGGGAATACCGCGGTTCGGTTTGGAATTTTGCATCCAATTGGCTAGTTTGGTTAGGGCAGGGCTTGCGCGATTGCGCCAGATGTATCACGTGCGCTCCAAACGTTCCATATGTTTCAAATGTGTCTCGTGCGCTCACGTGCATTCCAAATGTTTCAAATGTAGCGAAGAACGAGTGCCTTACTATTACTGTCCGAGACCACCGTGGCAGTTAGTCTAGCTGCTAGACCCTCCCTCTCCCCGGGAAAAAAAAACGAGGAGAGGGAGGGTCTAGCAGCTAGACTACGTTACCCTCTACCTGCGGAACTAACTGCTCCACCCACTATACATATGTTAGCATATTTATTTTGAAAAAAAACTCTCGATTAATTATGTGATGTCACAAATTAATATGCGTACGTATGGACCGAGGCTTCGTTCAGAAAGGTTCACGTCCACTATCTGACATAACCAGAGTCTCTTCAGAACTAGTAGTCTACTCTACCTGCGAGAGCAGTGGATCTAGGGAGTACATCTCCCGTCAGGGACCATAGCTAGCCTCGTTCCCAGGCTCTTGCGGGGGGGGGAGCAAGAGTCTCGGAACGAGACTAGTGGGACCATAGCTCTGAGGTTTTAAATCCACTCAACAATATTGCCTTGGCATTGTAATATTGCGGGGTGAATTTAATAAACCTGGGGATCAGTGCTGGGGTTGTACTGAATTGGCTCGTGCACCACTAGATCTACCCGTGTCGAGTGGCTTAGCTGTTGGCAGAACTGCTGGATTCTGTGTACCATAGACTACCTAACTCTGTCTAAAGCGCCCGCCAAACCATATAGGCAGCAGGCTAATATCCATCCTGGCTAAGCTGTCCTACTACTGTACTAATGGCCGCCACTGTATGCACAGACCAGACCAGCCTCGTTCCCAGGCTCCCCCCACACAAGAGCCTGGGAACAAGGTTAAGACCAGACTAGCCATGTGAGGTAAAGCAATAGCTAATAATAGCTACATGCCTGCAGTGCCTAGCTAAATAGCAGTCAATATCCACCTTCAGAGTAGCTAGCTAGCTAGCTAATATTATTCTTACAACTTTCTGGGCTACCATAAAATGATTCCATGTAGCCTTAGCTACTATTGCGCTATTAACCTCCGTGTAATGGTTGGAGATGTTTTGTTGCAATCATGTGTACTTTTATTACATAGAAAGTTCTGTTGTAGGAGTACAAGCTAGCTAGCTACTGCATAGCTACTGACTGTGTCTTGCTTCAACATACCTATGAGGAAGGTGGCTGACTGCATGCGTTGTTTGCCTGGCCTGGCTTATACTTTGAAGCTAAAATCCAAAACGACAAGAACAGCTATAAATTATGGGGTGGATTGTACATTTTGGGCTAAGGGGTATAGTGTTTTGTGGTGTAGATAGCTACCATCACTAAATATGAGCTTATTTAAGGTTCTCATTTTCTTTTCAATTTTTTTTGCAAGAGATCTGACGTCTGACCATTTAGAGGGGAAGGGGGGGGGGGAGCTAATGATGACTTATAGAGGGACATGAAGCCTATAGCCTATGTCCCAAGGCTATGATGCACATGGCCTTCCCAATTTTAATTGCAGCTCCCTTTCCAGCTGCATGCAAGTGTATAACGTGATGTAACTGAGGACTTATTATCAGTCTGTTAATTGCTGTCTGCATGATCTGACATGGAGTTATTGCACTGCATAGGTAGCTATATGTGTGCCTATTAACAACCTTTGCAACCATTGCAGCTGTTGTTTTCCTGCTTGTTTGCTTAGCCCTCAGCTCAGTACAGTAAAATATAATTGTTATTCAACTGCTGGGACAAATGTGATATGCCATACAGGTTCACCTTAATTCAGTAGTGTGATATAATAATACTGTTACAAAAATTTATTGTTCTGTAAAAATAATAAATATATAGCAGAAGTTCTGACTGACATAAGAACTGCATTTGCATGAGCATGCAGGGCTAGGATCCCAGTTTAAAAGAAGCAGATCTCCTTGAAATGGTAATCCTGGTAGTTCACACGGATTGGCTGAGTGAAGGGCAGTGTCTGTTGAGCACTGTTTTCAGTTGTAAACTCTACTTCACGAAGCATGGTGAACTGTGTGTGTGTGTGTGCATGACATAATTGTGTATATTAATTGTAGCAAGTGCCAGTAATAATTATCATCTTACATTTAATGTACAGATGTCATTGGAGAAGCCTTATAGGTACACACTTTTAGCAATAACTAAAAGTTTATGAATCATAAAATAATAATAATTATCATCTTACAATTAATGTACAGATGTCATTGGAGAAGCCTTATAGGTACACACTTTTAGCAATAACTAAACGTTTATGAATCATAAAATGTCCTTCAATACACATCTGCAGTGCAAGTGTTAATGAGATCACTCTAACAGATCGGAACCTAGTATAGCTACCATGAATAATACGGCTCTTGCTGTACCAACTAACTAAATCTAGGAGTACTTCTAGTAATACCATGCAACTACGGACTGGGAACAAATACATGTATTGTGAGCTCAGGTGGCTGCTGGTTGTCAAATAATTATGTTAGCATGGCAGTTTACTTTAGTATTTCCATATACAATTATAGCTAGCTATAACCCAAGAACTAACTGCCAGCTCTACACCAAAATTGAGAAGCCTTGACCTAAACCGCTTACTGGGTTGCAGTTGGAGGTGGAGATCTCCATATTCTCACTCTTTGCCAGCACAATATCCACTGGCTCATCTCCATCAAATGGTGTGAGGCTGAACGGTCCCTCTGCTGAACAAGGCAGGTGGATGGTCTGCGAGACTCTCGTGTGGAGCAGGTGAAGATAGTTCAGCTGAGACTCCACTGTTGCGTTCTCTACACATGTCCTGAGGATAGAATCACAGAAGCATTAACTCTTTCCCAGCCAAGCTTTAATACATCCATAAGGCTTATGTGAATTTATATGGGCTTTTTATATTTGCTGTTAATATAAAAGTATGTAGTTTTGTCTGTAGGTGCATAAATGTGCTCATGGCGTTCAAAGAGTTATTAATGGACTACTTCTTGGTTTAGTAAACTGAATTGTACACTGAATCTAAAAAGCAACTGCTACCACCATTCCTGACCTTGGAACGTCAACAGTGTCAAAGTCACAGTATGTCTTGATGGAATCCTTTGAGGAGCCAAGGTTGGGATCGACAGTGAAGAATCCGGAGGAGCTGAAGGGTTTCTCGAGCTTGACATCATTGCAGGAACGTGCTGGGTGTTCACTGCTCATTTTCTTCAGGTCCTCTTCCATAGCTGTCAGTTCCACATACAGGAATTGCTAGACAGAATGGAAAAAGTTGTAGTAGTGCATTGTTTCATACACAGGTTGAGTAACTGCATTTATATATTTTGTTACAATGGCACAAAATTAAACACACTAATTATTTTAGAGATATCATTTTCAGAGATACATTAGCTACGTCATTTGCATACATGGCCAGTAAAAGTATCTCTCATGCAATAGGTTCTGTAGTCTACCTGCTCCCTACTGAAGTTCAAATTTAGATGTTAGTGGGTATTTATTACTAGAAATGATGTAACACTACCTTCTGAATCTTGTTGAGGTCAAAGGTCTGATCATTCTTGCCTCTGTAGAAGAAGGTGCCCGGGCCCTTGATGGTATCACCCTAGAAGGAGGAGAGTATGCTACAAGATTTGAATCATGTAGTTTACACTAACACCAGGCAGATCAGAATGAAGGTTTAGCTACAGCTGCCATTTTCCCCTAGGAATCTTACAGGAGGTCCAGGAGGTCCAGCAGGACCAAGAGGTCCCTTGGGTCCAGGTCCACCATTATCCCCTATGGGTCCAGGAGAGCCCTTCTCACCCTGAGGACCAGGAGGTCCAAGTGGTCCCTGATTGCCAATTAGTCCCTTGGGACCCTGTGTGGCGAGAAAATATACATTCTGAAGTAATTTTTTGAAGTTTGATTTTGAGTCACATTAATTGCTATTCTCTTGATATTTGAACATGTGGTATAGCAAAAGATACCATTCTATGCATTTTACACTAGCTAAGAGGTTTATTTTACTCTCAAAGTCAGTTTTTCTATCATTATCTATCTAACCATATTTGTGAAAAGGGCTTTCATACCAAAAGTGGGTGGTCTACCTACTGTAGCTATAACTAATGATGTAATACTTACCTCATCTCCTTGCAATCCCTGTGGTCCTTGGTTTCCTTTGGGTCCAGGATCTCCCACCATGCCTGGTACGCCTGTAAGTCCAGGGTCTCCCTTGTGACCAGTTATACCCTGTGAAGGTATAGTCAAAAAGGCATAATGATGCACTATTGGTTATGTCAGGAACTTATGAATTTCTGGCTACCTGATACAATAGCTACATGATACACAACACAGTCTTTTATTTTCAAATGCTCTTGCAAACTCCAAAGGATAAACAAACCTTGTCTCCCTCATCACCCTTCACACCACGAGTGCCGGGAGGGCCTTTGTCACCCTGGAGGGAAAATAAGTGGAGAGTTCACCTGAAATTAGATCGTTGCAGTATCTCTCTGTGTATGAGACATATTTTAATCTCTGCCTACTAGTGGTCATTTTTGGTATTCAAAATTGGTTGAGCACAATGTGTTGTTAAATTTCCAGCCATTTTTATGATACATAAATATTTGCTGTGGGACTCAAGAGTAAAGTAAGTGTCCCTATTGGTTACTTGCCAGTATTTGGATAATGCATGAATAATGTATTTGGAGTATACAGAGGAACTGTATTCAGTCATAGACAGGCAACAAGTGCTTAATAAACTGTTAACTAATTAGTACTTACAGGTGATCCTGGACTACCAGGGGCACCAGCAGGTCCAGGATCTCCCTGAGTACCAGGGGGACCATCCCGTCCTCCATCACCAGGTCCACCAGGGGAGCCTTGAGCACCCTGAGAAAGAGGAAAGATAAAACAGTGGATAAGAAAGATAATTAGGGAAAGCGAAGATGTAGGAAACACATGATACATGTCAGAGAAGAAGTTGATCAAATCTGTACCTAGTGTATTGAGCTCATAGCCAAAGTTCTTTCCAAAGCCACATTTTATATTGGATTATTAAAATTGAGCCCAGCGGAATCTCTCATATTAATGTGACTTAGATATTGCGAATTACACTGCACGTAGACCTCTGTATTTTGAATCAAAGGTGTCCATTAGCAGGATCTCCACAGTAACTTACAGGCTTTCCATCTTCTCCAGGCAGTCCTGGGAATCCCCTCTGTCCCTGCCTACCGTTGTCACCAGGATCTCCTTGGTTACCAGGGACACCTGTCTCTCCTTGCTCACCCTGCAAGTGGAAGAACATTTGAGTCTGTGACCAGGCTTATACTCAAGATGAGGTTTGAGGTTAGAAAGTTGTTTTCGTCACCTTGCATGATTATTGTTATTGTTGTTGTTATTATTAGGTTATCTCGACCATTAGGACCTACAGTCTCTAGAACCTGAGAGGCATGAGACTGCAGCATATCAAGTGAAGCAAGAGTATTATCAGGGGCCGAGGCCTGGTCAGGCTGAATACTCAAATGAAAGGTTATGAAGTAGCTGAAGTCCTTTAAAAAATTCCTTTTTTTTTAGCAGGCAGGAAGTGCTATCATAGCTAGATGTTTCTTTCCCCTGAAAGCCAATCACTGAAATACGCAAAACACCGTGTTTTTCCCCCGGATATGATCATCGTGGCTGATACCCGCGAGAGGTTCTCAGGCAACTAAGTTAAGAAAAACTCATGGGGTCTGTTAACTGGTCTCATGACCAGACCACTCACATTAAACCCGAACCCCCTCAAGTGAGTGTAGCTGCTTCAATTACAAAGCGAGTCTAGTTATACTGCGCTTTGCTGGAAGAGAGACATGCAATTCACGGTGTATATGCAACGATGGTCCCTCCATACTCCTCAATATCTAACTATTACTTATGCTGTCATACAGTCAGTTACTGCCACAGCCCAGACTTACATCTGCTCCAGCCTCTCCTTTGGGTCCAGTTTTGCCTGGGAATCCATCTGGGCCCTAGAGAATCGATGGGAGAAGGAAAATAAAAGTGGTGGAAAAGATGGAAGGGAGAGGTGTACACGGTATGGAAGAAATAGAGAGAAGGAAGCAAGAAGAGAAGACAAAACAAATTACTTCCATAACATACTGGTGGCTAACACATAACTAATTATTTCAGTAACTTACAGTTGTACCCTTCTCTCCCTTGACTCCCAGGCGTCCCTGTGCTCCCTTCTGACCTGGTGCTCCTGGGTCTCCTCTCTCACCTTTGGCACCAGCTTCACCTGGGAAGCCCTAAAAGTGTATCACGCATGCCATGTGTGTATGTGTGTGCACGTGTGAGCGGGTGTGTGGGTGTGCATATGTGCATGCATGTGTATGAATAAATATAGTTACAGTCTTGCAGTGCCTTTAATTGTAATCTCCATTTCAGCTACATAGGATAGCTTCAGCGGTAGCTAGCTATAGCTTCCTGTACTTGGGGTGAGATATAGAAGACTCTGTACAACATGCTGTTGCTTTCCTCTTGAGACACATACTAAAATATGCTCTCTGTCTGATCCTGATCCCTACCACTTTGTCTTCTGCTTCTGATACCACATACATACAACGTACACTCTTGCCCTGGGCTCCCTTGGGTCCCTGTGGTCCTGGAACTCCACCGGGTCCCTGCTCTCCAGGAGAACCCTGTCGGCCCTTCTCTCCATCAAGACCATCTTTGCCCTATTGAGAAGGGAAAGGAAATTGAGTAATT
Source organism: Phakellia ventilabrum (assembly GCA_963921505.1). Lineage (NCBI taxonomy): Eukaryota > Metazoa > Porifera > Demospongiae > Axinellida > Axinellidae > Phakellia > Phakellia ventilabrum. The sequence goes on along the minus strand of OY997379.1, from coordinate 8,533,610 downwards.
ATGTCCTAGAAACCTATTGATTTTAGACCACTTTTCTTCCATCATTTGCCTTTAAATACTGTGCTGTATGTAACTTACAGCTGGTCCAGCACCTCCGGGTTTGCCAGGGAAACCCCTGGGTCCATCAGATCCCTATAGATGGGGATAGAGGTTCATAGCTGTCAGTGGTCAGCATTAATCTGATGCCTACCCAACTCATGCAAACAGTATAATCTATGACCCCACCTTATACAAATAGTGCATGGCTTCATTTTTACTCATACGTATGCTCATGAGTGCAGTTTTAATAGATTAGTGCCTAAAATCTTAGTTTGTATCAGATGTTGATTTAATTTATCTCACAGCCATTATAGAAACTGGATTTGGATTCATCTAACAAGTCCAAATTTAGAAAATAAACTATAACAATGCATCTGCACATAGCTACATACATGCCAACTACACGTATCAGTCTTACCCTTGGTCCCTTAGGCCCGTCTTGTCCTGGGGGGCCGGCAGATCCTTTAGTACCCTATACAGGGACAAAGAACATCAGCTAAATTACTTAATACTAGGAAATATGTAATTCTTGATTGTTGAAGTCGATTAATAAAATAGATGGAGTACTGATTAATGGGGCTCAATTATCGAGTCACTGTAATTAGACGCCTACACTTTACATTAACTACAATAATCTTATGAGAAGATTCAGTATTAAAGTCTATAATTTCATGGTAAACACTGTCTTATATAGGCAGAGACAGAGCAGTAACATACAGCATTTCCAGCTGGTCCGACAGGTCCCTTGGGTCCAGTTGGTCCAGGAGGACCGGGATTACCGGGAAGTCCAGCAGGACCAGGGGGTCCGGCAGGGCCCTTGTTTCCCGCGGGGCTGGGGACTCCGGGTTTACCAGGTTTTCCAGGAACCCCCTGGGGACCAGGTGATCCATCTGGGCCTTTATCTCCAGAGTCACCAGCTGGGCCAAAGTCACCCTACAAGGTATGGTGGGTCATGTGATCACAACATCATTAGCTTTTTCACTATGTCATTATTGTCTTGTAAGGGAGTGTGTGTGAAGTAAAAAGGATGTGTGCAATTAATGTAAATTTTATGTGATAATCACAATGGTATAGAAGGCATATAACTGTATGAATACGAAGTAACAAAGCAAGCCATGCAGACAGTACTTATAGCTGCCAGATATATGACATTAAGGACACACATCCATGCTTTATAGGAGCAGGCATTGCACGTACTTGGCGTGAGATGCCTATACGATGCCAGAGCATAAGTCACATGAGGGATCAGATACTATTAATTGCTACAGTGGAATCTCATCATTAATGTGATCACTTTTGGGACCTGTCTACTTTACAGAGGTTAATACATGGCTACAGTAAAGTAGTTTACAGGCCAAGGTGAGTTAGTTCTGTGTGGCCTAGACATTTTTAAAAGTAATAGTGTTACAACTGGAGGTGTACGGTCAGCACTTTGTTTAGCTGTCCAATCATTTTCATCGTGGTTGCCACAGCTGTTGTATGTTGACCAACATAATCTGTATACTTGAAGGGCCGTACATATATACAGGTGACTGTTACGTGTACTGTCATTGCAGCATCATGAGTGCTATTTACTTACAGCTCGTCCTTGACCTCCACTAGGACCAGAGATTCCCTGGGGACCTGATGGACCCTACAAAACCGGAATGGGAGGGTTGTTGGGAAGAAAATAGTGAGAGGTAAGTACCAGATACTAAACCTTTAGCTTATTAAACAATTATTAATATCAGGTCTAACTGTGATAATTATATAATTTTGGTATGCTGGATGCATGCTCACTTTACGTCCAGAGGGTCCAACTGGTCCAGGAGGTCCTTGGTCACCAGAGTCTCCCTGCGTGTGTCATGCATACAATTGTGGATAATGATTAACAGACAGACAGACTATATACACAGACTATATAGAGGCCTATAGGAGATTGGGTACTCACACCAGAGCCTGGTAGGCCTCTATCTCCAGGTCTACCAAGATTCCCTGCCACACCCTGTGGGAGGAGACAGAGAAGGTGACAGAAGAGAGAGGCAGAAGAAGAGAAAATGATAGGGTGCAGGAGAGCATTAGGCAAGAGAGATTAATGAGGAGCATGAAGCGCCACTGTTAGGCTGAATAATTATATTACACACAATGCAGTTACTTGTAAGCCACCACAAACTATCTATAAACATACAGGTCTTCCAGGTACGCCATCTGCACCATGGTCTCCCTGGTCTCCGCTTGGTCCAGGCTTTCCATCAGGACCTCGGGGACCCTTCCTGCCCCGTGGACCTGCAGCTCCCTGGAAAAATAGTGCAAAGGCACTGAAACTCAGTGAAATCAACATGAGCATAATAGTTTTGTAGGAAACTACATTGCATGCGGGTTCAATTTGATGTGGAGCTTATACATAAGTATAAACTTGCTGTAGTGCTGACTCACCCTGCCTCCTGCTGACCCAAGAGCACCAGGTAGACCACGTGGTCCTGCGTCTCCCTAGATTGGAGAGAGAGAGAGAGAGAGAGAGAGAGAGAGAGAGAGAGAGCACCAATCATTTTCGTCCCATACAGCAGAAATACATTCCTTCTGTCTGTAAGATTGTATAATAATTGACATTACCAACTGGATGAATTGCTATAGCTAGTAAGCAACTTACAGGCCCTCCCTGTACACCAGGGTTGCCAACTTTGCCCGCAGCTCCTTGCCGACCCTATGAGTGTGTGTGAGAGTAGCAGAGTGGAATGATACTTTTTATGTCATAGAAGTGTTTTTTCCTTGGTATAGCATAATAGCAGCACAACCAAATAGAGGCGCATAAGAAAATATGAAGTCTTACGGGCTGTCCAGGCCCTCCAGTTGGTCCAATGTCACCCGGCTGTCCAGGTCCTCCCTTAGGTCCCTGTAGTCCCTTGGGGCCAGAGGGTCCTGGGTTGCCAACACCACCCCTGCCTCCCTGGTCTCCAGCTGGTCCAGTGCGACCCTAAGTTTGGTATGAAGATGTGTATGTATGAGCAGTCATGTACATGTATAGTGTGTATGCATGTGTATGTATATGGTGCCTCGATTCACCCCTACGGTTGTATACCTAAACCACACCAACATAATCTGAATTCCAATCAAACGCTTCCCTGGACAATAACCACTTACTCCAACTACAATTATACAGAGGTGTACTTACAGAAATTCCAGGCACACCAGGATGGCCAGGTTTGCCAATGTCTCCAGGAATACCCTACAGGGAAGGGGGGAGGGGGGGAGAGAGAGAGAGAGAGAGAAGTATGTAATTTGCTGAACACAAATCATTATTGTATAGTACACAGTGATGTCAAATGCTGGTTCATTAAGCAAATTACTTAACCACTTTCCCACAATAATCAGAATCATTTCTATTACATGTATGCTTGTGTTATGCGAGAAAATATTGGCTAGTAAGTAAGAATCATACCTGAATTCCTTTGGATCCAGGTTCTCCAGGCTCTCCAGGCTGGCCAGGGGGGCCAAAAGGTCCTGGCTCACCATCTTTTCCATCATCTCCCCTGGACCCCTTCTCTCCCTATATTAAATACAAATTAATATTATAGCAATGTGATTGTCCTGTGACCATCACATGTACTTGATGCAATTGCCTGGTATGTTGTGGTCATGTGAAGGGTTTATTAAAATATGGCTCAAATTGTTTCTGAGCACTTACAGAAATGCCAGTGTTGCCATGGGGACCAGCAGGGCCAGGTGGACCAGAAAGTCCCTACAGGGTGGTTAAAAATAGCATCATCATGCCTGCATAAATTTACTACAGTGCTCTTGTGAGTATCGTAATACAGAAATTGATTTACCGTAACACATTGTAGTGATATGCAGTGTTTATGTACTAATACACGAGTGAGAAGGTAACATGAATGTGATGCCATTTCCAAAGGCAGAAGCAAAGGAAAAGGAAGCAGTGCCTAGCCATCTCATGAGTGCATACAAGGATATACTATACTGACTCTAAGCATGTTTATTATTATGCTCATCTAACCCATGTCTACCATCGTGAAAGTCAACTGTAATTGCCAGTATAAGCAGTAAAAGCTTCCTCTATCAATCTTCCTCTATCAAGCCTGCATGCCAATAAAGTTGTAATATGATGGGTGAATAGTCAGAGGTGATGCTGTGACCGAGCCCCACTTTTCTTGCACACTCTAATGTTCCTCTACTGCAGAAGTATTTCTTTTGCCAGCTTTCTTGTAGCTTGGTAGCTTAATAGCAGCAGACAATAATCCATGCCTTGCACAGAAATGCATGGATCCACCAAATTATTTTTCAACACACGTTATAACTGGTATTAGCTAGAGCAGAACCTTACCCTTGGACCAGGTGGACCCTGTACTCCAGACACTCCAGCAGGTCCCTGAGTTGTGAGGAAGAGAATCGGTTGAAATCAAATGCTGCTTCACATAGACATTCAAAAATTTTGAAAAGAGATCACATACAAGCATTTATCTGCTTCTACAGAGTTGATAGTCTTTTCACATGCATGAGTGAAGGGTAGTTTAGTGGTAGATTGGTGCAGATAATTGCAACTCCCATGCTGCAAAATGACCTAGAAAATTCACATGTCTTGCAGCAAGAAAAGACAGAGAAGTGTATCCATCTGCGGCTCATCTCTACTCATATATTGATGCGTTATAAAAGTAGCTACCATGCCCACAGTGCCACACACACATGCCATTGGAAGAAGGGATTATAAGCTTGTGAAATCATGACTTGGAACTCACATTTTGTCCAGGCAGACCCTGTGAGCCTTTGTCTCCAGTCGCTCCCCTATGACCCTGTAAAGGGAAATAAAATAGCATCATGAAATTGAAATGTGGATTGCACACAGGCAGCTCACTCCTAGAGACGGAACTTAATTACAGATCCGATGAGTAGCTACAACACTTACGGGTCTGCCAGGGCCACCAGGTGGTCCATCAAATCCAGCAAAACCCTACAGAACAAGGAAGTGAACAAAAAGATGAAAGTCTATTACAAAATAGCTAGCCACAATAATGCATAATATGCAATTTAAATGTTATACTTGATTAACTGCTTGTATGGGCTTATTCATAGGAGTTGATAGCAAACTTACATCTACTCCTGGTGTGCCTTGGGCTCCCTTCTCTCCCTTGTCTCCCATTGCTCCCTTCTGTCCATCTTTCCCATTGTCTCCAGAGAAACCAGCATGCCCAGGAGGTCCCTGCATGTCAAAAAATGAAGGTGGTGTAAAGTACTATCATAGTCTCGTTCCCAGGCACACGTGCACGTTTCACTTTAGCGCAGCTGTGGGCCTGGTACTTTTTCTCACGTGGGTAACACAGAGGGTAGAAAGGTGCTAGAAGGGTAAAATTTTGCGTGGCCGAAGACAGCAGCTGTTCTCAGACAACGAAGGAAGACAGAGAATCTATACTTCTTGTAGCTACTCTTCGAAGCACATTTGTACCACAGACCGAGCAACAGAAACACTGTCACCAGAAAGAGGATGCAGAAGCACAACAGTCTTCACACCGAGTCTTTCGAGCGGTCCTGCCCATGTGCAATTATGTAAGTTTAATCACGCGAGAAAAAGTACCAGGCTCTCCAGTGTGAAACACACAGAGAGCCTGGTGATGAGGCTACATGAGCATAGTGATCTTGATCACTTCGTCTGTACCAGATCAAGTACCATACATCTTACATTACAGTTTACCTTGGGTCCTTTAGGTCCTGCAGGGCCTTGATCCCCAGCAAGGCCAGGGGCTCCCTGATCTCCAGGTGGTCCGAATGCTCCCTTGGCTCCCTGCATACCAATTTGACCCTATAAGAGGAGAAGGAAAGAAATTGCTAGTGATAACTATCCACTGCGATGCATTTAACAAGTGATGATGGAGAATTTAGTGGGCTCATGATGTTGATTATAGGAGCTTGCTTCAAAGTAGATACAAACAGTCCTTTTGTAGGAAGTAGCCCTAGAGCAGGCTAGCTGCTGTTGCCTCTTAGTCTAACTATGACTGTCTTAAAGATATCATAAGCAGAACATTCAAATTCCACCAGGTCCCACTCACAGGTTTTCCTCTGTTGCCAGCAGGACCCTTGTCTCCATCCATGCCTGGAGCACCCTTTGCTCCAGACTGGCCTCGGGGTCCAGGTGCCCCAGCGTCTCCAGTCTGACCTTGGATTCCAGGTATACCAGGGGCACCAGCAGACCCCATCAGACCCTGAAAGAGGGAGAGGATGCATATATAATAGAGGGTTCATGATCCTGAGAGACACTTCAAGATACGTGTTTTGCGGAGCCTATACTGTTAGATTTACTAGGAGTATTTTCCCCTTAATATTCGCTTCCCCAATTATATTTGAACACCTCTGTTAAGATCTGCTGTAATACCTTTTGACCAGCGGGGCCTCGGGCTCCATTAGCCCCATCATCTCCGTCATTTCCAGCAGCACCATTATTTCCATTCCTCCCATTTGTACCAGGACCGCCAGGTCCTCCAGGGGCACCACGTGGACCTTGAGCTCCCGGGGCACCCTGAAGAAGGTTAGGAACAGGAGGAAGAACTGAGAAGAAACTGAGAACACCTAACCCCAACCCTAACCCTAACCTGAAGAAGGTTAGGGAAGGGAGGAAGAACTGAGAAGAAACTGAGAACACCTAACCCTAACCCTAACCCTAACCCTAACCCTGCATATGGAAACATCTTGTATAGCTAGCTCTCATTTATTGCACACTATACATTGGCTATATATGCTATGATTTTAACCCTAGAGTGTTGTGTACCTGTGGTCCCCTGGGTCCTCGTGGTCCCTTGTCTCCCCTTTCACCGGGCTCTCCTGGACCACCAGCATATCCGACTGGTCCCTTAGGTCCATCAGGCCCCTAGTTGAGAGCAGGAGAATGGGAGGGAATTAAGGCATTGGGCATTTACTCTAATGAATTTTGACTTTACTGTGAGAGATAAAAATATAGAACAGATAGCATTGCTTATATAATTATGAGAATGCTATATAAATTGTAGCTGTGTATGTATTGCCATAGGAAAATTATCACAAAAGTGTAAAGGTTCAGGCTGCATTATCAAATGTGAAGGCAAACACTTCTGATTACTGTATTGATATTATGCACTTTGCCAACTTTATACTTGCAACATACAGGACTTCCGGCATCTCCAGTCTCTCCCTTCATGCCTGGTACTCCATCAGGTCCCTGCACATCAGAAAGAGAGAGAACAAGAGAGCTGACTATGCCAGCCACACCATTGTACAGCTGTTATGCATACATATCTGCATACAATTAACTAAAAAATATATACATCCTACTTTAAATAGGTGAGATAGCTAGTTGCAGACTAGCTATATACTCAAGGCTGAAGAACTACAGTCTCAGTAATATATTTGGCAGGCTTTTGGGCTTCATAGGCACCTAATGATTAGGATGATAGCTCAAACTGACTTATAGTGTTTGTAGGCCTAGTCACTGGAGTGTATTCCAATGGCAATCTAGTAGAAAATACAAGGGCACTCACAAGGTCGCCATCAGGTCCAGGGTGTCCCTTCTGACCCTTAGCACCAGGATTTCCATCTGATCCATCTGCACCACCAGGACCTGGGGCACCAGGGTCTCCCTGGGAGGGGGAGGTGATTGAAGAGTAATTGCGATAATTAGAGAACCACTAGTTTGTTCCAAGGTATTTGAATTGCAAGAGTATACCTTCAGTAGAAATGTATGGCACAATTTACTCAACCACTACTTAATTATATGCAAAAAAAACTCTGGTATGCAAAGAAACTTCGCAAGTAATGGTTACCTCAGGTCCTTGGTTTCCTGGAAAGCCAGGGATTCCGGTAAGTCCAGGAGATCCCTAAAAAATGAAAAGATGCATCCAAAGTTTTTTTCGAATTGTGATACTATCTCCCTTTGTAGAACAGATAGTAAATCAGTGTGTGCATGTACACAGCATAAAAAGTTCTTATATGTTGCTGTTAATTCTAGGCACCCATCCTTAAAAGTAACCGCAGCCATTCAACAAAAATAACTGTAATCAGATGATATAAGTGTGCCGCTTACGGGTGCACCAGGATCTCCGGATGGCCCGAGTGCTCCCCGTGGGCCTTGGGGTCCCTAGAATAGTAAAAGGAAAAGAACAATAATTTATGGTGCCACCTGAGATTCGGTGGTAAACATGACTCTCAGCTCAATAGTGTAGTGAGGAAATTTGCCGTACTATTACCTCTACCCAGCACATTGTGTGCTTTAGAATTTAATACCTATATGTAAAAACTTGCTATGCTTACAGGTTTTCCTGTTGGGCCATCATCTCCCGCAGGTCCCATGTCTCCTTCCATTCCCTAGAGAAGAGAGACCATAAAGTATGTAAAAGATAACAACAGTTATTTTAGCTGCAAACAAATTTGTTCACCCATACTACATCGCTACATGTGTATCATCAGATGTAAGTATTTAGGTAGTTAGAAGCTTATCACATACTTAAGTTGCAGTAGTTAGTGCCATTAAACATAGCCATTGCACTGACAGTAACTCGTCAACAATTTCTAACAGAAACGGGTGAGGCAAAAACATACCCTGTGTCCTCTCTCTCCCTTGCGTCCTGGGTGACCAGGGTAACCTGCTGGGCCCTGTAAACAACAATGAGAAAAAAAGGAGAATTCAAATCCATGTCACAAATTTACTAGCTACGTAATGCAATCAGTATGGACAGCACTATGTATTTACAAAGAAATGCTCTCTGAATACCAACTTTAATTTGGAAAGGAACTTTGCGGACGTTTCGACTAGATGCTCTAGTCTTCTTCAAGGCACCCTTTCTTTTACTTGAAGAAGACTAGAACACTCAGTCAAAACGTCGGCAAATTTACTTTCCAAATTAAAGTTGTTATTCAGAGAGCCTTTCTTTGTTATGCCAGAGCCAACTGAGAAGCCCCCTCTTCACTATGTAGTTATTTATTAGACCTTATTTCCGGCAGGTCCTGGGGATCCTCTAGAGCCTCTGTCCCCAACAATAGGAATCACAATTGGACCTTTGTTGCTGCCAGGCTGCAGGGTGGCATAGAGACCAAAAAATTTGTTAAAAAAGAATTTGATAAAGAGATCTGTACTGAATCAAACACAACTTAAGAGAATGTCTCCTGTGGTCTGTGCACATTTAAAGTCAGCTTACTTCATGGGGGATATATGCAGGAGGTCCGGGGTCTCCAGGAGGTCCATCTGGTCCTAGTGGACCAGGATCGCCCTAGAATGAGGGAAGGAAGTGGATGATAGAGTATCCAACTATTCATTGCATTTCCATTATCTATATGAAATAGCATTGTATATGGATACTTTAGAATGGATACATAGAGTAACATGGATCCTACCTTTAAATAAGGTGGTACTTTATTGATACCATAATTCAAGCCAATTGGCTCTGATCTTGCAAATTTTTGCACAAACCTCTTTGGTTACCTACATTTGTGAGTTAGCTACCTCTATTCACAAGCATCGGTACTATAACTAAGCTGCGTGGTTATATTTGTGGTGCTCCCCATTTTTGCCCAGGAAAATTGTATATATATAACTCCAGGAGTTTTTCACATCATCTCCCAAGTTTTTGAAGTATGTGTTATAGCAATAAAATCTCCCTCCCACTAGCTAACAATATCTAGTACTGTAACTACAACAATTGGGTGGTGAAAGATGTTTAATAGCTAAATATATGACACACATACTTGCATTCCTTTCTCTCCAGGATCGCCAGGGCGGCCATTGCTTCCAGAAGTCCCCTATCAGAAATAGCACATTGAAACATAAGAATGATTACCACAGTTGGTTATATTGATGCTACCACTGGGTAAATTCAGTGAACTTACAGGTCCTCCTGGTCTTCCTGGATCACCATCCTCACCCTAGGTGAGAGTTATAATAATAATCATTACATACATTTTCTCTATCAAAATTTGGTAATACTTACTGGTTGTGCTGGAAGGTCAGGTCCTGGTGGACCTGGAAGGCCTGGTGCCTGAAAAAAAGTATTAGAGGAATGCATAAATTTAATGTTGAGATGTGTGGAGTAAAAAACAAAATAATATCTTACCACAGGAGCATCTATTTGCCTCTTTACAACAGCTCCCTCTGCAATTAGATGAGATTGTAGTTAGCATTGTAATTACATTACATTAATGTTCGTATCCAAGTAGTGTATAGATATGGCCAGGTTCCTGTAGTTCTAGCATGACAAAGACCTCTTTGTCTCAGAGAACAATACCCTTCATCCTCTAGAGACCAAGCCCTTTGTCAGCTGCAGACATAACTCGAGACAAACACCCAAACACCATGCCAGAATACATTAATTACCACAACATCAGAACATCAGTTCCAGTGAGCTTGTCTAAATAACCAAAGCTTTGGCCCCACTAAATGCACCATGACACACTGACTTGGGAAATGCATAATGTCATTATTGCATCATGGCTAATTTGGTCAATAACGGTGAAAGGAGCAGTGATGATATTAACACATTTTCAATAGTGAGTAACCTGTTTTTGAGGATGCAGCTATCAAGATTTCAGTTCTCACACTATATAGTATTATGTTGAAAACAAGTACTGTATGTCACCTGTGGAGATTGGTAGCTAATTGTGTTAAAATTACACAGTTATATAATTTTAATCCCGACTTTAAGATGCGACCATTTGGTGTGAATCATGTGAATAAATTATTGGGCCATCAAACAGCCCAGCAGTTGACTCGTGCCTTCTTTACAGCTGTCAGGTGAGTTCTTATTGTGGCATTTGTGAAGTACTCTTGCTGCCTTTTATGTACGACTCTCTTTCCAAAACAAACACCTTTCAGTAGTAAAAGCACACTAGCATCTGATATTTTTAATTTTCGATAACATCCACTCATTTGACATCACCTTTAACTATACTGGTTATGTTCATGTGCAAGATCTTACATAATCTTGACAAAATCAGATTAAACCTTACCGGTCTTGCCACCCCAGGAATTTGGGTTTGAATCAATGCTATATTAGTGTTATTTCTATCAGCCAGTTTCAAAATGAGATTCAAATACACAAATGCAGGTGAGCACAGTACCCAGACAATGCAATACCATGCTATATACTCTTTATATATCAAACTGCACACTTAACTCAACAAAATCGTTGCAATGATAGTTCATTTTGAAATGAACTGCAAGTTAGCATAAGTCCGGATTGCAGATAGTAATTTTATTACTCAGTCTGCCCATTAAAAACTGAAGTTGCTCATAGTAAACTATCACAGCCCTGTTCCTACTACTTGGCTTATTCACGTAAGTATAGAGAAGATAATGCTATGCAACTCTCATTTTGTTACAGAATCTTATACGTATGCATCATAAACAGCAAGATTAATTACAGGCATTGGGGCCTGAGGGGTCTGGGTTGAGTGGGGTGGTATGTTCTGCACTGCGCCAAGGCATGAAATAATATAACTGTTGCGTGTATGTGTGGAATCTTGTTCTTCCAGATGTGCGTGGGCATGGACTATTTTCGAAGTAAATGAAGACCGGGATGCTAGTGCATGTGCATGCTCGAATTCCACTTTTTCCCCACTTACCCTAATACTTAGTTTAACATAGCACTTTGTGAAATGCAGTTATGATTCTATTAAATTTCTGTACATTGGTAGCTTGCTTGCTAGATGGAGAGATTTAAAATGTACATGTTGACCATTGATCTACTGAATTAAGTCTGACTAGTTTAGAGCTTCATTGTAGCTATAATTGTGTGCATTTACTAAATTCTATCTTTCGCATCTACAGATCTTTGCAGACTCTCCTGGTACTGTTTGTGATTTGGTACAGGTGTTGTAATGTTTAGGCTCTCGATCACGTGTATAGTAATTAGCTATGGTGGCGTAGTTATGTCAACTTCAAGGCCATCCATAGCTACAGCATCAATGTACAACTACTAAAAACCTGAGACTTGTGATACTGTATTCATACAAAATGTCGTAAATGTCTTGGCTGTCACATACAATGAGAATCATGCAAGCACAGTATGGGAGTCATAGGTATAAATCTACTCAGAATTTAATGTAGCTCAACTAATCACACATACAGGCATGTGCACATTAACTTATACATATACTGCAGTAATTTTACTTACCTGTTATTAAGAAGGCTAAAGCAGATATCCCCAGAAGGGATAACAACAGTGCTGGTCTGAGTCCCATCTCTAATCACCTAAGCCCTGGAACAGAGAGTACAGGATCAATACACCGTAGCTACATACATTTTCTGCATGTCTTCCTTAGTCAACTAATGAAACCTATGACAGCCATGTAGTTGGACGGAAAACACAGAGTGAGCACAGCCGGCTGCAGTGGTGCCATGTCAGTACCTTGCAGCCAAGCAATACCATGATGTGTGTGGCCACTATACCTGTACTGTGATAGTTGCATGTGAGTCATTTAATATGCAAACAACTTTCATGAGTTACTAGCTATATGTGAGAAACTAATTGAGTTACAGGGGGAAAAAACAGTTATGTTTGCTAAATTTCCTCTCCTAAATGGGCATGAGCAGTGTTTATGATATGGAGGCCACAACTGAACCGAGTACTTCTGTTATGGTACTACCTAGTCCATGTATCACATCACTAACTCTAGCCAGCCACAAAGTTTTGCTTGTACCTCTGTAACTATAGCTACATATAGCTATGTCTTGCTCCCAAACTTCTCGATTGCATTTGGGGTCATGGCTTGAATAAAGCTAATGTGTGTGTATATTTATCAATACCTAATATTCAGCTGTACGCTGTGCTTTCATTCAATATCTTAAATACTGTACCCCAAGCACTCAAGTGAATATTCCATGCATGAAATATAATTACGTACGTAGCTATACATGCAGAAATTAGTATACCGTCTTTGCACTCACGTTCAGTGGCCCACTGTGAATAGTCCGAACTTCGCGGAAGAAGAAAGTCCAGGTATGCCCTTTCGCGGCTGACTACCTACCAAACGCTAGGAGTCGTCCTTAGCTACTTCTTCAGAATCTAAGGACAGCCCGCTAGCTGAGCGTGGTGCACAGTGCAGTCTGCTTGCAAATGCAAAGGGACACTGTATTATCCCTTTACTAGTCGGCTAAATGCAGACCCAGTGAATGGCTTATTGCACACAGCCTGGCCTATACAATAGCCGGGCGGGTAGGCAAAATACGTCAAGGCTAGACAATAATAGGTGCCCAATTGGAGAGTATTCAATAGGGGTGTGTTGGCATTGTAGCGCTTAGTGCATAGCACGGAGACAAAACGAGTCTGCACAAGTGCATAGCAAGAATGAAAATATTGGCTCGTGCAAATTTGCTATTGCGTCTTATAGACCTTGGTGTCTAGACACAACTTTGAAACAATGCTGACAAAAAAACCGGTAGAAAAATCTCGCGTTTAAAAGTTTCGCGTTTGAAAGGAGTTGGGTGCGTAAAGGGTTAAAGATATCACGTGCGCTAGCTGCAACTCTGTTAGGGGTGGGGCTGGTTGACATAGAAACGAGTTGGTATCGACTACCGCGATTCGGATCGACAGCGATTCGGATCGACAGTGCTACAACCTAACTGATCTGACGGTTATGTCGGTATCCTACGCCCCAACCAAGTTGCGGGTACCTCCGGGGTTCGAATATGTCCTGGAGGGTCTAGCAAGAGAGGTACTAAGGGAGCAACCCGAAGACATTATAGTTTTTGCTGCTGAGTATTTCAAGAACAAGCTCACTCTTAAAGATGGTAAGATGTGCGATTATTTTGCATGTTTCATGGTGTTCGCTATAGACGACAATTTAAATTGGAGGTCTTTAATTAGAACAGGGTGGGCCATATTTGGAATAATCAGCCGATAATATTGAGTAAGTACGCGATTCAATGATGTCACTCATTCCCCAAGTGATCTAAGAGAGTTCTCAAATGAATTTGAGATCTTTGTTCGACCCTTGGCAAGACTAACAGAGCCGAAAATGACACTAAATGTCAGCTTTTAGTATTTGAAGCTGCCTCACACTCTGACGCCACAAACTCACCTCAGTAACCGCCATGGTTAGTGCATGGCTGTATATTTTCCCCAGCAAGTCAAGTAACGAGATCAGCTAGGTATCTTGGTTACCAAAAAGCTGTGCCTTTTGAGTTGAAAATTAGGTTTCGTATTAGCAATAGATCATTTTCCATGTGACGTCACTGTTCACTAGTTAATGAATTTTTCCCTGCATCTAATCTCTATTTAGCTTGAACTATATCTCAAATTTGAATCCAGTAACTTTTATTCCGATATGCATCACTGAACTTACCTATTTTCCATAGAGAATGTACTGGGGGGGGGGGGGGGACAGCTTCTGCCCACCCCTACCCACAGTACATTCTCTATGGGAAATAGACATATTAAATTTGAAATATCAATTCTGCAGCACCTTAGCTATAAGATTTTGGGTGAATAGCTACTGGCCAAGTTTGGAAAAGTTGACAAATTAGCATTTGCCGATAACATCAGCGAAAATGGTCTATACTGCCTCTCCCTCTCTATTCCACATCCCACATCCCACATAAGTGTTGGCTCAACGCCCATAGCTAGTAAACACATGTCCATGCATGATAATTTGTAGGTTACTAGATGAAGTGATATGATGCATGGAAAGGACATGGTCAATAGGTTTTATAGTGCACTAGTAGCAATCACTTCGATCACTGGTAGCTGAAGCTTAATTTACCATAACCCACTATCAGCCTACCATAGCAATCTCTAACCTACTGTAAACCATGGCGACTAGTACACAACAAATAACAGTTATCTAAGGCCACTTTGACAGAATGACAGAGAAATCAGTGACAAATGGTAAGAACTAAAATTAATGATACTGGAAGCAGAATATTTTTAGGAAACTCACATGCAGGTGTATATGCTTCAAGCCTTTATTTGTATTGTTTGTGAGTAAACTCAGTAAAGCCAGGCTTGGAGATGTAATACTAGGAGTTTCACTTGTTCATTTTAGAAGGAGGAGTTGAAGACACGAAAATTCCGACTCCAGTTCTTCAAAAGTCTGAACCAGAAGTAGTTGATATTGATCTCAGTGATCCTGAAGTCACCAAAGCCGCCTCTCTCATTCAGTCCTCGTTCCGAGACCACTTGGCCAGAAAGGCTTCGAAAGAGCCAGCTGAAAGCAAGGAAGAAACTGAAGAACCACCACCACCACAAGAAGAAGAAATAGACATTGATCTCAGCGATCCTGAAGTCAGCAAAGCTGCTTCTCTTATTCAGTCTTCATTCCGAGCCCACATAGCCAAGAAAACCTCTAAACCAGATACTACAGAACCAAAAGAAGATGAAAAGAAAGTTGAAGAATCGTCACAAGAGGAAGTAATTGACATCGATCTCAGTGATCCTGAAGTCAGCAAAGCTGCCTCTGTCATTCAGTCTTCATTCAGAGCCCATATGGCCAAGAAGAGCTCACATGAGCCTGCGGAAAGCAAAGAGAAGGATTCTGAAGCTACGAGTGAAGTGGAACTGGCCAGTGGAGGCAGGGAGAGTGAACTTGAACCAGCTGGAGTTGAGAGTGGTGCAGATTTAGGAAGTGGAGCTGAGGAGGGGAAAGGAGTGGAATCAGATCTGGAGGGAGTTACCAGCGAGGTAAGAGTGAATGAAGATGGTGCTGTAGATGAAGGGTCATCTGCTGAGTCTCAAAAAGCAGCTGAAGAAAATGTATGTAACCCACTATCTATAGCTGGCAGTGTTTAAAGTGGCAGTACGTAATAGCTACATGTAACTATAGAGACTTGTGCTGTGCTACTTATTCCTGTAATGCTTCTATACATACAGCCTGAAGGTGAAGAGGGAGAGAAGGCAGCGAAAGAGGACCCAAGCCCTCCAACTGATGAGGAGAAGGCTAAAAGCGGAGAGGAAGGGGCATCAGGGGACTAGATAGCTAGGTAGCTACTGTTCCAAAGAGGATTTGTCCAGAGTGGTATACTTCATAGTAGCTACATGTATAGTTACAGTTAGCACTTCATCATATTGTAATTTGTAACTGCCGCTCAGCCAAAGAACCCAGAGTTGTATTATTAACCCTTCAATTCTTGTTTAAACTTGTACCCCATTGGCATTGATCTATGAAATCTTTGGAAAAAGAAAATTATTGATGGCATCTCTGGCATTGGCACTCATTTGTCCACCGTACAATAGCGCAAAGCAAGGACACTCGCGACAGTAGTATCACAGCCAAATTATTGCGTCTGAGGCAGTGAACACAATTGCAACTGACTGCCTGTAGACAAAACATAATTTCTAGTTAAACATTCAGTAAATATAATCTAAACATCTTAAAAGTTGCCTAGCACTTTCCAGGCTTCACTCTGATCACCATGGAACCAAACAAGGAAGCAAGGTGTTGTCCTATTGTTGTCTCCAAGCCAAGCAGTCAAAAACAATGTCTGGGCGACCCACCAAAATGAGAATGCGCCAATGCTGCTTCTGCATGGCTTCCGCGTCTGCTGAGACGAACCATTGTCTGCACTAGCCTTTTATTCTGTCCACTCGTGATATAGTATTCACCGGGCTGAAGCGACCAATATAGAGTGCTACTGCAATTGCAGAGCAGCAATTGGCATATCCTGACTGAGCCCGGGTGATTGCTGACTCCAGCGGACTAGCCTACTATAACCGTAAGAGTTCTGCGCTTCTCTTTGCCCGCAAAAACTGCGAGGTAGTGAGAGCGTAGTAGCTAGGATTATAGGCTACCTATTCAGGACGCTGATCGACTATCTGCTGTTACAAGGTGAGCGTAATGATAGAGATTCGTTGGAGCATGCATGAACACGACACATTGCATGTCAGAGTACTGTACTAAACATTACTCTTTCAGTTGTATTTATTTTTATGCTTCTATGCAGTCCCGTAATGCATCCATATTCAACCAGAGTTTTGGCAGGGCTTCTAGCCCTCTCCTTCCTCTCAACCGGTGCAGGTATGCAGTGCCATAGTGTGGCTACAATGGCTACACCTTGCATTATCAATTTCTAATGTGCATGCACACCATATTTCTATCATGTTTAACCAATCTTGCAATTGGTTTAACTATGAAGACAGCACCGATGAAGTATTAAATCTAGTCTTCAAGATAGCTATATTCAGCTTTAAAAAAATAGAGTAGAGTGCTGCTAGCACTACTAAAATGGACTATAATAATTATGGATTCAATCCATACATATGCAGAGTGCTGATATAGCCTATAGAGTGTGTCGAACACTCCAGGGTTATATACACTACTTGTGGTCTTCTATGTAGCATGTATTACTTATCCTTGGCTTACCAGTCTACCTTGTAGTTATGCAGTAAAATTGCAAAAGCTAACCGCTGATTCTGATGCATTTCTTTTTTGCAGTGGCACAGATGGTGTTCTGTTTTTCAGAGTTCAGAGACGGACGATGCGTGGGATTTTTGGGTCCAACACAAAGTCCGGAACTGTGCTGTCTCCCAACTGGTCGAGGTGGCATGGGAGCCACCCGTGGTGCTTATGCACGAGCTGGGACCGAGGAATGCATAAGCTGCATGGCTACTGTCATTGGTAAGTCTGCATGCATAACATTAGGGTAGCTACCTGCTCCGGTTATCAGACACTGAATGACATAATATTATTTGTGGGGATGGTTCACTGGTTACCTATGGCAACAACCAGTCTGATTGTAAAGAATGCTACTATTGATCTTCTTGTGATGTTCCAACTGGCTACCAAGTATTTAGTAAGTGGTTGGCAACTTTCAGTGCCTATGCTGCAGGTTTATCGGCCATGTGTTGGGATTACGAGACAGCCTCTAATTTATTCACTCAATGCATATAGTGTAACCATTACCCTTTATTACATCAATCACATGCTAAGTCCTCAAGTCAAAATTGGCATACAGCAATATTAAAATCTTTAAGCTTTCTAGATCTGTTTTTATTCAGTACCAATACCTACACTGTATACACTTCAACTACTGCAAAGTCATGTGACTATTAAACATACTCTAGAGGCTGAAAGACAAGCCAGGTATTCTAAAATATGCAGTAGTACCTATTGACATTCTTTCTAACAGGAGTAGACCGAGTAGACAGGAGTACTTTCTGTCAGTAAGCTCAATCTTATTATCATTAAAAATGATTGTGGATACAGAAAAATGTATACAGTATTAATGTAATCCGATCAATCAAAGTCCTGCTCACACCTTCATCAGTATCAAAATTCAAGAATACGGAGCTACAAACTAATGATCAGAAATCGTTTTTTTTTTAATAGTTAATATAGTCAATAATTGGCTTACTGTTTCACAAGAATGTGTTTTGCTTAATGCATCTCAGTTGTTAGGCCAACTAGATCAAGCTGGGTATATAGCTAGCATATGAACTAAAACTTTCAAGACTACACAGAGGGAGAGGAGTCAGGTTCCTCCTCCCAACTGGTGCTGCATGGGCACATGGAAAGTAAATTCTTACCATGTACATGGGGTGGTAGGAACGATAGCTACCATGACAAAAGTCAAATACTTCATTACTAACTTGGCTTTGTGTAACATAGTACGTAAACTGTAGTACCCGGATATAGCTAAACGGTCCATGAACTGCCTGAACCCAAGGACAAGGGTTGATTATGACCTCAAATCCATGTTTATTTTTTTGAGTCTACAGCAACATGTAACATGGCACAATAGTAGCTGCATTGAGCATACAATGATAATAAGCAGATTATGGTTCAGTGTATATACATGTTTAGTAACTTATCTTTGGCTTACCCAAGTGGACATAACACTGGACAAAATTGTTGCTTCTTCTAATCCAACCAAGAAGATATCAAATTGTCATCTGGCTATGCATTACTGCTCCTTTTAAAACTGAATGAGCTGGAGGCGTTTCTGGATGCAAGAGCAATTCTGAGGGTGGCGTGGTTCAAATGCATTCAAATTGGTGGGGTCAACAGGCACATTAAGGAGATAGTATAATCCTTTTGCTTCATGCATAGTTGGTTATTATGCATATCCAATGTAGCACTGAGCTCATTGGTTAGTATGCATCGTATGTTGTTATCCTGAGGGCTGGAGTATAAACTACAACATCCTCTCAGTATATGGAATTGATAAATTCATGACATGGTACTGTAGAAACAAGGGTGAAGAGGAGTGTAGATGAAGTGGAGAATATGATTATGTCTTTCCCTACTCCCCTGCAGACGATCAAGGACCAAGGGGATCCAAAGGAGAAATAGGAAATGTTATAGGAGATGTATGTTCTTGTTAACTCTTTTCTCTGCATTATTGTTACACTTCATGCAGTAAATAGCATATGGCATTACAAAGTGTACTTGCTTAACTTCTGCATTTCATTCCCGCATATGCATACAGCCTATTCCAGGGAGACCTGGTACTCCTGGAGATCCTGGGGACAATGTAAGTTCATAGATACTCTATTGCTATAAAGATAGACTAGTGATGGCAGATATACTAATAAAAATTATTATGCCTGCATAATAGTGCATAGTGTTTGTTCATACAGTTCAAAGTACTGAATAAATAAGTAATTATTGTTAGCACCACACATTTATTTTTTAAGAGGAGAGGAAAGTTTTTCTTATACGATAATAGTAGGTGATTGTCTAAGATGCATACAAAGAGATAAAAGTTATCAAAATGGTGTATGTTATGATGTCCTTTGAGGGTAGAGAAACTGTGAATTTTGAATAGTACCTAGATGTTAGAGAATGAGAGTGCTTTTTCAATGAAGTCATTGTCCAGTGTGGCTATACTGCAATGTTTAGTCTAAGCAACCATGGGACATATTAGATACTATTTTGGTCCGAAAGCCATCACAATGAATGGGTGTGTGTAGTAACATATAACTAGGCTGACTGGGTCAGCCATAATAAGTTTGTTGCTTGGATTTGGTGCTTAGAATAATGCACCCATTGTTCTGAGAACAATAGAAGGCCTATATATATAGCTTTATGTATAAGTTTTATTTACAATGCACAAAATTTCTAAACAGATTTGCAGGCCCTTAGTATATGATCATGTGAATAGACTGTGGTAGTGGTTCCTTGCAGTAAATTCATATGAATCCGTTTAACCTACATGCTGTACTGAATTTAAGACTTGTGATTTTAGCAGGTAATCATAACAGCTACTATCAGAATCAAACTGCAGTGTGTTCTTTTTCTCCTTGTTCATGCAGGGTAGTGATGGGGTTCCTGGTGCAGCAGGTGCTGATGGTGATGAGGTAAAATATGTGTGGACTCTGCCAATGATTCATGGCTAGCTACTGACCTACAGTTTTATTACAGTGCAGCCTTTTATGCGTTGAAGTGCTGTAGCCAATATCAAAAGCGATTCTCCTTATAAATTTACAGCAGAATAGTAATTATTGTGAATTATTTCTTTTTCAGGGAGATCCGGGTCCAGCTGGTTCACCAGGGGGAAAGGGGCCACCTGGTCCTCCTGGGAGTATTGGTTTCCCTCAAGGTCCTAAGGTACAAACCATACTCCAGGTAGTGGATATAGATGTAGCTATATGCATAACTTCTCATGTGTTACTTCAAGCCCTAAATGATGAGTTGTCACAAGGTTAAATTCTACAATAGTATGTGTTGTACATTTTGGCTTTTGCAGTATTAGGTTATTTTATGTACATAAACATATACTCACACACACGCATACACATGCACACACACACACACACACACACACACACGCACACTCACACTCACACACACAATGACACACAAAGGGAGCTCGTGGTTATCCCGGTTTCCCAGGAGTGCCTGGTATGAAGGGAGAGAAGGGACCACAGGGACCCCACGGTGGGGCGGGAGATCGAGGACCCAAAGGATTCCCTGGACTGAAAGGACCAACAGGAAAGCCTGGTTCTTCCGGAGAAAGAGTAAGCTGGAGGCTGACACACTCAGTAGTAATGGTTGGACCACAGGGATACCTATATAGAGGAGGGGTAGGTATGCAAGGAGAGAAGACCTAAATTTTATCCTTAACTAAGTATAGAGAAATGGTCAGAAGTTTGTTCATGGGTGAAACAGAGTAGGATATTCAAGGAGAGGGGAGAGAAACTCTTTTAAGTGATGATCAGAAGTATGTACATGAATGCAACAGAATAGAATATTTAGCTCTATGATAAGTAACCAGTGTTAAAGCAGTTATATTATTCTCTACATCAGGGTCCACCGGGTGATGCAGGCTACCCAGGACCATCTGGACCACCAGGCTCTAAGGTACTCATCATGTCAATGAAAAAAACTACTAGCGTGTTTTTGATGTGCCAATTTGATGCCAATAGAAACAGCTTCCGTTTCATTCACTACCCTCATGGAGACTGTACTCACCTTCCTCTCTCCTCTAGGGACCTAATGGTTTTCCTGGTGCCCCTGGTGATATTGGCCCTGCTGGCGTTACCGGACAACCCGGCAGACAAGGCCCCCCTGGAGCCAACGGGGGACCAGGTGCTCCGGGAGGACCTGGTGATGATGGAGACCAAGGAGCTGCTGGACCTCCGGTGAGGGATGCTAGCTATGCAGTTATACTGCACTTAGGTGCTATGGTGTTTGTATGGCGTGCTTTGTTATTGTAAATAGGTCTTCAAAATTATTTCACCCATCCTTTCAGGGCTTTCCTGGTTCCCCTGGACAAGGAGGTCACCCTGGAGACAAGGGAGAACCTGTAAGTCACGTAATATTATGGGTACGACATCAGTCAAGTGCATTGAAGAGCAAGTTGTCTGCTCTAAGCTTACCACAAAAGTGGCTTAATCAGATTTGAATATAGGTCATTAAAAGTTTACTTGTAAGGAAGTTTCATTGCAGAGCCATTAGTGCACCAGCTCTATATGTGAGTCATACACTTTTTATCTCTTGTTTCAGGGAGGTCCTGGGCGCTATGGCCCAGCTGGCCCAGCCGGCCCTAAGGGACCCCGAGGAGGAGTGGGTATGCAAGGAGAGAAGGGATACCAAGGAATCCCTGTAAGTCTCATTCATATTCTTTCTTTGTTGTGAAATAATAGCTAGTGCATAATTATGTCGTATACCTAACTTATTGCTTGCCAAAAAATAACTAGTTAGCTACTGATTTACAAGACACTCAGTGTATTTGGTATGATTGCTAATGCTTGTTCATTGGGCAGAATTGAAGTAATGCATCATTTTGTCTGTTAACTACTCTGTGTATCTATGTAATGTTCTTTTCTCGTAGGGCGCTGATGGTCCAGCTGGAAATGATGGCAGGAGCGGACCACCTGGTCCCCCAGGACAAGATGGAACTCCTGGAGACAGAGGAACTGACGGCAGTCCTGTGAGTTTGGCTGTAATGTATGATACAAAAGTACCATCGCTTGGACTGGGAATGAGGGTACATTGCTTCATGCTCGGTTCTCCAGCTTTTTTTGCACAATTTTTTTACACTATAGTTATTATGATATAGATCCTGAGATTGAGCCGAGTATAAAAAAATTACACTTAAGATGTATGTTTTATTCAGACATACATGTAGTGTTACAGTTAGCTGACCACCATGATGACACATTAATTTCTACTGCTGATATCTGTGAAAATTTCATTTCTTCCTTCACAGGGGCAAGATGGAGCCCCTGGAGATAAAGGCTACCCTGGACAGAATGGTGATGCAGGCAAGCAGGGAGAACCCGGATCGCCAGGACGACCTGGACAACTTGTTAGTGTCCCGTTAGCTTATACTTACCTCTGACTTGAATACTTTGTCAATCCTTCTCCTAGACCAACTTGTTTGCCTGGCATATCTATATTGCTCTCTCTTTTCTCATTGCTGGAATATTCTACTTGCTCCTAATCCTCTCTTGACTTTTTATTCGAGAGTTCAGTTTAAAATGTCACTGTATTGCAGAGGGAGGTTTGTAAGTTCTCTATCCCTATTACTACAGGGTCGTGTGGGTGATGATGGAGCACCTGGTTTTAATGGACAGGCTGGTCACGCTGGGCAGCAGGGACCTAAGGGATTTAAGGGACCACTAGGATACAAGGTAAATGCTCCAAAGAAAGTTCTTTCATAATCATAGCACCTAATAAATAGTTGTGGTATGGTTGCCCATGTAGCCTTCTGTGTTTATTTGTTTGTTGTTTTTTACTTAGTGGAGATATTTTGCAGCTGTGCAGTAGCAAAAAAAAATCTTCCATAGACAGAGAGAGTGTGTAAAATGCAATTGTAGCTTCTCCAATTTCAATCACTCCTTTACTCTGTGTAGGGAGCACGAGGAGCAAAGGGAGAGACTGGCCATGCTGGAGCGCAAGGACCCAAGGGTCTGCGTGGCCCTGCAGGAGTAGAGGGTCCAGCTGGAGCAGAGGGAGATCCTGTAAGTGTGCTATGAAACATTTACATACATGTATGTATAAAGAGGTCACTCTTTGTTCCTGCAGCATACAGAAAACTGTAGTATGGACTACGTGTTAATAGCTGATTAGACATGCTAGTGTTACAAGCAGTTATCTCCTCCTCTCTCCTCCCCTCTGCTAGGGAAATGCTGGTGAGCCCGGAGTGAATGGCAAGCCCGGCAAGGCTGGAAGCACAGTGAGTAGGCATGGTTCTGTTATGTTCTGTTATGTCGGCATAATTTTCAGCATAATCGAGTTGTTACGGAAATATAGTGCACGTGAGCGAGTGCACAGTTATTTGAGAAGGCAAAATACATAGGGCAGGGAGAAAAATAACATGACTAACTGTGAGTTTAAGGAGATTACAGGGATGCCCCCCAAGGGTCAAAATTCAGCAAATGCAATTGGTATTCTAAGTGTACAATAACAAAAAACATCAACCTTGTGACACTGTATGTTACTACGTATCGCTACCATACTTCTCTACTACGTACGGTACAGGCAGCCACTCACAGCTTTGTTTGCTTGCATTATGTATTGCTAGCACAGCTTGACTGTGATGAGCTGCTTGCTGTCATTCTCTCCTACCCCCAGGGTGATTCTGGAGAGAACGGTGATCTTGGTGATGATGGTGCCGATGGCAGCACTGGTCAGGATGGCAAGGACGGTGCCAGGGGATTCCCCGGAAGGAGGGTAAGTGCCGATGCACTGTATGGATGAAATACCACAAGGCATTTAATATGGCATCTATATCTACCTAGCTCACTGATCACCATACTAGGCCTTAGGGCTATGTAAATGTACATGTGCTAATTTCCAATAGGAATTTATGCTGTCATGCTTATCGTAGTACCCTGTACACCACATAAAGCATAGCTAAATGTAAATTGCTCTTTCTTGCAGGGTCCCCCAGGCTTTTCTGGACGCCCTGGTCCCCCAGGTCCCGATGGAGCCGCTGTGAGTTGCGACTCCATTCTATGGATACTAATGTGATAACAAACTTGCTACATCTATGGACATACATACATACATACATACATACGTAGTAGAGCTTGGTTGTGCATGTACTAAAATTAACGTTCAGTAGAACCTATCAATGGTATGTAATCAAACACCATGTCTACATAATATGGCAGGGTGTACGGTCCCTATATTTGTGTGGTGTTTGCTTAGTTCATCAGTCACTAAAGATGAATTCCTCCTCAACTCTCAGCCTTTGTCATCCTCTTTCTGCCCCTTTCCTGCCACCAGGGTGCCAATGGCCAGAAGGGTCCACCTGGATTTTCAGGCTCCAAGGGTCCCCCCGGATCAGCTGGAGCCCCTGGACACCCAGGCCCTCAGGGCTTTGCTGGAGCACCTGGTGACGCTGGTACTCCTGGACAAGATGGGCCGTCCAACTTTCCAGTAAGTTCTTGCAACACACTGGCATGATTCAGATATGTGTTGGATGACTTTTTTCCCGGTTCTGCTACATGTTGTTACTAAGGAAGGTCTAGGTTGGGGCAAAAATTATGAGATGCTATAATTACAGGATAAGGCTTCATCTCTTTCTCTTCCTTCTCTCTCTCTCTCACTCTTTCTCTTTTGCTCACACACACACACACATGCACACACACACACACACACACACACACACACACACACACACACACACGTGCACACACACACAAACACCTCTGTAGGGCCACCCAGGACCTAAGGGCCGCACTGGACAGCATGGTCAGCAGGGTGATGAAGGAGAGCAGGGTCCCACTGGTCCCCCCGGTCCCCAGGGAGCCAGGGGTTCCAAGGGAGCTCCCGGGGGTGAGGGACCTCGCGGACCAAAGGGAGATATTGGAAGTGGTGTAAGTTGAGGAGTCTTCCCACTGTAATGTCATTCCTGTAAATCACGAATATAACTGTGTATAGTGTAAAGGAGCTAAGGCTGCTTGCTCACTACCACAAGAGTTCTATTTTGTATTTACCAGTGGTCTAGAGTTACTTTGATGCCCTTAAAGGGTGTGCTTTGCCACACAATAACTTCCTGACAAAAGCCACGAATCAGTTAAAGTGGTCGTAGTCTTGTGAGCCAGACCCCATTCCATCTGGCTCACAAAACTAAAGCAGTCCCTAGAAGCTAGCTAGGGCTAATTAGGCCAAGAAGATTTTCCATGGAAGTGGATACTTAATCTTTGAAAGTCTTATGTAACTGGATATGTGAATCAGCAAACCACCTAGCACTACCCAACCATTTTTTTCCAGGGTGGTAGAGGTGGTGATGGAGACCAAGGCGAGAAGGGAGAAAGGGGTGTTCCCGGAAAATCTGGCAACCGTGGAGGTCCTGGACAGCCCGGTGAAGCCGGACCTCCCGGACCACAGGGACCCAAGGGACAGCGTGGACCAGCAGTGAGTGGGACAATCTTTGATTAAGTGTTTATGAATCGGAGTAAGAGTAAAATGGCTAATCTCGTGGACTGATACAAAACAGCACTGAGTTTCCAACGAGCTGGGCACTGAATGCTATGCGGAAGCCAATGGGCTCAATCATGCATGCACAATCACCTAAGTTGTATCTTCCTTCTTCTTAGGGCTCTCAAGGCGAGCAAGGACCAATTGGGGGTCCTGGTCCCGATGGCCCTGATGGCTTTGCTGGCCAGAAGGGAATGATGGGAGAGACTGGTTTGCCAGGAGATCAGGTGTGTGTGTGTGTGTGTGTGTGTGTGTGTGTGTATTAAATAAATATTTAGCACGACTGTCAACAATGTGATACTGGATATAGAAGGTAGTGATAGAAGACACACAATCATTACACAGCACATATCTTAGAAAAAGCCATTATTTATGTTTCCAGGGATTCATCCATGCTTGTAGTAGCAAAACTCATCCACCTGTTGGTGGGTTAGCTACCACCCAGAAAAGCTAATGTTTGGGGAGGAAGTTTTCCCCCCCCAAATGGATGAAACCCGGTGCTGGTATACTCTATTCTCTGGAAATTACCCCATCACTCCTTTGCCCGGACAGGGTCCACGTGGTGCCATTGGTCTCGCTGGCCGGACAGGAGTACCCGGTAAGAAGGGCGGTCCTGGTGGTGTGGGTCCATCTGGTGCTGACGGACCCCCGGGAGAGCAGGGTGCTCCAGGACCTGCTGGAGGTCCAGGTTCCCCTGGAGGAAGAGGAGAGCGCGTGAGTGGTTTGCACGATTGTTGTGCACATTTCTTACTCCTAGCGGTTACTGATGATTCTTGGTTGCAGAACCTCCCTGGTAGATGTAATTTTTGTGATGTAGTAGTTGAATAAAAGAGGTTTACACCACATAAAAAGAAGGCATATAATAAACAGACACTGGAGTGGTTATGTTCTCCTGATGCATAATAATTGAAGTATATACATGAAGTTTACTATTGGCTTACTTTTCATACATTTAATTTGTTTACATCCTTTCTTCAGACAGAATCTATACTTTATGAAACTATCCAAAGTATTTTGAAACTTAATTACTATGGTAGAGTCACATATCTACCTGCATGCCACTTGTAAGCCCCTTCTTCTCTCTCATCCCACCCCAGGGTGACCTTGGTGCAACTGGAGCGGCTGGCCCAGCTGGCTCTCCAGGACTGAAGGGACCACCTGGACCTTCTGGAGCCAAGGGAGATGAGGGTGACAATGGACCTGCAGTGAGTGAACATAAAAATCGTAAACATAACTGTGTGTTAACATACCATTTCTGTTACCTCCATTTATTCACCTATCTCCAATTATTCATCCACATTAATTGTATAGCAGTGATGTCGAAGATTGTGTGATCACAGCTTTATTAATTCTCCAGGTTCTAGTGCATTCAATGGAGATTATACCCCAACAATCTCTCTCGATCTTTCTTTAAACAGGGTCAACCTGGTATTCCTGGTCAGGCCGGTACTCCTGGCACCCAGGGAGCCAAGGGAGAGAAGGGCAACAAGGGAGCTCAGGGAGCACATGGAGCACCAGGACCTGCTGTAAGCCTGAGGACTGCAGGGTGGATTAACAGTAGTGATAGTTTAGAGTATTTAACAGCAGAATCTTGCTTATGCTAGTTTCTCTACTAGAACTCTTATGTAATTTGCTTCATATAACCTGCCTACTGCCCCTGTACTAGGTAGCTCAGTGGATGATAAGAGAGCCTAACTAATAGTGAAATACATGCAGGTTTACTCCTTCCCTATTGCATTGACAGAAGGTGCTTTACACATTGGCATAACAACTCTCTTGTACAGGGTGAGCAAGGAGGCCAAGGCATGCGTGGAGACAAGGGACCTACCGGACCAAATGTAAGCCCCAAGACTAGTTCCTTAGTTTTCTACCTGCCTAGATTTATCTTGCAGCTATGGAGGAAACTCCACGGCTATAAGATACAGAATCTGTTAATAGTGAGTACTTTTTGCTAGCTCATTTATACCTTCTTCTCCTTCCTTCACTGGCCCACAGGGTGAAAAGGGAGATAATGGTCCCGCTGGCAACTCAGGAAACAAGGGACCAAAGGGACCTCCTGGCCAGAAAGGCTTCCCCGGAAACCAAGGACCCACTGGCCCCAATGGATTTGATGGCAGGGTGGGAGACCCTGGTGATTCCGGAGCACCTGGAAACCCTGTAAGTGCAAAGAGTAGTAATACTGCAGAGCAACAGTTATTTAACACCACAAGTAGTGCTGTAAAATTACTAAATATCCTTCTACCTTTTCTCACACTACCCTTCCCCTCTCCCTCCTTCTTCTCTTCCTTCCCCTCCCTCTCCCATCCCTTCCTTTCTTCTCCCCTCTCTTCTTCTCCCCCCCCCCCTCTCTCTTTCTCTCTTCCATAGGGTGCACCCGGAGGAACTGGTTCACCTGGTCCTACTGGATTCAAGGGAGCCGAGGGAATCCCAGGCCCAGATGGTCTACCTGGAGACCCTGGAGCAGATGGAGCAGATGTAAGTATTGGCTAAAGCTAGCAGCCACTTATGATGTGTAGTAGTATACTGTATACTTATATATGCCAAGGGGATTCCCCAGAAGGAGGGTAAGTGCTGATGCTCGGTATGGATGAAATACAACAAGTCATTTAATACGGCATCTACATCTACCTTCAATACTGCACCATCCCCATGTTCCAACTACATCACTATTTTACAGGGTGGCCCTGGAGATGTTGGTCCCGATGGAGCTCGAGGAGATCCCGGCCACCCCGGAGCCGTGGGAGTACCTGGAGGGCCAGGAGGAGATGGAGATGATGGTTTACCTGTAAGCTGCTCTCACCAGCTAGACTGCTGTTTTTCATTGCTTATATGATAGCTCAGAAGTGCATGTGTTTAATTCACTATTCAGGGTCTAATACTCCTGAAGTACCTTTATAGCAGAAATGTTTTGCCAGAGTAAGAAAATTGGCAGAACTATGAATGTTTTAATTATAGTAACTCATAGTCGCAAATTGAGCATAAGTTTTGGATACATATGTGGTCAAACTTGTGTATAGTATAGTAGAGCCATTAGTTAGCTATAGACTCACTCGATCGGTAGAGATTACAATAGTCCAATAGAGAATATAGTAAATTGGCAAAGTCTTACCATCAGGGAGATAAGCTATGCAAATATGAAGTAATAGTGTAGAAACAACTTTGCTTGAAAAGTGGTTATCATGTTCTCCTTAATCCTATAGGGCAAGGATGGAGAGCCCGGACCAAAGGGACCTGCTGGTCGAGCCGGACCTTCGGTGAGTTCTGAAAAGAAAAGATTTTATATACTTTATAGTCTGACTTGGAGGAAAATCCTCTGATTCTTACCCCTGTTCTCCTCTTCCTCTACACTTATCCTGCCTTTCCCCCCCCCCCCCCCCCCCCCTCCCCAATCTTATAGGGTGATCCTGGTGAGGCTGGTGACGTAGGTGGGCCAGGCAATGATGGTCCCCAAGGAGCTCCCGGCTTGCCTGGAGAGAGGGGAGCACCTGGAACAGATGGACCTCCTGTAAGACTGTAAACCATCATTACAGAAATAGCTTTAGCCTCATTTGAGGATCAATAATGCAAGGTTGAACGGGAAGACCTGGTATATTTTGGAACATAATTACATGAAAATAGGGCATGATATCATGTGGGATGGACGTGACGTGTTAGATAGCAGCTGTGAGTTTGCTGATAGTGCTGGGTGCAAGGGGTGCATGCTATTACCAGGACACTCTCATGGTGAGCTTGAACCAGAAAACATTGCGTAATCGGAATAATATTAGCCGTTTTTTGGAACTCTCCCGATGTCCTACCAAAGGTACTGTGACTGAGTGGTAGGGTTTCAACCTCTACGAATGAGGCTATACAGGACATAAACTACTGCATGTTGTGATGCTGACAGAATGGCAAAATTAATGAATTATATAAGCATGCATTACAGCATTTTTTCTTTGCTGTGATATAGTGCAATAGCTACAATATAAAGAGGAATGTAATAACAAAAGCCTTGATTTGTTAATTCACCTGTGTAGTTAGTCATATGAAAATGGATATCATGGCAAGTTGGTATATAGTAAACTGCAAAGAGAGTCATCCTAGCATGTGTGCTATATTTTGGTTTGAGCCTTGTATTAACTATTCATACGGTCTTTCTTATAGGGTAGTGATGGACCTACGGGACCAACTGGGCCACCTGGAGCAGATGGCAAACAAGTATGTAAAGGATGTTTATGTTTGTTCTATTATGATTAATGTACTCCACAAAACCTTCATTGCTGTGTTTTTAATCTGATCACTGAATCTTCACCTCTACTCCCATTCATTTATTCCATCGTCCATGGTCTCATTCTTTTGTAGGGTCCTTCTGGTGATCAAGGTGACCAGGGCATGGTCGGTGATGCTGGCATTAACGGAGCCAAGGGAGAGAAGGGAGACAGGGGAAGGCAGGGAAGCACTGGTGCCCAGGTGAGACGACATACATGCACAACAGTACCAAAGAACGATTAATAATACAGCATGGAAAGTAGTTGTTCAGTAAATTCCATCCAGTTACAAGTGATAAACCCACCGTGTATTCAATAGTTATGACATTACTGATGCAGTAAGGTAGCGAAACTAATCTCTGCAGTGATATGGCAGCATCTGCTCACAATGTACAAGAAATTGCACTAATTTACTCAGCTTCATACCATTTGTCATTTTATGCATGAAATGTATCCCAAATTTCACTACCATCCATGCTGTCACAAAAAAAAACAACGTACACAATTGGTATAGTCCTATTACTCTCTCCTCCTCCTCTTCCTCCTAGGGAGCCCAAGGCATACCCGGCATGCCTGGACCAGTCGGTTTGGCTGGACCTGATGTAAGCTCTCTACAGTCCCTTTGTAGTTCGAGTCTAGATTAGTAACTCTTGCTCTAAGATATACACACTTAACTCTTCCTGAATAGGGTAAGAAGGGCTTGGATGGGCCTGTGGGTGGTGATGGACCTACAGGACCGATTGGACCAGAAGGGCCAAAGGTCAGTGGATAGTGAAGTTTAGTAGTTCTTGTCATTATTGTAGCCATGAATTATAAGTCCATAGCAGTCGTGATGTTTGCTCTTCTGCCTTTATTTTGCAGGGCCCAAGAGGAAACAGGGGCCCACCTGGTTCATCTGTAAGTCTGTAGATATTGATAGTAGCAATTAATAATGTGTATTACTATGGCAAAATGCTACTTCAAGATGTAACCTTGCTCATATAAAAAATAACAGTTATTGCCACACACCTTGCTTAGGATTTAGCTACACATTTTTTTTCCTGTCCTTATTGTTGTAGGGAGACCATGGACCCCCAGGACCCCCTGGCCCCCCTGGAGTTCCTCCTCCTGACAGCAAAACACTCCCCGAGCCACAGTTCTATTCAAGTGAGAGAGATGACCTTGCAGAAGTGGTGGTAAGTGACAGTATTAGTATAACTTATTAGGTGCAGGACCTAAACATACCATCCAGCATTTTGCTTCCCTTTGCTGACCAGGTTCCATCCAACTTCGACACTGAAGGTGTTAGAGTTATGGTGCTGGACAAGCTGAACACTTTGCAATCTCCATTGGGCACACGTGAGAACCCTGCAGTGTCCTGCCAGGACATCTACACCTGCCGAGGAGACAGCTTCAAACCAGGTGTGTGGGTATGCTCGGGGATACAGAAGACTATGAATATCATAAACTACAACTGCCAGTTCCTGACTTGATGAACTTCCAGGAGCACTAATTTAGCGTGTAAACGTTTTCTAACATTTCATTGCGTGGGCTCAAGTAACTGGCATGGAAGCTACCCAAATGCATTCATCTTAACGCTTTGCATACCTGTATACAAATAGCAATAGAGCAAACACAAAATTGAAGAAGAATTTGAATCTTTAGAGTTACCTCAGCACAAAATTAAAAACAGGGCGAGAACCCTGGACTAAACTCAGGCCTGACCTGACTGCCTCTGCTCACAAAGACCATCTAGAAGGCCTGGGATCAGTGCTTATACCGACAAAAAATTGTTACTAATGCCTCATAAATGTGTTGTGGGCAGGCAAAGTGTTAGGTTGTAGAGAGCTAGACTATAATAGCTATACAAATGATATTACCTGCAAGGATTGCATCAAATATCTGTGTGAGTCGGTGTAATCCTCCCTCAGGCTTTTACTGGATTGATCCAAATGAGGGATCTCCCAAGGATGCCGTAAGGGTGTTCTGCCAAGGGTCAGAGACCTGTATCACACCCAAGAATGAGAACAGCAAGGTGAGGGAGATTAGTAGCACAAGCATGTTCCTAGTCCTGCATAATATAAACTTCTAGCCACCCTTAATATAAGTGGATCAAAAGATGTATGGAAGAGTAGTGTATACCTTTGAGGGTGTACGTAAATCATGGAGAGTAAAGCATTAATCTTGTCTTCATTGATTGTTGCAGTTGTAAGGACAGAAAGTGAACATTGATTAATCTTTCCCACGATATGATGCTTAAAACATGCATGCATTAGAAAATAAAATTCTTTAGTCCAGAAGTAAAAGGAGAAACTGGAAACAATGTTTAATTTCTACACCTGTCTGTTTGCTCATTCCTCCAGATTGAGTATCCTGAGGGTGCTATTCCTCTCCGCTTCCTGCGGTTAAAGCACTCCCACATACGCCAGAACATTACCTATAACTGTGACAGTGGGGCCGATGGCTTTATGCTGATGAAGCTGCAGGGAGCCAATGGTGACACCATCCAGTTCGAGGACAAAACTGTCAGAATGGTTTCACAGGTACGCAAATATTAAGATACTGTGATGCATCTGTTGGAATGCAGGATGTCCCCCCTATGCACAGTGTCTCCATAGTGCAGAATTTCCTTCATCCCTTGTGAGTGGGGGCATCCTATAATGCCATCTCAGTCTTCAGTTACTGGGAAAATAGTCCGTGCCCATGCACATCCGAAAGAAAAGGATTTTCACCTATGTGCAACAGTTATATTACTTCATGCCTTGGTGCTGTGCAGAGCACATACCACCTGAAAATTCCCACTCAACCCTGATCAACAATCCTAAAGGGGGACATTGTCACTATGAGGGGACACCCTGTACTAGGGAAAGATGTCCCGGGGGACACTTGAAGGGTACACTACAACTACACTAATTAGAAACATCTCCCTTTAACAGTTACCCTAAGACCTACTCTCTTCCTCTCCCTCTCTCTTTCTCTCTCTTAGCCTGGGGAGTGCCCTGTTGTACTGGAGGTGACTACTGAGGAGGGGCTGAGCAACACAGCTCTCCCAGTGAAGGCCATCCTCTCAGAGAACAGACCACAGTCCTATTCTGCAGGTACGGTCTGCTTCTGGTAGACTGACTGCTGAGAGATTCTACCATCACACTGTTGAAAATCACATGCTCTGAACAGAACATCTGTACTAATGTTGCATCATATTGCAGTAATATATTTTTTATTTATACTATATTTTAGAGTCTGGTCTATTGCAGCTTATAAAATGTACTGTATCACATCACCTCTGCTATGGACTTATAATCCAACCATCAATAATTTTTAATGCAGACGATACTAATTTATCAGCACAATGCAACTCAAGCTCCAATAATCAAGATTTATGGATAATGCAATCATGTTCAGCAGAGAATTGAGATATTATCATAAAAGAGTACATGCATGGCCCAACTAATAGCATACTACAGTGTTATTATATAGGGATGACTAAGGCATCCATCCTCTCTGAGTGAATACACACCAAGTCATTGTAAAAGAGAAAAGAAAGGTTGATGATAAATAGCCGTATATATTGATAAGATTGTATGAACATTTTTGTTGGAATCTCATCTCTTTTGCTGTTATTGGTCACTAATTAATACTGTGAGTGAACATGCTTTATAATTACATATAAGCAGTACTATATACTGCCAGAATCTATTAACAATGCAGCACAGAGCTTCACTTGTAACACCAATTAAAGCCATTTTCTAACTGGCCCTAGTTATTTGGCTCCATGCTATCAGTTAAACCTATAAGTAGTGTTTATCCTAAGGGCCATAAGCAGAGATTGCCACAGAATTATTTTTCTGTTTTCCTTTCAGATGCGTGCTTGTGATTATCATTGAGTTACTGACCTGAACAAAACTGTTCTTAAAAAAACAACCTATAAAAGTCTGAGCAAAATTGTCCAATCACTATTAAAATAGTGTGTGTCGTTGTGAGCATCCTGTCCACTGTACTTAAATGAACTATTCCTTTGATTTTGCAGAAGACGTGTATATTTTGCCTACTGTGGGTGGACACTGTCTTAGTCATCCATGCTATACTCTGTTGGAAGCTTTTGAGAATGCTACACAGATATTCACCTCCAACACTACCATCATTTTTCCAGCTGGAACTTTTAGAGTTTCTGTGGGAAAAGGTATCATCATACAGGATGTGAACAACCCATCATTATCAAAATACACAGTCATTGTGTGTGACACAGATATTGGTTTAAATGTCATACACATATACTAATACATAAGTTTCGATTATTACATCACTTCCTTTAATGGTTTTTGATGACTACTCTATGACATTCTCTCTCCAAAACGTTTTCAGTTTTTTCTTCAGCTGTATTTTTTCCTGATCTTCTCAGTGAATAGCTACCAAGCAGTGGCTTCTCTGTGTGGGACAAAGAGAAAGATAGAGTTCCCCTGCATTGAATGCACCCACACTGCACTGTATGTGTGACAGCATGTTGTTCAAAAGCTATCTTGAGAGTTGTCTGTTGCTAAAAACTCAAAGCTGTTTCGGTGAATAGTATCATAGATAAACAACTCTTCCATCTCTGATAGTATCAACCAGACATGTTGTTCAAAAACTGTCTTGAGAGTTGTTTGTTGCTAAAAACTCAAAGCTGTTTCGGTGAATAGTATCATAGATAAACAACTCTTCCATCTCTGATAGTATCAACCAGACATGTTGTTCAATAACTGTCTTGAGAGTTTGTCTGTTGCTAAAAACTCAAAGCTGTTTCGGTGAATAGTATCATAGATAAACAACTCTTCTATCTATGATAGTATCAACAACACATACTGAAATATTCTCAAGAAGCTGCTTGTCTACGGTAAAGTTATTGTCCATGGCTGTATACTAGTCGATCTGCGTTTATGGTACCACACCTGTGAGTTAGTAGCTGATTCGAACAAAACTGCTCTAAACCTATGCAAGCCTGAGAAAAAATGTCAATCACTGTTCATTCAGTGTGTATCATGGTGAGCGTCCTGTGCACTATACTGGTATCAACTATTCCTTTGGCTTTTGCAGAAGACGTGTATATTTTGCCTACTGTGGATGGACACTGTACAGCTGTTAGTGCAGGCAGTGCAGTTTATGGTGGTTCGGTGGATACATGCCAAATGAGAGAACCTAGTATAGTGGGAAATATAAAATGTCTGGTTTTGAATACTTCAAAATTGCTTTCCATTTATATGGAAATATATCAGACTTCTCTCAGATTTCCTCAAATCCCAATCATGTGTGCTTATGCAACAGTACAACCATTAACTGTGATGTTATTAATTATGATATCACTGCATATCCAGGGCAGACATTCTACATTCCTACTGTAGCTGCTGGCCAAATGTTAGGAACTGTACCATCCATAATTCTCTCTAAACTCCTTGGAAATAGCAGAGACACTATTCTTGGAGATTTGGAACAAATACAACAGGTTCAAAGGACATGTACAGACATACATTTCACAGTATTCTCAATAAATGCGGTGGAAAGAATACTGTTAAATTTTTTTGAAAGTCCTGATACACCACAAGAAATAGTATATAGACCTTGGTTTGCTTACGGTCCAGAGTTATTATCATATTCACGTTTGTTCCTAACTGTCACTCTTCTCCCCTGTCCACTGGCATTTGTGCTTCAGGATGGCTCATGTGACAACTGCCACCCTACACTTCTAAAATATAATATATAATATTCTTTGTGACTTCAACACTCAAACTATCCTGAGGAGGAGTCAACTATGGGTGAATGCAACAACACTAAATGCTACACACTATGGGATCATTGTTCATGAATACTGCTCATTTGACTACTGCAAACTGGAGACAGTTCAACTGAATCTACAATACCCAGATGAACAGTGTGCTTTGCACCATTCTGGTGTTCTTTGTGGTAAATGCCAACACAATTTCAGTCATGTCCTGGGCTCCTCCAACTGTAAACAGTGCTCAAATATCTGGATAGTATTGATACTTCCATTTGCATGTGCTGGAGCTGCTCTTGCAGTTTTCTTGATGTTACTCAACCTCACAGTGTCAGTGGGAAGTATCAATGGACTTATTTTCTATGCAAACATAGTTCAAGCAAACCAGGCAGTTTTCTTCCCCAATGGAGTTACTAACTCATTTCTTAGTTGGTTTATTGCCTGGGTGAACCTTGACTTGGGATTTGAAGTATGTTTCTACAATGGTATGGATGCTTATGCAAAGACATGGCTTCAGTTTGTCTTCCCAGTATACATATGGCTCATTGTCATCCTAATTATTGTGTCCAGTCATTATTATACAAAGGCAGCAAAACTATCTGGAAGAAATGCAGTGCAAGTTCTAGCAACACTATTTCTTTTATCCTATGCAAAACTATTACAAACTACAATCACAATTATTTCCTCTACAACCCTGGAATACCCTGATGGTTCGATCAGAAGAGTCTGGCTTTATGATGGAAATGTGAACTACCTGAAAAGAAAACATATTCCATTATTCATGGCTGCTCTGCTATGCTAGTACTTCTGGTCCTCTCCCTACCCTACACAGCCGTGCTCTTGTTTATCAAGTGCCTTCAACAGAAAACAAAATACAGAGCTCTGTTTTGGATTGGGAAATTCAAGCCTCTCTTTCATGCCTACACAGGACCTTATAAGGACAAACATCGCTACTGGACTGGACTCCTACTGCTGCTTCGTGCTGTACTCTTCCTAATCTTCTCAGTAAATGTGTTTGGAGACCCTGCAATTAACTTACTTGCAATTTCTTTAACTATTTCCTGCCTCTTTGCAATTCTAGTACTTTTTGCTAAAGGAAGGGTTTACAAAGCATGGCACTGCAATGCATTAGAGTGTGCCTTTCTCCTCAACTTAGGGTTCCTCAGTTCAGGAAGTCTATACTGCAGGCTGACTAATGGAAACCAGGCTGGTCTGACATATGCATCAGTTGGCATTGCCTTTGCTATCTTCACAGTAGTGGTAGTGATTCACACTCTAACCAGGCTGAGGCAGTATCAGTTTACTAAATGGCTAGCTACAAAAACAAAGGAAATCCCATTATATTGGAGGGCTATATGCCATAGAAAGAAAACGGTCAACACACTACACGACAATCCCAATGAGCCACAAGCAACAGCAACTGATAGTCGGCAGGTACCCATTACTTTCATCGAACTGCGTGAACCCCTACTGGAGTACTACAACTGAAACTGATAGCATAAACTATATCTGTACTTCACCAACACATGGCTTTCTCGCAGCACTAAATACATTACAGTAACAAATTCACCTTTTCACTCAACATCAAGTATGCACGTAGTTTATTAAATTGCATGAATGAGTCTTTCAATATTATGATAAACAACTTTGCCAGTAATTTTGATTTATGATACAATGTGTATTTTGTGTACGAAGTGTGTAAATACAACATTCTCACATTGATTGAGGAACGAAAATTTTACTTGCCGTCTTGCCAAGTTCTATAGGATATAGCAAAGAGCGCATTCACCACTAAAGAATGTAACATTAGAGCAGAGATATATCATAGTGAAAGTTCATCTCTTATCACTGAGGAGGAGGATATTGTGAATGATATAATCTCCAAAAATATCAGATTGAAGATGAGCTCCAAAGCTACGACTAGATGATATTTTGGCCAAACTTGCTACCAGAAAGTATCTGACCATCGAGGGAAAAACAAAAACCCAATGTTTATGAAATGGGAATATATGTTGCTTCCCATTTCAGAAAGTGGTGACACACGCTTTCACTATCCAGGTGTTGTCTCTACATTGTTCTTAATAATGATTAAAAACATATAATTTTTATTCCAAAAGCAGTTGTATATACTTTCAGGCAATCATGATAACTAGCTATAGTAGCAGTGTAGAGCAGTACCAGTGAGTACAGAGTCAGTATAAACCAAGTTGTATAGAGTCAGCACCAGTAAGAATCCAAAATTAAGATGTTACTCATAAATCAAACCACCTACACTGCTGTAAGCATCTTGTCTGTTATTTTGGTGCCAGCATTTATTTTGGCAGACTGGGTGTATATTTCACCTAGGGAAGATGGATACTGTCCACATCATCCATGCTACACACTGTCAGAAGCTATCGAGAATGCCACACAGATCTTTACCTCTAATACCATTGCCAACTTTCCAGCAGGTACTTTCAAAGTCACCAAGGGGAAACCTATTGTGATACAAAATATAAATCAATTATCATTCATTGGTGGTAGGTCCTGGTCTGAAACTGTGGGCTTGTAATAAACGGCAGACAGCTTCCTTAGAATCCATTCAGCTAGGAGCAGCTAAGAATTATATTTGGCTGCTCTTCCAAAACGTGTAATGAAGCGGTAAGGGGAGATATGGGGTTAGAGTCCTTGAAAGGGAGGAGGGATAGAAGCAAACTGATAACATGGCGTCTGTTGCTATGCTAAACTATGATCTGCTGTTTTTAAAAGTCTCGGTTTTTTTCCTTCACACAGACTCTTCAGAAATTTTGGACATTGGTATATATAATAATTCGGGAGGTCCTGGAATATTGGGAATCAACATGTATGGACATAATAATATTTCTAATGTAGCATGTCTATATAATGCACCAAATTCCATATTTGTATTTGTACACACTCCAGTTCCTTTTCAAAAATACAATACCTTGAATATCTCAGATTCTGTATTTTCATTAGGAGTAACAAACGGTCCTTATTTTGGAGCTGGTCTGAGTGTAACACTGGAACAGAGGACTTACTATGTTTAAGTTTCGGTCAGGTACGAACGGTCTGAATGAAGAGTTAGGAAGACATAGGGGTAAAAATGATGATAGGCAGTGTAAATTATGCAGGGGTGAATGTGAGAGTGTGGTACATGTTCTCTGGGAGTGTCCAGCATATGACAGCATTAGAAGTGGTTTCATGGTAGAGTTAGAAAATCTATTGGGGGGGAGGTTTGGGGAGTTTAGTACACTTGATAATTTTAATAAGGCGGGCTTTATTTTAGGGTTTGAGAATTGGAACAGGGATGATTTTAAAGCATTATTAAGGCTAGTTAAGAGCTTTGTATTCTTGCATATAAAAAATATTCTTCTACATTCAAATACAGAAGAGGGTATACACCTGGTTAATGTTACTGTTACTACATGTAACAGTGTTATAGATGATGTCCGAATTGAAAACCTTACTGCATACAATACTGGGCCTGCTATTAGCATGTGGTATATGTCTTTGGTCACACTGCAAGGTATTAACTATTTTAGCAATTGCAGTGGAAAATCTACAGTAATTGTGCAAAAGAGTAATGTCGTTTTTAGAGGATTGACTGTACTGACAAGAAACAGAGGTCAAAGGGCAGGTGGCATTTATGCACGCAGCAGTGAACTAACATGTGATGGAGAGTTACGATTCATTGAAAATGAAGGTTACAATGGTGGTGGCGTAGTTTTTTTCCTTCACACAGACTCTTCAGAAATTTTGGACATTGGTATATATAATAATTCGGGAGGTCCTGGAATATTGGGAATCAACATGTATGGACATAATAATATTTCTAATGTAGCATGTCTATATAATGCACCAAATTCCATATTTGTATTTGTACACACTCCAGTTCCTTTTCAAACAGTTACCCAAATATTTCCTTGAATATCTCAGATTCTGTATTTTCATTAGGAGTAACAAACGGTCCTTATTTTGGAGCTGGTCTGAGTGTAACACTGGAACAGAGGACTTACTATGTTTCTGTAGTACTTTCTAAGCTGCAATTGCAAAACAACCAGGGAAAGGAAACAGGGAACCTCTTTCTTGCAAATATCCATTGCAATCCATATCGTGTGGTGGTATTTCTGCAGACAGATTAAATCTAGACTGTGTGGTTACTCAGTGTGACATCACGGCTTACCCTGGACAGACATTCCACATTTCTGCAGTAGCAGTTGGCCAAATGTTGGGTACTGTACCATCTACCAGTATCTTGCATTCTTGCATATAAAAAATATTCTTCTACATTCAAATACAGAAGAGGGTATACACCTGGTTAATGTTACTGTTACTACATGTAACAGTGTTATAGATGATGTCCGAATTGAAAACCTTACTGCATACAATACTGGGCCTGCTATTAGCATGTGGTATATGTCTTTGGTCACACTGCAAGGTATTAACTATTTTAGCAATTGCAGTGAGAAAATCTACAGTAATTGTGCAAAAGAGTAATGTCGTTTTTAGAGGATTGACTGTACTGACAAGAAACAGAGGTCAAAGGGCAGGTGGCATTTATGCACGCAGCAGTGAACTAACATGTGATGGAGAGTTACGATTCTATCCTAAAGAGGAGTGCAATGGTGGTGGCGTAGCACTTTATGGTGGTTCTATACTATCATTACGATGCAGTGCAAGAATAATGTTCATAAGAAACCATGCCAGGCACTATGGTGGTGGACTGTATGTGAACAATGCTGCTGATTATCTTATAGATGTATCTTATCCATTGCAGCAGTTAAAATGTTTTTATTCAATACAATGTTATTCAGACAGTTACCCAAATATTTCATTTGAAAACAATGCAGCAATAGTTGCAGGCAGTACAATTTATGGTGGTTTGGTAGATCTTTGCTACACTGGATCCATTGGGTTTCAGAAAGCTTTCCATGTTCTAGGAAATGTATCAGGCCTTTCTCAAATATCCTCAAATCCATATCGTGTGTGCCTCTGCAACGATACAAATCTAGACTGTGTGGTTACTCAGTGTGACATCACAGCTTACCCTGGACAGACATTCCACATTTCTGCAGTAGCAGTTGGCCAAATGTTGGGTACTGTACCATCTACAGTTCACTCTAACTTCATTCCTGAAAACAACAACAGCACTCTTGGAAGTTTAGAATATACGCAAAGAGTTGAAAAAACATGCACAGAGTTACACTTTACTATATTCTCAATCAATGATATGGAATTATTGATGATAAAAACTGTTGAGACGCTTGATCTATCACGTGAGTATGCATATTGGTTTGCTACTTTCAAAATAAAGGGAGAACTATTGTCAGACTTGCTCATAAACGTCACCCTTCTCTCCTGTCCACTGGGATTTGCGTTCCATAATGGCTCATGCAACAACTGCCACCCTACACTTCAGCAACATAATATTCCCTGTGACATCAACACCCAAACTATCCTAAAGAGGAGTGAATTGTGGGTGACTCCTATAGTATTAAACACCACACACCATGAAGTCATTGTTCATGTACACTGCCCATTTGACTACTGCAAACCTGAGCCCGTCCAATTAAAGTTGCAATACCCAGATGAACAGTGTGCCTTACATCGCTCGAATGTTCTTTGTGGCAAATGCCAACACAACTTCAGTAATATCCTGGGATCCTCCAACTGTAAACAGTGTTCAAATCTTTGGATACTGTCAATGATTCCATTTGCATGTGCTGGAGTTGCTATTACAGTCTTCCTGATGTTACTCAACCTCACAGTGTCAGTGGGAAGTATCAATGGACTTATTTTCTATGCCAATGTAGTTCGAGCAAACCAGGCAGTTTTCTTCCCCAATGAAGTTACCAACTCATTTCTCAGTTGGTTTATTGCCTGGGTTAACCTTGACTTGGGATTTGAAGTATGTTTCTACAATGGCATGGATGCGTTTGCAAAGACATGGCTTCAGTTTGTCTTCCCAATATACATATGGCTCATTGTCATCCTAATTATTGTGTCCAGTCATTATTATACAAAGGCAGCAAAACTATCTGGAAGAAATGCAGTACAAGTACTAGCAACACTGTTTCTTTTATCCTATGCTAAACTACTACAAGCCACAATCACAATTATTTCATCTACAACCTTGGAATACCCGGATGGTTCCATCAGAAGAGTCTGGCTTTATGATGGAAATGTGGACTACCTGAAAGGAAAACACATTCCACTGTTCATGGCTACTCTGCTAGTACTTCTGGTCCTCTCCCTACCCTACACAGCCCTGCTCTTGTTTATCCAGTGCCTTCAACAGAAAACAAAATACAGAGCTCTGTTTTGGATTGGGAAATTCAAGCCTTTCTTCGATGCCTACACAGGACCTTATCAGGACAAACACCGCTACTGGACTGGACTCCTACTGCTGCTTCGTGCTGTACTCTTCCTAATCTTCTCAGTGAATGTGTTTGGAGACCCTGCAATTAACTTACTTGTAATCACTTTAACTGTGTTTTGCCTCTTTGCGTTTCTAGTACTTTTTGCTAAAGGAAGGATTTACAAAGTACGCTACTCCAATGTATTAGAGTGTGCGTTTCTCCTTAACTTAGGTTTCCTCTGTTCAGGAACTCTATACTGCAGGCTGACTAATGGAAACCAGGCTGTTCTGACATACACATCAGTTGGCATTGCCTTTGCTATCTTCACAGTAGTGGTAGTGATTCACACTCTAACTAGGCTGAGGCAGTATCAGTTTGCTAAATGGCTAGCTACTAAAGCAAAGGCAGTTGCATCAACGTGGAAGACCATCTG
Organism: Phakellia ventilabrum; assembly: GCA_963921505.1. Taxonomy (NCBI): domain Eukaryota; kingdom Metazoa; phylum Porifera; class Demospongiae; order Axinellida; family Axinellidae; genus Phakellia; species Phakellia ventilabrum. The sequence continues at coordinate 8,490,995 of OY997379.1, read as the reverse complement.
TCAAAGAAAGAAACAAGTCAACACACCAAACAACAATCCCAATGAGCCACAAGCAACAGCAACTGATAGTCGGCAGGTACCCATTACTTTCATCGAACTGCGTGAACCCCTACTGGAATACTACGACAGAGATCGATAGCACGAACCATATCTCCACGGCACCAACACTTCACTGACTTTCCTCACAACATTATTATCAGTAATTAATGCCCAAGATAAAGTTTGAAGCACAGCACAGTAACAAAATTAACCATTTTACTCACACATAACAGACAATTTTGCCATTAATTTCGATTTATGGTGCATAGTTATAATATTTTTAATGCTCAAATTATGTACAAAGTTTGTAAATACAGTTTCTAATCATTGGTTGAGAAGTGAAAGTTTTCCTTGAAATCTCGCCAAGTTCTCTAGGGTATATATAGTTCCACCACTAAAGAATGTAACATTCAAACAAGAGTTCACTTAGGAGGAGGGCATGAATGAATGATCACCCCCCCCCCCCCCAAATAAGGAAAGCTTCATATTTATCAGTAGCTACCCTTCAGCCACTAGTTAAGAGTATCCAACTGTCAGAAACTTAATTACCCCCCAGATCTTGCTAAGGGGTGCAAGTCTGAAAAACTCAGCTATTTTAAAGCAGTCAGCACATTCGATCACTGTATACCACACAAAGCTAGGGAATTTTTTTTCCAAATAGTCTATCAGGACATATATTTACTAGTTCCTGACTGTGATAAACTGCCAGGAGTACTAATTAGTCATATTTACTCACATAGCAATTTACTATTATTAATAGTAATCATTGCAGGAAAAAAAACATCTGTCTGCCTATCTATGACTGAAGATGAATGGTAATAACAATTCCAAGTCAATTAATTAAGCCCACACACCGAAAGTGTGAAAGAACTCTACAATCTTCCTCAGGATTCTACTTATATTATCTGATAAGCTATACTAAATTGAGTGAACAGGTTCTAGTACTCATAATTAATAAGAGATCTCTGGCTTACCTCCGGCAATTTGAACTCCTCTCACAATCTCGAGTACCTACTAATTTATAAAAATTAATTAGCTGTAGTAAAGATGATAGAATTTTTCATCAGCAGTGTTTTTTCTGATATTCTCAGTAAATGCATCTTGGAGTGAGGCAGCAGGTTCTATGTGTGGGACAAAAAGAAAAACAGAGTTCCACATGCACCAATTGCAGCCCCAAACTACTTTACTGTACTGCACTGCACTGTAGTGCATGGGTGACACCATGTTGATCCAAAGCTGCCTTGGGACTTTTTCTGTTGTTAAAGCTCAAACCTATTCCGGTGAAGAATCGTATCATAGATAAACAACTGATAGTATCAAAACTCTGAAAAACTTCTGTTCTCTTCACAGCTGTACACTGGTTAATCTGCATTTACATTATTTCATGAAGTTCTTACTGTAGTAGCTACCACACCAAGTTAGTAGTGAATTTGAACAAGACTGCTTTTAAGAAGCATCCTGTGAAGTCCAAGCACAAATGTCAATTACTGTTCACACAGTGTGTGCCATTTTGAGCATCCTGTCCACTGCACTTGTATCAACTGTTCCTTTGACTTTTTCAGAAGACTTGTACATTTTGCCTACGGTGGATGGACACTGTCCTAGTCATCCCTGCTACTCTCTGTTGGAAGCTTTTGACAATCCTACACAGGTATTCACCTCCAACACTACGGTCATTTTTCCAGCTGGAACATTTAGAATTTCTGTGGGAAAAGCTGTTATCATACAGGATGTGAACAACCTATCATTGACCGGTGGTGGCAACAGTCACACACACTGGACTAAAAATGAGCAGCTATCAAAATACACAGATATCGTGTGTGACACAGATATTGGTTTAATTTTTATGAATGTCACAGACTTACTTATTCACAAGCTTCAATTTCTACACTGCGGAACATCACTTCCACCAAATGTTCTTGATGACTTCTTGACAGTTTCTTTCTCAATTGCTTTTGATGTACCAGGACTCAAGCCATCACTTGCTCTCATTCACATTCATTCCATGAGGATTTCAGACATTGCTGTTGCCAACAACTCAGTAGGGCCAGGAATACTGGGAATCAACATCTTTGGGTCCTCCTTTGTCAGTGATGTAGTATGTCGGTACAATGAACCAAATACCATTTTTCTATTTGTAACAAGTATAATCACAGTTCCACTTCACAATTCTTTTCACATTTTGAATTCAGAGTTTTCATCAGAAATATTAAATTTTAATTTTAAACGCTGGACTCATGCTGTAGGTTTGAGTATTGTACTGGACCAGACAACATACTATGTTCATGTAGCACTTCATGATGTGAAATCACTAACCAATGGACAGTTCCAGAATGTGAACTCGTATATCATTGGACAGCCAAATCTCTTTATTGCTTTCTGGAAATGCTGTATGTGTGGTGATATTTGGATTGATGGACTGGACATAAGTGGTGCAGCTAGTTCACACCTAATACTTCAGACAATTGACTATGGAAGAGTTGACTATCAATGCAAATGTCGTAGTACTTTTCAATACAACAACATACAACTGAGGAATATTTTACTACATCCAGGTACTGGTACAGGATGGACATATACCGGTATAGAATTGGAAAACAGCTGTCACAACAGGGGTGTTACCACTATTAAAAATCTTACTGCATACAGCATTGGGTTAGCTATCAAGATGCAAAACGTATCTGTATTCGTACAGGAAGGCTTTAATATTACAGATACTTGGGGGATTTTAGCATACAAGAGCAATATAGATTTTGATGGTGTTAGTTACTTCATCAATAACAGTGGAGTGTCTGCAGTAGTCCTGCAGGATAGCAATGTAACCTTTAGTGGAAGGACTATATTCATCAGAAACAGAGGTCGAAGGGCAGGAGCTATTAATGTACTTAGTAGTACAGTGACTTTTATTGGAGAGCTACAATTCATTGAAAATCAAGGTTATAATGGTGGTGGCCTAGCTCTACATGGCTCAACCATGTCACTGAAATGGAATGCAAAGGTTGTGTTTTTAAGAAACCATGCTATGCACTATGGTGGTGCCCTCTACGTGAGCATTCCTGGCATTACAACTGAATTGAATATACTTCTTGACGTCACAATAATATGCTTTTTTAAAATAGAGCATGCAAACCATACCAGCTACCCAAACATTTCCTTTATAGATAATACAGCTGTTAGTGCAGGCAGCGCAATTTATGGTGGTTCAGTGGATACATGCCAAACCATAGTATCTAGTGGTGGTAAATTCAAACATGAGCCTGGGTTTCAATACTTCAAAAATGTTTTCCATTTTTATGGAACTTTATCAGACTTTTCTCAGATATCCTTCAAAAGTCCTTTCCAGTTGTATGGAAATATATCAGACCTTTCTCAGATATCCTCAAATCCCTACCGTGTGTGCTTATGCAACAGTACAAACATAGATTGTAACAGTACTGGCTACGACATCACTGTATATCCGGGGCAGACATTTCACATCCCTGCAGTAGCTGTTGGCCAAATGTTGGGAACTGTACCATCCACAGTTCTCTCTGAATTCCTTGATGATAACACAGACAGTATTCTTGGAGATTTGGAACAAACACAACAAGTTCAAAGCACATGTACAGACCTACAGTTCACAGTATTCTCAATAAATGTCGTGGAATCAATACAGTTAAAAGCTGTTGAAAGGTCTGATGTACTTCATGAGTATGCACCCCCTTTATTAGCTGACACTGCAGAGTTAATATTGTTATCTTCAGATTTGCTTCTACATGTCACTCTTCTCCCATGTCCACTGGGATTTGTATTTCATAATGGCTCATGTAAGAACTGCAACCCTACACTTCGAAAACACAACATTCTCTGTGACATCAACACCCAAACCATCCAGAGGAGAAGTCAAATATGGGTGAATGCAACAACGCTGAATGCTACACACCATGGGATCATCATCCATGAACACTGCCCATTTTACTACTGCAAACTGGAGACAGTTCATCTAAATCTGCAATACCCAGATGAACAGTGTGCCTTGCGCCGCTCTGGTATTCTTTGTGGTAAATGTCAACACAACTTCAGTCATGTCCTGGGCTCCTCCAACTGTAAAAAGTGCTCAAATATCTGGATACTATTGATAATTCCATTTGCATGTGCTGGAGTTGCTCTTGCAGTCTTCCTGATGTTACTCAACCTCACAGTGTCAGTGGGAAGTATCAATGGACTTATTTTCTATGCCAATGTAGTTCGAGCAAACCAGGCAGTTTTCTTCCCCAATGAAGTTACCAACTCATTTCTCAGTTGGTTTATTGCCTGGGTTAACCTTGACTTGGGATTTGAAGTATGTTTCTACAATGGCATGGATGCGTTTGCAAAGACATGGCTTCAGTTTGTCTTCCCAATATACATATGGCTCATTGTCATCCTAATTATTGTGTCCAGTCATTATTATACAAAGGCAGCAAAACTATCTGGAAGAAATGCAGTACAAGTACTAGCAACACTGTTTCTTTTATCCTATGCTAAACTACTACAAGCCACAATCACAATTATTTCATCTACAACCTTGGAATACCCGGATGGTTCCATCAGAAGAGTCTGGCTTTATGATGGAAATGTGGACTACCTGAAAGGAAAACACATTCCACTGTTCATGGCTGCTCTGCTAGTACTTCTGGTCCTCTCCCTACCCTACACAGCCCTGCTCTTGTTTATCCAGTGCCTTCAACAGAAAACAAAATACAGAGCTCTGTTTTGGATTGGGAAATTCAAGCCTCTCTTTGATGCCTACACAGGACCTTATCAGGACAAACACCGCTACTGGACTGGACTCCTACTGCTGCTTCGTGCTGTACTCTTCCTAATATTCTCAGTGAATGTGTTTGGAGACCCTGCAATTAACTTACTTGTAATCACTTTAACTGTGTTTTGCCTCTTTGCGTTTCTAGTACTTTTTGCTAAAGGAAGGATTTACAAAGTACGCTACTCCAATGTATTAGAGTGTGCATTTCTCCTTAACTTAGGTTTCCTCTGTTCAGGAACTCTATACTGCAGGCTGACTAATGGAAACCAGGCTGTTCTGACATACACATCAGTTGGCATTGCCTTTGCTATCTTCACAGTAGTGGTAGTGATTCACACTCTAACTAGGCTACAGCAGTATCAGTTTGAAAAATGGCTAACTACAAACACAAAGGGAATTGTATTAAAGTGTAAGGTCATCTGCCAAAGAATGAAAAAGGTCAACCTACAACACAACAATTCCAATGAGCCACAAGCAACAGCAACTGATAGTCGGCAGGTACCCATTACTTTCATTGAACTGCGTGAACCCCTACTGGAGTACTACAACTGAAACTGATAGCATAAATCATATCTCCACTTCACCAACACATGGCTTTTCTCACAGCAATAAATACATACAGTAACAAATTCACTTTTTTACTCAACATCAAATACGCATGTAGTTTATTAAACTGCATAAGAAATATTATGATAAACAACTTTGCCAGTAATTTTGATTTATGATACAATGTGTCTTATAATGCTCATATTTTGTGTACGAAGTGTAAGTTATAAGCATTCTCACATTGATTGAGGAACGAAAGTTTTACTTGCCGTCTTGCCAAGTTTTATAGGATATAGCAAAGAGCGCATTCACCACTAAAGAATGCAACATTAGAGCAGAGATATATCATAGTGAAAGTTCATCTCTTATCACTGAGGAGGAGGATATTGTGACGATATAATCTCCTCCCAAAAAAGCTTCATTAGCTACCAGTAGCTAGGGAAGTTGTCTTCCCAATTAGTCTATCAGGACATATATGTATGTTAGATACAATATTTAGGAGCACTATGAGGCTGCTTTCGGCACTTAGAAATCTATAGACCATTTATAGTTCCGAAAGAATCCTAAATTTTAACTTCACTTCAACCATATCAATACTTATAAATTAGTACACACATTAATGTTTGAAAAGTGTAAAGTTCCCACACAGCATAAGAATTCCATGCAAGTGTAGCAATTGTAATGGTAGCCTGTACAATCACTGTAACAGAAACGGGCACTTGATCGATGAATTAAGAACTGGAGGTTAGATTTAGAGGGAGCTAACAGGACTATATCTATCATCTGCATGCAAGAAACAGAAATTGAAGGTTTGAGTTGTAAAGGTTTGTGATAACGGTCCATACTCAAAACAGTGTACACTCACACTTCTACTGATTTCAGTGATTTCACTATGTTGCTGCCTTGAGAGTTATAAAGGTTTATAATAACACAAAACCTCATAACAACTTTTGAATAATGGTTGTTATATAGTATAGTACAGTATTTATACATAAGAGTGCACGTTTAGGGCTGCAATCAATGCCTGATTAATTAACTCTCATTTTCTCTTTGCCCAGCCACTGACTGACTCCAAACACATTCACAATGGACTGTTGTGAAAACTCCAATCTGATATCTTTGTTAGTGTATTTAGAAGCTATTTGTGCTGCATATTAGTTGATTATGCCTTTACTATTGTAGTACTATTACAGTACCGCATCACTAAGTTACTGACCTGAACAAAACTGCTCTTAAGCAACAACCTGTGAAAGTCCAAGCAAAAATGTCAGTCACTATTCATGCAGTGGGTGTCATTGTGAGCATCCTGTCCACTATACTTGTACCAACCATTCCTTTGGCTTTTGCAGAAGACGTGTATATTTCGCCTGCTGTGGATGGACACTGTCCTAGTCATCCATGCTACACTCTGTTGGAAGCTTTTGAGAATACCACACAGATATTCACCTCCAACACTACAGTCATCTTTCCAGCTGGAACATTTAGAGTTTCTGTGGGAAAAGCTGTTATCATACAGGATGTGAGCAACCTATCATTGACTGGTGGCAACGGTCACATGCACTGGACTAAAACTGAGCAGCTATCGCAATACACAGTCATTGTGTGTGATACAGATGTTGGTATAATTTTTGTGAATATCACAGACTTATTCATTGACAAGTTTCAATTATTACATTGCGGAACATCACTTCCATCAAAGGTCCTTGATGCCTACTTTGTGACATTCTCTTTCTCAAGTGCATTTAACTTTCATCTACCAAGATTCAAACCATCACTTGCTTTCATTCTCATTCATTCTATGCAAATTTCAGACATTGCTGTTGCCAACAACTCAGTAGGGCCAGGAATACTGGGAATCAACATCTTTGGGTCATCCTCCGTCAGTGAGGTAGTATGTCGGTACAATGAACCAAATTCCATTTTTCTGTTTGTACCAAGTACAATCACAGTTCCATTCCACAATTCTTTTCACATTATAAATTCAGTGTTTTCATCAGGCCTTATTCCTAGAGCACACGTGTATAATAGCTGGCTTCATGCAGCAGGTTTGAATTTTGTACTGGAACAGACAACATACTACGTCCACATAACACTTCATGATGTGCAACTGCAAAATAACAGAGTGGCGAACCTCTTTATTACTTTTTGGAGATGCTGTATGTGTGGTGATATTTTGATTGATGGACTGGACATAAGTGGTGGTACAGCTACGTCGCAAGAAAATATAAAATTTCAGACAGATTATGAATTTGGCTATGATGATCCAAGTTTTGACTATCAATGTGAATGCACTTTCCAACATACCTTACAACTGAGGAATATTTTTCTACATTCAAGTTCAAGACCTGGTATAGTAGTAGAAAACCTCTGTCACAACAAGGTTGTTACCACCATTAAAAACCTCACTGCATACGATGTTGGGCAAGCTATTAGGATGCAAAATGTATGTGTATTCATACGGGAAGGATTTAATATTACAAATTCTGAGGGAATTTTAGCATACAAGAGCAATGTACAATTTGAAGGTGTTAGTTATTTTATCAATAACAGTGGAGAGTCTGCAGTAATCATGCGAAATAGCAACGTAACCTTTAGTGGAAGGACTATATTCATCAGAAACAGCGGTACAAGAGCAGGTGCTATTTATGCACATAGTAGTACAGTGACTTTCAGTGGAGAGCTACAATTCGTTGAAAATCATGGTTACAACGGTGGTGGCCTAGCTCTATATGGCTCAATCATGTCACTGAAATGGTATACTAAAGCTGTGTTTTTAAGAAACCATGCTAGGCATTATGGTGGTGGACTCTATGTGAACACTCATGATATTACTACTGAACACAATATGGACTACGAAGTACCAATGTGCTTTTTCAAAATCGATCATGTGAGCCAGACCAGTTACCCAAACATTTCTTTTACAGACAACACAGCTGTTAGTGCAGGCAGTGCAATTTATGGTGGTTCAGTGGATATATGCCAGTTTATAGTATCCATTAATGTTAGTGGTAGTATTTTCAATGTGGAATATTATGAGGATGGGCTTCATTACTTCAAAAGTGCTTTCCATTCATATGGAAATAAATTAGACCTTTCACAGATATCCTCAAATCCTTATCGCGTGTGCTTATGCAATAGTACAACCGTAAACTGTGATGTTACTAGTTATGACACCACTGCATATCCAGGGCAGACATTCCACATTCCTGCAGTAGCAGTTGGCCAAATGTTTGGAACTGTACCATCCACAGTTCTCGCCACATTTCGCGGTGCACGTGATAACAGAGACAGTATTCTTGGAGGATTGGAACAAACACAACAAGTTCAAACGACATGTACTGACCTACATTTCACCATATCCTCAAAAAATGTCGTAGAAATGATACAGTTAATAACTGTTGAAAGATCTGATGTACCACAAGAATATGCATCTGTGTTTGCTGGCTCTAAAGAGTTATTTTCGGATCTGCTCCTAAATGTCACTCTTCTCCCTTGCCCACTGGGATTTGTATTCCAGAATGGCTCATGTAACAACTGTAATCCAACACTTCAGCAATATAATATTTCCTGTGATATCAATACACAAACTATTCAGAGGAGGAGTCAACTATGGGTGAATGCGACTATACTAAATGCTACACACCATGGGATCCTCGTTCATGAACACTGCCCAATATACTACTGCAAACTTCAGACAGTTCAACTAAATCTGCAAAACCCAGATGAACAGTGTGCCTTGGACCACTCTGGTATTCTTTGTGGTAAATGTCAACACAACTTCAGTAATGTTCTGGGCTCCTCCAACTGTAAACAGTGCTCAAATATCTGGATACTATTGATAATTCCATTTGCATGTGCTGGAGTTGCTCTTACAGTCTTCCTGATGTTACTCAACCTCACAGTGTCAGTAGGAAGTATCAATGGACTTATTTTCTATACCAACATAGTTCGAGCAAACCAGGCAGTTTTTTTCCCCAATGAAGTTACCAACTCATTTCTTAGTTGGTTTATTGCCTGGGTTAACCTTGACTTGGGGTTTGAAGTCTGTTTCTACAATGGCATGGATGCTTATGCAAAGACATGGCTTCAGTTTGTCTTCCCAGTATACATCTGGTGCATTGTCATCCTAACTATTGTATCCAGTCATTATTACACAAAGGCAGCAAAAATATCTGGAAGAAATGCAGTGCAAGTTCTAGCAACACTATTTCTTTTATCCTATGCTAAACTGGTACAAGTCACAATTACAATTATTTCATCTACTACTCTGGAATACCCTGATGGATCTGTCAGAAGAGTCTGGCTTTATGATGGAAATGTGGACTACCTGAAAGGAAAACACATTCCACTGTTCATGGCTGCTCTGCTAGTACTTCTGGTCCTCTCCCTACCCTACACCGCCGTGCTCTTGTTTATCCAGTGCCTACAACAGAAATCCAAATACAGAGCTATGTTTTGGATTTGGAAATTCAAGCCTCTCTTTGATGCCTACACAGGACCTTACAAAGACAAACATCGCTACTGGACTGGACTCCTACTGCTGCTTCGTGCTGTACTCTTCCTAATCTTCTCAGTGAATGTGTTTGGAGACCCTGCAATTAACTTACTTGTAATCACTTTAACTGTGTTTTGCCTCTTTGCGTTTCTAGTACTTTTTGCTAAAGGAAGGATTTACAAAGTACGCTACTCCAATGTATTAGAATGCGTGTTTCTCCTCAACTTAGGTTTCCTCTGTTCAGGAACCCTATACTGCAGGTTGACTAATGGAAACCAGGCTGTTCTGACATACACATCAGTTGGCATTGCCTTTGCTATCTTCACAGTAGTGGTAGTGATTCACACTCTAACTAGGCTGAGGCAGTATCAGTTTGCTAAATGGCTAGCTACTAAAGCAAAGGCAGTTGCATCAACGTGGAAGACCATCTGTCAAAGAAAGAAAAAAGTCAACACACCGAACAATAATCCCAATGAGCCACAAGCAACAGCAACTGATAGTCGGCAGGTACCCATTACTTTCATCGAACTGCGTGAACCCCTACTGGAATACTATGATAGAGATCGATAGCATGCATCATATCTCCACTTCACCAACATTTAACTGACTCCTCACAAAAGTTATGAAGCACATCACAGTAACAAAATTTACCCTTTACCCACACACAACATCATATATATGTAGGGTACTATTACTTTTAATGAACTTTTGCCATCAATTTTTAATCAACCAATTCATGGTGTATAATGCCCATATAATCTGGATGTTTTGAATCAATAAATATACAAACGATGTAGACACTAAGTACCAGTATTATCTGATTGAGAAGTGAAAGTTTTTCCTTGTCTTCTTGCCAGGTTCTATAGGGTATAGCAAAGAGGTGCATTCAACTATAATATTCTAAGTTTGTTTGTCAGCAAAACCCAATGTGTTTAGACTTTAAATTAAGCTTTTCATCTCTTATTTCCTCTGAGGAGGATTCTGTGAGTGATCTCCACCTAGGAGCAATAGAGCATTGACCAGCTAGGTCCCCTCCCCAAAAAAATGCTTGATGGCTTGGAAATATTATTAGTATAGATGAAGCTAATATCTAGCCACTATGAGCAACCTTGGAAGTTTCCCCTCCCAATATAGGGGACATCTAGAACTTTGGGAAGGGGGGGGGGGGGGATCAGACTCATGACAGCAGTGTAACCAGAGCAAACCCCATGGAGACTGCACTGATGTGCGTCTGTTGCAGAAGTACAGCAATTGTTTTCTTTCTGCATGAATTTCAACTATCAGAAAGCGCTCTCACAGCATCTTGAAGCATTTCATTTCAGCTGTATTTACTAATCTGCTGAATGGCCTGAAAGAAGCTAGACACACTGTGGCCATTTTGCATCATTAGGACAAGGTTATTGCGCATATGCACAGTAAATTAATAATCAATAACAGACTAGAAAGTGATCATGCCCCACCCCCTCCCCCCCATCTGCACCTGCAACAAAACATAGTAATTCTGAATGAAAGAAACCCAGACAGACTAACTACTGCACAAACAGCAAAGGCATGGCTCATCACTTTTTTACACTCAAGATTAAACACCAAGCCTGGACAGATTTTTGAATTACACTAACAATGCACGCCAATGACATGCTAATGTGTAACAAGCGGGTACAGTGGAACCTTGATTATCTGAACACCATGGGCAGCAAGACATTATGCGGATAATTGGTCATTCACTTGAATAAATTTATAGTCCTTTCATAGGTACTTGTGCAGAGGAACAAACATTACTGTAGGATAATTGAATAATTTAGTTAATCAACGTTCGAATAATCTCAGTTCCACTATAGACAATATCTCACACACAGTGTATTACCATTCTCTTTTTGCACTCTTTGTATGCCTTGAAATGCTCCAGACAAGCATCCCTGTTATAGTTGTTGTCATCCATACACTTGTAAGAGGCCTTAGCTTCCTGGAGAGGAGATGAGGTGGATAAAAGTTTACAAATTTAAAAGACTTGCGATACATGATCAATCATTTATGAGCTGCACATGATATAGAAATGTTGACTGGCAGAAAGGAGCTGGTTCACCCGATTTAAAGTGATCTTGAGTTTCCCAGTGAACAAATAATTCGAGGGAAAGAGTAGTGAACATCATGCTTTGAGACCCCAATTTCATTATTCATCAGCCCTAGTAGACCCTGTGCATAATCAATCATTACCATTTGCTATCCATTTACTGCCAAAAGTATTCAAATAATTGGATCCATGTCAGTTGAATTTGTACACAGAGCGTGTTGACTAATATTTAGAGTTCTGTTCCTCAGGCATATAAATGAGGCTAGTGCTGTAGCTACTATTAATAACTTCAGAGACAGGATTTCCGTTTACTACAAGGCAACTTTATCCATCCATACATGTAATTCTCATACTCAGATCTTTTTCACCAAGATTTCACAGTCATGGAGAAAAACCCCAGCTGAACAAAATCTGGGCGAAGGGCTGGTTTAGTATCGCATGGCCAGACCATTCCCACAGCGAAAAACAGAGAAAAGTGAAAAGCAAGGAGGAAAAGAAGAAGGGTCGGATGACTCTGAACAGGATGCTGTTTTACAGTGGAATGCAATCATCAGACTACTTTGCGCATTACATAATGATGCATGTGATCTGTACAAGGATGATCTCTGCATCGACTGCCTCAGAGAGCAAGCAGTAAAGCAACTAAACATGTCCCAGTCCTGCGTAAGTAGAGTCGGCACTGAATATCATGACTGCTGCAATCTGATTGACTCTGCCATAATGTTGGCAGAGGTTACAACGTCCTGTTCAGTCGCCAGACTTCTTCTTTTCCTCCTCCCCCTTTCGCTTTTCCCTACAGGATCCCAGCTTCTCCCCTTGAAAAGTTTAAAGGGGAGGTTGGGGGCGAGGATAGCACTAAGGGTAGTCTCGCGTTGCCAGACCCCTACCCAGTGCAGTATTGGCCACGCCCACTTTAATTACTACTGGTACCTCCATACCGAAATTTCTGCAGATTAGCAGAGTCGTAAGTGGTACAACACTACGTATTAAATAGAGCCCAGGCCTACCTCCAGGCAAGGGTTTGTTTTTGGATCGCTCCATCTCGCACGGTCTCCCATATTCGCTACTGATAGGGTCTCGTTCTCATTTTGATTTTGCAAGTAATTTCCAGACCCAGAATCCAATCCCGCAACTTACAAAAACAGAAACCAAAACAAAAAATGGGCAACCCTCTTCTCCCAACGGAACCCTAGGCCATGTGACACTGCCACGTTAAGGGGTGAACGGGCAGGTCGTTCCGGCTGACCGAGCCTTCAGCCTTTCGGGCGCCTGTCCGCTATGGTACAGGGATCGTCATCGGGTCTGTTTAGTGTGTCAGGCTTTGGGAATCAAGGGAGGAACACGGACGGATCCTAGGCCGTACTGTCCGAGACCACCGTGGCAGTTGCCAAACCACGTTACCCTCTACCTGAACACACATGGTCACAGCCCGGAGCTAACTGCTCCACCCACTATACATATGCTATTTGGTTTGTAAAAAGTTCTCGATTTGCTTATGGGTTTAATTAATGTAATTATGTGACGTCATACATTATCGTGTACGTACGTATATGCGTATACTGCTTGGAGGCTTCGCCCAGAAAAACTCACATGCAAAAATACCGCAGTCTGACATAACCAGAGTCTCTTCAGAGCTAGTAGTCTACCTGCGAGACCAGTGCAGCAGTGGAGTTATATAGCAGCTGGTTATGTCAGCGTCTTGTTCTAAGCTGTAGGTGCGCAGTAATTGGAGTATATCATGCGGGACCATAGCCTCGTTCCCAGGCTCCTCCACTAGAGCATTCATCATTTTGTTGCTGGATCACGAGTTTTATACCCATGCAATGTCGGTGCATGCTTGCACACAGTAGAGGCTAGAGGACTATATGTCTGTAATTAATTTGTTCCTACATTTTGACAAACAAAACATTCTGGTAAATGGCTAAGGGATACAGGTTTCTTAATGAAGAGAATGCATAAATTTCTGATTCATACAAAAGCTAAAATCTTATTCTTAAATTGTGCTGAACGTACGATCAAGTGATAGAAACATACAAACAAAAAGACAGTAAAACGATCCCCTCCCTGCAACAAGATTCTATGGTTGTTGGAACGAGAACGTAAACTGGGAGTGAAATGGAAAAGTGGGAATGTGAACTTGGATTGGGACCATCACAGGCTAAGAGATACAGGTTTGTAAATGAAGAGAATGCATAAACTTCTGATTCACGAAAGCTAAAATCTCATTCTTAAATTGTGCTGAAGTGCGCTGTCAAGTGATAGAAAGATACAAACAAAAAGTGACAGTAAAAAGATCCCTCCCTGCAACAAGATTCTATGGGGATGGAACGAGAATACAAACTGGGAGTGTGACCACCATAGCTTTGAATGTAAACCGGGATTGGGACCATCATAGTTCCACATACTCAGACTTAGGGGCTCTTAAGTAGCTTTTCTGCAGTTCAGGGTATAGCTGCTCCCCCACCTCCAGTGGTATCCCCAGGGTCTTTGGCTGTGGTAGCTGCAGGGAAATGGAAATAACGTTTCATATAAGTACAGTTTCACCAAAATGTCCTCACGTGGGCCGAGAGTCTCGTGATCCGCACATGACTACGTTAGCAACAACTAGTTAATAACTACATTCTAACCCCGCCCATAGCTGGTTAAACAGCTATGCAGATATATAGTAGCTAGCTTAGGCATCCTTCTTATTGGCCTAGGCCTTGAACGTTATCACTTTTAGGTACCGAATTTCAACGACAAGCTATGTGCAGCGAAATTGGTAATTAAATAACTATTAATACTTGTATTTTTCAAAATTTCTCGCTGCTATGTGTACTTCGCATTCGGATATTTTGGTGAAACTGAGTACTCCTACTCAAGAGCTTATGAGGTAGCATCATGCATGGATATTAGCCTCGTCCCTTCAAAAGTTGTAAAATGGGGGAGAGTCTGGTTTCACGTGAATACTGCGCTCACTTTACTTATGCAATTGTGACCGGATTTGTGAAAACCCGGCACTTTGCGCATTTTCACGAAATTTTCAATTTGTGCCAATTTTCAAGTTGTCATGTCTCGACACGACAACTGTTAGAGCGACACGGATGCTTCTTGGTACAGTACAAACACCAACCTTCAGTATGACGCCACTATATTTAGTAGCATGGCCGCCATGTTTAAGTTTCACCATCTATGTACTACATGTATGTAGCTACATGCTTCCTCACTGGTGTGGCTATGGCTCAATATACTCTTGTTTGAATGTAGTGGTGGAATTCCCCAGACAGTCACTTCATTACCTTTACTTCCTCGCTATCCCACTTCAGCAGAACTTCGTCACTTTGAGAGAGCGTCTGCACCACTTTGGTGAAGGAGGGGCGGGCGGAGGCCTCTGCGTGCCTGGACACAGGACAGAGAGAGAGAGGGAGTACAGTATTTAGTGTCATCCCCAGGCCTGGATGTTAGATACAATAGACCATATTCGGTTAAGATGACTTTGGGCATTTTTGCTGCCATGGCAACAATAGTTCCTTGCATGTAATGTGTATCACACAGAAATGTCATCTTTCAAATTTGAAGTAAATTGGACATTAAAGGGAATAGATATGACCTCACAAATTTATACACATTTTATATATGAGGGATTTGGTCTGGAGGCGCCTCCAGTGCAAATCCCTCATTGGCATATAAAATGTTATAAATTTGTGAGGTCATATCTACACCATTTAATGTCCAATTTACTTCAAATTTGAAAGATGACATTTCTGTGTGATAAACATTACATGCAAGGAACTATTGTTGCCATGGCAGCAAAATGCCCGAAGTCATCTTAACCGAATATGGTCTATCATGCATGGGCTACCAGAAGACTTCTCTGCTTTTAATTGACGATCAGACTTCAGCATGTACAATGGTCACATGACCATTGACTAGCTTGACCAATTTCCCTCCAAAGAGAGGCTCTGCGAATTAAACACATACCACTTACCAGCACTGTATCATTAGGCGGTAGATTTCCTTGGGGCAACCAGGGGGTGGAGCCAGCCTGTAACCTTCCTCTAATAGCTTAATAGCCTGAGGGGAGAAGAGGTAACGGTACCATAGCAATTGATAATAGCACGGTGTACTCTAGTCCTAAAGTGGGTCAGTGCATTGCAGCACTCATGGGAAGTGAGTGAAATAGGTGAACATCAGAATGAGCTACCCCACCTCTTCCGGAGACTTGTGTCTGAAGGGGGTGTGGCCCAAGCTCCAGATTTCGTAGACTACGACCCCAAAGCTCCAGACGTCACTGGCAGTGGAGTACTTGCGGTAATGGATGGCCTGCAGAGGAGAACGGAGAGAATGATCAGAGATATCTTGATAGGCTAGTTCCTGCACATTCTAGCTAGCCCTTATCCAGTGCTATTGCCTCATACCCAGTACCCTTATCCAAAGCTAGTCTCATTCCCAGTCCCCACGTCCAAGGCTTGTCTCATTCCCAGTCCCCATGTCCAAGGCTAGTCTCATTCCCAGTCCAGGTCAGTCTCATTCCCAGTCCCCTTACTGCAGTAACTCCTAACTACGCTATAATAAGACCGTGCATGTATATAACAGCTTGCAGAGTGAAGCTCACCTCTGGAGCGGTCCACTTGATGGGGATTTTCCCACCATTGGAGATATAGTAGTTGTCGTCATCAAGGTCACGGGACATACCAAAGTCGGCAATCTATGGGGGGGGGGGGGCTGAAAATGTGAGGTTGCCAGCAGTACAGATCAGGAGTTTATTTAGAAAAATCCCCAAGGGTGGAGCAAAAGCACGTCGACAGATATTTGGGGGGGGGGGGGGGGGGTGCACGTGTATAGTGAGCAGTATTCAATTTTGAAAGGTTGAAATTGGCACAAAGTTTCCAAGGGGGGGCGAATGAAGCCCTGCAGATGTACCACAGCAAATACGGTCATATTTGGGTTACATGTAGTTGTATATTCTCAGAGATGAGAGGCCAAACTATCATGCAAAATCATACATGTGCCTCTTACCTTACAAACATTTTCTTCTGTGAGCAGAATGTTCCGTGCAGCGAGGTCCCGATGAATGAACTCCTTCCTCGCCAGATACTCCATGCCCAGTGCGATCTGAGAGCAGTAGACCAGTAGCTTCTGGGGGAGGTGGTGGGGCACCAGCTCTCCAGGACTGGAGGAGAGAAACCAGAGAAACCAGGCAAGATGACGAATTTGCTTTCATACAACAAATGTTATTTACAGGGCTTCATTTAGGGGGGGGGGGGGGGGGGCAGGGGGGACATTCGCCCCCCTCCCCTCCCTCCTTGGAATTTCAACCCTTCAAAATTGAATATTCCTCACTATACGCACACACACACACACACACACACCCCCCCCCCCCAAATGTCTTCCAACGTGCTTTTGCCCCCCCTTGGGGATTTTCCTTAATGAACCCCTGATTTGTATAAAAAATTCAGCATGCTTTGAACCCCTCCATCCTGACAGACATAAGATACAAAATCCGCTCTAAACAGCTTCCTGAACTACTGACGAGGTGCAGAACTTTAACATTCTTACTCATACAGGTAGTTCAGCTTAGATATATGTGTGAGCAATGCGAACTAGTCTCATCCTAGTTTATGCATAAACAATTTCGCTGGACGGTGTGTTTGTTTAATCCACGCAGACTAACGACAACAGAACAGTGTTCGACTTCCCTCCCACTCACACTGGGCGCAGTCTCTTGAGGTGCTGGCGCAGGTCTCCGTTCTTCATTAGCTCCAGCACAATCATCACCTGCAGGAAAGTGAGTACAGCGCCACTAGCGGTGAGCGGGTTGATTAGGAATACTTTGATCTAGAGGCTGACACTGCCCAGACGTTTGTGGTCTCTCTTAGGCTATTGCAAATACACATACATGCATACATACACACACACACACATACACAAACACACAAGCACATGTATGACGTGCACATGACCTTGCATACATGAAAGCACACACACACACATGGATACAAGCACAACATACACGCACACGCATGGACATAAATACACACACACACACACACACACACACAAATACACACACACACAAACACACACACACACACACACTCACCGGGTCTCCCACAGTAACAACCCCATACATCCTGACGATGTTGGGATGCCTGAACTGTCCCATGATGGCCGCCTCCTGCAAGAACCGCACCGTGTCCCTCTCCGTCGCCTTGCTGTTCAGCATCTTCACGGCCACGTCCAGGTTACCCTTGTGCCCACGCCACATACCCTTGCACACGGTGCCAAACTCACCAGAGCCCAAGTGCTCTGTGATCCTATTTGGGGAAACAATACCTTGAATAAAAGGACCCTGCGCATGATAATGATTAAAGCTATAATGTGTGTCTGCTTGATCATTGGATTGATCTGAAGGCCATCATTGAATGGTAAATGCCCATGCATGCTCTAATTCAAGTATGTTGGCTATGTTGAGTTTTGAGTAGTTCCCCAATGCATAGGAAACGCCCACTAAGTAATTTGCACGTACTTTTAGAGTATTGCTATCCTATCTTTTGTGATATTGTGTGTTATGCTGACACTGTTAAATAATGTATATGTGGCAGTCCTGGGAAGAAAACAAAGATTATTCTGTCAGAACACTGTATCTCTAAACTTCCATTAAGGGCGGGGCTCATATGCGCTGCGTAGAAGCTTCAATAAGTCGCAATATGTGAGGCTTCTACGCAACACATATAAGCCCCATCCTTAATGAAACACAGCACTTTAAATGAAGTGACACAATCAAAATAAGCGACGAAATAATTTCCGTTTTTCACCCAGGACTACCACAGAAGTATTAGTGCTAACGTGTCACTACGAAAGTGGTGTTGACTAACGTGACAGCTGCAATTTCTTTGGCCATGGCACCCATTCTGCCTGTATTCCATTGTTAAGATTCTTACAAACTCCATACAAACTGGATATGAAGCCTATGGCTGGTAGCTATGCAGAGTTGTGCACGGCTAGTGTGTGGCTGTTTCTTTCACGACAGCCACTTATGGGAGCTCCTAAACTCACTTGACTCGCTTCCTGATAATCTCGCGGTACTTCTTGCTAGCCAGCTGCAGGTACAGCTGGGTCGTGTCTGAGGCAGGCTTCCAGTACGTGTCGGATTCCTCGAAGAACCGGAAGTTGAATGCCAGTGGGCTGTTGGAAGCCATCTGGAGAAAAGGGCATCACAGCATCACCTCAATGTAGTGCAGTCTTCAGTTATAAATTAGTTAACTAATGTTGACCACACCCAGCTCTGTATACATGTATGAATACAGAAAATGAGAAGTTTTAACTATATCAGTGTTGCTGTACGTGGTCTAATGGATATTCCATAGTGACGACTTTATTTTTAAGGCCTAGTTCATGCAGTTCAGTAAATAGGCTTATATATAGTAAGGGAGTCTAAGCTATAGGTATTACAGTAAATACATGGATATTTGTCGCCTATCCAGCTAGGGGTGGGGTTGGTATGTAATATTTACCGTAGGCGCTCTAATTATGCGTTGCCCGAAAAATAATTGTTGTTGCAAGGCAACGCAATATTAGAAATTCAGTCTTCACAGCAGTGACCGCATAAAATGACCTGGAACAGCTTGCAGAGTGCAAAAGAACTCCACAGAAGACAGCGACAAGGCACCTGTTGTGTTTTTACAGCTATAAAATGGTAAAACAGCTGTGAATTTGGTATAACAAGCTTGATTGAAGTCTAGACTAGCTGGCCTATCTCCTATTAGGCAAGCCAGACATCAAAGCAAGGTATCAGGTAGTGTACATAGGTAAATCTATGTGTGTACATGTAGCTAGCTAGCAAGCAACAAAGACCATTGTAGCTGGCACAATAATAGGAAATCAGTCTGCAGGGAGCGAAGGTAGTGAGGCATAATTGGAAATTATCGATTTGAAAAATGAATTTTGACGCAGAATTACAAGGACGCGTAATTTGAGTGCCTACGGTAATCAGCAGTTTCTTTGTCGTTATCATGTGAGGACCACGTTTCCTTAGTACCTAGCCCCTCCGCCCACGTGAGAATATTTTGGCGAGACTGAGAGTTTCTGCTAGGCAATACCCTCTACTTCTGCCAGGCAATACAGCCTATGATGAAGAGCCTCTACTTCTGCTAGGCAATACCCTCTACTTCTGCCCAGTGAGTCACGCTTGTAAGACCTCCAGTCAGAGGACAAGAGCAAGAACAACCGGAGACCACACAATCCTGATCACCATACAATTCCTTCTTCCTGAAGCAATGCTCTTACGACTACCCTTTGAAGTCCTGCCAATAAATGCCCAAAATTCCTTCTTGTTTACATCAAAATCTTTATTAGCCTTTTCTATCACCTCATTCCAACTATCTAACTTCTTCTTACGTACCAATTCCTTGATTTCTGAACGTAACTTGTAATACTGTCCCCATTTATCTTCCCTACCACTCTGAATCTCTTTGTAAACCTGTCTTCTTAATCTAATCTTATTTAGTGAGTCACAGAAAGTAGAGAGTATTGCGGCTGGAGGACAAGAATTTAAATGCAGGTCTTACGATATACCTTCAAGCAAGAGTAGATGTTGTCGTCAAACAGCGGTTCATACTGACTCAGGCACTGGCTCCTCTGCTCCTGTGGAGGGGGAGATGAACGTACAGGTGTTCATTTCGGACGGAGGGGAGAAATTACGCGGTTCATTGTACGGGGAAACCCCTCTATATGGTGGACACCTCATAAGCAGTCACGTTCCTCAACAAATGCTACACATGTATAGCTATGAATCGTGATGGTCCTGAATCTTGGGCCATTAATGCAATCACGTGAACTCTCCTGCAATATGAAATAGAGTCGCAATCACGTGAACCCTCCTGCAATATGCAATAGAGTCGTTCACTCATGCAACCAAATTCTCAACACTGGGAGCCAGTGAGTGTGAGTGTGTATATGTACATGCATGTGTGTGTGTGTACATGTATGTGTGTGTGTGTACATGTATGTGTTTATGTATACATACAGGCATGTATACATAACCCCACAACCAGCACTTGAGGAATATGTCAACAGCTTCTACAGACTACACACTCGAGCAAATATCATATTGCCCTAAGTTGTTTAGAAGACAGCTTCATGGTAAAGTAACAAGGAGATGGCTACTATGACCTACAGCTCATTGTGCGCACGATATGTTTTGAATATCTCCAGTGTTCTCAAGTGCTGTTTTCAACCATTGAGCACTGTATTGATGGCTGTGTGGTCTGCTGTTACCCTTATGATCCAGTATTCAGTGACCACATCACACTACAGATATTACAGCTTTACTGGGAACGTGCATTGTCCATGAATGGACATATAAGGAAAGGTTGTGTGCTGTGTGTGTACATGGATGTGCAATAATATATTATGCCTAACTATGCTGTTTACAATCATACTGTCAGCTGTAAGAATACAGCCAGCTCACGGGAGCTTATGAGACTGAGTTAGCATCATATGACTAGTATGTAAGTAATACATTTGAGGAAGGAATTGTGAAGCATTCGGTTTGATAGATATATATAGCTTGATATTACTGCCTTAGACCACCACATAAAAGCGATATATCTCCCTTCAGAGCCTGGCATTTAAAACTGGAACAGGCTCTTCATCATAGGCTGTAAAGAGCTGTAGCAGTAGCTCTGTAACAGTACTACACTACTATAATGGAGAGAGGCACTGTAATAATTAGGCAGCAATATGAGACTTGCGTGAGGCTACACCATACATGCGCAGTCAACACCCTCCTGAGCCTCAGCACTCAGAGCAAAAATAGCCTACAATAAGAGAGTACTAGGGTGTTTGTTTCCCTGGCTATATAGAGCTGGGGTTTCTTGGGAAGGGCAGGAGTTTCAACAGAAGTATAGCTAAAGCAGATCGCAGTAACCTTTGCTTGTCAGAACTTGTCGATTCATGTCTTGACTCATCTTATCCATATATGTATGTACCACTTAAGCATCTACCACCACTGCACAAACACAGGAACACTCAGCAAATAACTGACAGTGCTGGAACCTGATTCTAGTGAGGGAGTGCAAAAATGCCATGCCCAGCAATAGATAGTGTTTCCCAGAGCCTTAGATCAAACCTTAGCCACAAGAGTAGGAAGCAATTATGAGCTAATTATGATGATGTAATAATGATGTAATGCAATGAGGCTGGTTACTGAATGGAGGGTGTGTTTGGCACTATGTGTTATGCTAATTCTTCACTTCCTGCTTTAGTTTACAAAGCTAGCCCTGGGGGACTATGACCCCACCACACACGTGGGGTCTCAGCCAACTACTTCACTTTGACCACTTAGCTCTGAATACTCAACCTGAAAGCAGCTGGACATGTTATCTAACACACACCATATGAAATATTTATGTTTGGGACAATAAAGGACGATAAGGACACTAACAGTGATGAATAGCGGAATCGGATTCCTTGAGAAATAAGGACAAATCCATGAATGAGGAGAGTGTTTGTATGGATTCCTCGATGAGCTAAGGGAGTGGATATATGGGAACCAAAACCAACATAGCTACGTGGGAATGGAACTGATCTAAGACACGAATACCAGCTCAGATAACTCCAAGCTATATTTACAGCCTCTGGGGATATAGTGAGTTCAAGTTCAAGGTGAAGTCCAGCTGTAATGTGAGAAGTTGCTTGTGTGGGCCTATGGAACTCAGTGAGGTATCACCACCCTATACGCTTACAGTTTGGTAGCACTCATAGCCTTGGAATACCATTCAAAACAGCTGCTTAAAACAGTGCTCATAGCATACATGAGTGCTGCTAGCTTGCTGGCACTCAACTTGCAAATTCACCTACACACTCAAACATCCAGTTCATGAATATTGAATGCTGTACCCAGTTTCCTCTGGGGGTTCTGCCAAGGTTCCAAGAAGGCAGGAAGTGGCATGTGCTAGCCAGCCACACCAGGACATCAGCATCCTGGTTTAATATTTCATGGGGACTGCAAGTGTGAGCCTCAGGCAAGGGACAGCCGGGTTGATTTTCTAAATTGCTCATTTTTCTATAAATAACTTATATGTACAAATTTATGGGTATTATCCATCCCTGTAGTACATGCACACACACACACACACACACACACACACCTGTGTAGGTACGTATATCCCCACTTCCACATCGTGGGACTCATCTGGCCCTTCCAACGTGTGATACTGGCCCTGGCTAGAGATATGAGGGTGTGACCCGCCGGCCACTATCCCCGCCACGCTGAGGTGGTTGTCAAACGGCCGTAGGTGGGACCGCCACTCGCTGCTCTGAGACAGTTCGTCCACTGATCTCGCCCTCATCCTCCGGCTGCTTGATGAATCCAATCTGTGTCTACAGTGTAAGGTAGTGCTCATGTCATACAGAAAGTAAGCTAGGTCAAAGGTCGCTAGCTAAAACCACAGTTTTCTCTATAGTCTGGATTGAGCATAAGGCCTGCTTTTGAAGCCTGGGTATGAGACCACAGAGGCCTGAGTATGAGACCCGGATATGAGATATGTATGAGGCTCAGCTGGACAACTCATTAAGACAAATAGGCTAAGGATTCAGGAATAGCTAGTTAAGACTGCCCTAGCTATAATTACCTGTTCCCAAGTATGCTATTTTGGGGGGAAAATGTGCTCTCCTGGTTAACTAACTATTATTGCCAGGCATACATGCAGCTCTCCTGGTTAACTAACTATTATTGCCAGGCATACATGTAGCTGAGAGCTGAGGATAATAACCCTTTTCCACTATGATGTAATGGGGAAAACATAGGCACTAAATGGAAAAAATATATGAAAAATGCCTACTTTCCCCCCCAATTATATCATAGCAGAAAAGGGTCTGCATTAAAGCCGACAACATTCTGACAACTGTTTTGAGGAGTATCCTCACCTTGCATTGGCGCAGTAACCTAACCAGCTTAATTACCTTGCAGTCCACTCTGGAGATTTCATCCTAGAGATCGGCAGGGTTCCAGCGCTACCATGTGGGCTGTGGCCATGTTCCGGCCGCTCCAGGGTGTGGTAGAAGGTGTGGGGAACATTGGAGGGAATTGCCTCCGTCGGAATAGGGGGGAGGGGCGAGTGACGGTCTCGGAATGCTGTCGGTGGTGTCTGAAAGTAGAGATAATATCATATTTGACTAGAGTCCTCTGGTATACTACTTCAGGAGGTTATGCACACCTTACATAGCAGGAGCCCATAACCCAAAGGGAAGGAGCTTTAAACATGCTGATTCCACCTGTTGTCAAATGGCACGTCTCCAAAACTCCTTATATGGTAAGTACTATGTAAGTGCTATAATTCACTTAGCACTACATGCAGTAGAGTAGTTAGCATCGTACCCAGGCCACACCCCCCCCAAAAGAGTGGGTGTGTGTGGCCTGGGTACGAGGCTATAGAGTAGTAAACCATGTAACCCCTAGGCATTCCATATATGGAGTTTTCTTGTAGGTGCCATTCAACAACAGGTGGAATCACTAGTTTAATGCTCCTTCCCTTTGGGTTATGGGCTCCTTACATAGCCTTGATCCCAGACACTCAGAAAAATTGGAAGGAGTTTCTAGCTGGTATTCAGTTGTCCTCCAAATGATGTCACAACAATGCACGTGATAGTTTCCGAAATGAGCCACTATGAGGAAAGGGTCAGTAAACTAATCTGTAAACTACTCCAGTCACGTGGCGCTAAGCAGTACAGAGACAGTATAGAGATATACATGTAGTAGGCATACAAAAAATGTAACTACTTACAGACTGCTGGTTTTACTACTGAAGTGGTCTTGGAACGAGGCTATTACATATACTGCATGTTCTCCTAAAATGCTCCGCCAGATGAGACATAAGAAATGGTTTTAGTGCTTCAGTAGCTTACCTGTGAGGTGAGCGGTGATACGAGAGGGAAGTTGGGGGAGCCACGCCTACTGAAAGCTGCTGGTGAGTGGAGGGGTGGTGGGAGGGGAGGAGGCTGGGAGAGCATGTCATTAGTCTGAGGGAAAAAGGGGGGGGGGGGAGGAAGGAGGCAAGGAAGGAGGGAGGGGAGGATGGAGGGACGGAAGGGAGGGGAGATGGAGGGAGGGAGAGAGGGATGGAGAGAGGAAGGAAGGAGGGGGATGGATGGAGGGAGGGAAGGAGGGGGATGGATGGAGGGAGGGAAGGAGAAAGGAAGGAGGGAGGGAGGGAGGGAGGGAGGGGGATGGAGGGAGGGAGAGAGGGAGGGAGGGGGATGGAGGGAGGGAGAGAGGGAGGGAAGGAGGAAGGAAGGAGGGAGGGAGGGAGGGAGAGAGGGAGGGAGGGAGGGAGGGAGTTTTGTAAATTTACTGACTTGTCTCTATCAGTGTAGACCTCTCTGATTGGCAAGAGAGGTATAGTTCAGTACACTATCTCTGCACTTAACTCCTGGCTCCTATTTCACAAACAGATTTTGAAGACTGGAACTCAATCTACTGTGCATACCTACACATGTACTTGCATTCTGTACACAAGGTAGTCTAAAACAGAAAGTGCATGTCGTAACAGTCAACCCCAGCCCACATTTAAACCAACAGCTGGTAGTAGGTCAATAATTGAAATTCTTGCCATCTAAAGAGACTAACCACAGGCTATTAATCAGGGTAATTGCTTTGAAGTGTACAGTGGCCTTTATCAGGGTTTTTCCCATCAGACATACCATGTTATGTGGTCATAATAATGTGGGTGAAGTTACTAACAACATACTGACCCACTCTCATTAACAATCTACTCCTCAACTGCAGTTGAGCTCCAGTGAACTGAGCTAAGCATTCAAGAAAAAACATTCCGTTTACTTAAAAATTAAAGCTAAGCATAGCAAGCAATTAACCAAGGTAGTTAAATAATTTCTCACCGCTACATAATAGGTGAGATTCACGATCATTGACAAGTGAAATCATAAAACATACCACCTGTGACATCAACAGCATCGGCTCCTCGTAAGCTGCCCCCTGGTTCTCCTTACTTCCTGCCACGCTCGGCTGAGGGGGTGAGGCCGAGATGATGACTGAGTTCAGTGGAGGTTGCTCCATTTCCGTAGAGCCTGGATACTCATAACCATGTATGCCGTTACCCACATGCACTGGTACGAGTTCTGTTGCAGGCACCTCGTCTGAGGAGAGGAGAGGGAGGGAGGGAGGGAGGGAGGGAGGGAGGGAGGGAGGGAGGGAGGGAGGGAGGGAGAGAGGGAGGGAGAGAGAGAGAGAGAGGGAGGGAAGGAGAGGGAGGGAAGGAGGAAGGGAGAGAGGGAGGGAGAGAGAGAGGGAGAGAAGGAAGAGAGGAAAAGACAACAACAATTGAGGTCCCAGAACAGACAGTACAGTTAACACAATCTAGAACCTTTGGACCAGATCTTGAGCTACAGTTTGACTTCAGAGGTTAATAGTTGTTTAATTATCACCGAGTTACATGTATGCCCCTATTAATGGAACATAGTGCAGTTTAGTAGTGCATCCTATGTATGGCAGAGTATTCAGTGCAGGGTGCAAGGGTGAACAATCACAGTGCATGTTTAAGGTCATGTGCACACCTCTAAAAGGCCCTCTTTTCACTGCAATGGGCAGTGGAGTGCTGCGTCAGTTTGTACCAACTCCATACCAGCTTAGGTAGTGCCTATAAGCCAACTGACAGCTACTGAATGCTAACCACTGAGTGTCAGCTGCCATAAGATCATTTCCATTGTGTGTGAAGCACATATGCTACACTCGGCACTGCTTTGATCAGCTAAGTTAAGTTACCTTTCCAGGAGTAACAAAAGCAACCTCAGTCCCCATATACTGTCAATGGGACACTACAACCCACAACATAACAGTCACTCGAGGATTAAAGATCATGTACCTTGTTGGGTCTCAAAATACATACTGAGCTGAACAAAATGACCTACGTATATAGCTACAGCCGATCCCCTCTATACTGTGTACATATTTGCCTTTAAAGAGAACTGAAATATCAATGTATGCCTTACCACCCACACAAGCTTTGATCAGCTGCAGCTGCAGTACTAGACTCACTGGGATACGACTTGGGATGGTTGTCGGGCTCCCGTCTGAGACAGCAGAAGACGACCACCAGGATCGCGGTTACCAGCAGTAGAATGAGCACGGCGGTTGGCACCACGATTATCACAATCAGGACGCCCTTCGAGAGGGAAGAGGAGGAGGAGGAGGGGGAGGGTGTGGTCCCCATCGTCGGTGTCATCGGGGTTGGGATGCAGTCCGCAGCATCTCTAAATTAAGAAAAATGTTGCGTACGTTCTATGTATTGATTGCCTCCTGGTGAGACTAGCAGCTTATCATAGACTTTGATATACTGTTTCACCATAATGTTCTCATGTGGGGTCAAAAGGGTTGGCAGGAAACGTGATACTCACATGACTATGTAGCAATTATAACCTAGCTGGTCAGACATGCAGCTATAAGCATATTTTCGGCCAATCTGCCAACTAGGCCTTCAAAATTTTTTCGTTGCCAGGTGTATTTCCTCTTTCAGTGAAATATAATCTTTGATGATTCTACTATACCTAAATGCACACACCAAGTCACATGACAAAATCCATATCAGTACTGCAGGTCGTATCAACTGCAGCACACAGCTCGAGATCACTATGCAAAACTATTGACTTCAGAAGAGTTAGAGTGGGTGGGCAAAAGCCTTGCGCTGCCATGGCTAGCTAAAATTGGATTCAAGGCATGTACATTATTACCTAGCTCTATCACACGACATCACTCGTTTGCTGCCTTTAGCATTGTCACTCACGCTACGCACTCGTAACAATACCATGGCAACAAACCCGTGATATTTTGCTTTAATAATTTTAGGGAAGTCAGTTGCTATATCATTAATGATGTCCTTGGTAAAGGAATGCTTTCACATAGCGTGGGTCACTTTGTGGTATTCATCCATTGAACTTCTTGTAACGCTGCACCCAAAATCCACCACAGATAAAACATGCCTGTGACATTTGCAGTACATTTTGCAACACCCTACTGTGGCTAGGGGTGTGGCTAGGGGTGTGGCTAGGGGTGGGGTTGTTAATTGCCAGAGTTACTAAGACATCCGTATTTGAGGTTCCATGTAAAGTAGGGAATGTATGGGTGGATTAGAGTTTTTAAAAAGTATACAAATTGTGGATACTACATGTCACGATAGCCTGTAGCGCAACGATGTAAGGCTCCCTACCTCCTTTCTGCCTCAAGATCGATGTCAGAGCACTTGGGGTAGTCACCTCCGGTCTCATCATTCGCAACACCTGAGGAGGGGGAGATCGAGAGTATGCAGCAGCAGCAGGCGAAGTGACTGTTGGAGAATCTAATGATGGCTACCACGTAGGAACCAAATCTTCCTAAAACACTTTTGGCAGCTATATCGTATACTATGCACTACAGTCCTTTTCACGGGTGCAATTAGCCTGGTCCCCCGGCGCGGAAAAGTCGAAAGAGCTTTCGTCTTTTCTGCGCCGGGGGACCAGGCCAGGGTGCAATGTGAAGATGACTGCACAGAAGCAGCCGAAATAGCCAGCAATCAAATGGATCACAAAAGTAAGAATTTTATTGCTTCATGTTGTAATTCACTCACATATCTTAATAGACATCAGAGGCAGAACATGATTGTTGCTGTTGCTCTCAATTGCGAATTCAGTGGGAACTGCACGCCTTTCAGAATTGTAGTAACTGAGAGTGGATTCAACACGGCGAAGGTAAGGTTGATAGCGTGCAATGTCAACAGGGCGCAGGAACCATCCCAGGACATCCCCTGGCACAAACGGCAGCAGTGTATCAGGTACGCTCTCATAGACGGTAACATTGCCTTGCACTTGGACGGGACAGTTATCAAAGTCTCTACTGCCATTTCTGTCATAGTTTACTGAAGATCCTGGAGTCTGCTGCCACGTAAAGAGTACTGGTCTACCATTTCTATCTTCATTTCCTGGTACTTCAAAAGCGACTACTCTCCACTTGTAGATACTGCCAGTGCAGTTGAAGACCAGAGAGGGGAATAGCCAAGACTGTTGGAAAGAAGGCTCGATCAGTTCACTTTGACTCTGTGCCATATTAGCAGCAGAGAGCAGTTCACTTTCAGTGTGCAATTCCCGAAGACACTGGCTGTAGCCTGTTGGGAGGGAAGGAAGGGAGGGAGAGAGGGAGAGAGGGAGAGAGGGAGAGAGGAGGGAGGAGGGAGGGAGGGAGGGAGGGAGGGAGGGTAACCGTGTAGGTTCTGATGTCTTGGGTGAGGCCTCAGTATAATGTACACTACTCGGCCAAGCTCAAGTGGGAGTGCATTCCATCAGGTAGGAACATGCACACACATCTCCAGAGAATGTCCTCTACAAATCATTTGTAAAGCTAGCTATATATAATGTCTACGAGAACCACACCTGGAGTATACTTTAAAGGGTAATGAGTAACAGAGCCACTTGAAATGGGGTATAATCATGTTGTGTATCATAGCTGTAATATCACTCCCCCACGTAAGCCACACACACACAACAGAAGAACGGGTGTTTCTCATTATGTACTTCTCTCTGCTGTTTATCACAAAGCTATAATATGTCTGAAAGCTTGCAGTGCCAAAAATGGAATGCTGCCAAATCCAAATAAACCAAGCAGCTGTGCTTTCCCTTCCTAGTTTAGGCCCCAGTTTTAGGACAATTACCATCGTGGGAACTACAACATCATGCACTCTCTTTGGCAGATCGTGCCGGGCAATAACCCCCTGCTGGACCTCAGGCAGCCTAGCAGTCATCTCGACAAGTTTGAGTCTGGCGTGTTTCGATATTCAATGTGCATTAGCGATACAAACGATCGTTAGTAACAGTGTGGTTTGGGGTGTGGCTTTCAACTCAACAGAGCACGTACTTTCCGTACTTTTCTTCATAAGCAGCATTCATCCTAATACACAATGATCTAGGCCGCTTATCGCTCCCCTACATTCGTTACTCATTACTCATACAGCACCCCTCCCCTAGCCTCGCTCCCAGGCTCTAGCTCAAAGACTGATATCATTTTCTGCGCGGTTCAACTTACTTAAGTATGTGTAGGAGGGAACTGACTGAAATACGGCTGCATTTCTCTACCTTTTACCGGTGAAACTACTTCAGTGCTCAGTCTGTGGCACCACCAGGGCCCTAAAGATTAGCTACAAGAAGTATTGATTCACTGCCTTTCCTGAGTCGGTGTCTGAGAACTACAACTGTGCTCACCTGCGCACAATCAAGTCCTTTCTACCCCCTTTATACCTGAATGTTACTCACGTAAGAAAAACTCCCCCCTGTTTAATATACATATATGGGAGGCCCTGGGGGCGAGGCTACCCCTCCCAAGTATAACAAATAAAACAATTGTGTAATTGGTAGTCTTGCTTGCCCTTAGAGCTCGACTCAGCCCCAAGAGATAGATGCTTGTGGCGGGGACAAGATAGCGATCTGGGAAGTCAGACTAGGTTGGGGGGGGGGAGGGGGCAGAGGGACTGCCAAGAAGAGGCAAAGACAAGTGTTTGGCCTTCTTACCTCGGCTCCAGAGGGAAAGAAGTAGTAGGAACACAACAGGAAACATTCTCGGAACTGATGCCGTCATAGTCTCCATACCAAGTGACTCAGTGCTCAGGTATTAGCTAAGTAAGGGTAGTTAGTCCTCAGGGTTGGCCAGTGATCATCAGACCTGTGCAGGGATGGTGGCAGTAACAGTGAACACACAAGTAACAAATAATTGGCTGCAATGGCTGATAATAAGGAGGGGGGGGTCTTGAATAGGTGGATTGTTTGGATGACGGAGGGGAGGCTGGGCAATCGAGGTTGAGTTTCCAGCTTGGGAGCTGAAGTTATAGGTATGGACAGTTACTGGAGCGGCTCATTACCCTGGCAATGTCCCCGATCAGGGGCACAAAGTGGCCATCTGCATTTCCATGTGTTTTAACAGCAGAATCGACTTTTGAGTTTACAAAATCTTCCTCATTCTAAAAATTACAATTCTTGTAATTTACAGGAACAAAATTCCCAAATCAAAAACAGTCTGATAGCCTGGGATCAAAGTGGCCAAATCCAAATTTAAAGTCTGCTGTAGCAGAAATCTAAAATCTAATTTCTGCTGTAGCAGAAGTCTAAAATCTAAATTGTGACCTCTAAATTGTGATAACAACCCTCATCACTGGCAAACTTGTAAGGATAAGAAGCACTCAATAATATGTGTATTGCTGTTGTAGCACTTACACCATGTATCCAAAAATGTGGCATACAAAATATGCAAAGCCCTGCAGACTTAAAACACAACAAAGGAGTTCACACTAATTAACCCTCAAGTTCTTCAGTAATTAAAACAAATAGGAGTATAGCCCTTTCAAGTGAAATAGAGTCCCAGTCTCTGCACAAACACTTCTCTCTCTTCCATAAACTGCCTGTAATGGATCCCGGCCGAATGGTCCAGGGTCAGTCAGCCGACCACCCTGCTGTATTCAGCAGCTGCATCTGCAACTGTTGGTACGTCAAAAGGATGAACAACTGTGGTACCATTTCTCTGAGATTGGGGATACCGCGAAGAGGAAGACGGTGGGCATTCCAGGAACCAATCATCCGGTTCATCCCTATCTCAGCTAGTCTTCCCAATATAGTGGATACACAGAATTTTGTGGTATCAGATTGCATATCGACTATGCCTCGGTTGTCCATACTAGCAATGGCTCTCTTCAGTGGATAAGTAACATGAGTAGCTATTCAGTTCTACCCATATTCGCTCTATGACATGGTTTTGCCTTGAAGTGGTATTCTAATCACTTAGAATTACTAGAGTGCCCTCTGGGAG
Source organism: Phakellia ventilabrum (assembly GCA_963921505.1). NCBI lineage: Eukaryota > Metazoa > Porifera > Demospongiae > Axinellida > Axinellidae > Phakellia > Phakellia ventilabrum. Next base: position 8,459,245 of record OY997379.1, on the reverse strand, counting down.
GTAAGTGGCTTCAGTACAACCATTACTGACCTCTGGCTCTGCCTTAGTCAATAAGCAGGATTTGCTTCAACTAATCAGTGTGTAATAACCTAGTTTCTTGGTCTAATAATTAAATTATGTTACTTGGCTATCACTGGTAGACTTGGCCACTTTGTGCCCATAACCAAAAAGCATTTTAACTGCTAAGGACCTAGCTGGTTGACTTGGCCACTTTGTACCCATGACCAAAAAGCATTTTTCAGATTGTACAAAGACCTAGCTGGTTGACTTGGCCACTTTGTACCCATCACCTAAAATCAAATTTCATATCCAAGACTGAGATGGCCGCTGTGGTCCCTTGGATGGATTAGTAATGTATATAAAATTAGAAAGGCACAAAATAGATTTCACTTTACGCTCATAGATCTGATTTCAGGATTCTACTTTCTGCATGTAAAACACATGGAAATGCAGATGGCCACTTTGTGCCCCTGATCGTCCCCCCTCAGCCTCCATCCATGCCACAGCCTATGAAATGTATGGAGTCCTTGCAATAAAAGTATACAGCTAAGTACTCTCATCCACGTTTAGCCCACTTTCCTCTAATGTGATGAAGCATCCTAGCTCCTCTTTGAGCTATAACTAAGGCAGACTAGTATGCTATGTGATGAAGCATCCTAGCTCCTCTTTGAGCTATAACTAAGGCAGACTAGTATGCTACATGTATAAGTTCAGTCAGCTGATGCTGGATTAGTGGTGGCTTTGAAGTGGGGAGGGGTGCAACCTTGCAACTGCCATCATGCCCTACAACTCAGCAGGCACAGCATCACTTCCACTGGGAAATCTATGACCCCTCAATGACCTAGGGGCATTGTTTCCACCTCATTCTGCTAATAGGATGCAGTACATGTCTTATCCCAGGAACAAGGAAATTGAAGTGTGACCCACAACATACAGTTCTCCAAGCTTACAGAGTACAACGTTTTGAATTTAGAGGTTACAACCACTCTACCATGCCCAAATACGTATACAAACATCAGAGAAATGGTTTTGGCAGGTTTTCCACCCCCCCCATATTAGCCAATCAGAAGCATCATGTGGATTTGTGGGGAAAATTGGCAAAAATTGAACAAAAGTGGTAATATCTTGGGAGATAAGATTTTAAATTTAGGTTAAAGCTAGGTTAGCACAAGCTTGACCTCAGGCTGACATGTTTTGACATCACTCCACAATAATTGCTAAAATTACTACCTTAAGCGAAAACCCCATTCAAAACATGAACTTTGGTCTCTTGTGTTGATTGATTGAGGTGTCTTGTTGAAGCCATAGAATTCGGTAACTTTTACTAATTGAATTAACACATTCACCATCATTATTATAGTAAAGGTCTTTTATAATAACACCCATGCAGGTCTCCCCACGGGAGCTTTTTTTTTTTACAGCTATGAAAAAAATGCCACATTTTTTCCCCACGGCTGTGAGGGGAGGCCTGGGTATGAGGCTAAGTGTTATGCATGTACATGTAGATGTAGGCTTGTTTGTGTAAACTCAACAAGGCTAGGTTAGCTGGCAGATAGAGTGATTGTCGCTCTCTGAAGTACAGACACCTTGTTTATAAGCTCGTTTAATTTACAACTTCTGAACCAAACTCCATTGTAAATGTGACTACGTAACCCATTTGACCCCTGCAATAAAGACACATCAGTAATCAGCACCTTGGAGCTGGTCCGTTGGAGGTGGTCTCAAGGATGTCTATAATCATGAAATTGAGAAGGTTGACATAATTAAATGTACAATCCCACTAATAAAGTTACAATATCAGGGGAATGATGGTCAGCTTTGTAGCCAGCTGTTCACAGTCCAGCCGAGCGGGAAGCGTAATCATGTTGCATTGAGACTTGCGTACGTATGTATGTACATGTATGTCAGGGCCGGCGCAAGCGGTCCGGCTGGTCTGGTTTTGGCCGGACCAATATTTCGCCGACTGAGGGGCGTGTCCAGACACACCCCTAGTTTTTACAATATTGCAATGCGTATAGTAGACTCGTGCGAAAGCCTGTGAATTTTATTACACATTACATTATTTAAAAGGCTTTTTCCTCTCACTTTCACTGTATTCTGATACAAAATCTCGTGTTTTAAAGGGTGTACATTTTGAAAATTTCCTGTTCCTGTGTGCATGGCATTGCTGCACGTAAGAGTACTGCACTACGATGGAATCGGTAGTAGAGAGGCGGCAATAAGTAGGGAGGCTACGTGCGCACCAAAACAGAAGTAGTAGTAGCGAGGAGAGAAGAGAACATCAGCGGGAGGTTCATTGACAGCGGGTAAGGCTGATTCGGCAGCAGGAAAGTGATGACTGCCGTTCTCAAAGCCTCGGACTGGCTGAATGGTCAGCTCAGCAGCGCATTTAATGCAACTCGATTCCTGTGAGGCTCTCTGCATGGAATAGCATGTATGCATTAGTACTAAGTCACAAACAGAGGGAAGGGGTAAACCACTCATCAGCGAATACTTCAACAGTAGGTGCATTGCATGTATTTGACAAACACAAAATGGCATATCACAAACAGAACACGATCTACTACTTAGCAAATACCTCAACAGCAGACAAAGTTTCTGCAACATAGGAGGATCTTGCACTTTGTACCCTCCTTACAGGCACCCTCCCTTACAGCGTTACAGTCACAATAGCATAGCGCAGAAATGGAGACTGTCCTCCCACCACCAAACTTCTGCCTTGTTTATCAGAAAGCATACCACACATTTCACAGGGGAGTGTAGTCACAGGTTGTTACATACATGTGGCTTGAGTTAGTCGTCTAAAATCCATTCCGTTAACCAATACTAAGTTGTAATATTGACATCTGCATTACTGATAGGTAAATTTCATGAGGCACACTCCTTCTCAATGCACCATTGTCAAGACATCCTACCATACAGCTTTGTATTCTGCTGGGAAGGGACTTGTAAGGATTCAGTAATGTCTGTCCAGACAGGAATGGTTCAGTGTTTCCTCCTAACCTTGTGCCCAAGGGCAGTGAACTTTGCAGTCCATTACTGTGAGATAAAATCTGGGAAGGGGGCCTGGTACAAAGGTAGCAACTCCTATCAGCACTGAATTCGGAACAGGGGGTAATGAGAAACACCCACAACTTGAGTTGTGACAGGAACAGTTCCTAGACGTTGCCAACAGCTGAACACACCAAGGATCTACCCAATTTCCTGCCTGTCCAGGCAGTGCTTTTGCATAGCTAAGTGTACAAGTATATTATTAGTCTCGCTCCCAGACCTAATCAACCCAGCACCGTGATCGCTTGCAGTATCCGACTTTTCCGACGGAGCGTGTGTAGAGGGTCTGGGAATGAGACTAGCATATTATATGCACGGACCGCAATGTAGTTCAACGACTAGACTAGCTACTTCCCCAAACAGTGCACACTAAAAATAATACTAAGCTAGTCTAGTTACAGCTCTCAAGTCGGGTGTTCGAAAATACATGCAACTGTTCTGAAGGAACGTTATTGCCTTGCTGACGGAAAATGCACAGTGCTATTTGGACAAAATTTAACCTGAATATTAAATATAGTTCTTGTGCAGTTTACCGACGTTCATCCAGAAATTATTCTGCTGTCACTGGAGCTGAAGATGTTACGCTATACATGATGCGTTATCCTTGACCCCGGGCCCCGCCCTCCACCCTTCTTTAGCAGACATGTTTAATATTTTTGACACACTTGGCCACAAAATGAGTCTCATAGTACAAACATCTTCAAGTTTGAAACACAACAGTGTTTCTGATTGATGGATGAACCAGGTTTGGAAGAGGCTTACAAATTGAATTGCAAACACATACTTGAATGCGAATACTGCTGCAAATTGAATTTAGCTACAGGCATAATGGCTTGATTCCTGTGAAGCTGCACTACGTGTACAGCTCCGAGACGACGGGAGGCTTTTTAATAATTATATGTTGGCACAATTGGGAAATTAACTCGAAGCCATTTAGCTCTCCTCTTTGCAGTGCGGGGAATGTTCCACAATACACACACACACACACACACACACAAATTCACTCACCAACTGTGCAGTACAGGCAGGCAGCTATTAATTTCTGTACTCAATGATCGCACGGTCTGGCAAAAACAAAACCGATTAGAACTTCGCTAGCGCGCCTTTTGACTGGTTAGTGCGGCTTCGGCATTAATAATAAATTACTACGCATGTGGGTACATTAACGTTATAACTCTCGCTTCCGGCCTTTGAGGAAGTGCATGGCATAATAAGGAAACGGATGGACATGAATATGCATGAATATGTGACATGAAATTTCAGTATACAAAGTGAAAAAATCAATATACAGAACAGGTGCATGTAGTCTGAATGCTATATTGCACCACTGTGTAAAAATTAATGTTTCAGTTTTACTAGCATTGTTATATTATTAGAGTTTCGATGCCTCCTGCAGTGTGTCATGCTGGCGCTCGGCGTCCTTGGAGTAAGGGGGAGGGGGGTCCCTTGATGGTAGCTGGCCGTTCCAGGGCAGGACTGTTTCGTACACAGGAGACGTTGGCTTCGATATCTCATAGGGGCTGGGGCTGGGGCTGCTGGGCTGGATGGCTAGCTTCATGTCCAGAGCCACGGGAGGGTGGTTGCCTGAGAGAAGAGAAAGTCAGCTACTGTGAGTGGAGGATCCAACATGTATACATTACCATGTTTAGTAGGAGGGACAAACAAAATTAGTTCTTTTTGTCTACGGCTGTCCTCTTGTGCAAATATGACTTAGACTCTAATTCTACTGTATAATTAGGTGCTTAAAGTATGGAGTTTACAAATCAGATTTGTACATTTTAGTGGAGTGGAGATTAGGAATAAGGCTCGGTACTAGTCCCCTGAGTACAGTACAACTTCTGGATGTTGACAATTCCCTGCTGGCTTCTTTTTCCATTTTTACATCAATGATGGCAAAAACCGGCTCCTCAACAACACTTTTCATTTTCAAGATGAAAATAAGCAAGCAGCATGTACATGTACATGTGTCTCTAATCCCCTCCACCACCTACAATCTCATTTTCACTGATAGAGCCACAGACCAGCGCTAGTGTAAACCTTCAGCTCCACTCCCTAGCTTTGATTGTACGTGTAATTATGCATTGTGCAGAGGAGCCTGGACGTGAGGCTGAACTATTTCATCTTCCATTTATAGTGCCGCAAAGCTTTCTTTTAACAACAAATTTGGGTTAGTAGTCGTATGCACATGTATGCTGACTACGTGCGGTGATATTAGTAATGCAGCAGTGATGGCTAAAGTTAAAAGAGTGACTACATTGAGAATTTGGATCGTAGGCAACGGAAGCAGGCGGGGGTGTGGGGGGCACACGCTCCTCTGGATTTTTGGAGGAGAGGACACAGGGGGGCACCGTTCACAAGAGTACTCTTCAACACTACCTACAATATTTTCGCTGTCTAGGCAACACAAAACTATGCTAGCTTGATGTGGCTTGGCTCACAATTGGCTCAGGTTGACGTAATCGGAGTGCTATATTATCCATGATGTAATTGTGTGCACATAAATGCACGACGCTGGTTAACTTCAGAGAGGTAGGCCCGGTTCTGTGAAGGAAAGCAAGCGCCTCATCCGTAAACTTACCGCCATAAGCGATTCTCTTTCCTCCTGTCTTTCTGTAATGTGTACAGCAGAGGAGGGTGAGGACGAGGGCCACGGTGAGTACCACAACCACGGCCACCAGAGGCACTGATATTGCTATCACCAGCTCCTTCGTAGACAGGGGTCCGCTGGCGTTGTCATCGGGTTCTCCACAGGCAGGGTCGGGCACACCTGTAAAAGATCAATGTCATCGTCGATCAACATCACATACTCGCTTAGCCTATGTAGATACAGGCGCTTCCGAATTTCTATGGTAAGACAGCTACCATAATCCTAGCGGATAAAAAATAACAGGTAGTTTTGCTATTCTTGACTGGTTAGAAAGCCTTTCCAGTTGTAGAAAGTATAAAATCAGACGGTTTCTAGTTCTTCCGCTTACTATACCTGTATACTGCCTCCGTACTACTCCTCGCCATGTGACTGAGTTCGTTCGCGGACACGTTTACTGGCCCTGTTCCGTAAATTCTCGCGCATGCGCAAACAGTGTGTACCAGGCTCTACTCTCCCCTCCACTAGAGCCTGGGAACGAGGCTAATACTCGCTTAGCCTCCCTGGAAAGACGAAACACTACAATAAGAATACCTATAGCAGTGATCAGGTAACATATACACACACACACACATACACAAACACATACACACTACAATAAGAATACCTATAGCAGTGATCAGGTAACATATACACACACACACACATACACAAACACATACACACAGACACACACACACATACACACACACACACTACAATAAGAATACCTACAGTCAGTGATCAGGTAACATATACACACACACACGCATACACACACACATACACACAGACACACACACACACACATACACACACACACACATTACAATAAGAATACCTACAGCAGTGATCAGGTAACATAATATACCATACACACACACACACACACACACACACACACACACACTAGAGGAGGTTGTAAGGTCACACCGAGGCCGGTCACTGGGGCTGGGTGGGATGGGTGTCACTTCAGGGTCTTCTCCACAGACAGGGTAGTCTTCGCTGGGGTCGGATTCCGACACACCTGTAAAAGATCACCGTCAGCATTGATCTACATGCATGTACATGTGCATGTAGGGACAGCCTCAAAATCATACACTACAGTTCAAAGAGTATCACAGATTCTGCATACCTTCTATATTAGGAAGGCTCCGGTATGAACTATTGGCTACATGCACACACACACACACACACACACACACACACACACACACACACACACACACACACACACACACACACACACACACACACACACACACACACACACACACACACACACACACACACACACACACACACACACACACACACACACACACACACACACACACACACACACACACACACACACACACACACACACACACACACACACACACACACACACACACACACACACACACACACACACACACACACACACACAGCTATATAGCTAATAGTACAGAGGAGGTTTTTGCAATGTTAATCTCCCCAACCTTTGAATGTGGGGGAAGTCTGGGTTCATGCACCCCATTCAAGAAATTTGGCTCCACTCCAGTAGATTGCTTTGCAAGGAATTACACGAATAGCTAGAAACGTATGCTCTGTGCCTGGCTACATGGAAGTCTTGCACCAGGGGGGAGTCGGACAAGCCTCGTGTGCACATGCAGGTAATTCCATTCCACTGTCACGTGCAAACAAAATACGGAGTTATGCAACTAAGGTACGAAGTTAGCTAGAAAGAAACTGCTGTAACTCACTACAATAGCGGGGCTCAACGGGGCTCAATCCATGGGTTTACTTACATGTACCTTCCAATGGCAAGTCCTGAGATGCAGGAGAGGAGTTAAATTCCAGCACGTACATGTATAACGGTGAGCGTGGCATGCCAGGTTCAGAATGTATGCCCATGCCGTGCCTTACCGTCAGAAATAGACTCAGGCTGCTCCTAGAGACGGTTTCCTCGGCTTTGAGCCACTATCACGTCGACATCAAACACAAATAAAGCTCTTCAGGAGAGTTAGCGGTGCAGCTAGTGTACTGGTGCTGACTTGCGCACGTGACCTTGTCCCACCCCCCCTGGTCTTGCAAAACAATACTTGCCGAGTTGCTATTTGTGTTCACTAGAAGGTGTGACACACGCCATATCTCCTCTGCTACCCCTTCGCTAGCTACCAGACTCACATATGTCAAGAGCTACCAAAGGCACCAGACGATCAGTTCTTGCCGGAGATGTTCTGAAGGAATCTCCCGCTGGTGACCCAGCTCTCCTATTGTAGTGGCTCAGAGGAGCGCCAGCATCACTCTCCCTCAGGTAGGGGACAAAGCTAGCAATTGGTTCTCGTACAAAGAGGATTCCCAGGACATCTCCGGGCTGAAACTCTATCGGACTGCTGGGATGTCCCTCGTAAATGGCACTTCCGTTAGACGACATCGGCAGATCCGTAAGATTGTTTCTACTCAAACCCTCGCCAGCTACTCTGTTATACCGATTGCTGTTTGACTCGGATCTCCGCCAAATGATGACCTGCGGCGTTCCACCCCCGTTAGATATTCTCTGTACTGCTATTCTCCAGCCAGTGATGTTACCATGGCAACCAAAGCTGAGGGCCGGAAAGACCCGGAGCTGCTCAAAACGGACTTGAAGGCTGGCCTCACTCTCGGCTACCAATTGTGTCAGATCAGCAGCCTCAAGAAATCCCTCAAGGCCATCACAGGATCCTGTAGGTATAGACAAGAAATTTTGGTTCGTAATTATACTTTTAACACAGATTGGGTTGTTCCGCTACTAACGCTACCTTGTAACCGGCAGTTGACCAATCAGATGCGGATTTTACATTTCGCGCCGATAGTTAGCCTGGGGGCATGCTAGCCGTGCAAAAGAGCGATATCCGTGCAAAAAGGTGAATTCCGCTTCCTATAGTGAGTAACCATGCAATTTGACAGTAATACGTATGTTTCTTTGTGTGTCTATAGTACAGTGCCTGTAATACCTATATGATTAAGTAAGAAACCACTCTTCCCAAAGTTTTTTAATAAAAAAGTGTTTATTATTCCAGCAATGAGCCATATCATGGGTGTGTACAGATACAGTAACATAAATTATTCAATCTGTGCAGCGTGTGGCATAGTCCTTGGAAGGAAATACCCTAGATTAAGGAAGGAAGCTCCAAGTGCTGGAAAAGACAGATGGCCTGCATGGTTGTGGTGACACTCATCAGGTCAGGTGAAGAACTTTCAGCTTCTGAGTTCATGTGTTGTTGTAGTGGCTGAATCTGAATGGCTTTATTATGGCTGTCAGTTTTGAGGGGGAAAGTTCGTTCGGTAGCATCATCAAGTGGTATACTACCTGACAGTCTTCGTTGTTTTTGGACAGACATGTTTGTTTTGGACAGGATCATACAATAATTATAATATAAACAATGCCATCATGTGTTTGCCAGGCAGAGTGGTTAGACAAATTATTGTGGTCTATAGTATAGCCAGGCTCCACTCTTTTCTGTTGTTGTTTTTTTGCACGTAACCACATGCGATATACTCCCAGTCTTTTTTTTAAGCATGTACCTACTACATGCGAAAAAAAGCTGGGAGTGCTTTTGCATGTACTAACTACATGCAAAAAAAAGCTGGGAGTGGAAACTGGGAATTCGAACGAGGTTAGTGTATTTATAGTGTGTATCACAAAACAACAGCAATGTAGTAATTTCCTTTACTGGAAGGCTCAGAGCACAAATTGCGACCCTTTACTGGAAGGCTCAGAGCACAAATTGTGACCCACCTCCATAGATGAGGGACAAAAAAAGCAATATCGCTGGCCAAGTGATCTTCATGCTTGACTGAAAGTGACGTCAGTTGTAGCAACAGTGATTTCACCGTCAGGTTGCTGTCAGCAATATTCCACTCTGTTGAAACATCATTGCAATAAAAGTACATTGTCATTAATTTTCTGCTCTGAGTATGTACAAAATTTAATACTTGTTTGTTATGGAATATGAATAATAAAACATCACAGTATCCACTTGACAATAAAGAATTGCGGTTAGCTGGAGGAGTTTAATTTGGCGGCTATCCGACACCAGGTGATTACTGTTCTGCGCCCACCTTGTAATAACAATACCAGACTTCAAAGGTTTTAGCGCTCACGTTTATCGGTCACACCTTCGATAATGCACGCAGCAATAGGATCATTGGAGACATGCGCGACTGCAGTGCACCTTTCAAGTCTTGAAGTAGTTCGGCGCGTAAACTCTAAATCACGAGCTGCAGAAATTTATATCTTCCTAGATCGTACGCAAGCCAGTGCATGATTTTCTCAGTATCACTTCTCCACTAACGCTCTGGCCCCATATCCATAGAGAATATACATCTCCTAGGAGGTATATTATCTATGGTATACCATTAAAACCCCATGCACTGCTACCATAGTTTTTAATATGCCGCTACATGTAAAAATTATGTCATACGCTTGCTGTGCACACCATGTACCACATACAATAGAAGTACATTATTTTGAAGCAGATAGTACTGCGATTACTTACCAGAGAAATTCCTAGTCAGCAAAATATTTACGCTTCGCTTCTTCCGACGTAGCCGTCGTTTGCTTCACTACACACAGGTTTACGCTATCTAAGGCTTCACAGTTTAATTACTGCCCTTTTAGATCGACATCAAAGGCCGCGGCAGCGTATCATACAGGCTAATGAATGTGGCCATGAGAGAATGTAGTCGCGTGCCCAGACCCCGCCCCTGGCTTCGGAAAACCTTTAAAGGGAGGAGTACGAGTGGTACCGTATATACCACAAATAGAATACGTACGCTGCGGTGCGGTCATTAGGCGCGAAAGTATTTCACTAAGTAAGCATGCAGGCGTGCGCTGTATCGCGAAAGTTTTTCACCAACATTTCTCCCTGGAAATAAATTCTCGCGAGCTAGACCACGTTCTGTAAAATAATATGCATGCAGTATACAAATGACTTGTCAGTGTGGGGGTACTGCTCGGAGTCGCCGCAATATTGGCGATTTGGCAGGGGAACAGCTAACTGTGCTCTCCGAAACAATAGACTCGGTAGTGTCCAGGGCCGCCCTCTGAATGGCATTATAGTCATACTGGGATTGGGACTGTGATGCCTCAACCTCATCATGGATCAGGTTGATTTCTTCCGGCTGAGACAGCGGTTCTCTCCGATGTCGCAACCTTCTTCTGCTGTCATGGCAATAGCCTTCTTGCTCAGGATCTGACGGGGACGGGCTGTCGTCCGGATCGCTGGCAATGAGGTAATTGATTCCGGGTTTCCGCTTCCGAAGCGTCGCTCTTACCGTCGACGAAACACGATCATCATCACCACTGCTCCGTAGCGTAAACCTCTTTCTTCCTCCCATGGCTGTTTCCTTGGTGGATCCAGCCGTGTCCGAGAGCCATGGTCGTGGACTGATAGCTCGCTTCTTTCTCCTTCCCTTGGTATGGGGCTGAATCTTCTTACCGCGCTTCTTGTAATCCTGTGGGACGGACCTTGCTGGGTCTCTCCTCAGCTTCATACGTGTCTGAACTCCGAGGGGGTCCGGGTACTCGTCAGACGCTGTTTCCTCCTCTTTTTCGTCAAACTCAACACTGCCTGCTGTCTGCACAATCCTGAGATTCAACGACGCGCTGTGTGGGGTGGAGCCATTTGGATGAGAATCATCGTTAGACGGCTCTATGGTGTCCAACCAAGATTTGTGAGTTTCAGCTACTGGTGGGGACGATCCACCGAGTCGCCGCCTTTTTCTCTTCTGACGGACTTTCGCTGCTGCCTCAGATCCAGAGCTGCTGAAGACGTTGAGGTTCTGAGCTCTTAGCTTTCTCTTCATAAGGATGCTCTTCTTGTTATTGCAGACATCATATTCTGAGGTGCTTGAAGATGGAGAATGGCTGCTTTGAATAACAGCTGCAAAGAACTTTCCAGATCTCAGTCTCTTCAAATTAGTATCCTGCGCAATGCTGGTAGGAGGCTGTGTGGGAATGGCCTGCAGCGTCTCTGCATCGGGCAACTCATCAGACGTCACGCTTGATCTCTCAGCCCAGATATTCTGAGGTTCTGCCTCAGTGCTCTTGGCATTAACATCACTGCTTGTGGTGGACCGGCAAGCTCTCAGTCGGGTAGTGGGAACACTGGAGTCGATAGTATGGTAACGTTCATCGGGCTTTGATATCGAGTGATCAGAATCTTGGCTTGTATCAGTCAAACGTGCTGCCCCTCGCACACCCCTTTTCCTGCTAAGGTCCGAGAGCTGCTTCTTCTCTGCTGCGTGCACTACAGGAGGGGTTCTGAAAGCCACCTTTCTTCTGGGACGACTCCTCAGTACGTCAACACTATGAAGCATCTTAGATGGAGATTGAGTGTCAGAGGGTTTGGGCAGTGGACTCGATCGAGGGGCCATCACTGGGTCCTCGTCACTCAAGCCTGCAATCACTAGACGATGCTCATCCTCTGTGGTATCGGTTTCCATAACCTGGAATGGGCTGCCGACGGGAGTCCTGACCGCAGTCAGGAACGGACTGCTGACTGGACTGCTGACTTGGTACGGGCTGCTGACATGACTGCTGACCTGGAACGGGCTGCTGACATGACTGCTGACCTGGAACAGGCTGCTGACAGGACTGGCAGCCATTTCCAGTAGATTTCTATCAGTTTCTGAAAGCGTCTCTTCATCTACATGTACGGCTGCTGGTTGGACTTCATCCGCAATCGAAATTTGTTGCCTAGTCAATTGTAAATCTCTCGGCACTGGAAGCTTCTCCACTGCAATCGAAAACTGTTTAATGGGAGTTGTGGTGAGAGCTGTTTTTACCGGCTTCACAATAGAAGCGTCAGCATTGGGTGTTCCCACGGCCAAGCCATCATCCCCACCGGTACACAGCGTTCCAGTCCTGCTTGCCTGGGGTGGGGAAGTCGAGAGGGGACTCTCCGACCTCCAGGAGGGACTGCTGACCGACGAGTCTGGGGAAATCGTGGGTGACTCTTGGTCGAGGTTGGGGTCAAGGTCAAGCTCAGAATCAGCTGGAAGAAGGAAGAAATATGAGCAGTGTTGTTGCAGGCTGCATAAAACATAAACTGCATGCGTAAACTTAAACAAAACAGTTAGCTGAACACAGTTATATAAAGATATTGGAAATGGTTGCGGTCATGGGGATGTGTAGAATTTAACACTCACTATTAATGACTTTATTCCAGTAGGGGCACACTCTTTCCTGCTCTCTTGAAGAGGGGGCTTCTCAGTTGGCTCTTGCACAAGAAAGGAAGGCTCTCTGAATACCAACTCTCCAGAAAGAAACTTTACCGTAAAGTTTCTTTCCGAATTAAAGTTGGTATTCAGAGAGCCTTCCTTTCTTATGCAAGAGCCAACTGAGAAGCCCCTCTTCAAGAAGGAAGTAATGATTGTGGATCTTAACAAGAAGAAGGAAGTAATGATTGTGGAAAAAAGTTTCTTTCCGAATTAAAGTTGGTATTCAGAGAGCCTTCCTTTCTTATGCAAGAGCCAACTGAGAAGCCCCTCTTCAAGAAGGAAGTAATGATTGTGGATCTTAACAAGAAGAAGGAAGTAATGATTGTGGATGTTTTGCCACTGTAAACTGCTACCTCCTCTACAAAGGAGAAGACCCTGCCAATCACAGGCCAGAACAAAGCAAGCTGCGAGACTATATCCTCTTCTGCTTTGAGGAACGACAGATTGACGTTCTTCCTTCAAAAACCATTACTCGTACAGCTAGGCCTGACATTTGGTACTTATACGTTACAAGTATCCCAATGTCGTATCTGTATCTGTATCTGTTTTTGTTGCTGTTGTTGACAAAAGAGTGAATCCTTTCACTAATTATTGCCTCTTACATTGGGAAGAAAGAGTGTACCCCTTCACTGAACATTGCCTCACATACTGTACTACTACGTAGTGCGTATGAGTCACACCCTTAATGCAAGTTCAGAGATACAGTGCTTTGAACACATGGATGTGATTAAAATACGGCGACGGAATAATGTTCGTTTTCTATCCGAGACTGCCACATATGTAGTAACTGAAGCGAAGAAAAAAGAGCCGGGCTGAACGAGTGAGAGTGATTAGCATTAATTTTGGCAGTGCATAAGTGCTTAATCTCGCATCGCACACATGTGTAACCAGCATATTCCGTTTAACGCTAAAAGTAGCGGGAATTGGCTTACAATCACATGCATTTTGAATCGTCATAACAACAACACTTTCGGGCATATCTACATTTGAACTTATGTGCGTAACTGTAGCCTCCATGATAGACCTCTCTAGTATTTGCTTAACAGCCTGGGGGGAGCCTGGGCCCCGTGGAATAAATGAATGAATGGCTTTGGTCCATATATGGCATTACAGGGACCTAAGAATCCAGACTTCTCTCACCTTGAGCTGGGCTGGCTGCTGTGGGAACCACATCTTCTGCCTCTAGCTCTGTGCCTCTCTGCCACCACTGCAATGAGACAAAAGTAGCGAGCATGCTACCCAGGCTCTCTGGGAAATCTCATTCCCAGGCTCCCACTAACTACGGGGAGTCTCACTCCCAGGCTCCCATGGCCACTAACTATGGGGTCTCATTCCCAGGCTCCCACTAACAGTGGGGAGTCTCATTCTCATGATGGCAGGAACTGTGAGGGGTCTCATGCTGTCCAATAATTTTGGGGTGAGACAATTAGGCACGAAGTAAAGTTTCACAAAAATATATATGTACATGTACTTGCATGCTTGACTAAGTGTACATCTATGTGAAGCCCTTATCACCTGGTGTAAGTGTTGCCTCTAATTAAAAAAATTGAAGGCCTTACAATGAGCATAAGGGGCTATATTAATACATTATAAATGTTCTCAAGTCATGTGAGCAGGCATAATAGGCCATATGATCAGGAGCAGAGCAAAATTCAGTTTCACCAAAATGCCTTCACGTGACCCGAGAGTCTCGGGGGGGAAAACGTGATCCTCACATGACGACATTAGCAACTACTAATTAATAATTACATACCGACTCCGCCCCTAGCTGATTAAACGATGCTTATCCGTGTAGCTATACTGTAGTAGCATCCTTAGCATCGTTCTTCCGGACCTAGGCCTTGAACGTCATCGCTTTTGAGCATCGAATTTCGACGGCAGGCTGTGTACAGTGAAACTGAAGAAGTTAAGTAACTATTAATAATTGTATTTTCTAAATTTTCTCGTTGCTATGCATACCTACGTTCGGATATTTTGGTGAAACTGAATTGGTGATTTACAATGTATAAATGTGCTGGTTTCTGCCGAGTGATTAAAGAGCCTAAGGCCATTGAATGTGTCCTTCTCATACGCATTTGGAGAGCCTTGAGGCGTGTATTCCTTGAATAATGAGGCTAGCAGACACACCGCACCTGTAGAATCCTAGGTGTGGGTATCTGCGCTCTGATCCTGTCCAGATATCGTCTCAGGCTGGTCACCAGGTTACGCTGCAGCTCCATGGCCCTGGGGAGGTGGAATCAATGGCTGCTGAGCGTCAGGAATGAACTTCATTGCAGCAATACACAGTAATAGTGTCTACATGTACATGGTGGACAGCTCAAATTCTACCCCTGCGTTCAGTATACACATGTATAAGTTTCTGGGCTTTCTGAGTGTATAGGTTTCCAGAAAGTTACTATCTTTGGTGCCTCTTCATTGCTACGCAGATAAAGCAACGTATCCAGAGGCTATTGGCAAGATCCTGTGCACTAGTTATTATTGCTGTGTAATCGCAACACAACACCAACATTGGATTGATAATCTCAGACACTTCTTAACCTCACAGCAGAGATTAACATCGATTAGACGTGCACTTTTACCTGTGTCTGTGAAAAACAGAGGAAGTAATGCTACAGCGATTGCATTACAAGCAGGCCAGTAATGTTATCTCTGGGCTCGTAATACTACTGAAATATTATTACAACATCACTGGTGATCATGGACTCACTTAGGCGGGTAGAAACGGTAACTATGGTGACCACGGTCTCACCTGGACAGGTAGAAGCGGTAACTATGGTGACCACGGTCTCACCTGGGTGGGTAGAATAGGTTCCTGCGCTGGAAGTCGACACTCTTCTGATGGGAGAGGATCATTTGCTCCATTCCACCGCGGGCATAGGCATGAAGGGCAACGTTGTACTCCCGTGGAGAGGAACCAAACCTGCTGGGCTCCTCCTACAGAGGAAACATGGAATGGATTTAGGGGGAATTGTCGTCTTACATGTAATTCTCTGAGGTTAATTCTGAGGACCTACATCTAAGATTAAATTCCCTTAGACAAAACTCCGCAGGGGAGGAGAGATAAGTGCTCTCCCCTAGCTCCATGAACTCTGCACTTTATGACAGTGACGTAAATCCTCCCTTCCGTCTACCATTCAAGGCACATGTACATGCACATGTAATGTATCGGCTTCCCACTCCTAACATGAATGAAGAACTGTAGGTTACATCCCGATCTGATTACAGTGATGAAATCCAAATACACGATGGAATAGTGTTCGTTTTCTACCCGAGACGAGACTGCTACATTTAAATTTCATCTGTTTAATTTTTTGTCACAGTTCTTACATTGGATAAATGATTCTTGCAGAGCTGAGGGTCGAAGAACTTGTCGATGATTGCGTACTTCCGAGTCTTGTCGGACATGAAGTCACCGCTCAGTAGCTGGGAGAATGCTGCCTGTGTGTGTGTGTGTGTGTGTGTGTATGAGGATGGGAGGGACAGAGAGACCCTGGTAATGAGGCTACACGTAGTATACAGACAGGCACACAGACAGACAGACACACAGTGTCTTCCTCTCACCTTTGCCTTCATACTAACAGATTAATGTAGTCCTTCACACAGACAGACAGACAGACACACACACACAGTGTCCTCCCCTCACCTTCGTCTTCAGATCTACTAACAGCTCTATGTAGTCCTTCACACACAGACAGACAGACAGACAGACACACACAGTGTCCTCCCCTCACCTTCGTCTTGAGATCTACTAACAGCTCTATGTAGTCCTTCACACACAGACAGACAGACAGACAGACACACACAGTGTCCTCCCCTCACCTTCGTCTTCAGATCTACTAACAGCTCGATGTAGTCCTTCACACACAGACAGAAAGACAGACAGACACACACACACACACACACACACACACACAGTGTCCTCCCCTCACCTTTGTCTTCAGATCTACTAACAGCTCTATGTAGTCCTTCTCGGCTTCTACCCAGTCCTCCCCCTCTGCCGTGGCCTCCGGGAAGTTGGCATGGAGCTGCTCCAGGAGACTCACTGCATTTCTGTAGTGCTCTGTCTGGCTGCTTGTCACGATGGACTCCAGCGTTGCCAAGGCAACAAGGGATGGCGCTACAGGTAGGGTCCTCAGCTGGTGTGGCAGGTAGGCTGGAGGGGAGAGGTGGTCGTCAGATTCTTAAGGGGAGGGGCTGTCCTATCTGACAACAATGGTCGTGCATGGGAGACCTTTGCATGCCGTGTAGCTGCTGTTTTTTTAAGGGTTTATGATTTTTTCATAATGATCATCAGCAGACTAGCCTCGATCACAGGTTTCCAAGCTCACATACAAGGTGTAAAAAGCAGCTTTAAAAGTGAAGACTGCGTGCATGGTAATCATACTAGGCTTACATCCAATGACGTTGTCATAGCCTCGATAGCAAGCCAGCTCCAAGATGGCGGGAAGAATCCTCCTACTATCCTCCTTCCAGTCCTCAATCGTGCACTCCATGTCGACGGTACTCCAATTAGTGCGCACCAATAGCCTATAACTCGACGTTGTCGTAGCCAGTAGCTAGATCCACTGCTGCACTACTCTCACAGGCATACACTGCTTTCACTTGTCTACTTCCGAAAGAGTCTCTGCTTATGTCAGACTGTTACCGCATTTGGATGCGAACTTTGCGCAAAGAGCCATGCCACTAGATAATTATTTATGACGTCACATAATTACATTAATTAAACCCATAAGCAAATCGAGGATTTTTTTCAAGTTTAATAAATATGCTAACATATGTATAGTGGGTGGAGCAGTTAGCTCCGGGCTGTGACCAAGTGTGTTCAGGTAGAGGGTAACGTGGTTTGGCAACTGCCACGGTGGTCTCGGACAGTACGGCCTAGGATCCGTCCGTGTTCCTCCCTTGATTCCCAAAGCCTGGCACACTAAACAGACCCGATGACGATCCCTGTACCATAGCGGACAGGCGCCCGAAAGGCTGAAGGCTCGGTCAGCCGGAACGACCTGCCCGTTCACCCCTTAACGTGGCAGTGTCACATGGCCTAGGGTTCCGTTGGGAGAAGAGGGTTGCCCTTTTTTTGTTGATTTTTTTCTTACATACGGATAGCCATTGCTGGAACCACACATACGAACGCGGCTACACATACGCGCTTAGGATGGTCTGAGGACATTACAATTTTCAGGTTCCAAACGGGATGGTCGTGGTGTTGAGAGAGCACCTACTTTAATATCCGTGAGAGTAAGCTTACATCAAAACTGCTGGCCATTGAAGTTCTGATGTGTGCTGGAGAATGAACCAGCGAGTGGCAGTGCTGGGCGGGGGTATGTCTGGGTTGGCCGCAGCATGGAATCTGGCCAGGAAAGGTGGTGGCACTCAGGTGAGGCCAGGGACCAGTCACATTTCCGCTGGTATCAATTAGCAACACCCAAAATCTACTTTTCTGATTTGACTCAAGGATTTAATATTCCGTGCTGTGTCATAAATAATAGGTGATTTAGAGGGTGTACATGTAGCGACTTCAAAACACAATTTTGATGATGAAATTTGTTACATCTTAGTATGTATGTACCTGATAGGCGCAACAGTGGTTCTATTCCCCGCATTTTCAGCTCCTTCTTGTCAGTGGCCTCCATTTTGATACAGCAATGGGTCACGCCCACGGCAAAGAGCCACTGGCAGTGCATTTCGCTGCACCACCATTAGTTCTTTGCAGAGCTATGACATCATTACTTAAACGTATGTAGACGGAAGATCCACATACAGTTCTGACCTCTTCTGCCGCTGCTGGTACACTATCAGGAGCACAAGGTATATGTGTTTTTGGAATGCCTCTAGAGGCTCTAGCTATGGCGATGCAGTGATCCACAGTGCTGTCTCATTCCCAGGCTCCACTCCACATCTTTTTTTCCCGTATGAGAACATGTACGTACTTTGCAGAAAAGTTGAGGAGTGGATCACCTTCTTATCATGCAATCAGTACCCAGGTCTCCCCACTTCAGGGAAATTCAGATTAAACACAATACTGATCCAGAACAGCTAAAAGCAATCCCAGCGACTACTGTACTCGCTAAAAACTAATGATATTTTTTCTCTTGTAAGTCCCCTTAAAGTTAGTCCTGGTGGTCGCTGATATGCACTATACTGTATTAGTATATCATATCCCTTAGCTGGCACTGTAGTTAGAGAGGTGAGTGACTATGGTCTTCTCTGAGAGGGTAGCTACATATGTTTCTTCTTTCAGTGCTCTTGTCTGCTTTATTGTCAGGTGTTTCTCTTTGAGGCGGCGGAGAAGGTGGGGGGCTGGGTGCGCTCCGAGAGGACAGAGGAGGGAGCAGTGATGGAGCTTGGTCCTCGCAGCCTCAGGGTCGCTGGGGCATCAGGAAAGACAACTCTTGCACTGGTGAGTGTAGTGTAACCCGTGTATGTGTAGCCACAAATGTACACTGCACACATGTACGTAGCTACATACATACATACATGCACACATGCATACATACATACATACATACATACATACAAACATACATATGCATACATGCATACATTTGAAATCATTACTACAACCACTCCTATCCCTTACTATACATACATACATACATACATACATGCATACATACATACATACATACATACATACATACATACACACATAAATACATACATACATACAAACACGTCCAATCATGCAGATTGACCATCTTGGCCTGTCCAATGAAGTCATTCCTGTACCCCCATCCCACAAGGGTGCCAAGCGACGTCTAATTTACACCAACAAAGACGGCCTACTGGAAATTCCCTCAGGTCTCTCCTGGCTCTTCAGAGCAAAACCCCCTTTTACCCGCCCCCTCCTACCAGCAATATTGAAAGAGCCGTTCCAGAAGAAGCGTGCCGGCAGCAGTTCAGAGAATGACGAGAGTGTTCACTCCTTCATCATGAGACGAATGGGCAAAGAGGTGATAAGCATAAGCATCTGACATTCTGAAGAAAAATTACATGTATTAGCCTCCCCTCTGCTTCCATCCTCTCCTCTCTCTCCTCCCCCCTCCCCTCCCCTCCCCTCCGCTAGCTTGCAGACTACCTGATCGACCCGATGTGTCGTGGTGTGTACGCTGGCAGCGCCCACTCCCTCAGCATGCAGTCCTGCTTCTCTCTCTTCCATAACTACGAGAAGACTCACGGCTCTCTGATCAAGGGAGCACTCCTCACCAAGACACGTGAGCCTATATCTATATTTAGGTGAAGAACAGAAACAGAAGTCTCATAGAAACTGGAAGCATTGTTAGGTTAGGCCCAACCGGAAGTGCAGGGAAATTGACAATTCATGACCGGGTAAGGCTTTTATCTTTACCGCACCACGACTCTGCAATGGATGACCGTTAGCCTCGTTCCCGGGCCGTGCGTATTACGTAATGCAAGCTCGCTCGCATTACGTAATATGCACGGAGCGGGGAGCTCGCTCGCATTAAGAATACGAGGAGGCCTGGGAACGAGGCTAGATGACCGTAAGACCCACATAGGACTAAAGCACAGAGACCGGAGAAAGTGCAGATACTAGAATTTTATTGCTGCATAGAATTTAACTTTAGGACCTAGTCCACTGTTGTCATAGAGCGTTCCTCTTTGTTCTCATCACAGCTCCCCTTCCTGAGGACGCTTCCAGCTTGGTGCGACGTGCAGTGAAAGAGCGTTGGCAGATCTACACCCTGCGACGAGGCCTGGAGAGCCTCCCGGAGGCGTGGCACAGGTCCCTAGCAGAGGGCGGAGTCAACGTCTTCACGCAGCAACCGGTCAAGAGGCTCACATTCAGTGGCAGCTCAGCTAAGGTACGGTAGCAGGATAATGCCAGATGTGCTGGTGGAAGAGATTTCTGGCTTTGAATGCTCCCATTCCGTTTCTCTCCCCTGTAATCTGAGTCCAGGTCACATGCTATACCATTTGTTTGGAGAATTAGAGCAAATGGAATATTGCATTCGGATAATTAGAACATTTGGATAATTAAAACGACTATGGTATTTTACGCATTGTAGCTTTGTTCCTAGGCTCCCTATTTGTAGTACATGTATGTTCTACTGACTGCAGTGTACACATGTACTTTGCCTCACTTGCTCATGAAGCAATCAAATGACCTTCAGTCAATACACAAACCACAGACTGTTCCTTTCATAAAATACAGAGAGATACCTAGTCAACTGGGGCATTCAAGAAGGGAACAGCTGTCATTCTTTGTGGATTCTATCCCGTATGGTAATAAGCTGGAGGCCTCTACAATAGGGGGCTGTAAATAGTCTCAAGATTTTGGTGGGGTTACAGCTCACAGAGGCAGCAAAATGGGTGGAATTGGTGTCACAACAAGCTGCATACAAAGTATGACGTAGTTGTCACTACGGTTACATCACTGCCATGAACTGATATTACTTTGAGGCAGGCCCGATACCCATTTCGTAACTGGAGATGGGGCACTGGAGTGAGACTGTTGCTTTAATAGCCCTCACTCACCAGGTTGAGACTGCCGGAGGTGAGGTTCAGGAGATGGATCATGTGATCTCAGCACTACCATCACATGGTGAGCTATATATAAATGTGAATGGGTGTGGCCTAGTTCCTAGTTCACCTACGGGCTCAAGGCAGCTTGAGTGGTTGGCAAGTATCCTCATCCCCCGGCTCTCTGTGCACTAGCTAATGTAAAACACGCACATGTGGGCCTGGGAATGAGGCTAGTTGGCAAGAACAAGTACAGTTGAGATCTCCCAATACTGTAGTGTTTTAGCACCCCAACTTACAACTATTGATTGTATTTGGCTACCATGACGATTTTACCTTTACGGTTTCGGCTAAACATGGTACCTAAATCAATGCAGTAGACATACCCACAGATCACCCCAACCCCAGTTTGATATAGGATAGTCCCCGGTGTAGTAGCTGACATGGGTTTCTTCTTGCAAGCATCTCTGCTATACAGGTCTTCAGAAAAACAGTTAGCTGCGTAAATATCAAAATAGATCAAAGTACCAATAATAGTGAAACTGTCACTTATCTAGAGAAGCAGCAGCTCGGGTTTGGTATTTATCTGAATTCTATTATTTTTTGGTCTTTCTCCCTAGTTTTGGCTGGGCTACTGTCCCAAGAGCACTCCTCCATGTGTGAACAGCTGCGGTCCATTCCCTCGGTAACAGTGGGTGTGGTCTGCGTCGAGTTCACTGGAAATCCCCTTCCACCCGAGTTCAGAGAGGTAACGCTAGCTTCCTTCTAATGGGTTTGACTAACCAAAAATCTCTTCCTGTAAGCTGACCAGTGTGTGAGCTAGGAGGTACACACAACTCTCACTATTCCTCTCCTTAGCAAGAGTCCCCATGGGTTACATTAGTGGACAGTAGCCACCTTTTTGGGCCCCAGGCATATAAATATTTTGAGGGATCATATGTTCCCAGACCCCGCTATGGGGTGTGCTCTCATATGCACTGAAGTTTGGAAAAATCCTCCCACCCCCCGAGGAATTTAGGCAAGTGGTATACCGTAGAATCGGGATAGTAAGCACCCATAGAAAGTAAGCACCCTATGAATATAAGCACCCAATTGAATTACAACAACCGCATCCCGTTTATAGGCACCCACACGAAAGTAAGCACCCTACAAGAATAGGCACCCAAGCCAAAGTAGTGTAGCAACAGAGAGAGACTACAGCACTTACCAGGAAAAACAGACAACTGGAAGCTTCACAATCCTACGGAGAGCACACGAGCGAACAGCAAGCGCGCGCAGAACAGTGCGATTGATGAGTAAGGTCAATGGTGTAATAAAATTCATGAAAACTATGCATACAACATTGTTGCAGCACCGCCTTCTTCACAGTAGTTGTAGTGCTTCTTGCCAGCTGTGCACCACTGCCTGTTAGGTATTCAGTGCATTGTAATGAGCCAATCTAGAAATGAATATCTTTCCTAGAGCCAAACCCACAAGTGTAATGGTCGTACCTGTAGTACAAAAGGCAGCCACAGCAGCTATACCGCTATGCCATATATTCGCGCGATTGTAAGCACCCCATTAAAGTAGGCACCCCTGGAATGTTAGCACCCATTCCTGCCGCTAATTTTGAAAGTAAGCACTATCCCGATTCTACGGTAACCTATGGATGTTCAGAACAGCTTCCCTACATACCATTCCAGCAGTGATCCTATGCCATTCCAGCAGTGATCCTGTGCCATTCTAGCAGTGATCCTATACCATTCTAGCAGCGATCCTATACCATTCCAGACACCTGCACTTACTAGTCTGGAATGAGCTTTGATTAACTAACAGTCTTTCCCCAAGTGCTTCCCCAATACCATCTCAGATACATGTATATGCACCTGTACTGATTGTGGAGTTTGGATTGATCATTGATTTCATCTTTCATTTAAGTCACAGTCACTCCTCTCCTTCCTGCAGTCATTTGGCTACCTGGTCCCCTCCCACCAGGAGGCGAAGGTACTGGGCGTGGTCTTCGACTCTGCCACCTTCCCCCAACATGACCGCCAAGACACTCACTCTACTCGATTAACTGTGAGTGACATCATGTGGGTGTCTAAATGTCCGCTTAGTAAGGCATCAAATTACAAGTGCCATGCTGGTAAGTATATAAAGA
The DNA here is from genome assembly GCA_963921505.1 of Phakellia ventilabrum. Lineage (NCBI taxonomy): Eukaryota > Metazoa > Porifera > Demospongiae > Axinellida > Axinellidae > Phakellia > Phakellia ventilabrum. The sequence goes on along the minus strand of OY997379.1, from coordinate 8,435,699 downwards.
AATTGCTGGGGCTTCAATGTGATCTGCTGAGCGAAAACCCGTGGATTTTTACAAATTTATTAAAAATAGGGTTAGGCAAGTTGACCAGTGTAAAATAGGGTTAGGATCAGCAGGCCTTTCTCACCCAGATTTTATTTCACAGCGGTGGAGAAAAATCAGAGAGTACCCCGATTTTTCACGGCTGCGAGATAAAATCTGGGTGAGGAAGAAAGGCTTTGGTTCGAGGCTACCTGATGATGATAATAACAAGGACAACTATAAGTCCATCCATCCAGTGCCAGAATGTGCCGTGTGCGTGTACTGCATAGCGTGACTTGCTCTTCATTCGATTGGTAATCTGAGAATGAGACAGCTTCTTCCTTGCCGTAAGCAGTCTGGGAATGAGACTGGAAGAAATCCTGTTCTAATCCTGCAGGTGATGCTTGGTGGTCAGTGGTTCGAGCAGTTGTTTGGAGACCCCGACACAGTGACTGATGATGTCATAACCCAGGCTGCATTAGAGGATTTGGAAAGTCATCTGGGTATTAAGCAGCAGCCTAGTTGTGTCATCACCAGAGTACTTAAGGTGGGGAGTGTGTTTTAGATTTTGCTTCAGGTCAAGCTTCTTGGCCAGCCATTTAGAATGCATGGAGTGCAGTTATTGTGCTTTTATTGGGAGGTTACGCAGTGGACCAAAGATAGATGTATTCCTGATGGAGAGTTATTAATATGCATTTATAGCACTAATTATAAATTGTTACAGCTATTTAATTAAGGGGGTCTCTGCACCCATTGAAAGAGAATAACTTACTTATCTATAGGGGAATAATTTTCGTAGTGCCTTAATAGATGATTATCAGTTTAGGATTTGGTAATCAGAATAAAGCTGCCCTCTGACTGTGGATCTTATAAGCTCTGTTTGTGTCTGTGTACATGCTCAATACAAGCTTGAGCTCTGAGGCAGTAACAAAGGTATAGTATCTGAGGCTGTATTTCCAGTAGAAAATAAGATACTCATATTAATTATTTGATTGGTTAAGATGACCATCTGATCATTCATTTTGCAGAACTGCATCCCACAATACACCTTGGGGCACTCCAACAGACTAGGTAGGTTTAGGCTCCATTGCCTAGCTCTTGCCAGTGCAGTATCTACCAGTTTCTTTGTATGGCTAGAATATAATTTGCGCCCTCAGGCTTTGTGATTTAAAACGGATCCATCCCTTGCACTCGGGATATAACTTCTACCTAAAGAGCTAGTAAAACAACTTGCCCTGGAGTAATAAGGATTAGTTTTGTAAATCAGAATTGACTGAGGTTGATTCTTCTTTCCTCAGGCTCAATATTAGATCACATATCAGATCATAGACTGCCCTTGACTGTCGTGGGGGCATCCTACGGAGGAGTGAGTGTGAATGACTGTATACACAACGCAGCGCAAGCTACTGACTCTTTAGATCAAACTTGGTGATGTGTTCTTTGTTGTAACGCTTGTAGCTATAGATCATACCTGGGAAAACAACATGATTTTTTTTGTCAGTGCTGTGTTTCAATCAGTATTTTGATGTTCGCTTACCTTAATATTTCAAGTAAGGTGTTGTTCTACTGTATTATATAGTGCCCACATTTAATGAGACTGGAATAAGAGTGCATAACATTGTACAGAGAGTTAAAGTTGTGTGGTGGAAGTCACTATAGTCAGCTACTTTTGTACGCATGCATCTCTAAATAATAGTTAGATACCGAGACCAAGGGATCTACGGGATTTAGAAACCCGAGGGCCCGAGGCTGTAGCGCACGAGCGAAGCGAGGGCGCTACTAAGGGCCCGAGGGTTTCTAAATCCCGTAGATCCCATTGGTCGAGGTATCTAAGTTATTTAGAATATAGCAACGGCGGTAACGGTAGCTAAGGAGACGGCTGCCGAATGAGTATCATTGAGATGTTTACAAGTATTTCCAGCATTTAGAAACCTTGTAAGTGCTGGAGGCTACAGCTACTAGCACTTAGAAAACCTGCAGGTTTCTAAGTGATTTAGAAACACTGTTTTGTCCAATCAGATTGCACTAGTTATATTCTAAGTTTCACTTTCTTTTAGCCATACAAGTAGATTTTAGAACTGTTTGGCATTGTTAGCAATTAGCAATGTAGGAGGTATATATTCAAATCTCAAATTTCTCTTTGGTTGTTATATTTTCTACTTCCGTATACCCCATATGAGTGGATTCTTGCTGACCCAATGTAGTCTTTAGTGCCGTTCACTACATTAAATTGTAGTAAAACTGATGGGAATTAAATTTCAGCATCTTGTTGTGAAGCGTCTGATGATGATAATGTTTCCTCATCAACTTGCAATCCACTTCTGTATATGAACACACGTGTGCAAATGAATGGAGACCACTGAGGTCAAAATGTGCCAGTGGTTATGGAAATTGGAGCATCCCCTTAGAAGTAAGTGGTGCCCTGAAGTCACTGAAGAATTTGAAGAGAAGGTACATGAGATATTTTCTGTCATTTTTAGTATTCCTGGTGGTGGTGTTAGGGCTATTTATACAATTCCTCAAGGATTCTCTCGTGTTGGCTAGTAGAATTCATTCCGAAGTTCTTCATTTCCAACCCAAAATACTTGTCAAAATCTTCATCAAAGGCCGATGTTTCGGCTACTATGCTGTAGCCTAAAGAAGGCTACAGCATAGTAGCCAAAATTTGGCCTTTGATGGAGATTTTGACAAGCATTTTGGATTGGAAGTGAAGAACTATTTATACAATGTTTTTGAATCAGTGTGTGTACCGTGTACCATGCTTTCATGTTTTCCCATTCCATGTATCAAGTTGGTGTTACCAGCAGCATTCAGGTGACCTTACCCTTAATTAGAAGATAAGAGTCACAGCTAACTTCCACGTGTAGCTAGTAACTGTACAACCAAGCTTGATGAAGAGTGTGTAAACAAACACTTGTTTATATGAGGTTGCTCATACATAACAACTACATAATTTTCACATCATTACTCTATTTAAACAACATAATTGTACGCTGTTATAACTGCATGTGCCAAATGTTTGCTGCAGAGATACCTACCTATATAACTTAGTAGCTACAAGCATTCAGCAGTGGTGTGTATTCATCAGGTCTCAGTCAATCTGTTGTTCTGGTGTATTTTTGGCTATGACACTGTCATAATTGAGCATAGCATGTTGCCTTGGCCTGAGCAGTGGTTGTGCCTCTGTGCGTTTGCCTTCTTTGTCTGAATCATTTTCTGCCGGTAGATTGGCTTCATACAACTGTGGGTTAGTTATTCGGTGTGGGAACCCATAATCACTCAGTGATACAGAAGAATGAGTCCATTGTATGTTCCTATTTTTGCAGCACTTTGACACGCAGTACTTGATAAGGCCAGAGCGTGTTGCCAGTTTGTACACGAGGAAGCCTACCATATAAAGAGAGGGTACGAACATAAGAATGTAGACTAGAGGCCATCCGTATGGTGGAAGGTAGTGCACTGCAATGTCATTGAAGATCGAATAAGTGATTTGGTGACTGATGATAGCCAGTAGAGTCATGAACGTTGCATCAAGGCAATTGTAGAAATTTTGCTTGTAGGGTTGTAGTATGATGAAACACAGTGTCGCAATCATGTAGACAATGGATGAATAGTTGAATACTATGTATTTGTCATCACTAAATGTATACATTGTAAAAATTAGGATCCTGAAGAGGAAGTAAATACCAGCAAAGAATCTTCGATCTGGTGTTCCGTCAGTTCCATCCTTGTAGCAACCCTGAAAGGCATCCACAAATGTTTTCAAAGCTAGTGAGTTGAGCTTGCTCCAGTTTAAAAACCGCTGAAACCATCGAAAGGGGTAGAACAGTAAAACTATTGGAGGTAGAAGGCCTAACATTATCAGGAGAAGAATGCTTAAAATTCCAAATGGAATATAATTGCCTTTGAAGAAATGTGCACTGGGATCATATCTCATAACAAACTCAACCTTTTCTCCAGTAACATTGAACGCATGGACTGGTGCTAAGATGTTGATAGAAACACAGATTAGTTTTGTATAAGCAAGCACAATAAACGTAGCAAAGGCATCTATTACCGATGTTGTTGGTCTCCATGTTCTTCGAAAACGTGCAAACAGTATACACAGTGGTCTGCAAAGGCACACTACAGCTCTGCAGTTGTTTTCATGAAGCTTGATCATTCCAAATACTATTCCTGCTAAAAGCAGTGGATAGACCACGCTAAGATAACGTAGAGTTTGGATGTGGATACCAGAAAGGAATGTGCTTATGCAAAAAGAAGCACCTACTGTATATTGGGTTTCCAGGGCCCATATGCTGTATGGGATATATAAAGATAGTATGAGTGCCTTTGATAATGTTGAACTATGTTGCAGTACAATTTTTGTCTCTGTTTCAATTAGTATCATGAATGTTGGTAGGGAAACCACTTGGCTGAAGAAAATGAAAGCATTTGCTGGAGCATGCGTTATTCCAATGTGGAAGATAAATACAACTAAGAAGAATAATGTCAGTGGAGTAAGTTCAAGTGCAAAGTACTTCAGCCAATTCTTGTAAGAGTTCTTGCATGGGACACATTTCATGGTGTAATGGAAAGCAGCAATGCCATAGTTTTCAGTGCATTTTGAGCATAGTGTACCAGTTCTATTCAGTTTGGCACAGAACTGGCCTATTTCAGTCGTATTTGGAAGAGGAATTTTCACGGGTGATTCTTGATAGTCCAATGAGAATGGGCACCGAGCAGCAATTAGGAAGCTTGAGTTACTTTTATAACTGATGCATGATCCTACAAATATGTATGATCGAAATTCTTCCTGATCACACTGAACAAGTTCACCAAAACCTTTCCCATCTTTACAACTGCACTGCTCTGCTATATCGTCATAAACAAATCCTGGGAGGCAATAAAGGATGGAGATATTTAGACTTGTGAATACCGCTATTGTATCCATAGCTTCAAGGGATAAAATGGATGATTCATTTGGGTGACCTTTTATAGCAAGAGTGCCATCGGACACGTACAAGAAACTAGGATTTATCTTTTTATCATGGCTTGTTAGTGTAAGGACTGTTTGGTTGGTTATGTCATGGTGGTTTTCATCAATTGCTTGAATCATCAGTGGTCTGGGTCTGCCAGGAAAGAAGTTTAGATTATGGTCAATGGCTCTAAACTTTACAGGTGATGTAAGTATTTCATCACTGCAGGTAATGCTACTGTTGTATATCCAGCCCTTCCAACAAAATGTTTTGCTGATGTCATAACCAATGCTTCTATTGGGACTAATGGGCCAGAGGCAGGGAAGGAGTGATGATGCGTGTATGGAATTTCGTTTCTCAAAGGCATAGTTATTGTAGAACACAAAAGAGCAATTCCATTTGTCAGGTTCTCTGTAGGGATTTATATGGCGTATGAAGCATGTGTGTGAATATCCTAAGTAGCGCTTTTCTATCTGGTAGAAAGATATAGCACCTCCTTTTTCAGTTGCATTGTTGCAGCTGAATGTCATTTGTACTCCGTCATCTACAACCATCCATGCATCACCAAGTATACTCATTGCTCCTCCAATGCGAGACCTATTCTTGGTGAAGATTGTCTTTGATTCTTTTGCAAATTGCACACAAGTTGCTCGCACAACAATTCCTGAGCCACTGTTATTATAAAACATTGTTGACCCACTGAAAGATGTTGGAATAGCTTGAATGTAAACTGTGGCAAATGCCCTACCCTCCTGTGAAACATTTCCTGTGTAATGGTAGCGACCACCATTGCTTGTGAAGTTACAGTTGTGGAAACTTGGAATGGCGGTGAGTCCAGTTGTGTGTGTGCTCTTTATTGAAAACCAGTGGAATATGTCAACGGCTGACCCAGTCCGAGCAATGTTATGGGAAAAATCGCATTCAGTGAAATTGATAGTATTTGTTAGAGCAGTTAAGTTTAGTACACTTGTGGACCTTACTGCTATTCCTCCTCCGTAATATGCTATATTTGTATTGATATCACAGGAGTTGAAGTGTACCTGATTGTTGAAATTGTTATCGTCATACAAAAAAAAATCAATTGCTACGCCACCTCCACTGGAGGCACCACGCGGAGGGAACTCTTGTTGGAAACAGCGATTTGCAGTAAAGTTGGATAATCTTATGTCCAATTTGTTATTGTGGCTGTAATCTGAAAAGCTACAATAGAGTCCCCCTCCTATTCTGGCTGTGTTCATATTAAAACGGCATGAGCTAATGGTGATACAGTTGTTTGCTGCATTGCCATTGAAAAGTATTGCTAAGCCTCCACCATTTCCAAAGGTAAAAGTATTATTTCCAGGATGATAAAAATAGTAATGTCTCAGGTAGTCAATAGTTGAATCCGATGCATTGTTTGTATTAAAAGTGCAATTGTTGATTTCATATGTGGAATTGGAAACATATTCTGAAGAGATATTTGATCGTCCAGTCCCACAAGACATGTCCCCAGGAATGCAATAGGAAAACTCTATATAAAGTCCACCCCCACCCGGCATTATATTGTTAGTGCCTGATTCAGAAACATTATTTCCACTAAAGTCCGAATTTTCAATTGTGTTGCTGCCTGATGTGTCATAGATAGCCATTCCTGTCCCAAAAGAATTTGTTACCGTTATCCGAGATATATACAGGTCTTTGCAACATAATAGGTACAATGCTGCCTGAAACTCAAGGTAGGGAAGTGTGTCTGGCTCCATAAAATTTCTACTGGTACTGTTGTGGAGGGCTCCACATTGATTAAACGTGATATCTTGAATTGTGATACTGGTAACATTTACAAATGATAGTCCAGCATTGGTCAGACATTGAACCACGATCAAAGAACTATTTGAGGTGGCATTCCCGATAATAGCTATATCATGAATATTCTCAAATGAATTAGTTTGGGTGTTGCTCAGGTTGTACTGACCTGGTTGGATGATGATCATTACAGAGTATTTAAAGTAGTGTGCTCCTTCAAAAGCCAGTTCCAGAGTGCATGGTTCCTGTCCATACCAGCAACTGCTGTTTGGGATTCCACTTCCATTGACAGTAATTACGTGGGTAAAATCATTTTCTTCCGGAACTGCAACTGCACCTGACAGCAAACAGAACAACAAGCAAAGAGATTGCATCGTATAGAATTTGAGCATGTGTGCACCTATGATGCTATTGTTGCACTCAATGAATTCAACAGTTCATATAACTCTTTCTACAGTTTATTTCTGCACACTTGTCTAACCGCAACTATTCATTTGAAGCCACCCTAAAACTGATAGCCTTGTAGCAGGAAAGACGACATTATCTATACTTGTAAGTAGTCATAACCAGGTTTTCTATTCCCTAGTATCACTGTAATATACTCATTTTAAGAGTTCTTAATGCACTTTTGTTTGGTTTTTAGTTGCATCAGCGATGCTTCGTTTTCCCTTCTTTCCAAGCAAACATATACATTATCAATCACAAGGTCTTCTGTCTACAAATGACAGTAGCAAATGCATGCACTAACACTGTGTGGGCTCGGGGAATTATTGATTGTATTTCCCCTACTAGTGAAGTTACACACAGCTTGTTCATACATAATGCTGCTTCTCATGTTGATCATAATTCAAAATCCTATACCACCCCTTTATCAAACTAGCGCATGCACATGTAAATAGCTATGCCTATACTGTTATCTTCATTAGCAAATTGGCCTAGGTGGTTAAACCTCTAAAGGTTACAGTTGCAGGCATTGATTGTATTCCTGAGTACAAGCCTACAAGGCTAATGTTTCAGAAGCATCACTGGGTATAAACAAGCTGTGTGTAACTTTGCTGGCAGGGAGACTACCATCAATATTTCCCCAAGCTCACGCATTGTTAGTGTATCCATTTGCTGCAGATTGAAAACTTAGTGATTGACAACATATATATATGTTTGGTTAGAAAGAAGGGAAACAAAAAATTGCTGACACAAGTATAAGTACCGCATTAGCTCTAAGAGCTATGCTATGTTTTTGCATTATGGAAGGAATGAACTGGGAATAAGAGAACGATACGGGGAGCTTGGTATGGGCATGAGGCTAGATTTTATCATAGACAGTTATCAGGACCAAGAGGTTTAATTTATAATGTATACATGTAGCTAGCAGAAAAGGCTATTTAACAACAGTCCCCCAGACCATGCAATAAGTATCATTACTCAAATGTGCAAGTAATGAGTGTTTTGAAACAGTCATATAATGCAGTAGTAGCTACGCAGGGTTGTTTGGTTATGCTGTTTTGACCTGGCTGTAATATCTGAAATAGTGAAGAACAGAGAATACAAAGACATTAGCGATGGCTTGAACAGTAAGGTTAAACTGAATTTGTATAAGTCTTTTCATAAAAAAATAGAAATGCTTTGTGATCCAGGCTAGGGACGAGATTAAATTTAGGTCAGGTACTGAATGAAGAGTTAGAAGGCAAGGGGTAAAAGTAATGATAGGCAGTGTAAATTATGTGAGAATGTAGTAGACTACATGTATCCTGTATAAGAAATACTCTCATGGTAGAATTAGAAACTGTTTTATGCTGGTAATACCCACACTGTACAAACAATATACTACAGGTTATTAGTATATGTTACTATAGTAACATGGTATAGCAATTTTTTCACAGAGCATGGTAAGAATCCCATAGAGCATAGGAAGCTCTAGGAAATGCGTACATATACTAAATGGCCTAGAGCATGGGCAGCTCTATGCTCTAAGCTATACTTACATAACCAGTTTCCCCATCCAGTTTTACGCCTCTGTGCAAAGGTTAAATCATGAATACATACTTAACGTTCAATAAACTTAAGAAATAAGTGAACAACAAATTATGTATAATACAGCACTCTTCTGAGCTAAATATATGCAACAGGATTACACACACCTCTAACATTTATATAATAGCTAGTAGTTACAAATTATACAGCAGTAATGCCGTAATATGCAATAATGTTGGATATTCATCAAGTCTCAACCAATCTGGTTACAGGCTTCCATAATTGGGCATAGCATGGTGCCTTGGCCTGAGTGGGGTTTGCATCTCTGCCTGTTTGTCTTCCTTGTCTTTGTCCTTTCCTGCCAGTGAGTTGTCTTCATACAGCTGTGGGTTTGTTATACGGTGCGGGAACACATCATCACTGAGCGATTCAGAAGTATGAGTCCATTGTATGTTCCTATTCTTGCAGCACTTTGACACGCAGTACTTGATAAGGCCAGAGCGTGTTGCCAGTTTGTACACGAGGAAGCCTACCATATAAAGAGAGGGTATGAACATAAGAATGTAGACTAGAAGCCATCCGTATGGTGGAAGGTAGTGAACTGCAATGTCATTGAAGATCGAATAAGTGATTTGGTGACTGATGATAGCCAGTAGAGTCATGAACGTTGCATCAAGGCAATTGTAGAAATTTTGCTTGTAGGGTTGTAGTGTGGTAAAACACAGTGTTGCGACCATGTAGACAATGGATGCATAGTTGAATACAATGTACCTGTCATCAATAAATGTATATATTGTAAAAATTGTGATCTTCAAGAGGAAATAAAAACCTGCAAAAAATCTTCGATCAGGTGTTCCATCGGTTCCATCCTTGTAGCAACCCTGAAAGGCATCCACAAATGTTTTCAAAGCAAGTGAGTTGAGCTTGCTCCAGTTTAAGAACCGCTGAAACCATCGAAAGGGGTAGAGCAGTAAAATTATTGGAGGCAGAAGGCCTAATAATATAAAAATAAGAATGCTTAAAATTCCAAATGGAATATGATTGCCTTGGAAAAAATGTGCACTAGGATCGTACTTCATAACATAATCGACTGTCTCTCCAGCAACATTGACAACATGAACTCGTGCTAACAGGCTCAAAGAAACACGAATCAGTTTTGTATAAGCAAGTACAATAAACGTAGCAAAAGCATCTATTACCGATGTTGTTGGTCTCCATGTTCTTCGAAAACGTGCAAACAGTATACACAGTGGTCTGCAAAGGCACACTACGGCTCTGCAGTTGTTTTCATGAAGCTTGATGACTCCAAATACTATTCCTGCTAAAAGCAGTGGGTAGAGGGCACTCAGGTACTGCAGAGCTAAGATGTGAATACCAGAAAGAGATGTGCTCAAGCAAAAATACGTACCTACTGTGAATGGGATTTCTAGGGCCCACATACTATATGGAATATACAAAGAATGTATCAGTGCCTTTGATAAGTTTAAATTATGTTGTAAAAAGATCTTTGTCTCTGTTTTAAGTAATATAAAAAATGTTGGCAGAGAAACCACCTGGCTGAAGAAAATAAAAGCATTTGCTGAGGCTCGCGTTACTCCAACGTGGAATATAAACACAATTATGAAGAACACTGTTAGGGGAATAAGTTCAAGTGCAAAGTACTGCAGCCAATTCTTGTAGGAGTTTTTGCATGGGGCACATTCCATGGTATGATGGAAAGCAGCAATACCATAGTTTTCGATGCATTTGGAGCATAGTGTACCATTTCTCTTAAGAATCATACAGAAATCTTTAGTTAACTGTAGAGAGATTTTTTCACCCGGTTTTTGATAGCCAGATGAGAATGGACACCAACTAGCAATTAGGGAGCTTGTATTACAATGCCTATCACTGCAATGGCTTATACATGCTCCTTCATATATATATGACTGGAAACTTTCCGAATCACAATGAACAAATTCACCAAATGATTTGCTCTCATGACAATTACATTGCTTTGAGGAATGGTTATACACAAATCCAGGGGGGCACGAGAGAATGGAAATATCCAACTCCAGGTATACAGCAATTGTATCAAAATCTTCAAGGGATATTGTGGCTGGTGTACATGGGGGCTGACATGGGTCACCTTTTATGGCAAGTGTGTCATTAGACACATACAAGAGACTAGGATCTATGGATTCATCAGAACTTGCTGCAGTCAATACTGTTTGATCAGTGATATCAGTACCCCTTTCATCTAGAGCTTTAACCTCCAGTAGCTTGGGCCTACTGGGGAAAAAACTGAGGGTACTGTTGTTAGCTGTTAGGCTTGCTGCTGATGTGAGTATCTCTCCAGCACAGTTAGTGCTATTATTGTATATCCAACCTTTCCAACAAAATGCTCTGTGTATATCCTCTTGAATGTTGCTGTGGGGGGAGGGCCACAGGCAAGGAAGGAGCGATGATGTGTATATGGAGTTTCGTTTCTTGTAAGCATAGTTATCTGAAAATGTGAAAGAGCAATTCCATTCGTGAGGTTCCTTGTATGGATCACTATAGCGTAGAAAGCATGTGTGTGAGTATCCTGAATAATACTGTTCTGTTTGATAAGCAAAAATGGCACCTCCTTTTTCTGTGGCAGTGTTACTATTAAATACCATTTTGGCTCCCTTGTTCATAACTACCCATGCATTGCCTAGGATGCTCATTGCTCCTCCAATGCGAGCTCTATTTTTAGTAAAATTCGTTTCGGATATCATTTGGAACTCCACAATAGTTGCATGCACAGCAATACTTGAGCCACTGTTGTTGTAGAATAATGTTGACCCACTAAAGGATGTCGGGATAGCGTGAACAAAAACAGTGGCAAATGTCATACCTTTCTTGTTTTTTGTTGTATAATCGTAAATACCACCATTATTCGTAAAGATACAATTATGAAACCTGGGAACTGCAGTGAATCCATTTGTGTTTGTGCTAGTTATTGAGAACCAGTGGAACACATCAATGGCTGAACCAGTCCGAGCAATATTCTTGGTGAAATTGCAGCAATCAAAATTGACTGTGTTAGTTAGAGCGATCATTTCTTTTACGCTTGTGGATGTTACTGAAACTCCTCCTCCATAGTAAGCCAAATTATTGCTGAACTCACAGGACTCGAATGTGATGCTATTATTCTGAGTTTTATTACCATCCAGCAAGTAATAAATTGCTATGCCACCACCCTCTGAGCCATGCACTGGAAATAAAGTCCTTTGTTTATGACAGTGGTTTGTAGTAACATTTAATAAAGCTACATTTACAATATTGTTTTGGCTTTTATCAGCGAAGCTGATATACATTCCTCCACCAATTTCAGCTTCGTTGTTTTTGAAATTACATGACTCAACTTCAATGTAGTTACTTGATGCACTTCCTTTGAAGATCAGTGCTAGACCGCCTCCTTTGCCAAATGTGAAGCTGTTGTTTCCAGGTCGATAGAGGTAGTATTTTAAGTGAAAGTCACCAGTGGATACACTATTATTACAGAACACACAGTTAGCAATTTTGTATGTGGCGTTGGAAATGTACTGTAAGGGGATGTTGGAGACTCCAGTCTCACATGACATATCTCCAGGAATGCAGTGTGAAAACTCAATATAAACCCCACCCCCACCTAGCATTTTATTGGTTGTCCTGGATGCCTTATTCTCGCTAAACTCGGAGTTTTCAATTGTATTGTTACCAGATGTGTCTATTATAGCCATTCCCGTCCCAATAGACTTAACTATCTTGATGTCAGAGATGTGTAGATCTCTGCAGAAGATCAGGTACAATGCTGCTCGAAACTCAAGGTAAGGGCGCATTTTCAGCTCCATAAAATCTCTGCTAGTACTGTTGTGGAGGGCTCCACACTGATCAAACATCACGTTTTGAATTTTGACGCTAGTAACATTTAAAAACGATAGTCCAGCACCAGGGAGACACCGAATAACGATGGAAGAATGGTTGCTGTAGCTAGCAAAAGATGTGACATTCCCAACAATGGCTATATCACGAGTACTTTCAAATGAATTATACGAATTATCACTGAGGTTGTACTGACCTGGCTGGATGGAGATCATAACTGAGCTGTTGAAATGGTTGGCTCCTTCCAAAGCCAGTTCCAGAGTGCATGTTTCCCGTCCGTACCAACAACTGCTGTTCGAAATTCCATTTCCACTCACAACAATTACATGGCTGAAGTCAGTTTCTTCTGGGACTGCAACTGCAGCTAACAGCAAGCAGAACAATAAACAAAAAGATTGCATTGTGAAGGATGTGAGCATATATGCACAAACTATGCTGTTGTTACACTCAATGAAATCTACGTTTCACCGGTTGGTTGACTTAATAGTGACACTTGTACAGCTACAATTATTTATTTGAAGACAGCTAAAAACCCAATAAAACTGATAGCCTTGGTAGCAGAAAAGTATTATGTAAGTACTCATGACCAAGCTGTGCTATGTACTACTGGTATATTTAATTCGTTTACTTGTATTACTTTAGAGTGTACATAACTTAAACAGCTCTTAGCTAATGTAGTTTCTGTTTTGGTTTATTGCTATGTCAGCAATGTCTTGTTTTCCCTTCTTTCCAAGCAAAGATATACATTATCAATCACAAGGTTTTCAGTTTACAAAAGACTGTAGCAAGTAGATTCAATAACAATGTGTGGGCCTAAGGAATCATCAATGGTAGTCCCCCTGCTAGTGAAGCTCCACTCAGCTTGTTTACATCCACCCACCTCCCTTATCATGATCAATCTAGTGCATACACATGTAAACTACTACCTACTTGCATATTACTTCTTTAAAACCCACTAAGAAACCTCATGCAAGATGTTTGGAGTAAGGAAATGAGCCTTCTAGGCTTGTATCTAGGAATAGAATCAATGGAATGGTTGCCTGCAATCACAACTAAAATTTTTGTAGCTACCTAGATGATTCAGTCACGGGTGTGGTGGCAGTGGGTGGTCATGAAGTAGGCCAATGACATTGTGCATGTTTCTGCATTAAGATAGGAATGGAGTGATTGTATCCCTGATAAGGAAAACCTACTCAAATTCCTCATATACACTTAACTATACTATCACACTACCGTAGACGCTGGTTGTTAAGCGCATGCGCTTATAACAGCTGACAACAAGGAAATAATAACAGCGAATAATTATTATGCGCTTAATAGGTAGTCGCTTAATAAATGGATGTAAAATTAAATTAGGTGGTACTTCCGCTATTACCGGTACGATTTTACAAGAGAGTGAAGAGTGTATCTTGGAGAGCGTCATTCGTGGCCATCACATCTACAAACGGATCTGGTTGGGGAGATACTAACCTTGGAGCGGGAGGAGGGCAACACCCATGACAGATTCGCTGTCAGTCTCCTCAAGGATGCTATTGTCGTTGGCCATGTTCCTCTCGAGTTTTCGCAGGTATTTTAGCACTTACTCAGGCACGGAGGGACTGTCACGCCAAAATTGCCCCCCCCCCCAAAACTAGTCCCCCGGACCAGTTTTGGTTGCCAAAACTGGTCTGGGGGGATTCTCGTAGTAGTAGCGGACTATCTTCAGTTTCTCTTCTCTGGTCACGGTAACTCTTTCGCTTTCTGCTGGGGTAGCCTCGTTCCCAGGCTCTAGTGGAGGGGAGAGTTTTAACGTGGCCTGGGAACGAGGCTATGCTGGGGGTAGTTTGCAGTGCTATAGTTCAGCAGCTTCTGCTGTTATGTGTAAAGTATGCTAATAGGCTAAACATTGTTGTGAAACCTATATTCCTCAATTATAACTTTCCCTACTGTACTTTTCTTTGAATGAATAGTGATAGAATCCTGATCTCAGCAAATGGGAATTTATTTGGTTTGTAGATACGAAGTGTTGAGGAATAGAGAACACATGATGGCTTAAATGGTAAAGTTGAATTGAATTCATACAAATCTTTTTATAAGGAAATAGAATTACTTGCAGGGTGATCGAGGGACAAGATTAAGTTCAGGTCAGGTGCTAATGGTAGTTAGGAAGGCATAAGGGTAAAAATAATGATAGGCAGTATAAATTATGTTAGCATAAATGTGAGAGTGTAGTACGTGTGTCCTGTATAAGAAATACTGTCATGATAGAATTAGAAAATCCTTTTTTCTTTTGGGAAGGAAAGTGTAGCATACGTGATAATTTATGCTTTATTTAGGAATAATTATGCATGATCACAGCATGGTTTGTTTAGTTGCACTAAACTCTCTTCTGTACGTATATGCAGAACAGATTGCATACTTGCAGATGATTCATTATTGCAGATTGTTTACATTATATCTTACGTAATCATTACGTAGTCAGTCTATTTTTCAATGCTGTGACTAAGGACTTTGGAATTCTCTGTAAATCCCCAAGGCTCAGAACACAACCCCCCTGCTGGGAAACGTCATGTTTTGCTTACTGTAAGTACTATCCCCCCATACTCACGTCACCATAAGCTATTGACAGTGGAATTGCCTTGTTTAGAATATGTGTGGCACTATAAAAGTAAACAGCAGTGTCATTGCATCTGCCAGAAGAAAACACTCATTGAGTTTTGATTCACAATGCAAAGTCTCTGCTTGTTGTTCCTTCTGCTGTCAGCTGCAGTCGCTGTTCCAAAAGAGACGAAGTTCAGCCACACAATTATTGTCAATGGAAATGGAATCTCAAACAGCAGTTGCTGGTACGGACGGGAAGCATGCACTCTGGAACTGGCTTTGAAAGGAGTCCACCATTTCAACAGCTCAGTTATGATCTCCATCCAGCCAGGTCAGTACAATTTGAGTGATAATTTGTATAATTCATTTGAAAGTACTCGTGATATAGCCATTGTTGGGAATGTTACCACTGTTGATAGCTACAGCAACCATTCTTCCATCGTTATTCGGTGTCTCCCTGGTGCTGGACTATCATTTGTAAATGTTGCTAGCATCAGAATTCAAGACATCATATTTGATCAGTGCGGAGCTCTCCACAATAGTACTAGCAGGGATTTTATGGAGCCAGGACTACTCCCTTATCTGGAGTTTCAGGCGGCATTGTACCTGCTATTTTGTAGAGACTTGCATATCTCTGGCATCAAGATAGTAGATTCTATTGGAACGGGAATGGCTATTTTTGACACAACTGGCAAAAACACGATTGACAATTCAGAGTTTAGAGGGAACAAAGTTCCATGTAATTCCAATAAAATGCCAGGTGGTGGTGGAGTTTATATTGAATTTTCGTATTGCGTTCCTGGAGATATGTCGTGTGGAACTGGACATTCCAATATCTCTTCGATATACGTCTCCAATTCTGCATACAAAATTGCTAAATGTGTATTTACTGAGAATAGTGCATCCACTGGTGAATTTCAATTAAAACACTACCTCTATCAACCTGGAAACTACAGCTTCACATTTGGCAAAGGAGGCGGTCTAGCATTGATATTCAGAGGAAGTGCATCAAGTAACTACATTGAAGTAGAATCATGTAACTTCACAAACAATCAAGCTGAAATCGGTGGGGGAATGTACACCAACTTTGCAGATGATAGTCAAAACAACATTGTAAACATGACCTCATCACATATTATTGCAAACCAATGTTTCAGGGAAACTTTACCTCCACTGGGTGGCTCAAATGGAGGTGGCGTGACAGTCTATTACTTGCTGAATGGTACCAATACCCGTAATAATAGTATCACATTCTTTCTAAGCGAGTTTAGGAATAATTCGGCTTACTATGGAGGAGGAGCGGCCGTCACATCCACAAGTATCAAGGAAATGACTGCTCTGACTAACACAGCCAAATTCGTTGGCTGTAAATTCTCCAGCAATATTGCTCGAACTGGTTCAGCTATCGATGTGTTCCACTGGTTCTCAGTAACCAGCACAAACACAACTGGGATCACAGCGATATTAAAATTCCATAACTGCAACTTCACAGACAATGGTGGTACCTACCATTACAAAGATGGTAGCCACACTGGCATGACATTTGCAACCGTCTATATTCAAGCTATTCCAGCATCCTTTAGTGGGTCAACTCTGTTCTACAATAACCACGGCTCAGGTATTGTTGTGCAAGCTTCCGTTGTGGAATTTGCAAAAACTTCCAAAACCAATTTTAGTCAAAATACAGCTCGCATTGGAGGGGCCATGACAATACTCGGCAATGCGTGGATAGTTGTAAATGAAAGGACACAAATGATATTCAACGGCAACCATGCAGTGGAAAAGGGCGGTGCCATATTTGCTACTCAAACAGAACAGCATTACTCAGGGTACTCGCATACATGCTTCATTCGCTACTCTAATCCGTACGCACACCCAAGAGACTGGGATGCCACGTTCACATTTGTAAATAACTTAGCATTTAACGAACAAAACTCTATATATGCTGCTTCACTGCTGCCTTGCCTGTGGCCTGTGGCAAATAACAGTAGTTTAAAAGAAGACATTGACATGGCATTTTGCTGGAAAGGATGGAAATACAACCAAAGAAGTGATTGTACTAATGAAATTGTAACCTCACCCGTTGCTCTTGAAAGAGAAAATCCTAGTACCAGCTTGAATTTCTTCTCTGGTAGGCCCCAACCACTGGGCGTTATAGCTCTGGATGATAAAAAGCATAACGTTACCAAACAAACCATATTCACTGCATCAAGTCTCAATCCAGACATAGATTTGAATGTCTTATACGTATCTGACAACACACTGGCTCTCAGCGGTTCTCCAGGCACATCCACAACAATATCCCTTGAGACATTTGATTCAACAGCGGTATCTTTAGATCTGAATGTGTCTATCCTACCCTGCCCAGTGGGGTTTGTTTACAATACCTCAACTAGTGATTGTAAATGCTCCGATGAACAGGAATTTGGAGGACTTGTAGAATGTAGTGAGAATGAATTTCAAGTGCGTACCTTTGTTGGATGTTGTATCAGTACTAGTTCCTCTGATAATAACACTAACACTACTGTTATTGCAGCACGATGCCCCTTCACACTGGGCTATCAACAAACCATGTTAGCCATCAACATAACATCTACTGTCACTGATATTGATAGGTTATTTTGTCAAAAACAACTCCACCGGAAAGGTAGACTATGCTCTAAGTGTGAGGAAAACTATGGCATTGAACCTTTCTCTGCTACGATGGAATGCGTGCCTTGCAAAAACACCTACAAAAACTGGCTGAAATATTTTGCACAGGGGTTCTTACCATCCACCATCTTTTTCCTAACAATAATTCTTTTTCACATCGGTGTGACGAGTGCCCCAGCAAATGCTTTTATTTTCTTCAGCCAGGTTACTGCTTTGCCACTACACCAACTTTTACTACAGACAGGTTTGAGCCTAGCAGCCAAATCAAACTCAACTGCCGCTATACTAACAGATGTTCTACTACTTCCATATGGTGTGTGGAATCTTGACTTCTCCTATGGGGTAACTGCTAAGTACTGCCTGGATTCATCTTTCTCTGGAATTGACATTCTAGCACTGCAATACTTAAGCGCAATTTACCCGCTGATTTTGGTAGGAGTAGCTTTCGTAATCCTTCAACTGCATGCAAGGAACTGTAGACCACTTGTTTGCATCTGTCGACCTTTCTGTATATTCATTGCCCGCATTCGAAGAATATGGCAACCCAAAACTTCAGTGGTAGACGCTTTTGCTACAGCTATTTTACTTTCTTACACTAAACTAATCGTTGTTTCCCTTAGCTTGCTAGCTCCTGCTAGAGTTTATGATATTACTGGAAAAGAAGTTGATGTGGTTCTTAAATACGATCCAAGCATTCACTTTTTTCAGGGAAAGCACATTCCGTACGGAATTATCAGCATAATTGTGTTACTAATCTTTGGCTTGATTTCTCCAATGATTTTGCTCCTTTACCCCTTTAAATGGTTTCAGCAGATTTTGAACCGGTGTCGTCTGAATTCTGCCGCACTACAAGCCTTTGCAGATGCCTTTCAGGGATGCTACAAAAATGGAACAAATGGCACTCCAGACCGGCGATTCTTTGCAGGGCTGTATTTCCTGTTCAGGAATGTAATATTCGTACTTTATACCGTTCTAGAAGACAACTTGTGGGGAGTCCTCGACTACACTGCTAGTTTTTACGTGCTTGGACAGTTATCCTTCATTTTCTTCCAACCATACAAGCAAACCTTTTACAACTGCCTTGACGCCTGCTTTATGTCATTGCTGGCAATTATAAATATTCAGACTGTATTTAACTTTTATCACGTTCGAAACTTTAGTTTCTCCTTATCGTGGATCTCCATATATGGTCTCACCTTTGTACCACTTGTCTACATACATGGATTCATTTTGTATAGGTTTGTTATTTGCTCCCAATTCTTTCAAAAATGCTGCATTTCCAATTTGAAGTGTTGCAAGAAAACCGAACAGGATCGAATCTCACTTATCAACCACCCGGTATCTCATGACGAAGCGTCTGATGATGATATGCTTCCTCACCGACTTACAAATCCGCATCTGTACAGGAGCACACCAGAAACAGAAAATAGCAGTTACTGTCAGTGGGAACATGCAAATGAGCAGTCACTACTGAGACCAAGAAGTACCAGTGGCTATGGAAGTACAGTGACTAATGACACATACTGAATTTGCAGTAACTCCCACAGATTGCGGACACACATTTTGGCTATAATGGTTTATTTACGTTCCCCCCGTTTAATTTTTTCAACTATAGCTAGTGCATTAATGTTTTACGTGTTATTAAAAAATATTATTTCAATCCTCCAATAATTTTTTTTTATAAATTTGATTGTTTAAATACATGTATGTTTGCAGAAGTCTTCATATAATAGGATCATGATGATGAATGATGGTGGTCGTACAAATCACAATAAACTGACTGCTGAAGAGATGAGAATATTGATGCAAAACTAGCCTCACTCCGAAGCCATTCTTCGGGGGGGAGTGGGCTGGGAATGAGGCTAATGCAAAACACAACTGCAGGCCAATTGGATAGCTATAGCTAGCACTGTTGGCCAGAACTGATTAAAATGACTTATAACATAACTGGAGTGAGATATTGCACTGAAGTGTGGTAACAGTCTGTAATAGCATGTAGCAGTGGAGAGAACTTAGGGGTATACACAGCCAACAGTCATGGGCAGCATTCTCCAAGTTCCATTCACCTTGGCCAGTCCCATGGTCACTTCCCATCCCTCATCCCCTAGCTCGGCAATGTCAGGGGGTAGTGGCAGGGTGATCTCTGAATTGGGTCGGGGACTCGTATCTAATGGATCCATAACCCAGCCGGATGGGAGTACTGTGTCGATCGCCCAATAGCCATTAATTTCTCCTTCCAGTGGCTCTTCTGCCAGTTCATACAAAGCCCTTGATAGCTCATCAGCAATTGGGAGCTTTAACGTTGAACTTACAGCTTTATGATGATCTTCTTCAATGTACTTGTGCTTCCAGAGCCACTTGAGTAGCTGATTTGTCACAGTGCCTGAAGCCCTCAGAATCTCCTTCGTTGTACAGACTTTTCTAACCATGAAGTAGCTGAGAAACTCGCCAACACACTCTGCGATCAGGGAGGGCTTAAACTTGTCGATAAACTCAATGCTGCCATCGTATTTCTCTTGTATTTCGTTCCATCCATAACGGTTCATGCAGGAGATAAAGAGACTCATGACCATGTCGTACTTGCAGTAAGTCTTAGGCTTCAGCACGGCCTTCTTCTCGGCCATGAAGAGATCGACGGCCTCTCGGATTGTCTTGCATCGTGTGGGATCGGCAGCTCCACTGGCTTGTACAGAAGAACTAGGAGACGAGATACCAGCCTTAGTAACCACTATTTCACTTTGAAAACAAGCCTGTGGTGTTCTTTAACCGCCACGTGGATCGCGCTAGCCGATTCCCATAACTCTCTAGTCTCGTGATAGCATGTCTGATTTGAGAATAGTTTTTAAGAAGTTCTATTTTGTGGCATATCACACTACCAAGATTAATCTCTAGCTATAATACTGACAACTCTGGATGTAGTGTAAGTCCTGAACACATGCATATTCTCACAAACGTAGATAAATCCTCATAAGCAAATGCTCATGCTCATGTTTAAATGCTCATAAGTGTGGATAAAGCTCACAACTGTACTGTGGATAATGCTCACAGCTGTGGATAATGCTCACATCTCTGAAAAATGCTCAAAATTGTGGATAAAGCTCACAGGTCTGAAAATTCTCACATCTCTGAGTCTCACGTCGACGTCTGAGTCTCACGTCGACGTCTGAGTCTCACGTCGACGTCAAGTCTCTCACGTCGACGCCTGAGTCTCACGTCGACGTCAAGTGTCTCACGTCGACGTCTGAGTCTCACGTTGCTAACTCGACGTGGATGACTCAGACGTCGACGTGAGACTCAGACGTCGACGTGAGACACTTGACGTCGACGTGAGACTCAGACGTCGACGTGAGAGACTTGACGTCGACGTGAGACTCAGACGTCGACGTGAGACTCAGACGTCGACGTGAGAGACTCAGACGTCGACGTGAGACTCAAACGTCGACACAGACGTCGACGTGAGAGACTTGACGTCGACGTGAGAGACTTGACGTCGACGTGAGACTCAGACGTCGACGTGAGACTCAGACGTCGACATGAGAGACTCTGACGTCGGCGTGAGACTCAGACGTCGACGTGAGACTCAGACGTCGACATGAGAGACTCTGACGTCGACGTGAGACTCAGACGTCGACGTGAGAGACTCAGACGTCGACGTGAGAGACTCAGACGTCGACGTGAGAGACTCACTCAATCCAAATCTCAACCTCTCTCTTTCATATCATCTGCTCCAATAAGCTAAACTTGCTCTCCATCTCTTTGTTGTCATTCGTGTGTCTCTTCAACTCCGGTACTCAATTTCCTGTGCCGCCCCTGCACACTTCTTGTACAGTGTATTTCGTGTATTATCTATGGTACTAGGCTACATAGCTACGTAGAGAACAGGTGTGTTAGCTAAAGATGTCGGATAAGGAAGTTCTGGAGAAATCTTCACCTCAGGTAAAGGAATTTCTTTATATTGCTAGCTACATAATCAGTTAATTTTGACAAGTTTTTAAGTCAATTCTTGTGAGTCTTGCATATATATATTATATTTAGGAAAGCAGTCGATGCGCGGAAATCTGCACTCAGTTTGCTCCCAGTCAGGAGCTCTATGGGCTTCCTGATAAGAAGAAGAAAAAGAGAGTAAGCACTTCTCTGGATCGGACTGTGAATATGACAGAATGCCGGCTTCCGCAGTTTACTCCCTTTATCCCTAAGGGTAGGGTTCGCAATCGTCTTAAAGATCAGTGTCGATTTCAGAATGTTGAGCTTACCAGGGCAATGAGTCCAGCAAATGTGAGAGAGGCGATTTCCAGGGCTTTTCCGGATATCCTCACCCAGTGGGTTTATCTGGAGGCTGGTCAAGATAACCATTTAGCAGAGATGGGGCAGCAATCTCCAGATGGCAACACTGTCTGCTCGCGTAGAGGTTGCCTATACATAATGGACAAGCAGGTAATATGCTTATACTGTGTTCTGAAAGCAAACCTAATTGCATAGTGTATTGATGAACAGTGATTATAATCTATGTAGTTTACCAGTATGTGGAGAACATCAAGCTCACATAATTGTGCATGCATATATTATAGATGACAATCTGTAAAAGTATTGTGGTGTCGTTCCTACATTGTCCATCCCTATATACATTGTAGCTATGTTCTTTCATTTTATCTCTTTGTGACTTTGTAGCTAGAAGTTACCCTACAGGTGTTTACTTCCAATAAGGGTGTAAATAAAACAAGCTAGGAAGGAGTTTTATTTTAGATTTTTGCTTGTTTTGTGTGTGATATGGTGCTATAGGAGCATGGTGAAAGGGAAGTCATCGGAGCAGAAGGACCACAGGATCAGGTATATCAGTTAGCCCATTTGCATTTAAGTGTACTTTATGTTAAACTAAGTCCAAGTTCTGTAGCTATATATTGTGATTGCCTCACGGCTTCTGTCCACAGAGTGGTGACCTAGCCAACACAGTGCAGGATACCATATGTACAGGCAGTGTTGAAGGAACCTCAACCACAACAGTTCCACTACAGTAACATCCGGATATTCAAGGATAAACCATTAGGTAAGGGATCCTATGGGGCCGTTTACAAAGCAATGTGTGACCTACTCCCATGCCCATGTGCTGCCAAACTCCTGCACCCCATTCTTGTCCAATCTAAAGATCCTGGGTCTAAGGCTCAGACCCCAAGGAGACAGTTTGAGCAAGAGTGCCACTTTCTTAGCACAATGAAGCACCCACACATAATTCAGTACCTCGGGACCACCCACGACCCTGACTCCGGCCTCCCAGTGCTACTAATGGAACTCATGGACGAAAGCCTTACCCACTTCCTCGAGCGGTCCCAACAACCACTCTCCTACCATGTTGAGGTCAACCTCTGCTACGACATAGCCCTAGCTCTCGATTACCTCCACTCTAACAGTATAATCCACCGTGACCTCTCGGGCAACAATGTTCTGCTGATTGCCGGTAGCAGAGCAAAGGTCACTGACTTTGGCATGTCCAAGCTTCTGAACCCTCATACGGCAACGAAGTGCCCAGGAGCCGTAGTCTATATGCCCCCAGAGGCTCTCAGTGATCATTCTGTCTACTCCACAAAAATTGACTGCTTTTCATTTGGAGTACTTGAAATTCAGGTCATGACCCGGGAATTTCCTAATCCAGGCCCAGCTACACGAGCAGTTGAAGACCCTCAATCTCCAGTTGGCAGACTGCTTATTCCCGATAGTGAGTGTCGTAAATCACACATTGACCTCGTTCACCCCTCCCACTCCCTCCTTCAGACAGCTCTCCGTTGCCTCAGCTACTCTGAGGAGGATCGCTCCTCAGCCCAGGACCTCTGCCAAGAGATAGCTACACTCAAGGAGGCTCCCCGCTACACCCAAAGTGTGGAGTAGGGCAGAGTGATGAACAACACATCAGTAGCTAGGCATGTAGAGAGTGCATGTTCAATGTACAGTAGGTACATATTATCACTTACCTAATTCAGGATGCTTCCTGTTTGCATTATTGCAAGTGCTCATGCAACAAATCCTTCCCTTCCCCCCTTTGAAGTTGTCCAGTCTCTTGTTATAACCTGACCTGATGAGAAATATTGAGTAATAGCACAATTGGCTTAAGTTAGCCAAAAGAATAGGGAAAGCAAAATAAAGGCTTAATTTGTCAAGGCCTAGCTCCAACTGCTCGTCGATTTGCGAACAATAAAAACGGGGTGTATGTTTTGTGAGCATTTTTAGGCCATGCATGCTGCATACAAACTCAACACCGGATAATACTATTCACAACTCGAGATAATCTCACAGCTGTTGATAATGCTCACAGCTGTGGATAATGCTCACAACTGTAGATAATCCTTACAGCTGGGGATGATGCTCACAGCTGTGGATAATGCTCACAACTGTGGATAATGCTCACAGGTCTGGAAAATGCTCACAACTGTGGATAATGTTCACAGGTCTGGAAAATGCTAACATCTCTGCAAAATGCTCACAAGTCTGGAAAATACTTACATCTCTGCAAAATGCTCACAAGTCTGGAAAATGCTCACATCTCTGCAAAATGCTCACAAGTCTGGAAAGTGCTCACATCACTGCAAAAAGGTCACAAGTCTGGAAAATGCTCACATCTCTGAAAAATGCTCACAAGTCTGGAAAATGCTCACATCCCTAGGTAGTGCATATTTTTATACGGAACATACGCACATGTTCATTTGGACACTAACTGTAGCTTGTAACTCGGTACATAGCCAGCTTAAACCTACCATAATCACTCTGGTATATAATAGGTTTTCTCCTCAGTCGCCCATCCTTAATACCAAGTACTAATTTCACGCTTTCCTTTTTCCCAAGACAATTGGTAGTGTACTGAAGATGTCAAAACAGCTAGCTATAATGTACTGATGATATATATATGACTATACCGTTAATTTGCTACTGATGTGATAAACAAAGCAATATATTATATATTATGCACAAAAAAGTCATTTCTTTGCTCTATAAAACGGGCATGAATATTTTTCCAAAAACATCCCAGAGTTGTATATAGCCTAGTTGTGAATACTCTTTAGTATTTTAGTCAGTTCACAGATATCTTAGACTAGCTATGGTCAGTTGTAAGCATTTGCACGAATCGTGAGGAATATTCACAGCTATGAACATTATCTACAGCTGTGAGCACTTTCAGAAATGTGAGGATTTTCCAAACCTGTGAGCATTATTCATAGTTGTGAGCATTTTCCAAACCTGTGAGCATTATCCACAGTTGTGAGCATTATTCACAGCCCAAACCTGTGAGCATTATCCACAGTTGTGAGCATTATCTGCAGTTGTGAGCATTTTCCAGACCTGCGAACAGTATCCACAGTTGTGAGCATTATTCACAGTTGTGAGCATTATCCACAGCTGTGAGCATTTTCCAAACCTGTGAGCATTATCCACAGTTGTGAGCATTATCTGCAGTTGTGAAAATTTTCCAGACCTGTGAACAGTATCCACAGTTGTGAGCATTATCCACAGTTGTGAGCATTATCCACAGCTGTGAGCATCATCCCCAGCCGTGAGGATTATCTACAGTTGTGAGCATCATCCCCAGCTGTAAGGATTATCTACAGTTGTGAGCATTATCCACAGCTGTGAGCATTATCAACAGCTGTGAGATTATCTCGAGTTGTGAATAGTATTATCCGGTGTTGTGCATATTAAAGTTTGTATGCAGCATGCATGGCCTAAAAATGCTCACAAAACACACACCCCGTTTTTATTGTTCGCAAATCGACGAGCACTTGAGTCTCGTGACCCCAGACGGAAGAAGCGGGGTCACGAGACCAGTTTCTGTACTGCAACCTTACTCACATGTATTTAAAATGAGATACTAATTTATACACAGCAAAGACAACAACTACCTATTTTCACAGATATAGAAGGAATTTAGATAATCGAAGACAGTAAGAGCAGCTGCTAATCAGGTCATCATTTCTTCTATCATCGTTTGCTGTGCCTTCAGCTCCTCAATCTTGAGGCCAATGCTACCCACAACATCGTTCTTCTGCTCCGGAGTGAGCATGCCCAGTAGGTTGTCATAGCTACGCAAAGCCTCCTGTACGGCTTCCTTGGCTTCCTTCATGTCCTCGTTGAAGTAGACTGTGTCGGCTGAAGATCTCTGAGGGGGAGTGTGTGTGTGTGTGTGTGTGCCCTAACCTAAGCACTACCGTATTCATTGTAGTGACAGTGTCTATATACTAATACTACTACCATGTGAATGAATAACATCTTGAGAGAGTAATTACAGTTGGATTTGGCTGGGTCCTACTGGCAAGTCCTGTTAGCGGGTTTAGTAGCTATAAAGAGCTTACCTACTGCTCCTCTGCTCAGGAGCTCCAGTAGCTCAGTGGGTAAGAACATCCGACTAGTATTCAAAAGGTCCTAGGTTAAATCCCCAGCTGGGCGCAGATTTTTCCCCCCCAGGGTTTCTTTGCTCTCTCACTGTTTTTTTTTTTAGCCTCGTTGCCAGCCTCAGTTTTTACGTCGACTGCAAGCGACGTAAAAACTAGGCTATTTTTTCCTCCATCTGATGATTTGCACATGTACTAAGAAAGCTTTAGCTTTTATTATCTCCCAGAGAGAACGTGTTCATGACGTGTACTAGTGCCTAAGAATCTGGGAACCAGTCTCAGTTCCAAGAACCTGGGACTGAGCCCTGTTAGATGCCTAAGGGAACGGGAATGGGCCTTGTTCCCAGATGCCCATATGAACCTGGGAATGAAACTAGCTAAGAACCTGGGGACTCCTAAGAATCTGGGGATGAGCCTCGTTTTCAGACACCTAAGCACCTGGGAATGAGTCTCGCTCCCAGTTGCCTAAAAGCCTTGAAAATCAGGCTTGCTCCCAGATGCCTAAGAACCTGGGAATGAGCCTCGTTCCCAGATGTGTAAGAGCAACCAATGGTACTGAAGTGGTGGTCTCATTCCCATGTGACTTTTAAGTTTTTCTGAAGGGTGATGTCACATGAAAGTTCTCTATTCGTCACCCGAGACTAACTGTATGCCTCTAGTGACTCACTGCATCATCCAAAAACTCTCGCGCTTCAAAGAACTTGTCTGTTATTTCTTCTTTTCTCTTCTTCACTTCTGCTGCAGAGAGCACAGTCCACCCAGCAGCCGTCTGGTGCAGCCACCGAGAGCACAGTTTATGGGAATAGTCCATACGTCCCTCTACGCATGGTCTGGTTCTGTCAGCATACTGCGTCATAAATGATCCAAGTCGCGGCTGTGCCACGTACATAAACCTCAAGACGACTGGTGCATTTTGGTGCTCCACATTGACTGGGTAGCTGTGGAAATACCTGTGTTGGAGTCTGCTTGCTGATTTATATCTCTGGGCACTCAGCTGGGCGAAGAACCTGAGCATACCGTGACATCTCTGCAGCATTCTGACTCCTGTACCATGTGCGTGCGCACGCGAAATGGGAATGGAATTTCAACTAATGAGCGGTGGGTCAAAGGTCTAGTGGGTGGGGCTAACAAACTTCGCGAGAATTGCTGGGCGTGGCACACGGCATGCAGGTGGCACGCCCATAGCACCCAGCCCACAAATGAAAAAGGTCAAAACACACCCACAAAACAAAATGGCTACTTGCTATTATGTGCCTAGAAGACCAGAGGCCGAAGCAAGCTTACTGTGATAGTGATCGCTTCCAAGTCTCCCCGTTAGGAGTTTTATACCGAAGGTAAGTGTTCGCTGTGTGTTTGATAGGCTATACCAGGAGAACTGGCTGGAACAGGTGACGATGACGACGACGAAAAAAGGTCAATCGAACTGGAGTCGGAATTACAATCACGTGTTAATCGCACGATCTGATCACAGGTTGTTTACACCGCGCCGGAAACAGCAGACTCACTTCCTGTTCTTGCATCTTGACTAGCTCCCGTCAGGCCAGCCCTGTGTAGTGGAGCGTTAAAGTTGTCGCATTTATGCCCTCAGCAACGCAGCCGAACAGAAAATGGACCTAATTCTAGGCGTGTGCGATCGGAACCTCCTCACGCCATACGTCTATCCAGAGTGGTGGCGGGAGGACAGCATCTCGCGTCAGGCACTCAGCCTGTATCTCATCACTGTCATCGGAGGATGGATAATGTACTTCAGTATGGCCCTGTTCAGCTACCTCTTCGTTTTCGACCACAGACTCATGCACCATCCGCTCTTTCTCCCGGGGCAAGTACGCTTGGAGATAGTATATGCGAGCTCGTCGGTTCCCTTCATGGCGCTCCCCACGGTGGCGCTGTTTTTACTCGAAGTTCGAGGATACAGCAAGCTCTACATGGACGCCTCGGGATTCTGGGGTTGGGGTTTTGTGTTTCTGAGTGTACCCCTGTTCCTAATGTTCACCGATTGTCTAATCTACTGGATCCATCGTGGACTGCACCACAAAGTACTTTACAAGACCCTCCATAAGCCGCACCATAAATGGAAGGTTCCTTCACCTTTCGCCAGCCATGCCTTCCATCCCATTGACGGCTTTCTGCAGAGTGTGCCGTACCACATTTATCCGTTCATCTTCCCTCTGCACAAAGTCGTTTACCTTGCTCTCTTCATTTTTGTCAACATTTGGACTGTATCGATCCATGACGGCGACTACAGAGTTCCGGACACCCTCAAGCCGTTCATTAATGGGTCAGCTCACCACACAGACCACCACTTGTACTACACTTACAACTATGGACAGTTTTTTACATTGTGGGATCGCATTGGTGGCTCTTTCCGAACCCCGAGAGCATTTGAGGATAATTCCTTGCTGAAAGAAATTGACTCGGACACTGTGGATGGTGATAAAACCAAAGGTTCGTAATGATGTCGTTTACTCAATTCCAAACATTTTTATACCCCTCAACCTATTTGCTATTGTTTAGTTCCAAACCTTACAGTTGCTATAATTATTGCAGGTATGTATGTGTTTGTGTTGATATAATTTTGTAATGTGCTGACTGTATTATTGCTGCTTCTACTTCCTGTTTGGAATAGATTTTTGATCATGCCTTATGAGGTGACTGCGTATATAGCAGAGTTGAAGTATATTAAAATGATGATAGGCAGTGTAAATTATGCAGGGGTGAATGTGAGAGTGTGGTACATGTTCTCTGGGAGTGTCCAGCATATGACAGCATTAGAAATAATTTCATGGTTGAATTAGAAAATCTATTGGGGGGGAGGTTTGGGGAGTTTAGTACACTTGATAGTTTTAATAAGACAAGTTTTATTTTAGGGTTTGAGAATTGGAACAGGGATGATTTTAAAGCATTATTAAAGCTAGTTAAGAGCTTTGTATTACTGATATGGGAGACTAGGAAGAAGGAATTGTATGGTGATCAGGATTGTGTGGTCTCTGGTTGTTCTTGCTCTTGTCCTCTGACTGGAGGTCTTACAAGCTCCGCCTGCGTCTGTGGGTGCGTGGTCAATGGCGTAAGCGCTACGGCAGCAACATGAGTATATTATTATTATTATATACTTGAATCTGGCCATTGCATAATGGGTATCATTTGATATACACTAGACTATAACATAAAATTCACTAACATTATGAATTTTGAGATTGGCCTAACTATGTCACAGTACCCAAACATGCAACGGGCTCCTCGACTAGCAGCGAACAACCAAAAGAGTCTGTAATAGCCTCAGACATTCTCATGCAGGTGGAGCCTACAATGCGAACTGCACTGTATATATATATAGCAATTTGAAATTTGAGCCATCAAAAGACTGTTATTTCTATTGACCTGTAAAAACGCTAGCATTTTCTTGTGCCAGTGGTGTTATAAACGTAGCGACTTTACTGGGCCTGAATCTCGGTAAAATGTTCTACAGATGTAGTCAGTACATTTGAATTTTTTGATATTTAGGTTAGTATACTGCAAATGGATCGGAACAGTATTCATTCATTGATGCATGAAAATGATGATCAACCATATGAGAGCAAATTGATGCCGTTTAATCTGTTTCAAACGTTTTTATACCCCTCAACCTAAATTGCTACTGTCTTGTTCCAAACCCTACAATTGGTATGAATTGTATGACAGGTATGTGTTTGTGTGGATATTATTTGTGTGCCACTACTGTATTATTGCATAGTTAATGCTTCTACTTCCTATTTGGAATTCAATTATATGGCTTATGAGGTGACTGTGTATATATAGCAGTAAAGTATTCAAATCTGACCATTGCATGGTGGGTATCAGGTGATATACACTAGATATAATGTGAATTCACTAACAGTATGAATTCTGAGATCGCTCTAACTACGTCATACTTGGTTATACGGGATTCCAGTATACCCAAACATGTTACATTTTATATAGCAATTTGAAGTTTGTGCCATAAAAGACTATTATTTCTATTGACCTGAAAAAATACTAGCATTTTCTTGTGCCAGTGTTGTATAGTTTTCCAACTAGGCACAAAGTATTGCAGAGGAGGGACGGGCCATTATTAACACCTGTGGCTGCAGGTTTAGGAGTTACGCGTTGAGATTATGATACAACCTTTAATTTATTCATTCAGTCCATGGGAAGGTTAATTTTATATCACTCACTTATACATACAATGCTACAGAACGTAGCTAGTCAGTACGTTTTGAATTTTTAGATATTTAGGTTTGTATACTGCAAAAGGAGGAACATTATTCATTCATTGATGCATATGAGAGTAAATTGTGAGAAAGAGGGTTTGGTCACATGACTCCTTGTAGCTATAGATGTATGGCTTCACATAGCAACTCCATTCAAAACCTACTTTAGGCAGTAACAGACCTGTCACTCTAGAAGGTTGAACTACCTGTTGAACTTGGGTTATGTAAACTCAGACTTCTGTCTTGTTTTGTGTTGTTCTCATGTAATTAACTTGAGGTGACATACATACCACGCATTGCCTATAAAAGCCCTGTATTGTAATTGAGCAGATCTCGACAGTTTGCAATTGCTGTATTGTTATACTACTGCTGTATCCTGTCCGAACCATCTGCAACACATTATAGCCAAACTCCTTGGAGTTAAGAGCTCAAATTAGAATCCAACACAGACTGTAAGCTGCATCTTTTCAACCCCTCTTCAAAGCGAACCCTCCATTAACTTGGGTAATAAACTCTGAAAGAGGTGATTTTGAGGACCAAACTCTTAGGCACATTTTCATCACATACCTTGTAGTTAAGGCTTTAAAATTTGTCGATAGGTCAGGCATATACTAACTTACCTTTGATTCGCATTAATTTTGATATCTTAACTCCCACCAATATTGGGGCGTCAAGTGGTTGTAACCCAAAAATTCCAAAAATTCATAATATATACTGACTACGTCTGTAGCACTGGATCTGGCACCGAGTGGTTAATGAAAAAGTGAGAGAATTGCAGCTGACAATCCAGGATCCCTGCATGGATAAAATTGATCTACATGGGTAGTATCACAGTGCATTTACATGTATACAACAGTGTAAATGGATCATTGTTTCTAATTTCTGGCAAAGTATGTCTCTACATGAACCCGTTCAAAACTCAAGTCATCTCTTTGTCGCCGCTTATAGCACTTTGCAGCAATACAGATGAGAAAGAATCCAATTATTGCCAGTATCAAGTTTAGGGAATAGTACCAAAATCCGCAAGTATAAAAGCCGTGTGATGGTTGAGAATCACGTGTGTAATGGAAATGATTTGCCAGTAATATCGCAAACCCTATGGCGTTTGCAAAACCATACAGGCTGTATTGGATCCCGATAAGAAAACCTTTCATTCTATAAGGTGCTTGGGCACAAATAAATTCAAAGACAGTAGGTCCAGCAATCACCAGTGCCAGTCCAGTCAGGATATTGGGTATTACCAGCCACCGGTAGTCAATATCCAAGTTAACAGCAGAAGCATTTGCGACCAAAAAGCATGGGACTGTTTCATTTGTGCTCAAGTGTCCCCTAATATCAATTACTAAAGGGCAGAGTGCAGCCGGTATCAGCAGGAACATGCCAATTCCCATCTTTTTCAGCATCTTGGGAATACAGTTGTAGAATATGGGCTGCACGATGAAGTGGTAAACAGGTACAACTATAATCACAACCATTATGACTATGTTGTCAACAATAGCTGTTTCATAGCAAGAACGTCCATTCGTTACGAGTACGTTATACCCTTGTTGAAGATGGTTTGTAATTTGGGCAGTAGTACCATTCAATCCGGAATAGACTGCCCATGAAATAGTCCAAGAAGCTAAGACCAAAAGAATGCGACAGAATGACCTAACATCTTCCACCTGTTCTGTAGTGAAGGGTCCTCCATATCTGTGTTTTGCGAGGTCAATCCCCGTCGGAATTTCTTCCTCCCAGTATGTGAGTGCACTTCTTCGCCTTGGAAATTTGTGTGTCCTTGCAAACTTTATTATCTCAACTGTTTTCTTCAGAGGATTCCCAGCTCCTGGCTCAATGGCTAACCAGTTGCAGAAGATAAAGTCCAGAGAAAGGGCTACAGTCAAGCAACCCGCTTGGACTAGCGATTGTACTAGTAGATTTACTTTGGGGTCTGTCGCATGTGCATTGCATCCAAGTATAAAAGTATAGACAATTCCAAATCCAAAGTATTCTGTCCACACATACCAGTGTATGAATGCAACCAACTCTTGTCCCGATGCGCCCAGCATTTGATCAGTTCCAAATGGAATGATGTTTGTTTGAAAGCCGGCAATTCCTATAGTCAAGGCAACAAAAGCTATCGGATGGACAACGTACTTAATGGCTACTTTAAAAATCTCATTATGGTCATTAAAATTATATTCCACAACAGCAAAAACAGCAAACAGAAGGGATACCAGCCATACAATCCACATACTATAGCGAATAACCTTATACCTTCCAAAGTATGTATCTGCTAACCAACCAGCGATGGGAAATGGAATGGTCTGCGCAATGCGCCTTACCATCTCGGCTGTGGTGAGGGTCCATGCATAGCTCTTAGGAAAACCCGGAACCTGCTCCATAAATCCTCGAATGATAACCGTGTATGCTCCACTAATACCGCTGAAAAACAGTAGGTTCCATACCAGTACCAGTATTGCACCTTTTGATCTTATCCATGGCAACTTGTAGGCAAACAAGAACCTTTCCTGGCTCTGTGCATGTTGTATATCAGAGGTGTGGGTTGTGAGCGAGTCTGGCGTCCAAGATCTTTGAACAATGGGACTACTCGAGTCTTCAGATCCTACCGAACCGTCAGCAACGACTGAATCAATGATCTCATACGAACTGGTCGCCCTTCGAGAGCTGCTGGTTTGACTCAGACTGTTGATCGATAGTCTCGGTCTAGCCGCCATCCTCTGATCACGCGGTATCGAGCTCAACGAAAACTTCTTAGCGAGGCAAAAAAAAACACCAGAAACGGAGCAGATTATCACATGATATTATAGTGGGCGGGGCTGCACGGCCGGTCATGTGAATGGCCACTATTACGACAACACAATGGTGTGTGTTTAGACAAGGATATTCCCTAAGTGATAATACCATGTTGGAAAGCCACAAGTGTAGCTAACTCAGCTGTGTTTAAGAATACGAATATTTCAAACCTAACCCCCTGCTAGCTAGCTAGTCACCAGTCAAGACAGTTTTCACACTAAGAGGATGACTTCAATGACACGGTTCTCACTAAATAGCTCCTACTCAGATTCTTCTGCTGGAGGTGGGGTTAGAGTAAGTGGAGTAACAGAGACATCCATCTCAATTGATTTGCTGAGTTCAAATGATTGCAGTGTCCAAGGATCATCGACAGTATCCCAACTGACTCACTCTTCTGACAAGAAAAAGAACTTTCTCTCCTACAGGTTGCCATGGATCAAATCAAAGGGGGCAGTGCTTGTGCTCGTTTGGAATCTCTTAGTTTTTATCGCCATTAGCGGTGCTTATAGTGCTCTCATTAAACGTCTATTCCAGCTCTTACCCATACCTGTTTCTTATGCGTGGACTCTGACAGTTACCGAAATGGTAAGACGTATTTGCCAAATCATACCTTTTCCGATAGCTGGTTGGCTAGCCGACACATACTTTGGGAGATACAAGACTATCCGCTGCAGCTTGTGGATCATTTGGCTAGTGTCGCTGCCTCTGGTTGTCTGTTCCACGGTAGAGTATCAATTCTGGAATGAAGGCCAGGATGACAATAAGAATTTGAAAATAGTAATCGACTACATTGTTTATCCAGTAGCGTTTGTGATGATGACTATTGGGCTTGCCGGATTTCACACGAATGTTTTTCCTTTTGGGACTGACCAGATGTTAGGAGCGTCAGCACAAGAATTGACTGTGTTCATACACTGGTACTATTGGACGGAGTACATTGGATTTGGAATTGTCTACACGTTTGGACTTGGATGTGAGCTTGCATCACATGGAGAAACAAGTTGGCTAGTGCAATCATTGATTCAAGCAAGTTGTATGACCATAGCCATCTGTTTGGACTACATTTTTCAGAATTGGCTGCTAATTGAACCAGGATCTGGGAATCCTATAAAAATAGCATCTCAAATAATAAAATTTGCAAGGACACACACATTTCCACAGCAAAGAAGTGCACTGACATACTGGGAGGAAGAAATTCCAAGTGGGGTTGACCTTGCCAAACGGAGGTATGGAGGTCCCTTCACTACAGAGCAAGTAGAAGATGCTAAGTCACTAGGCCGTATTTTAACTGTCTTTGGATCGTTTGTCATACCCTGGGTCGTCTTTTCGGGATTAAATTGGACTACAGCACAGATTACGGACCACCTTCGTAGCGGAACAGATGTTCTGAATAGTACTGGTTACCTGTGCTATGAAACAACCGTGGTCGATAACCTAGCCATTATCGTTGTGATTCTAGCAGTGCCAATCTACCATTTCATTATCCTGCCGATATTCTACAACTGCATACCTGGAATACTTAAAAGGATAAGCATTGGCATGTTCCTTCTTGTACTGGTTGCACTTTGTAACTTAGTCATTGACATCAAGGGACACTTAACCACATGCACAGTCAATTCGACGGTTCCATGCTTTCTTGTTGGAGGTGCTTCTGCTACAAGGCTGGACATAGACTATCGCTGGCTAGCAATACCAAATATTTTAACAGGACTGATGATTATGATTGGTGGAACAGCAATATATGAATTCATATGTGCCCAAGTACCTTATCGGATGAAAGGCTTTGTCACTGGTGTCAACTACAGCCTTTTTGGTTTTGCAAATGCCATTGGATTTAGTATATTGTTGGGATTTCACTATTCATATAGCTCCCACCCTAGAGATTCCGGGTTTGCTGGCTGTGGGTTCTGGTACTATTTGCTGAACCTGATGCTTGCACTGATTGGGTTTGCTCTGGTATGCATTGCTGCAAAACGCTACAAACCTAGGCAAAGAGATGACTTGAGTTTCGAACCAGCTCAAATTGAGGAGCACTATGACCGACGACAAAAGCCTCTTACCTAAAAATGTATGAATATTTATCAAAATGCTTATAAATAATATGTGGCTTATATTAAGTGATCATGCATGGTCAACCTACAACCATATTATCCATGAGTATAGCCTCGCTTCGCTCGGAATAATAGCACTACCTAAATTATTTTGCTATAATTAGAATGAATAAATATGGTATAGGATTAGCAAGTAATTACTTCTGACCGGAAGTAGGTAGATTCTGCGAAACCCATAAGCAAGTGCGAACCTCCATGGAGGGTATAAAAGAGGGCCCTAATTCTGCGCTGCACTTTGGGTCACCTCGTAGATTTCATCTGTGGCACATGTTTTGTTTGGGAAGACACCAGAGTACAGCTTTGGCTTCTCTCGGGTTTGGTCAAGTTCGCTTGACTGTCAGCCAGTGGCCAGACCCAGTGCCCTTCGGGGCATGCCAAAGGTCTGGTCGAGTGCTGGTCGCGAGGTTAGTAAGAGTGGAAGGAAAACTTCCACCGTGGTCTTGGACGATATGGCCTAGGATCTGTCCAGGTTCCTCCCTTGATTCTTCCTCAAATAACCGGAGCCCTTCCTGATAGGAGACCAAGCAAGGGCATGTAGCCTCTGTTCCCATAGGCCTTTGGGGGAAATCCTGGTCAGTTGGCTGGCAGAGTGATGATCTGCCCAACCCTCTGGCAGTATGGCCTTGTGCCTTATTACTGTCGGGGGGGGGGGGGATGCCTTAGGCTAGGTGGGAAGCACGGGGGGGTGCCCCCCCCCCCCCCCCCCATTTTTTTCTCATTCATATTTTCATTGAACACATGATATGAAATTAGTAGCAGCTGCTGGACTGCATTAAGGCTCAGCACCTCACAGCCGGTGCATTCGATGAGGTTCAGCACCCCACAGCCGCTACTGTAACACTCTAACCTACTACACTACCCAGTTCAGTATGTGCTGAACCTCAATCGGCTAAAGTGCATGTGCACGCAACGTTCACTATCCCAGTTAGTATCTCAATCGGTTAAAGTGTGCCCTTACCGTTCACTACCCACTTCAGTATGTGCTGAACTAATCGGTGCACGCATTGAGGTTCACTACCGTATTGACCTTATACGGTATACAGGTTATATTACGTAATGAAGTAGAAGACTGTAGTAGAGTCTAAGTGTGTATAATATGTGTCTTGCTGTAGTCAGAGTTCAAGCTCCATACAATGACCATATAAAACAAATGCTATACTAAGGAAGTGTATTTATGCATATGCATACCATGACAACATATTCACTGTATTGCTTTTGGTTTGTATCGTATGTATGTGTGTCGACAGAACTTAATATATAATACCGGCATT
Organism: Phakellia ventilabrum; assembly: GCA_963921505.1. NCBI lineage: Eukaryota > Metazoa > Porifera > Demospongiae > Axinellida > Axinellidae > Phakellia > Phakellia ventilabrum. The sequence continues at coordinate 8,399,092 of OY997379.1, read as the reverse complement.
TAAATGTTCATGTACTGTGCTTTTCTATATTCCTACTGTCTCATAAGCTCTCATGAGCTGGCAGTGTACGTAGTAACTTGAATTGGGAAGCCGTGTAGTCAGGTTGACTTCAGCCGTGGTCAGGTGGACCAACTAATACAATAATACTAAGTATAATAGGCAGCCAGGTGAGCTCTTTAGCTAGCACTGCTGACAAGTGGCCAGTAACTGGTTGGCATGGCAAGTGGCCAGCGCTAAGCCATAATACTGGAAAGGTCGGAGGGACAGGTGGTCCTAAAATACTGATGCCTGAATTGCAGAGCACAAACTGGGACATACATACATATAGAGACACATACACAAAGGGAATTCAGCTTAGACAAAGACACAAGGCATACAAGAAACCACAATACAGACAAAGACTCAGAAGATAAAGAGGCTGGAAGAACATTAACACCTGCTGCTTAAATATAATCAATATATACCAATATACTACAGGCAGTATACAAAGGAATAATTGATTGATATTTATGTGTCTTGCTGTGGAATGAAGATTGCTGCTATTACTAAAGCTTAATACATTTCTGTAGAGATGCCGCGCGAAGAATGACCGTCACGTGGGTAGAGTCGCTGAAATTTTCGCGTAGCTACCTCGTTGCTAGCCTAAGCGGTAACAAAAACAGCTGACATTACATTCTGTACTTGAGACTCACCGTAACTCATAACCATGCATGTTCACTTAGTTTGGACATATACTTGGTGACTATTGCTTTTCTTTTTTTAATATGAAGGCCTCAGAACCAGAGTGGGCTAACCCCAAAGATAACAGCCAATGTACATACTGAAAGCCAGATTAGGGATTAGAGGCAGCAACAAGCATACATGTACATTTTTTTAGAGTCAGAATGTCTAGAAAACACTGTAATGCTATACTTTGATGCAGACATTGTTGTACAGCTGCACTTTTGGTATGTATATTGGCTGTTACAAACTCCTACTCAGGCTTTCATACGCATGTTCAATCTGCTTTCAATATGTATTTTGACAACCTCAAACTCCTACTCAGGCTTTTAGCTACACACATCATGTGTATTTCAGTCTCTACTCCTCTTATATCAATCTTGTCTGATATGCATATATATGTACATGTAGGCTGCCTCAACCTCCGACTCGGTTCGAATTTATAATTATATATTTGTTGGCTAGCTTTGATTAAATTTTGTACCCAAGTCTATTACATAATCACTGCCTCCCTATATACACAAGCTTAACACTGTAACCTGTAAGTGCATATTAGAAGCAACTAGTGATTAAGAATTGTCTATATATGCTCATAGGTTATGATTGTATACCCATATTTCTTGATTTTGGGGTTAGCCCACTGTGGTTCTGAGCCCTTCATATTATATAGTCTCACGAAGACTGAAACAATAAAGCAGTGATCTTCGCGTTAGACAACTCCATTATTGCACACGTCGTAGAAATGGCGTGGAACTGCCAGAATCTACACGTTCGCCACTAGTAAAACAAACGTTTATGAAGAACAAGGTGTGTACACACGACCAAAAAAGTAAATAAAATTGCCATAAGAATAAATTGCCAAAAAGGAGAAATGTAAACAATATGAAGTGAATAGTTCAAAAGCTGCATTTAATAGTTTGGCACCCTGCCTTCTCTGGTGGCGAGGTCAAGGTTAGCGTCGATGACACGGAGTGGCCTAGCTGGATGACCGATAGTTGAGCGTGCACCTCAAGGCAGGTAATTGCCGATCGAAGCAGGGAGAAGCTGATTCTGCATCTTAACCATCCCATGGTGCGGCTGTACGACTGAGAGCGCTTTGTGGCGAGGAGAGAAGCTAGTCTTCTATACATGATGGTAGTTGCATTTCCCATTCCACCAGCAGCAGAGAAAACTAAGGGCGTGAACGTCCCGTGTTCGATCTCTCTGACACGTTGGTCGTATGCTCTCCTCTTTTCCCTTTCATGTTGGCGATAACAGGAGGTTGGGGTGAGACGACAATTGCTCGGTGCGAGAGGGTTAAAAACCCTTACGTCAAAAAATGCACTTTGGTGTCTGTCTCCCCAGAAACCATCAGCTCTGACATCGAGTCGAGCTCCTTCTTCAACGTTGGCGGTTAGGTAAGTGAGAGATTCTCCGGTGAGAGGTTGCAGAACTGGTTCGATGGACACGTTAGGGCAAGTCTCACTTAGCAACTGGGCTGTCAAATCTCTGATTTTGTTATGTCTCAAAGTTGGAAGACCACCACGGGGGCAACTTAGAGTGTGGTCTACTGTGAAGACATTACCGCATACACATTAATATTCAGTTGCTAAGCGTGGTGGACGCCATCCGTAACGCAAGCAAATTGCATCTCTGAATGCTCCTTTATGGAGAGCAAATCCATGCTCGTCAATCGGCAGGGTTGTGAGCCAACTAGAGGCACCTTTCTCTTTGGCAGCATCCACAGCACGCTGGATGTCTTGTGGCAGTTGAGGGTATAGATCTGCTGCAGCCCTGGATTGTTGCTGTCGTCGAATGGATTTGGCCTTGGTCACAGCTTGGTGTTGCTCTTCCACGGTAATCACTGGTCTGTTGAATGATCAGAGTGACAAGGGGAGCCGCAATTTGCTGGGATGATATGTACTGAGAGTCAGTTGTTTCAGCAGGATTCGTAATGCCGAGGCCACCTAGACGTGTTGGTAGAGAAAAGAGCTTTCTCTCAACGTCACTGACGGCACTTCTACCAAAAAATGTACTTTGAAGAGCCTTTCACGGCGAAGATATACGCTGAAAAAGCCAATGAAAAAGTGCAATAGACATGAGAGCGTAAATAATTTTGCTGCCATTTGCTATTCCTAGTATGCACTGCGCTATGTTTCTGTGTTTTTTTTGCTCTGTATACATGCATGCAGACATGTTGTTTGGCTTCATGCGTTAATACTATGTGACATTTGTGAACATAATTACACTTCACTATTATACATGTACTGAGTCTAGTGGCTACAGGTGCTGCAGATGACTTTAATTAACAACTTACATGACCAATCCTGACCCCGGGCGCGAAGCGCGAGGGTCTGGTGACAAGCCTGTACCAACTTTTGTTCCGCAGTACGTAATACTAGATTACATAAGGCTTAATTAATTAATGAATATTATTAAGTATAGCAAACACATCACGACCCTTTACAAATGTCAGTACGACTTTCAGCTGTTCAGGTTTCAAGTCCAGGTAGCTCAATTCCCTTGCTGCACTTCTGGCTGCCTCTCGTTCTGAGCGGGTGTCAAAGCTTACTTGCACTCGAAGCCCGAAGGACTTTTCTCTTCCTTTCTCCTGGTGGCTGAAAAGTTTACTTAAGCTTATATTCTTTGCGTGTCGGATTGTCCTGAATCTCCTAATTGAGTATGTGTCTGCAAGCCTGCTAGCAAGTAGGATAGGGTAAGCTAGCCTCGAACCCAGGCTTTCCTCGCCCAGATAAGGGTAAGCTACCTTGGACGTATAAATCTGGCGCCAAGCTCAGAGCTCCGCCCACTTTTCGTGACAAGTAAAGGTCAAAGATTGCAGTTAGTGGAAAGCTACCATGCAAAGCAGTCAAACAGCAGACAACATGTAAGTTTATCTCAAAAGAACCAGCTAAGCAAGACCCGAAGCGCGTATAATTTGCGTTTTTCCGCACCGGAATGCAAATACCGTGTGTACGATTTATACATAACCCATGATTACGTTTAGGTGACATCCGGGACTGTGGGACATCATGTTTGGTACAGTATCAGTGTCACTCACCTGGTCTTTCAAGATTGCTGTCAAAGATGGAACTGTCTTCTCTACCCGTACCCCAGCAGCTTGTCAAACACAACTACTACTATGCGCCTTTTGCGAATGTCTTCATGACTAGCTATATCAATTGCCCAGGCTTCAGGTCAGGATAGCCCAATTCCTTTGCTGCACCTTTAGCTAAGTGTGACAAAAATACTCCTAGCAACTACCAAGAAATGCTAATAGCTGGAATAGCTACCTTTCTAGCCTGAGCCTAGAGCCATTTTGGCACAGGACGTAGGGTGCCTGCGTGTGCCACAAACGTAGACACACAGAAACGCAACAAAACTAGCTACAGATGAACAGCAGTAAGGTTACCATGCTTCAGTTCTTACATCGATTTTCAACCGATTTACAAGCCTAAAAATGCCATAATCTGCCTGGGCTCACTCAGCATGCTCGCCCACCACAGTTTCTCCAAAATGTCCTCACCTGGGCTGAGAGTCTCAGTTCAAAACCTGATCCTCACACGACTACGTTAGCAACAACTAATTAATAACTACATTCCAATCCCACTTAAACAATGTCTCAGCATTTGGGTCTCCATTAATTGAATTCACAACTCACACTTCACTTCCTAGAAGCTGTACACTTATTTCACTTCACTGTAACTAATTGAATTTGTTGTCAGCAGGTAAGCTTTTATTGGCTTCGCCTTCACCTTGGCCAATAAATTACGTAATAGTTGTAGCATGGCCTTGAGTGCCACATGTGAGATATGCGCACAGTTGACACAGGAAGCCCTCGGGCCTACGGCCCTTGTGGCAACTGTGCCCATATCTCCATGTGGCACGAGAGAAGCCATGCTACAACTAATTTGTAGCATTTTAGATTGTAACCCTGGTGCTTTAATTGCCCTAATTGGATAGTGGCACTGCAATGACTCATAACCATCATAGCTGTGCCGATATCTGATAATGGCACAACTATGAGGCGTTATGAGTCACAGCTATGAGGCGTTATGAGTCACTGCGATGCCAATATCTGGATAATGCACAAGAACAGCTACTTTATGCTAAATGTAGGCACAGCCGGCCCTTTTGATGTAAGGCTTCACCATGCTACAATTAATGCTTCCACCTCGTGCTTAATCTATACTTCTCTGCCATCCTCTATCGTGCAGGATATAATTATTGACCCTTGACCTTAGCTTAACTTTCTGTATTATTACCCAAGCATGTACAAATTTTACCTGGTCACGGGCCCAGGTGTAGCTACGCCACTGGCATTGGTACAAAGCTACTCTGGCACTAGTATAATTTTACTAGGCACACCTATACACCTTGCGTAAGTTAGCTAGTCAGTGAACGTAATAATCTATTGGTATTCAGCACTACTCATATTACCTTTTACACAGTAAGGACTACGCTCAGGAACTTTACCTCATTGTGTTGCAATTATCATGGAGCAGTTGTTAGTAGAACTACTACAGTGGAAGACCCTAATAGTATGCGGGGTTGTCATGCTCAACCCATTGTTCTGGAACACTGTAGGCAGGATTGAGTACCACACACATGCAGTGTCCAAGGTATTTGGTGGACCAAGAAAAGGAATCATTGCTCTAGCAATTGGAGTTGTTTCATTGAACTATGCAAGAACGCTCTTGTTTCACAAGACAATGGATGAATACAGCATCTGGGAATCGCTAAATAACAAAGCTGTCAAAGCCGCAGGTTATCTCCTGATACTTATTGGCACAATCCTAGTGATTGCTACCTTCTATTGCCTTGGATTCTTCTGTTCATTTATGGGGGATTATTTCGGAATTCTTCTCAGCGAGAGGGTAACGGGATTTCCGTTCAGTGTTGTCAACGATCCAATGTACTGGGGTTCAAACCTCATACATCTTGGACTTGCACTGAACCATGCAAGTATCGTGGGCCTATTGCTTACAGCTTGTATAGGACTTAGCTATGTCATTGGAATGTACTTTGAAGAGCCTTTCACGGCGAAGATATATGCTGAAAAAGACAATAGAAAAGTGAACTAGATAATACTGCTATTGTTTTATTACATGTATTTATGCACAGTCATGCATAACATCTTCAAAATGCAGTATATATGCGCTTAAGACATTGTAATGCCCTGAGTAACTTCTAAAGTTAGCTATACTTTCTGCCTTGTTTATAGCAACATTTGTAGGTATGTGAATTGAATGCTCTACTTGAAAAGAAGAGCATGGTCAGGTAGCTACATAGAGTACTAGAGGGACTAAACAACTGAGGAGTCCATTTCTCCGTCTGTTTCTCTCACCATATCATTCTGCCCTTTGTCACCATGAGACAAAGGGACGTTGATCTCACTTTAGTACTGGTAGTGGCTACAGTATCCAGAAACTACCTTTTCCCTTGCTACTCATTCAACAGTGCACGTTCTGGAGACGGTGATTGCATCGGTAAGTAATAATCCACAAATTTTGCTTGTCATGAGGGCACGGCAATACCCCTACGGGCGCTCACTCTGGGGAAAGTCCCTCACGTAGGGAAAACCCCCACGAAGTGTCCGCGTCCGTTGCCATGGAAATTATAGCCCACTCTTTGCCGTTAATGCCGTTGACTGGCTGTTCAGAGCGCTAGTGGGTCTAGGACTCTTAGGCGAATTACGCAATGGCTCGATTTGTTCGGAAGGGCGAAACTGAGCCAGTTATGCGGCTGGAGAGGCCGTCTTCCGCCAGTGTACAGACGACGGCGCACGTCATAAACTCTTGTTTCAACGAGATTCTCGGCCAGAAGAGACCGGACAGCAAAGCAATCAGAAACCTCGCTGTTTCACGCAGGGGAGAGCGGGACTACCACGATAACTTCGTTGCGGCGCTGAAAAAGGTGAAGTGTTTCTAATTAGTGCGCAATGTGCAAGCAGTCTCTGTTGCACCATTGTGTGCCAGTGCTGTATATGTAACGCTACGTCTGACTTTAGGCTGCACTGGGGAAGAAAGCTAGTATTCAGATTGCACCATTAGATTGAGGGATTTTACTATGTATGGCTTCAGCATTTTTTAGTATGGTCATGAATAATTAATAAGCTAGCCAAAACTAAGTATTGATAGGGATTTACAGCTGAACTTAGCTATTTGAGAGTCATGGATTGGGTTAGCATCCCAGCTTTTGTTGCTTGCAATACCAAAAACGGCAAATGCTGGGGCTGATTTTATACTAGTGCTGTAATAAAATTGCAGCAAAGTGGCAGGTTGTTAAGGATAGTCTTATTCCATTAATAACATTCAATGGTAGCTTGATTAGAATGAGCCGAGTAGCTACATATGGCCTATGGGGAGTCTCTAGCTACAGATGTCCTATGTGGACATATTCCTTAAATAGTAAGGCAGCAGTGGAATGAGTAATTGGAGGTGCTTATATTATGAAACATTTCCACTTAGCTAGCAACTGCAGCCTTGCATACGTATGTATGCCACATACGGCATGTATGCCACATACAGCATACAATAAATATGGGATAGTGAAGTAGTTAATGAAAAGCTGCCAGGAGGTAGCCGGGGTAAGCTAGCTCGTTTCGCGCTAGGGGGTCCAACGATGGACGTGTGGTCTGGTTGTAGTCTAGACGTCAACTTGAGCCGTTCTGTATGGTGTGGTTTGTGGGGAGGCATCGTTTGTGGATCAAATGAACATGGTGTAGTCTAGAGCCTCGTCCAGAGGCCCCCACGTTTTTCGGCTACGTGAAGGAAAAGCATCTTCACCTTTGTGTAACCAAGGGGTCTGGGAACAAGGCTAGGATAGTTAGGTACATGTACTAGCTGCTGTATGTTAGGGGTGAGCTGATTACGCCGGCATTGTACTAAAATCTTTGCACTGAAAACAGCACCCTCCAAATACATGTAGAAACCTATTATCAAAATCATACAAGATACATATGATTATGTGTAGCCTCATTCCCAGGTCTTCAGCTTTTGTTGCTTGCAGTACCAAAATCTCACTGGGGTGGAGGACTGGGAATGAGATATGTATGTACTGTCAGGGTTTCATACAGTTGGATAGGAAAGACACGCAATATGCAGATATGTGGAGAGCCACGTCCTCAAGGCTGCCTAGGACTTTGCTCCCCCCCCCCCACCCCACCCCCCTTCCCCAAAGGGTGCTCATAATGCTGCATATGGTGCAAAAGGACTGCTAACAAATTACTGAGTACCAAAAACAATTAGATTATAATTTGGTTCCCAAGATTCTAGGGGAGGGGGTAGCCTCGTTTATACCACAGACCAAGCGCTGAAACAAAGTCCTTAGCAAAAGGTAGAAAAGTGCAACCGTCTTTCGAGCGGTCCCTGCGCACACACAATTAAGTAAGTTAGGTTACGTGAGAAAAGATACCAGGCTCTCAAGTAGCAAAGCGCACAAGAGCCTGGGGACGAGGCTAGGGGGAGATAGATATTTTCCCTTTCCCCCTCGCCCAGTGTGAAACCCTGACTATATGAAAATGCTTTACTCTTCTGTTCAGGTGAGTGATGACTATGATCGTCGTTTGGAGGAGCTGAGTGCTGTGGAGCGCCACCTGGTGCAGGCCAAAGCCCGGGCCCTGGCCGATGATGAGAGGGCCATGTCAACCCCGTCTACACGGAGTGATATTCAGCTTCCCAGAGGTAAATGGGACGTGTATATGCATGTATAAGCATGTTAGTCAGATTTTGGGTGTTTCGAGGGTTTACAATATTTAGGGGGTAGGGGGCATAATTATTTGTGTACTCCCCCTGTCCTCTGCCCGAATTCGGTCTGTCTGTCTGTATGTCTGTATGTATGTATGTATGTATGTAGGTATGTATGTATCTACGTATGTATGTATTATGTATGTGTGTGTGTAGGTATGTATGTGTGTATGTATGTATGCATATACTCGTATAAAAGCCTCCCTCAAATAAACGCCGGCCTCGTTTATATGCCGGGTGGAAGTTCGGTATTATCGTTAATAAACGCCGGGCTGCGATTAAACGCCGGGTCGAGCTGAGGGCGTGGCACCTTGTGCACGTGGACCGTTAATATTCGCCATTGTTTACTGACATATCGTGGAAAATCGATGCAGGAAAGTACGGTAAGCAACTACTCTCCCGTTTGTGTCTGGTTTATTGCGTCTGTGTGTGTGCATGTGCCCATACCGCCAGCCAGCTTAATGTTTTAGTGTCATAATAGCGCTAGGCTCAGGCCTAGACGGGTAGTTGTAGTAGCTAGTAGGAATTCTTCATGCTTGCTACAGTTGTTGGGAGTGTTTCGTCGCTAGGAAGTCTTAGTTAGCATTAATTTTTGTACGCACGAGTGAGCACTAGTTTATAAACGCCGGCCCCGTTTAAACGCCGGCCTCGTTTTAATGCCGGGTCAAAAGTGGCGGGAAGGAAATAAACGCCCGGGCCTTTATATAAGGAAATACGGTATGTATGTAAGTATGTATGTATGTATGTATGCATGCATGCATGTATGTATGTATGTATATATGTATTATGTATGTGTGTATGTATGTATGCATATATGTATGTATGTATGTATGTATGTATGTATGTATGTGTTGCCTCCCTTGCCCCTCCTCCCCTGCAGGGCCATCTCAGCTGCGGCAGCACGTAGATGAGAGCCTCCTCTCCCGTCACCACCTATTGTTGCCAAGCAACTACCTGCCACACCCACCTGCTCCACAGCTACCACCAGAGGGTATGTGCTGTACTGTTGCATGTAGTAGACTTTGCCATTGTATGGAGAGAATGTGACAGTCTAAGCCTCTCCTGTGATAGCTAAGTAGGCCTGGGTTTGAGATCGAGCCTTCATGTGCAATAAGGATTTTCCAAAACCACCGCCATTTTTATGATGCTTATCTGATTGTCCTGATCAGATATGACTTTAGCCTCGTTCCCAGGCCACTCCCCCCGAAGAGTGCACTCTTTGGGGGGAGTGGCCTGGGAACGAGGCTAATATGACTTAACAAAGTTTACCTGCTCCATAATGTCCAAAAATTCTCTTTCATATATTTATTAGTTAGCTTCCGGCTCCGATCTAGCTACATTTAGTATATGTTACTATAGTAACATGGTATAGTATTTTTTTTCATAGAGCATGGTAAGAATCCCATAGAGCATAGGAAACTCTAGAAATTTAATACAGGAAATGTGTACATATACTAAATGGCCTAGAGCATTGGGCAGATCTATGCTCTAGCTAGACCTCGGCTCTGCCTCGGCCTAATTAGAGCATAGCTGCCCATGCTCTAAGCTATACGTAAATCTACTGTATATTTTAAACTATAAGCATGCACATCTTACAAACAAAGCAAGCTCAGCATGAGTGCCGGTAATTGTAGTGAAGATGATTGCAGAATGTTTAGGTGCAGGAACATTCCATAATTATCATTCAACCTTCATTTTCGTTTTTTCCCCTTCTTAGAGGATGTTCCGTCCTACCTCAAGTCGACCTTTACCTCCAGCCAACACTCTGCTGTCCCCACTGACCTTCACCAGAAGACAGCTACTGATAAAGCACTGGGAAAACAGGTATATGATCAGGCTTAACTCCTGACACGCGGAAAATGGTCTCTGTTAGGTTCGTCCCCTGGCTCCCCTCCAACACGCGGAAAGAATAAGGAGGGAAGCCTGGGGACGAAGCTAACAGAGACCATTTTTCGCACGTGGGAGGGGAGCCAGGGGACAAGGCTAGTTAGAAGAATGGGGTGGAGCTTCAAAAAGCATACTACGTACATGCTATGAATTTTGTTGTGTAATATTTTTGTTAATTTTCTCCTCCCCCTCCTGCAGGCTGTCCCCCGACCCCCTTGGCAAGAGGGTCTGTCCACTCAGGAGAGGGAGTGGGAGAAGGGAGCTCTTGCCCAATTGGAACGGAGAGCAGACCACCTCCGCAATCCAAGGTATGCCCGAGAGGAGGGGAGGGGAGGGGTACTACATGTACATGAGTATTTGCATATGTATATAGTAATTCTCCCCTCCCCTCCCCTCCCCTCCCCTCCAGGTACACCACCAGTGTACTCACAGGTACTGCCAGCTGTGGTGCCATAAAGAAGGCTCTCAGGCAGGGACCTCTAGCAGAGGGGGAGGAGGGGAGAGCAGCAGTGTAAGTTTTATTACTAATGCAGTGTGTGTAGGCTTGTAAAGGGATAACTGTATAATTATAGCTCGAATTTCCAAACGCATGACTTAATGTGTTCCTCTCTGTAGTATTTTTTTGCACTGTCTTTTTTGGTAAAATATTTGATAGTGGAGACTGAGCACCGCAAAGGAGGCTCATCTTCCAATCAGAATGCTCTTTGCAGATTGGGTGGGAGTGATCTCAGAGTGCTACTGCCCCTCCCCCTCTCAGACCGGCTCCAAAATTCTTCACTGCTGAACCAGGGGAAGTCATCTTTACAGGCTATAAAATCAACCACACCTATAAGGTAAACCATATCTAGGCTTGTTTTGTATGTGTGATGGGATGCTACCTGCAGTGTATATACTTTCATTGAAAGAATAAAGAAACTCTGAAAGAAAAAAAAAAATTGGAGCCCAGCTGGGGATTGAACTCAGGACCTTCTGATTACTAGTCAGATGCTCTTACCCACTGAGCTACTGGAGGGCCTGAGCAGAGGAGCTGTACACTGCTACTAAACATGCTAGTAACGCTTGCCAATAAGACATAGCCCTATATGCAAACATGTTAAATTAAGGTTACACCAACAGCGGCTCTTGTCTGTGGTGGCTGATTGAAACGTCATGATAGGTGTGCAGTTTGCATATAGTATCAATAGCTAACAAGTACGACTAAGTTTCACGAGCTTTTCCACGATGTCTTGAACACAGCGGTCTTATACGTATGACTTTCTCCTGATCGGAAGGAGTGTGAGAGGCTATCATTGCCATAATTTCAGGAATATATTTAGTATCTTCAACATGTTTATCTTTATCAACATGTTTAGCGTAATGTGGAGGTTGGCGTGGAAGATTGTAGTTGAGATTTTGCAGTTTTAGATCAGCACTCTTATTTGTCCATGAAGTGTGTATGATGTCAAAGTGGTGCCTATTGAGTTCATTGCCATTAATGTTCAGGCTTAACTCCTGAATTTGTGGAAGGCCGAATATTGCATCAAATAATTCTACTAGATTTTGGTCTGTTTCATATTGTAGGTAATTATTGGCAAGGTTCAGCTCTCGTAGTGTGCCCACAGCTGCTTGATTTAGGAGGCCCTCTGTCAGGTATGGCAGTACACTGCTATAGCCTAGTCCACTGGAATTTAAGTCAAGATTCGTTAGTGTGTTTTTCAGCAGGATTTGTTGGAGACTGTGCATAGTTTTGCAGAGCCCTGGGTCAAACTTGCATTGAGCAGCTGATTGTTGATTGTCTTTTGGCGATGATATGTACCATTGACACACGTATGTGTGAAGTGCTAATCTTTGTACATGCACTTTCTCAATCCCGGCTGGCAATACTAGTAGAGGCCCAGTTGGCAGTGCTGTAAGTGGCTTCAATTGAAGTTTTAAAGCTTGTAAACGGAGCTGGCTTGCCTGAAATAGCCACGTCAGAACTGATTGCGGCAGAGACATCCTCTCAAACTGAAGAGATTTGTATTTAAGACTGTGTTCTGAACTGACTACTGGAGGTGGAAGTGGCATTGGCTTGTAGTCTTCTGATTTTAGCTGCTGAAATTCTATAGACCGGCAAGTTAGGCTTTGTTCATGAGTAGTTGGAGACGTCAAGAAAGTGTAGAGGATGTTTCCAAAGGCATGAGCGTGAGGGTCATCTCGGAAGATAATTCCTTCCAGGTGGAGTGAGTTAAAGTGTGGCTGTAAGAAAAGAGTGGAGAGGTAGTGTAGAAGTGTATCATGAGCAATTGAAAGGCATATATGTGATTCTGATTTATTAGACATTATAATTGTGAATTCTTTCAAGTTTTGGGCCGTTATTGTCATATTAGGTGTGCTATTTTGTGATAGTACTGTGCCCCAAAGGAGTGGTACGCTCATTTCTAGCATAATACTCAGGTCTTCAGTTGTATCAACCTCAATGGTTAGCTTTTCTAGGACTTGGAGTGCAGGACAAAGGATGGTCTCAATAATACCATTAAAATGGGGAAAACGAAAGACTGGAGTTGTATAACGTTTTTCTTGGTGGACAAAATGTTGCACTCTCCGATGTACTGGTACACGTACATGCAGTTTTTCCTGCTTTTTCAATTGGAAGTGAAGACTTTTAATGTGCTGGAATAATATTGTTGTGGACGGTGTAGTGTCATCAATTAGTAAATCACACACCGCTCTTGTGCATTTGTCTAAAGGAACCCTCAGTGCTGTAGGGTAGTAGTGACAGAGCTTGGGAATTAGCATTATTAGGAACTTAAGCTGGTCCTTTATTTCAGGAAACTTATGCAGTTTGAAATTGTACTGTTGGAATCTGCGAGGAGTTGTAATGGGGCATTTTTTAATGCCATCAAGAAAAGACCAGTAGTGATAAGTTCCTACGCGCTCCTTCTTGTGAAGCATGTGATGTGTGAGCCCACGATGAACTGGCGTACAAAGACATGTAATGAGAGTGGATTTATCATACGTTGAATCACCATCCTGCAGGACAAGTGAGTACGCCATTCTGAAGAAATAATCTTTGAAGAAATTGCTAGGGCTTCCTTCTTGGTGTAGCCAGTGTAGCCAGGGACGACCATGTATGCATCTTGTCAAGCTGTGTTGGTGCATAATCCAAATCCTCTCCGTGTCAAGACCCTCTGTAAATCTAGACTGCTCTAATCGGCAGATGTCGGCTGGTGGGAGGTTCTCCAGTAGCTGTTGGCGTATAGCAGCCGGCAGTAGAGCCAGGTAGTCCAGTGGAAAGAGCTCAAGGTAACATATGATGTAGATGAGACACTGGTTCTGTAGGGAGATTGGATCTAAAGCCATCTTGGATATCTTTACCTGTCGACAAAACGATCAATATATTATACACACTGTATATACGTAATTTATGATTGTAGCTAAACCTTTACATATTATAGTGGTGTGGTGAATAGGACCTGTTATTAATCTTGTACCCCATCAGAAACGTTCCAATGGGGAGTGAGATTGAAGCTGTATTGTATAGCGGGCAATTTGCATACAGTACAAAATTTGTTCGTGAGGCTGATTGCTGGCACGAGAACAAGAACTTGCAATGTTTGTGATCATCTGTGGAGAATATCAGAGGAGGTTATAGCCTGCTGAACACTCTTCCAGCTAGCTACGTGCAGACTTTGGTGAGGGTTGAAGACATGACCTGAGTAGCTAGCTATGTACAGCTAATTAATTACAGAAGTGACACTTTTAAATTTACTGCCTCTGCCACCGTTCACTCCTGATTGAAGCTACAATTGGGATTCCCACCGCTGAGTGATAATTGTGTCAATTGCATGTGTGTATAAAGGAAACCCCCCTCTCAAAGCTGCAGGGAACATGCACTTTATCTACTTCCAGACAGCTCATACATGAGCTGAGCTGAGCTAGTCAGCTAGAGTACTAGTATTGAAATCCATAACACATATACCTCATGCTAGGAATGGAAAATATGCAGCCATATAAATAGTAGTCCATTCCAGTAGTCCATTCCAGTAGTGTAGTTGTCCGCCGAATAAAGACTCCCCACTGTAACCAACCCCACCCCCTCCTCCCCCTGGATCTGCCACTGAATTCCAGCCCTTATTTGCTCCCTTTTAGTAAGACATGTATTCTGGTTATAGCTGTAGACCATGAAGTTCATACTGGGCCACTGTAAAGGCTGCGATAGTCCCTGCACAAAGGGCTACTGAAACAGTAGTTAAGGACTGTGAATAGATATGCTGAGCTACTGTGAAGGCCACAATAATAATTAATACATGTAGCTAGTTTTCACCTATCCACAAAATGATCTATATATTTTACACATATATACTGTCTGACGGCTGGGCCTATTAACTATTTAGGATAAGACAATCTAGCCTAAACCTTCACATATTAGAGCAGTGTAGTAAACTAGAAGTAGGAAGCCACATTAGTCTTGTGCCCTGTAAAAAATTCTCAATGGAGCATAAGACAAATGTGTATTTATGTAGTCATCTCACCTGACACTCACAGTTGTGTCTGGCCACAGGCTCTGTGGTGTTGAATGCTTGTGGAGGCAGTCAGATATAGCTATAGATATCAATGGGTACACACAGCTAGCTCTCAGAGCTCTGCCAAGCTGTTGATCTTGCTCTAAGAATGGAATCCATGCAGGAAGTGCACTAATTATTTGGAGAAGCCATTGCAGTCCTCACGGTTGGCACAGCCATGGTGAAGCCACATTGTGTCACGATGGCGGTCACTGTAGGTATCCACAACAAGCCATAATTGGTCCATACATAGTTAGGCTTATGTGGGGGTGTTGGTAATGCCTATTACATGTGGCCCAGCACATGCAGCCTAAAGCAGTATTCTTGGCAGCTGTGGAGGAAAACTGGGGATCAAAGTTACATTGTTTTATTAATATAGTATATTAGAAGTAAGTTTGCATACACATAGTTATTACGCAGTTTTGTGCAGTTTGTACATGTCCAACTGAGTATCAATAGTTCATGAGCTTTTCCATAATTGTATAGGAGTCTTGTTCATCCAGTTCCTGATTTGGTGGGGTGTGAGAGGCTATCATTGCCATAATTTCGTGAACATATTTAGCGTCATCGCCTTGCTTAGCATATCGATGTGGAAGTACGTGTACTCTGAAGTTGTAATTGAGAAATTGCAATTTTAGACCAGCACTCTTCTTTGTCCATGAAGTGTGTATGATGTCAAAGTGGTGCCTATTGAGTCCGTTGCCGTTAATGTTCAGGCTTAACTCCTGAATTTGTGGAAGGCAGAATATTGCATCAAATAGGTTTGCTAGATTTTGGTCTGTTTCATCTTCTAGGTAATTATTGGCAAGGTTCAGCTCTCGTAGTGTACCCGTAGTTGCTCGATTTATGAGGCCCTCTGTCAGGTATGGCAGTATACCACTATGGCCTAGGTTATTGGATTCTAAGTCAAGACTCATTAGTGCATTTTTTAGCAGGATTTGTTGGAGACTGTGCACAGTTTTATAGAAGTCTGGGTCAACCTTGCATTGAGCTGCTGATTTTAATTGAGTAAATGGATTTGGGCGTTGATGACGGCCTCCTGGCCTTTTCAATGGATGTTTGTAGGTGTGAAGTGCTAATCTTTGTACATGTACATTTTCAATTCCAGCTGGCAGCATTACTAGAGGCCTGGTTGACACTCTAAGTGGCTGTATATGAAGCTTTAGAGCTTGTAAATGGAGCTGGCTTGTCTGAAATAGCCAGGTGAGAATTGATTGTGGCAGAGATGTCCCTTCAAACTGAAGAGATTTGTATTTAAGACTGTGTTCTGAACTGACTACTGGAGGTGGAAGTGGCATTGTCTTGTAGTCTTCTGATTGTAGCTGCTCAAATCTTATGGACCGGCAAGTTAGGCTTTGTTCATGAGTAGTTGGAGACGTCAAGAAAGTGTAGAGGATGCTTCCAAAGGCATGAGCGTGAGGGTCATCTTGGAAGATAATTCCCTCTAGGTGGAGCGACTTGAAGTGTGGTAGTGAGAACAGAGAAGAGAGATATTGTAGAAGTGTATCATGGGCAATTGAGAGGGGTACAGGCGTCGTCACTGATAGTGGTCTTCCAAGAATAATTGTGAAATTTTTTATGTTTTGAGCAGTCATTGTCATAATATTAGATGTGCTAATTTGTGATAGTGTTGTGCCTCGGAGAATTGGTACGCTCATTTCTAGCATAACACCCAGGGTTTTAGTTGTATCTACCTCGATGGTTAGCTCTTCAAGGACTTGGAGGGCAGGATAAAGGAATGCCTCAAAGATAGTATAGATCCGTTCGGAAAAATATGTGGTTAGATCTACCTGTTGGGTTTCTTGGTGACCATAATGTGCCACTCTCCGTGCGCATGCTGATACAAGTGCGTACCGTAACAGTGTTTTCTGCTCTGTCAATGTGAAGTGAAGATTTTTAACGTGCTGGAACATTGTTGTGGACAGTGTAGTATCTCGAATGATTGAACCATATACTGCTGTCGTGCAGCTGCGTAGAGGAACTCTCAGTGCTTTAGGGTAGTAGTGACAGAGTTCAGGAGTTAGGGTTATCAGGTCAAACCTTTCATATGGATTAGGATCATAATACTGTTGGAATCTGTGAGGAGTTGTGATGAGACAGTTTCTATTACCATGAAGGTAAGACCAGTATTTTGTTTGTCGATAAATTCTATTCCGATAGCCTGAGTTCCTTCTGTACTGCATGCCTTGATGACCTGGTGTGCAGAGGCATCCAATGAGTATGAATGTACTGCGCCTCGAATCATAAGCCTGAAAGACGATTGTATATACCCTTCTGAAGAAAGAATCCTTGAAATTAGTAGGGCTTCTGTCATATAGCCAGTCAGTCTTTCGTATGTACATCGTTGTCTGTTTTTGCATACCCCAAATCCTTTCCATGTCGAGGCCCTCTATAAAACTGGATTGCTCTAATCGGCAGATGTCGGCTGGCGGGAGGTTCTCCAATAACTGCTGGCGTATTGCAGCTGGCAGTAGAGCCAGGTAGTCCAGTGGGAAGAGCTCAAGGAAACTGATGATGTAAATGAGACACTGGTTTTGTAAGGAAATTGGATGTAAATTCATCTTCAATACCTTCATTCTTTTCGACCTGTCCACAAAACCATTAATATATTATATACGTATACTATACAAAATATGTAATTTCTATTTAGTGAGTAGTCCTAGCTATTAATACCCAGTATTAATCTTGTACCCTGTCAGAAATTTCCAATTGCGTGTTAGATTAAAGCTATACTGTATAGTGGGAAATTTCATACAGTAAATGTTTTTTGCATTTTTCGGAGGGCTGATTGCTGGCATGAAAATAAAAATATGTAATCACTTGTGGAGAGTATCAGAGAAGGTTATTGCCTGGTGAATGCTCTTCCAGATGCCAGAGCGCCATGGTGTACTTCTATTAGCGTCATGACTGGCAAAAGGATACTATCAGGGGTTCATACGGGAGGGTGGAGGTGGGGAAGACCTTGGATATCCCCCCCCAAAGCTATTCCCCCCCCCCCGCAAGAATTTTCACAACCAAATTTCAACATTACTCCAGAATTTTCTGTGCATGTGCTACTTACTTTAGAATGGCTATAAGTACCTCCAGAATGCCTCAGAATCAATCTCAGCGCTTCTATTTTCCTGGGGGGGCATGCCCCCAGACCCCCCTGGTAGGGGTGTGCTAAAGCACGCCTTCCACGTCAGCGCCAAACTTTGGAGTTTCCCCCCTCAAGCTCAAAATCCTGTATGAATCCCTGACTATAGTAAAGAGCAGTCCTAAGCCGATAGGAACATACAGTTCGCGTCAAAGCAACACTTTACTGTTACGAAGTGATCGCAAAGTAGAGACACCAGCGAAAAGGTGGCAGTTCTTTGGCAAGTGCAGCAGTCCGAGTGCATGCAATGATTCAGTAACAGTTGACATGGCCATGTGTAGCTATGGGGCATGATTATAACAGTGAGATGTCTAGTGCACGGAAGGATAAGGTTTTAGACAGCGATATAAGTTATGCCGAAATTAAAAAGTGTTTGAAAAGTTTAAAGAATAACAAAACTGGAGGTAATGATGGCTTAGTTGGGGAGCTTTTTAAGTATGGTGGCTCTGGAATGGCTAATCTGTTGAAAGCTTTATATGAAGTAGTCTGGACAGAAGAGGGTATTCCTAAACAATGGAGGCAAGGATTAATTGTTAGTTTGTATAAGAAAGGTGATGCTGAGGATCCAGGTAATTACAGAGGCATTACTCTATTGAACGTTGTTGGTAAACTGTTTTGTAAGATTTTAAATAATCGCTTGGTAATAAGATTAGAATCGGAAAAGGCTCTTCATGAGGGACAGGCAGGTTTTAGAGCGAAAAGAAGTTGTGTTGATAATGTCTTTACTTTGAACGAGATCATACAAGGCAGAATAAGAGAAGGAAAACACACTTATGCTTTTTTCTTAGACGTCCAGAAGGCTTTTGATACGGTTTGGCACGATGGTTTATGGTTTAGGTTGTGGGAATTGGGTGTTAGGGGTAGGATGTGGAGAGTTATTAAGAAGATGTATGACATTACAGAGAGTGCTGTTTTACTGGAGGGGGAAAAATCCAAACCATTTGATATAAGCCAGGGGAGGGATGATTTTAAAGCATTATTAAAGCTAGTTAAGAGCTTTGTATTATTGATATGGGAGGCTAGGAAGAAGGAATTGTATGGTGATCAGGATTGTGTGGTCTCTGGTTGTTCTTGCTCTTGTCCTCTGACTGGAGGTCTTACAAGCTCCGCCTGCGTCTGTGGGTGCGTGGTCAATGGCGTAAGCGCTACGGCAGCAACATGAGTATATATTATATATATAAGGACCTGTGTTGACGGAAAAATTCAATATGCAAAAGTTTCTTCTAAAGGCGTTGTGAAAATTGTATACCTGTAATAATTTCTCACTATGCAAGCCTTAGCACTCATGTCACTAATGCACGGTGTCTGGCCTGGTTCATTATTGTCCCAATACTTTCTACTTGTGAAGCATTTAGATATCCTATGCTTAATGATACACATAATTATGTAGCGCTCACTCACCAGGTCCTCCACATCTTGCTCTGTTGATCTTGAAATTCAGGAAGTACTTTGAGAAGCCTGATAGTTGGTACACTAGGTACGTATAAAGCAGCACAGCACATAAACGACTCCCAGAAAATGATGGCTGTAGTAAATTATATTACATGATAATTCCTACATTTGTCAGTGGAAAGTGGCAGGGTGTGCACGATTACATTTAGAACCTAGTGTGGCCATAGTTTGACAGCACTTCCTGACTATGTTGAGTCTAAGTTATAATTGCAAATTGAGCTGACAATATATCTGAGGCTAGCTTATGGTTTACCTGGAATGTGGACTACTACAATATGTGAGAAAGTACCCTCTCCCCCCCCCCCTCTGCCCTGGATTTGCCACTGAATGCTACCCCTTAATTGTTTGCTCCTTTTTATTAAGATGTATTTTTGGTTACATTTGTATTGATATTGTAATGCCATGAAGGTCACACTGGGCCACTGAAAAGGCTGCAATGGTCCACAAAAGGTCACTGACACACACAAAGCGGCTGTGAAGGCCTCAGTAATAATAACTATCATCTTAAAGAGGCTCAACAATTAGACAGTGTGTGTAAAGCAGAATAGTCATTAAGTACAATGCTAGATGAGAACATCTAACCTAGCAGTGTGGTAAACTAGATATAGGTAAGTGATTTCAAGCCATATGAGTCTTGTACCCTGTCAGAAAGTTTCCAACTGGGCATGAAACTATCTGTATTTATAAGCTTCAGTAATCATCTCACCTGATGCTCACAATTTTGTCTGGCCCCAAGTACACCTGGCTCTAGTCCCAGTACTTTACAATTTGGTTGGTGGGAGCAGTTAGATATACCATAGATATTATGGATACACACAGCTCTCACTCACCTAGCTCTGACAAACTGTTTCTTGATCTAAAGATGATGTAATTGGAATGCATACAGGAAGTGCACTAATTGTTTTGAGAAGCCATTGCAATTCTGTGGTTGGCATAGATACCTATGTACAACATACCACAACACACTCTGGTGATATATAGCTGAAAACCTAAAAGCAGATGGAGTGTGAATTAGGAATAATCATTAGCTTTATCCCAGAACTATTCTTTGTCCAGCAATTATGTAAATTAAACTCACTCAAGCGGTGTTATCAATTGTGACCTTCATGGTGGGTGACTCGGTGTGTTCATTTGCAGTCCTTCATAATTTGTTCTCTATCAATCATTATGTCCTTTACCACAGCAGCGGCTTAATTGTCCATCACTCTATAGGTCTTAATTTTAATGTAGGACACGTTTATATGCCAAAGCCCATGAGTGCAGCAAGACCTATAGAGTGTCACTTGTGTGCACATTCTAGTAGGGTTCCTGGGCCCCTGACGTATGTTATTACACAAGACATGGGCATATTTATAGTGCAGCTGCACTTGTAACATTCCTATGCCTCCTAGCTGAGCATAGCTGCAGGGCAAGTTAGAGGCTTGAAAAGACCATTTTGTTGGCAAAATATGGTAATTAAACCGGTTAGCTAGCATCAAGATGCAGGCTTTCAAGACACAAATTACTAGCAGTAAGCATGCTTGTGATGACTGTATCAAGCCTTAACAGATGTTGATTTCCCACATATGGTTTTATTTATTCAAAAGGGAAAGCAGTGACATGTAGAGTATAGATACATACAGTACACGAAAGTCAATCAATATTCATGGCCACGGCCTTACAAATCATGTCATCTTTACAATAATTACCTCCACATGCTAAATACTTTAATTTCCTGCCTGAACTCTTATTTATCCACGAGGCATGCATCAGCGAGAAATGGTATGAGGTGAGCAGATTGTCACTCAGGTTCAGGCTCAAATCTTGAAGCTGAGGTAACTCGAACAGTGCATTAAATATGTTCTCTAGTATTGTACTCTCCATCTTTCCGAAATAGTTTGCAGCAAGGTTGAGATCTCTGACTGAGAGGGCTTTCGATATTAGTGTTGGAAGGAGGAGAGTGCAGTCGCCCACACCCAAATCACAGGAAGACAGATCAAGTGTTTTTATGGTGCTACTCAGTGTCAGCATTCTCTGGATTTGGTGGATACTGCCCTGGAGGATGTTGATGTGAAGAACTAATTTTTCGACCTTTAAATTCTCACTTACATTGGGTAATACAAAAGGAAGTTTGGGTGCTACGACTCTGGGATTGTATGACTCATCTTTGACTTCTTGCAGTTCTTCAAACTCAAGCGTATTTAGGCATAGTTGGCTCTTCTCCAAGAGCCAGCTGATGACTGACTGATTAAGTGCTGTTTTACGGATTCGGAGTGACTTGAACTGGAGGTCTTTTAAGGGGCTTACGACTGTAGGTATGTATTTAGAAAACTGATGCGTAGCCTCTACTCTATGCAGGATCAGGCATTGCGTGTGAGTGGTTGGAGATGCTAGAAATGTACGCAGAATATGCACTAAGGCACATGCCTGTGAATCTTTGCATAAGATGATCCCATCTAGTGTAAGTGAGGAGAACTGTGGGTGTGAGAGGATGGGAGACAGCGACTGAAGCAGTTGGTCATGCTTACGAGTAAGCGGTGCTCCTGGCCCATGGTACCAATGAGTACAGCGAGGTTTCTGGAAATGAGAATAGGCACTCTTGCTAGTGCCTGCAACTCTAAGAGTGAGTTGCCGAAGTTTGAGAGGTGTAGCTGTTTCACAAATGTGTGGCATGCAGCTTTCCATTACGAAGCCCAGTACATCACTTCTGTTAGTTTCAATCACTAAGGATGTCAGGGAAACCGGAAAGATCATTGCAGCAGATTTACATAAATCCTCGAATAAATAATTTGATTCTAAAGGATCACCAATGCATTGCTGATTGTATCCATACATCAAGTAGAGAAACTCCACCTGTCCAAACATCTCCAAGCAAAAATCTGGATTTTGTCTACAGTACGATGCAATTGGTGTTGCACTAAATTCTTCCATGTCAATTTGTAGCACTTTAGGATAGCAGCAACACGTTTTAGAAACCAGACAAGCCAAGGAGTCGGAAACTTCATTGTGAGTAACTTGTGCTTGAAAATCAAAGTATCGAAGTGGAGTGGGAGTAGACATGGGTATAGGCGACTTGAGGAATAAGGAGCATAGCTCATCAAAGTTCTGCTCCATGTCTGAGTGCAGTGAAGTCAGTACCTGACAAAGTGGTTTGAAGACATTGTGTAGGATTCGTTTATTCATCATTGTATCGTGTGAAAGGGTAACTGGCCACATTGGGAGGTCCTCGTGGTTGAAAAGAGTGAAGAATACACGTGCAAAGAAATAATCCTTAGCAGTTCGGAAGTTGTAGTAACGCTTGAATTTATAAGTAGGAAAGCTCCCAAGCAGCAAAGGGTATTTTAAGGTATGTTGTTTCCAGATTTCATCAACGTCAATGTTGTCGGCAAACTTTGTATGTTCTAATTGGCAGATATCAGCTGGTGGGAGGTTTTCTAGTAGTCGTTGGCGGATTGCAGAGCTAGGAAGTCCACTGGGAAGTGCTCAAGGAAACAGATGATGTAGATGAGACACTGGTTTTGCAGGGAGACAGGGTTGGAAGCCATCTTGTGATGTATGGTGCCTGTTATATGCTCCTGTAGATATGATAACATGGTTAACATCAGCCACATAGCTTAATTTATAATTGACTTTCTGAGAAGCTACAAATTAATTACATGCTTTTATCTATTTTATATGGGCACGTAGCTAAATGTGTCCGTGGCATTGAAAGAATTAATTAAAGATGATCACATATGCATGTCTGTAATGGTGTGTACAGCTAGTTACCTAATCTATTTTATATGGGCACGTAGCTAAATGTGTCCGTGGCATTGAAAGAATTAATTAAAGATGATCACATATGCATGTCTGTAATGGTGTGTACCGCTAGTTACCTGACCTCTTTATTATTTATTGGCCAAACTGTCCTTGTGTTGCTATCCAAGTTTTATAGTCTCATTCTAAGTCCACATCTGGACTAAGGCTCAGTAGTATCCGAATGGTATCCTTCAAGGCTATAACATTGCTTACAGTATTCTACCACTGATGGGATACTGTAAGTGATCCTTCACCTTGACCTGGGCTGGGGACATGGCTAATCTAAATGTGGATATCACCCGAGACACATAATTGTGATAGATTAGAGCTATTAGCTATTCCTATAGCTGGGAGGCAAGCAACTTATGTGCCTGTGGTACTGGTTATTGGTAACTACTTACATTTAGTAACTTACTAGACCATCCAATCACTAGTGTTCTTGGCTTGTGCCGTGTTTACTTATGGTGCTCTTTAAATGGAGCAAGAAGTTCAAAGTTTAATGACTCTATAAGGTCATGAATATTGTATCACTGAAGCCATACTCTAAAAGGCACCATCAGATAATATTACTCTGCGTTGGTGGTTTAGCTAATTACATCTTCTAGTATATATTATGTAGCTGTCTCACTTGCATGTAGGGAACTCCTTGGAGTAAGAAATTTTGAGGTGACAATGGGTTAGCTATGGATAGTTAGAACATAGATACAGTATGAAAAATTAAGCAGAAAATTCAGTACGGGTAATTGCCATGGCAAGCAAGCAGCCGCTATTTTTTACTTACAACGAGAAAAGTGTGAACTGCAGACGCTTTTTTGTCATTCCTGCTTTTGCATCTGTATTGGAACTGGTGTACGGTGGAATCTCTCTTAACTGACATTCTCTATAGCGGACACCTTGCTTGTACCAACATTAGGTTGCTGTCCCGATTGAAACTCCTATACCTGCAATACATTAGCGCCCTGCAGACACCTCACTATTCCGTAAAACGGGCAGGTTTCCAGTCGCACCAGTACCTTGACTGTACAAAATTCACTCAATAATGCGGACATTGATAATTTAAGTCATGGTTTTTTACAAGATTCGACTTCTAGATTCACTAGGGACTCACTGTGATCTCAAGGCTAAGGTTGGAATTTTTGTACTGTCACTGGGCGTATTAAGTACAAGACCTTCATTCCCTGATGAAGGCATTTGGATGAGTATTTTTCCCGAAACATTAGAATTAATGTCTCAGTCGAGAGGCTATAGTGTACTATGTGGAACACAGATATGACCACTAATTTGCAAACATACACACATGCACACATCTAGAGAACAGTTGAGTTCAAGAATGTGAGCGGAGCCAGTCGACACCTGAGGATAGTTCCTCTGAACTCTCCTTACTTCACTTTTAGCTTGGGTATGTTGTTCACCGAGATTCTAAAGCAAATAACCCCCCCCCCCCATTCTAGAATGCTCCTAATTAACTAGAGTGAAGCCTGCCCAGCACGTACCTATCCTTGTAGCAACTTATGCACTTATTAAGCATACACATGATCTTTTTATTGATGATGAGTGTGTTCGTCTTAGGGTATAGTGTGATGTTAACAATTATTATTTTGTGGTTTTTATGTACATGATTATTTTCACTTGCCACAGACTACCATCCAAGCCCTGATGGCATCATTGCTCCAGGGATGCACTGCTCCTATGTGGTGGCATTCACCCCTGACTCCCTAACAAATTACGAGACTGAGCTGAAAGTAAGTGTTGTTTTTTTTTGGTTCTACGTATTTGTCATGTAACTGGCTTGAGATTTTTCTTGTAGTGCAGTCTTGCATATTCCGTATATGTAGGGGCAAAGTTGAGATCAATCACAGATGGGGTATATTTTGCTTGTAGGATAGAGATGGTATACAGTGCATTTGAAAACTGAGAGATTATACATGCGGCCTGATCCTACTATCTCATAGCTAAGTTTCCTCTCTCTTCAGGTGCTGTCACACTATGGGGAGCGTCTCTCTGTACCACTAAAGGGAACGAGAGATGCCCCTGAACTAAGCTGTAAGTCAATAGCAATGCATTCTACAAGCGGCTTTGTAATAGCGTGCACATTTCCATAGTGAACCTCAATGGGGTAGAGCTGCAACTGTATTGTACATGACAAAGGTCATGTCTTCATTTAAGAAGCATCCCTAATTGTATACCTGCCTGCATCGCATTACTGACAAGTATAACGATCACTACTGTTAATTTGACATAGTGCCCAGCACTTTGGATTGTGGCTACTGTCTGGCAGGAAGCAGGAAAACTGTGACTGTTGAGTGCTTTAACTCTGGGGGAGAAGGGAATTTCCGTCTAAAGTATGACTGTCACAGTGGAGAGGGAGAGAAAAATGAGGTATTAATTGTTTTCGATGGCGTAAAAATCCTTCAATATAAGACTACTGCAATATGGTATAGCTTTAGTGAATTGCTGGTCTTAGTGGACTGTAAGTCAGCATTATATGTTACACACATACCAGCAATTTCCATGATTCTAGGATTAATCCTAGAATTATGTTATTATTGAGCATGTGCAATCTGAGAATAAACTTTTGTAGCCCTAGGATTCAGTAAGGAATTTTCACACAATCTTGAAATTGTGTGAAAATATTTAAGATGTTTGTACAGTTCTGTAATTGAGCAGGAATGTACAACAAAATACTGTCCTGGCAAAGTTACTTGTAAGGTAAGGATATGAACTTAATAAGCAAAAAGCAGTTACAGCTGCTTCTTGATTATGGGGACCTATGTGTACATACATTTTATAATATGGGTATAGCGCATTTACCACAATCAGCTAAATTACTAAAAGTAAATAAGTTAAAAATGTAAGGATTCAAGTATGTACATGCTAAATGTATTACTGAGTACAAATGGAGTATAAAGAGAATTTTGAACAGATGCTATAACGTGTAGATAAATGAGATGTCACAGTAGTGAGCAATTTGGAATTTTGCAGACAGCATCCCCCCCCACTGTAACTAGGGCACCAAGTGAGAGGAAAGTGGGTGATAGTAAAAGCAGTTACAGACATTGTACTAGTACTATAACATTTATGCGCCTCATGATGTATTCTGCGTCCACACAATATGCGTTTTGATACACACAATATGCATTCCTGTAGTGTCACTTACAAGATATCTGCACAGTCTCCATATGTAATCTATTATTCCCACTTGGCAATCAAAGCATACTAACTAGCCTGAGGCAGGACTATATTTTTTAAAAGGGTATCAACTGTGAGGCGGTGGAGAGTGAGAGGAGGAACTGCTGTTTAATAAATTAGTAATTGAGCTGAATATGACAATGTATAATACATAAACATTCTTCCATTCATTTTGTGCTGAGTTTATATGAACCAATGGTGGTGTAGGCGTCTAGTGGTAGAATTTGCTGGGCTTTTTGTCTCAGTTTAGCCCTGTCTGACGACCGGCACTGCCAGCAAGCTCAGACAAAAGTACAGCTGCTATGTCCTTGCACATGATATCACATCCTGTTATTACAAAATATACCAGGTTCTCCCATTATCAGTCCCTCTCCATTTCGGGAGATTTTTACAATTTGGATTAACCACACTTAATGCTGTTATGCCCACATTTTGCTGGGTTTTCGTGACTGTGACTGTTACTATTTATATCTACATTGATGCAATAACATTATTAGAAGCAGAAATAGGCAAAATCAGTGAGTTGATATAATAGCAAAAAAAAATTATGGTGGCTGGGCTTAAACATGTGTAGTGCTATTTGATTTCTGTATGGGTGAGGTTGTGTGCTTCAGATTAGCGGCCTATGGAAAATGCTATCTTTTGTACACTGAATACAGAAAGCAACAGCTACATATATTGATATGAATATTAAAAGAGCAGACTTACACAAATATTTTATATGTCAGTTAATACATGGTTTCTTTTGCATAGTGATTAGGTGCAGTGCTCCAGTAGTGGTTCACGTAGTTCGATAAAGGTAACTGGTACCTGCTGGGATGGAGTGCGCCTATTTGTGTCACATGAGAGCTGTTCTGTTTGGTTATTGGGATTTGGACTTCGGTAGCAGTGCCTGATCTTGGTTATGAGAGCCCTTGCTGTCGTAATTGGCTGTTTTGAGAACCAACTTTGTTGAGAAATTCTTATCACAGCATGGTAGAATACTACAGCGCTGAAGGTAGCAAACGAAACTGAAACAGAGATGGAAGTTGCAACTTTCTGATCTTTATTAGCTAACTGATTATACAGTGTGATGGAGGAGAGTACGCCTATGTTAAGAAGGAATGAATACTCTAGTGCATTGAGATGTGTAGCTTT
Organism: Phakellia ventilabrum; assembly: GCA_963921505.1. Classification (NCBI taxonomy): domain Eukaryota; kingdom Metazoa; phylum Porifera; class Demospongiae; order Axinellida; family Axinellidae; genus Phakellia; species Phakellia ventilabrum. The sequence continues at coordinate 8,371,544 of OY997379.1, read as the reverse complement.
GTAAATGCCTCCATGGAATGCTAATTGTACAAATAATAAAAGGATAGCCAGTATGATCACAAGCAGGTTGATAGCAGGGTCTCCAAACACATTTACTGAGAAGATAAGGAAGAGTACAGCACGGACCAGCAGTAGGAGTCCAGTCCAGTAGCGGTGTTTGTCCTTGTAAGGTCCTGTGTAGGCATCAAAGAGAGGCTTGAATTTCCCAATCCAAAACAAGGCTCTGTATTTTGATTTCAGTTGAAGGCATTGTATAAATAATAGTGCTGCTGTGTAGGGTAGGGAGAGGACCAGAAGTACTAGCAGAGCAGCCATGAACAGTGGAATGTGTTTTCCTTTTAGATAGTCCACATTTCCATCATAAAGCCAGACTCTTCTGACAGACCCACCAGGGTATTCCAGGGTGGTAGAAGAAAACACAGTGATTATAACTTGCAAGAGTTTGGTATAGGATAGGAGGAACAGTGTTGCCAGGACCTTCACAGCATGTCTTCCTGCTAGTTGTGCTGCCTTGGTGTAGTAGTGACTGGACACAATGATTATAATGACAATCAGCCAGATGTATATAGGGAAGACAAACCGAAGCCATGTCTTTGTATAGGCATCCAAACCATTATAGAAGCACGCCTCAAATCCCAGATCAAGGTTCATCCAGGCAATAAATAAGCTCAAGAATGTGTTGTCCCTACTATGAACAAAGTAAGTTGCCTGATTGGCTCTGATGAGGTTTGCATAGAATATCACCCCATTAATGGTTCCCACTGATACTGTGAGATTAAGTAACAATAGGAAAATCACTAAGGCAATTCCAGCCACTATAAACACTGTGATGATCAATATTGACCAGTAGCTTGAACAGTGTTTGCAGTTGGAGGATCCCAACATGTGGCTAAGGTCATGCTGGCACCCCCCACACAGTATTCCTGATCGGTGGAAGGCACATTGTTCATCGGGATTTTCTAGACTTAGATGAACTGTTTTGGTGTTGCAATAGTTAAAGGGACAGTGCTTGTGAACTAGAACTACTTCGTATGTGTTGTTTATACGTATAGAATTAATCCAAAATGGATGTCTTCTTGTAAGTGTCTGAGTGTCAATATCACATGGAATGCTATGTTTTTGTAATTGTGGATTACACACACATACCTTTGTACTGTAATCAAAAATAAATCCCTTTGGACAAGGTATTAAAATTATTGATATGTACACATTGCGAAGATACATGTGTTTTTCTGGAATGTCTGGTATTTTAGTTTTGTCCACTGTTAATTCCATTAATTCTCCCCTATTTGGTGACATTACAGTGTAACTCAGATTTGTGCAGTGTCTATTGACTAGTTGTTTATACTGTAAGGTATCCAATTTAGCATTTTGTTCATTTTCCCAATGGATCCTTGATTGAATTATAGATGGAACAGGTGCAAATCTTTGTCCAACAGCTACTGCCAGTACACAAAATGTTTCACCTGGGTATGCCGCAACTTTGTAGTTTATTAAATTGCAGTTGGGAAGTGATCCCAGAGGGTGACAAATGCATACTCTGGAAGGATCAGAAGCTATGATAGAGAGGTCGGATTCATTTGCTTGAAAGCGGATGTCAAAATGTTCCCTTGAACATTTTTGTGTAATAAAATTGGTACCACATACATCTACCCAACCACCATATATGGCACTTCCTGCATACCTTGCAACATTTTTTTCGAAGTAATAGCTCGCATCATTCATTTGCCCAAACACACATGATGGTACCTTCCTACCGGTGATTGAATTGATGTAATTTGAACTTTTGTCATTCACATACAGTGCACCACCATATTGGTGTGCATAATTTCTTACAAATGTGATATTGCGTGTGATTTCCATGAATGAATTTGTAGATATGGCTAGAGCACCTCCATTATATGCGAAGTTTTCAATAAATGTAGTATTTGCTTTAAAAGTAATGGTAGTGGTTCTCACATTGGCTGCCCCACCATCTGTTCCTTGATTTTTTCTGAATGTATTGCTTCCCAATAAAAACTTAACATTGGTATTTTGTAGCAGTATTGGACTAATAATTCCAAAGTTGCTGTTAAATACATTGTTACCTGTAAAGATAAAAGCGCTATTGTCTGCATGAATTGCTCCTCTGTGATTGAGTGTAAAATTAACATTCTGTAATACAACTGCTTTTGCATGTTTTAAACGCAGAGCTGTAGTAGAGTTAACATCACTTACTGTAAGGTTTGTGATTTTTATAGGAATGTATTGTGATTCTAGCAGTATGGTACCTTGATATAAGTGTATATATGAAATATTTATTGCAGGTTTTTTCAAAGCTGTGAAGGGCGGACTTTTTTACCACAGGCTCTTATAACATATATATGTAAACCTGCAATTTTAAGTTGTAATTTTGCAGGCTGTCTTTTTGTTATCTTGACATGGTTTACTTGAATTGTGTTGTTTTCCATGCATTCAGTGATAGCAAGTAAAAAGTCACCATAATAGTTTATGCAATGATATGTTGGAAATATTCACATGAACATTATGAGTTCTGTGTCCGAGCCATATCGTTAGTCCAGTTCCATATGATCTACCATTGTTGAAGCCAGATAAGAACTCTGTGTGAGTAATATTCAGTTTTGTTTGCACATTCTGTGTATTCACAAACACAATATAACAATTTGGTTGATTTCTTTTAAAAACACTCCTGGTAATTGATGAAAATCCAACTGGATTGATCTCTACCACTCCTGCACCAATAAATGAATAAATTATTGTTAATTGAGAAATGATTGAGTCTTCGACTTGTATCAAGAAGAGAGTTCCTATAGTTGGTGCATTGCTATCATAGAATAATTCTTGCACATCGTTTTTTGCTGACTTTGGAAAAAATGTCCCACAATTAAGAAAATGAATTCTAGAGATGGACACATTGCTGCTATTTATGAATGCAACATTGAACTCCCCAGCACATTTCAAAATTGTGTAGTTGTTACAGTGTTGGCAACCCCCTCCAATAATAGCTACATTGTTCACATTTTGTATGACTAGACTTTGTGATTCTCCTGGTTTACCTACTGTGAAGCTCCCTGATGGAAAAATAGCTGATATATTGGAGGCCAATAGTTGTGTTGCATTATGTACAGCTTCTGAAAGGCTGTAACAGGGCTCAATAGCGCAGTAGTTATCATCACTTGGTGATATGTAAATCACTGAGCCACTATAAACCTTAGAAAATGCCAGTAAAATACATATGGAATAGAATTTGCTGTATTGCATCCCAATAATTGATATCAAAGACATCTTTTTGTCCTAAGAAATTTAATACAACATAATAAACTGCACATTAGATAGTTGTATAAACTTACAATTTCAATAGTTAGCACTTACTTGAATAGCAGAAAATCCTCTTCTAAGGACCGCATATGTAACTAGTAAATGCTCTTGAGCCTAACTGTCTTTAGAATCTTGGCTATGGGCAATATATATTTTCAGTGAATATATACTTTTAATGAATGATATTACAAATAATCGCTAATTGTATTGTACACTTCAGTAGAAACAAATGGAGTTTATAAAATACATTCAATTGATACTGCTTGGTAAAGTAAAAATTGTTGCCACTTTCATAAAATATAATAAAGAAGACACTGCAACATGGCAATCATTTTTTTTTGTAGTATTAGAGTAATTTGTCAAATCCTGGGCACCATATATTACCGGACACCTAAAATTTCGAGCAAGAGTCAGAAATTTCAGCGATACTTTTTCAAAGTTACTGTCGCAAACAAATACGCAAGCGCATTGCTCTTTAACACAGCTGTTATATAAATCTAGAGGCGAAGGAAAGCAGTGAATCTATATCTCTTGCAGCTATATATATATATCTCTTTGGAACCTGTTTGTGCCACAGACTGAATGCCTAAACAATGTTTCCATCAAAAAGGCCGAGAGGTATAGCCATTTTTGAGTGATCCCTGCCTATGCGTTATTATTCATGTGAGAAAAATAGACTGTGGAGACCCTGGGAATGAGGCTAGGTCTGCTTATATATCCGTAGAATTAGTAATTCGATGTTTGATAATAGTGTCCACGACTTGATGGTCCAGATTGTCTTATACTCGCCGCCTATGTTCATCAGTACAGTAACACTGCAAAGTCATTTTGGCCACTTCCCAATCTTTCCTGGAGTCCCATTAGCATTGTTTAGAACAAAATTATTTTTATTGCTAGTAATTGGAACACTGTACATGTAATGGTGTTCGTAAAAAGAGTAATTACTCTACTGTGCCAGCTCAGAAGCAGCACAAGCATACATGCATCAATTTAAGAAATATAGGTACTGCTAATAACCCATTAAGAAATATGTACAGCTGCCGCTATGTATTACCTCTATTGTCACTCAGAGATTTGAAGTTATGATTTTTTTTACAATGGTCTGCTGCCTAGTAACTGATACTTTCTTTAAAGTTTCAGACTAGCCATTTTGAGGGAGCGTAATTGTAATAATTATGCCTTAATTGCAAACTAGCAGACATACCTACTTTCCTCTGAAAATACACCAACTATGGACTTTAAACAAACGGTTCAGGTGGCTATACATAATCAGTAGCCAAGAAAGTAATTATGAGTTCCGATAATTTTGCACAGGTACTTGAGATACATTTAGCTAGCCATAATCAAGTGTGGGTACCCAAACTTATAATAGTTGGTATCAACTGTATATGTACATGTCTGATGTCTACATGGAGTATAAATGAAACTATTTCCTTGGACAGGGCTAGTATGCCTAAGGTAAACTGTCAAATACTCCTCTCATGCATAAACATAGTTATTATCCCATGCATCATGGCTTTTGAAGACCGTGCTCCCACTGTGGAAAACACTCTGCTGTCCCAAAGACTGGTAATCAGAAAACAGGAATTGTGGAAAAACAATCCTAGTTCACTAGCGAATACAAACTTATGCTTGTACATATGCAGGGTACGTATGTGAACATGACCTAATTAAAAGCATCTGACAGGTGGTCTACACCCCTAGGTGGAAGAAAAGGCTAATAGCTATATATGAGAGTGGTGCAAACAGCCTGGCATCTGGTCATTGTCAAGATTATTAATTGCTTAAGCTTGAAGGAGCATAGCTCTCAATAGTAATATCCTTTATAAACTGTGTAGGACTGTAATATAGTGGTCCTTCTCCAAGGCATTCTTTTTGCAGAATAGGTTTGGAAATTTCCCATGTACCCACCTTACTCAAATTTGTATCTCTTTCTACACTCCTCTCCTTACTACCACTACTTCTGTGTTACTGTGAACATAGCCTCTCTAATTGCCGCTGCCTCTCTACAGGCGACTCCATTATAGTGTATGCTCTCCTTTCTTTGCACAGTACACGCAAACAATGCCACACCAACTGGAAATATGTTGCATTCCCAAATTGTTACATACATACATTTGAAATCATTACTACAACCACTCCTACTATCCCTTACTATACAATAAACCCCAGTTACTGCTGGATGCCTGACCTTGAGAATCAGGAATGGTGGGTTAAAAAGCTTTTTGATGGCATGCCAACTCTCCCCACCCATCCAGCATTTATACCAGTTTAACCAACCTCCTTTTATCGTCAAAAGAAGGTTGTAGGAGTCCTTTTATCATCCACCTGGCTGTTTTTGAGCTCCAAACCTTCAAAAACATACTCAAATTCGAAAACAAAACAAGAAGCTTGTTGCTATGCCTCTAGGTTGTTATTGGTAACAAGAAAATTTATCTTGTAATTGTGTAATTAGAAGATTACCTTGCAAGGGATACATACATACACGGAGCCTCCATGCAATACGATTATCTAGTTGCCTTACTTCCCGCTCGGCAGTAATCTACTGACAGCATGGAAAAGATTGGTGGTTCACTTACCAACCTTGTCAGCACAACAGTTTTGCCCTCCCATTTTGACTTTTAATTTTCTCTGCCACATCATCAAAATTTATATCCTTATGTTTGACTATTCAATGCAATTCCCTTTTGCCACTTTGAATATTCTACAACAACTGAAGATTTATTGCATGCAGAATTTTTTTAGATTGGCTCTCTCAGCAACTTCTGCTGGATGTATGTCTCTGGCAAACGAAGTAAACTCAATAGCTCTTAGAAACTACTACTTTAAGGTAAGTTCGATGGCTTTTAATCTCAAGCATAAAGGTGAATGCTGCAGGGAGGTGTATGCACCATCACTAAAGCTCAATTACTACAAGGTTTATAGTGTCAGTAGAAAACTAAGTTTAGCCCTTAAAAGCCATATGTATATATAGATGTATATAGCTCTACAGATTTAAATTCCACATTCCACTCCAATAATTGCATTTTCATGGATTAATTATAATTGTGCAAACTGTAAAGTGAAAGAAGCAAAGAATATAATTATGACAAACTAAAGCCAGCTACGTATTGAGTCTATGAAATATAGTGATAACAAACAACATATAGGACAAAATAAAATTGTACTAGTGCATTTACAAATATTGCTGGTTATCGTGATGTTACTGTAACACTAGTTATGTTCACAGTATTCCAGTAGTGGTTCACGTAGTTGAATAAATGTTATCGGAACTTGCTGTGGGGGGGCTGAATGAACTGTGTCGTCTGGTTGTGCTTCTTGATTATGCCTTTGGTTCTTTAATTTAGCCGTCAGTTTTTCCGTTAGCCACTCTGAGAGGTAACTTTGTTCATAGAAACATTTGCTCCGGACTACAGACTGAGTGTGGTATAGGAAAATTGCACAGAAAGTGATAAAGGCAGTACCAACTGAAATATTTGTCAACACAACCTGGTTGTTATTGTTAGGTCTACTATATAGTGTAGCTGTGGAAAGGATAATTATGTTGAGGAAGAATAAACACTCCAGTATGCTCAAAGATTTGTTTTTGTAGACGTGTCCTGTGATTGCTAAGTAAAAGAGAATGCAGCTGATGGTAATAGTAATAGTCAGTAAATTAATTGCTGGATCTCCAAACACATTGATTGCGAACGCTACGAGTAAAATAGCACGAACCAGTAGTAAGAATCCAGTCCAGTAACGATGTTTGTCCTTATAAGGTCCTGTGTAAGCATCAAAGAGAGGCTTAAATTTCCCAATCCAAAACAGAATTCTGTATTTTGATTTCAATTGAAGGCACTGGATAAACAAGAGCATGGCTGTGTAGGGTAGGGAGAGGACCAGAAGTACTAGTACAGCAGCTATGAACAGTGGAATGTGTTTTCCGTTTAGGTAGTCCACATTTCCATCATAAAGCCAGACTCTTCTGACAGATCCATCGGGGTATTCCAGGGTGGTAGATGAGAAGATAGTGATTATGAGTCGCAGTAGCTTGGTGTATGATAGAAGGAACAGTGTTGCTAAGACCTGTACAGAATTTCTTCCACTTAATTTTGCTGCCATTGTATAATAATGGCTGGAAACAATAATCGCTATTGCAAGGAACCAGATGTATAGTGGGAAGATAAATTGAAGCCATGTCTTTGCATAGGCATCCATGCCATTGTAGAAGCAAACTTCAATGCCAAAGTCAAGATTAACCCAGGCAATGAACCAACTGAGAAATGTGTTGTTATTGTTGGGGAAGAAAACTGCTTGACTTAGTCTCACTATATTGGCATAGAAAATGAGCCCATTGATAGTCCCTACCGATACTGTGAGATTGAGTAGCATTAAGAAGGCTACTAAGGCAATCCCAGCTAGTGCGAATGTTAGAATGAATAAAATCGACCATAAACTTGAACATTGTTTACAGTTGGAGGAGCCCAGTATGTGACTGAATTTTTTTTTACATGCCCCACACAGAATACCAGCCCGATGGTTGGTACACTGCTCGTCTGGATTTTCCAAGCTCAGGTCAAGACTATATGGCTTGCAGTAGTCAAATGGGCAATTTTGATGCACTAAAAATCCAATTAGTACTTCTTTATGCAGTGTTGCATTGATCCAGAGTGGTGCTTCTCTATAAATTTTCCCAGAACTAATGTTACATTCAATTCCAAGAGCTTGAAGCTTTGGGTGACAGATACAGACCAACTTATGCAATAAAAACCCTAATGGACATGGTTGCAATTCTGTATGTATAATTACATCGGCAAAATAGTCTAAAGGCGAAAATAATACATCCTTGTTGATTGCACTCTCCACTACATTAAGAGTTAGCTCTTCCACTGCATTAGATGATTTTACTGTGTAACTTAAATATTTACAAAACCGTCCAACTTCCTGTACACTCTGGAGAGTATCAATTTTTGGTGGATTAGTAACATTTGCTTTATGAAACTGAGCATGAATTGTGGAGGGTACAGTGCCATACATCTGACCAACACCTACTGCAGAGATTTGGAATGTTTTTCCTGGGTATACTTTGACAGTGTGATGGGTAATGTTGCATACAGGCTTTGAGTCAGAACATATACAAACGCGAACTGGTTCAGAGGACACTGGTGAGAGATCTGAACTGTCATTTTCAATTTGAAATAAATTTTCGAACATATATCCAGCATAATGGAAAGTAAAGGTTGTTTGAATGTAGCAAAGTTCAACCCACCCACCATATATTGCACTTCCTGCAATTCCACTTGTGTTGTTAGTGAAGACCATCAAATCAGTTTTGCGTGACCGTAGATTCCCTTCAAAATCAGGTTTATAAAAACATTTTAGTCTCCTTTTTGGTTGAAGCATTGATTTATCATCCATATAATTCGCAAAGGTGCCAATATAAAGTGCACCTCCATATTGTATAGCATAATTTCTTATGAAATTGGCTTGGAGATTTTGAGCTATGTGCAGGGAGTAGCGCTGTTCGGAGGCAGACTCAGCATTGATGAAAGGCTCTTCATAAAGTGCTATAGCCCCACCATTATAGCCTTCATTCTCAACAAACTGCATGTAGTCATTGAAATACAGCTGTGATGCACTAGCATATATTGCACCAGCTCTTTCTCCACAATTTCTTAAAAATGTAGTGTTTCCTTGAAACTTGACAGAACTTTTATGTATTAGTATAGCAGCAATATATCCTCTGTTTTCAGTGAATATGCTGTTTCCCTTTATACTTATATTGCATTCCTCTATTTTGATTGGGGCATTGATATACTTCGTTTCTACACTGTTACTTGTAAAATTGATGTTTTCTAGCACTGCACGTATACCGTAAAGATCTACTGCTATTGTGTTTTTATGAAAGGAGATGTTCTCTAGTTTGATACCTTCGCTGGAGTAGGCAAAGATGGACTTCACTGACAATGCTTTCAAATTTTCACTAAAATAACTTTGAGATATAATCATGACATTATTTTGATAGTAATTGTGTTTCTGATTTAAGCCTAAGTTAAATATCTCAAAAGCCAATCCTGAACTATTGGAATGACTACAGTTGATACCGTGTAGGTAAAATTTTACATCAATCTCAGTTTCTTCAAGTACTCGAAAGAGCATGTTTCCGTATTCTGTTCCGTTGTTTGCATACACTGACACATTGCTAATAATCATTAAAATGTTATATGAGGATTGTGCTGTTATTACACTCAAGCCAGCTGTGGTGGGGAAGGTTAATGGTGCTACTGTATCTGATTGTGTTTTTTGGTTCAACTCAAACCTATCAAATTTGCTAAATGAGAATTCTGATAAATGTAGTGAAAGGGCTGCTGTTTCAAGGGCTGTTGTGGTAGAGGTTACATCCATAAATAGAAAAGCACAATTTGGATTGTTTCTTGTGAAGGAGGACTGGGAAACTATAGAACGCCCCATTATGTTGTATCCTACTAATCCAGGACCAGTGGAATTCTTGATACTGACCCTATAAATGGTTACGTGATTCACTTGAATTAAGAACAGAGCAGGAGAGCTCTTAGTATAGAAATCTCTACTGTGAAGCAATAATTTAGATAGTGTTTTGATGTTGTATATCTTCAGCTCTACTTCCTCTGGCAATAGTGCTCCACATTGTTGAAGGTGAAGGTTTGTAATGGACAAATTTGTGATTTCCATGAACACAAATCCCATCTGCAGGTTTTGAATGCATTGGATGACACTGCCCCTTCCTTCTAATGCAATGTTACTGACATTTGAAATAATTATACTTTGATTAGTATCGGTGGTGTGTTCACCAGGTAAAAAGACGACTCTGGTATTTGAGCGGAAGTAGTTATTTGGGTTTGTAGCAACATGTAATAGTGTGTAACACTGCTGTGTACCATTAGGGCAGCTGTGTCCCTCTTCTGGAGTGATGTATATGAACTTGCAACTACAATTTGTAGTACTAAGGCTCAAGGCCATGATGATTACAAGCATGGCGTTATTCATCCTTCAAGTCTGAATATTTATCACTGACTTTTTGCACTATACTTGTTAAGGTTAATAAACCACAGCTGTATTGGACCAATAACTTACATTAATTGGTGGAAAATTTAGTTTTCCTCACCTTAACTCTTCATATACTGTCTTGGTATTTCTCAGCCAGTAAATCGTTCACTTGATATGCCCTGCTAGTCATATGATAATGTGCACTTATTTTAAAGCTGTTTTCTCATCTGGATTGTAAAAATAATGATAACAGTTCAGACCATTCATGACACAAGTGTTTTACCATGCAATGTTCTGATTGACTAGGGATTTAGACATTTATAAATTGTACTTCATTCCCATGAGTAAACGTGACTCTACCTAGAACAGTGTTGTTTATGATACGTCATTGCCTTCAGTATTACTCTCTGGTCTATGTGTATATATAGCTAAAAGACTGTATGCATGGTCGATGTATAGCTAGAAGACTGTATGCATGATGAGTTTATATGTATGCTGAGTCTGTTCTCTCTAGCCAAACTTTATACTCCCCTTGGGCTCTTTCTTACCGTTCAGCTTTGAGTTGATCCTGAGGAAAAGTTCAGGCACATAATATTATGATTTTGCAGCATTCAATAGCCAATGGTATAAACATGAATCCCCACTACATAAACATGAACATATAGTCTGCCTGTGCTGACCTGAGGCCTAAATCAGCACGTACACATTTGCATCTATAAAAAATTAGTTCAGCTCTCTTTTTAACTACTATCACAATATTCCATTAACGGTTCACGTAGATGAATGTAGGTAACAGGAACCTGCTGAGATACAGGTAGATCAACTATGTTAGTTTGCTCTTCTTCATGGTTTTGTTGTGGCTGTTTATCTCTCAACAGCTTATGTTTGAGTTCTTTAATATTCCTTTTTAAACACTGGCAGCGCTCCTGAGAGGACGTGATCCTAATTGTAGCATGGTGTAATACAATTCCACAGAAAATTACAAATGCAATGCTTACGGATGTGTAAGTTAGAGCAATTTGGTTTCCATTGGTGAGTCTCGTGTATAGTGAAGCTGCTGACAAAGCTCCTAAGTTGAATATAAAGGTATATTCAAGTATATTTAAGTATTGAGTTTTGTACACACCTTTTGAAACAGCAAGCTTAATGAAAAGCAACAGCACTGTAGTAATGATGGTTAGTAAGTTAATAGTGGGATCTCCAAATACATTCACTGTGAAGATTAAGAAGAGTACAGCACGCACCAACAATAAAAACCCAGTCCAGTAGCGGTGTTTGTCCTGATAAGGTCCTGTATAGGCATCAAAAAGAGGCTTGAATTTCCCAATCCAAAACAGAACTCTATATTTTGCTTTCAGTTGAAGGCACTGGATAAACAAGAGCAGGGCTGTGTAGGGTAGGGAGAGGACCAGGAGTATTAGCAGAGCAGCCACGAACAGTGGAATGTGTTTTCCTTTCAGGTAGTCCACATTTCCATCATAAAGCCAGACTCTTCTAACAGATCCATCAGGGTATTCCAGGGTGGTTGAGGAAAGGGCAGTAATTGTGACTCGTAACAGTTTGGCATAAGAAAGTAGGAACAATGTTGCTAGGACCTGCACTGCATTCCTGCCAGCTAACTTTGATGCTAGTATAGAGTAGTAGCTAGACACTATGATTAGTATGACCACAAGCCAGATGTACATTCGGAAGACAAACTGTAGCCATGTCTTTGCATAGGAATCAAAACCACTGTAAAAGCATGTCTCAATGCCCAGGTCAAGGTTTATCCATGCAATGAACCAACTTAAGAATGAATTAGTAATGCTGTGGGGAAAGAAAATAGCCTGATTTGCTCGAACTATGTTGGCATAGAAAATAAGACCATTGACAGTACCTATGGATACTGTAATATTCAGTAGCATTAGAAATATAACTAGGGCTATTCCAGCTAGGGCAAATGCAGGGAGAAACAAAATCAGCCAGAGACTTGAGCACTGTTTGCAGTTGGAGGATCCCAGTACATGACTGAGGTTGTGCTGGCATGCCCCACAGAGAATCCCGGAGCGATGTAAGGCACACTGCTCATCTGGATTGTCTAGGCTGAGGTTGAGACTGTAGGATTTACACAGAGGACAGTTCTTGTGTACCAAAACTTCTCGCATTCGTGATCCTGATGATTCTTCATTAGTATCTATTGTGTATATCCAGAATGATGGTTGTCTGTGAATTCTTTGGCTGTTAATATCACAACTTATTGCATGCTTTTGCAGCATGAGATCACAACTACATGATCTGTTATCAAAAATAAAACCCCTTGGACAGAGCTTCAGATGAAGGTGTATAAAAATGTCAGGAGACATTTGGTCTGATAAGGATATTTTGGGGTGAATATTACTCTGGTGTACCGATTCATCCACTGATAAAATAATCGTTTCTTGCTTATGTGATGACCTCACTGTGTAGCTCAAATTTGTACACATTTTACCAACATTCTGTGAATACTGTAGTGTCTGAAGCGTAGACTGAATTGTGGACTGTGTTGGTAATATTACAGATCGAATTATGGTTGGTACAGTTCCAAACCCTTGACCAACAGCAACTGCAGATATATAAAATGTCTGCCCAGGATAGGCACTAATATTGACATCAGTGGTATTGCAGTTTGGGGTGGAGTGAAGGCAAATGCAAACAAGTACTGGAGAAGATGATATTTGCGAGAGATCTGTCAAATTTCTGGTAATTTTGAACATAGTATTAAAAATATCCCAACTCCCTACGCAACTGCCAATCCAACCTCCAAATATTGCACTTCCTGCATCATTAGCTGTGTTATTATCTAAAACTACGAGGGATGTAATATCTTTGTCGCGTGTTTGATAAAAGCAAGAAATCTGGAGGATGAAATTTAAATCATGTGTTCGAAAAATGAATGCCCTAGAAGAAGGCTCTATGGGATCGTTAACATAAATTGCTCCCCCGTAGTGCTGAGCATGATTTCCAGTGAAGTTAATGTTGCAGTGAGCTCCTACAATTAATGTAGAATTATGGTGGAAAGTTATAGCTCCACCATCATATCCTTCATTCTCCAAAAAGTCTAGGCTCCCTTCAGTTGTGAGTGTTGAGTTGTTAAGGTAAATCGCTCCTCCAATTATCCCCTTGTTCTTTATAAAGGCAACATTTCCTTGAAATGTCATGCTACTTGAGTCTGCATACAAAGCTCCCCACCTTCCAGTGTTGTCATAGAAGAAGTTGTTGTCTTGAAATACAATCGTGCTCTGTATTATGTCAGCCACAGAGAATACTAAATTTGCCTGCTTATTTCCGTTCCGAAAAATAGTTACATTTTCAAAGATTACAAGCTTTTCTCTAATCCTCCATATTGAAAGTGCTACTTTGTTGTGACTGAAATGGCTGTTGCTTATTTGAATGGGGTGTTGAAAGTATCTGCAATTACTATTAGTCAAGTCTAGGTCACCCTCAAGATACATACCACTTTCACTGTACTCTAAACTATCTCTGTAGCTAATGCCTGGATTAATGGGTCTAGTACTGTTCAGGCCTTGTATCATGATTTCAATCTGATAATTGTTGCATTCATCAAATCGAATGAGGATATTGCCATATGATCCCATATTTCCATATGTTGTGACATTGATAATCTCTACTGCAATATTATATTTGGACTGTGCCATAACAATGGTTAATCCAGCTGCTTGATAGAAGGTATCTTCTGTTCCCCATTTAAAATTTGTGTTTTGTATTTGGAGGAATGTATCTACGGGATGTTGTTCAATATCCATAAACTGAAAATAACAATTTGCACCATTTCTAGTAAATGTGGAATTAGTAATTGAAGTATTCCCTAGTACATTAATTCCCAATAGCCCAGCTTTTCTCGAGTTTGAAATTTTTAGATTTGAAATTTTTACATCAGACACTTGTATCAAACATAATGCAGCTGTTGTTTTGTAGTAAATTATATTTTCTAATTGAGGTAACCATTCACTGTGAAAACTGATTTTCCCTACTATTTTATTCCGTAATAGTGGTGCACTGCAATGAGATAGCCAAATATTTGATATTGTCAGGTTTGTGACATTTATGAAGACGAAACCAAACTCTCCAGCCGCAATGCACTGTATTTTACTGACTCTTCTAATACCGGCAATTAATGCAATATTGCTTACATCTTCAATAGCTGCGTCAGTTGTGGAGTTAATGGTGTGAGTTCCTGGCAAGAGCACTACTGTGGTATTGGAAGCAAAGTATCTTGCTGGGTTATCACTTATCTGTGAGAGGGTATAACATGGCTGTGCAGAAAGAGGGCACGTTGATTCCTCTTTTGGGGTGACATAGACATACCTATATCTGCCAGTTGCAGCTGTTGTTGGACTTCTGATGCTTAAGAGTAAGCCTGCAACAAAAGCTATCGATCCAGGATTCATTGTCTAGTGGCTACATACACACTGAAGGACAGTTGACATTAATTTACTGTTCTTGGTTTTTGTTGCTACATATAATACTGTTTTCTGATGTTAAGAGATATACAGATGCTTAATTACTCACTTTATCTTTTGTAATCTCTACAGTCTTTGACTCTGAACCTGTAGACAATGAAGAAACACTTATATAATAGCCGTAGTACCACAAAATATCTATACCTACCTCTAGCACTTTGTTTAGCATCTGCTGTAGCTGTGTTCATGAAGTCAGATGTGAGCAATTTTTATCTTTCCTTCTAGCCTTTAGTGTCCGTATCTGTGCATTAGTAAGAATTGCAATATTACAACTGCTTTGCTGATAATTAGTTAGTATAAACAACTTTGTGATAAACTGGCCGCTGTACTCCCATGTGCATTTAAAGGGAATATAGGTTAGGATACATGGAGATGTTCCACTTTCATTTACTAGGGACACACAACTGATACTACAATCTGCTTTTGAGTATCGAAAACTAATTGTCATTATCATGAGAGACCAATATCTTGCAATATAACATAAGTCACTGTGAGAATGTTAATTGCCGAGCGGTAGCGAGGCAACTAATCGCGATGCATAGTCAGCCCACGTTTGTATGTATATATATATATATATATATATGTCCGTCACGCTTTGGGCCCCTGGGGGCCCCCCGGGATTCAAAATGGCGTCTCTTACTGTTTTGTGGACGCCGTTTTCGAAGCTGTAGTGCGCGAAGAGTCATCGATATGGACAAGTCTACCACATCATTTCTCGAAGAGAGGCTTACTGCAACTCCCAGGTTAGTACAGTTTGTGTAGGCTATGTACAAGTAGAGATATGAGTGCTGGAGTCGGGCGGCACGAGTCGAGGCAATAGCTACTAACGTGTCCGCTCTCCGGTAGTAGCTATGACTGATCGATCCTCGGTTATAGGCCGGCTGGCTAGCTCTCCGGTAGTAGCTATGACTGATCGATCCTCGGTTATAGAACCGCACGCGCTAGCGCTATAGCGCAATTTCGTGACATTATTTTCGCCCCGCCCAGGATCCGCCCTGACATTCTCGATACCGCGAGGCTCCTTGCATTTCAAATGTACACCTAAATACATAAGAAGTTTATCTATTAAGGTGTATCTTTAATTTACACAACTGCACAGTGACATAGATGACTCTGCAGCTGCCACTTGTCACACTGAGACTCGCTACTATGATGACAGTTAGTACGAGTTGGGCTGTTACAGTCATGCTAATTCTAGCTATGCAAAGCACTGTAGTACTAGTATAGCTATCTCACAGACGTTTAATTATTCTTAGTGCAATTTTAGGAAGAGTATATATACGCAGACCTTTCTGACCTCAGATAAAAGTTTATTAGGATGACTATATGCATTTTCTAGCCAGTGACTCGTTTTTGAACCATATGCTTACAATCTTAACATGTTTTCCAAATATTAGCCAATAGCAGTATTGTATATCGTATTCCCACTAAAATAATTGTTGTTTGGACATTTAGACTTTATTGTACTCTACCACTAGTTTGTATATTATTGACCAGCTATTGCATGGTAATTCTCTTTGTACTTTGATTGTTTGTTTAGTCTTGTTCCCAGGCTCCACTCCCAAGCTTATTTCAGCTGGGGAGTTGGAGCCTGGGATTGAGGCTAGTTTTGTCATCATTCTGAACCTCTTGACTCCAGTATTGGCTTAGACTAATTCCCATTGTAAAAACAAAGTGATTACTTTTTTTTGCAGCCATTAGTAATGAATTGAGGTTATGGTGCCCATCATGTAAGGAGTTCCTGGTAAGAATATAGGAAGCAAGATGTGTCTTATTGGAATGTCAGCGATCTTTGAAAGGGTATAATATAGTTTTCCTGGAAGACATTTTGACTCTTCATGCAGAATAACATAGCTACACCTGGCTTAAAGCCAAGTCCGTAGTCCATTCATTATGTATAATACACTGTCACTAAGTCTTGTAATGATTTGAGGGGGGCGTAAAAATTATTATTTAGAATCAATTACAAAGTAAACCTTCACAGTGCATAATGCGTAAAATCTATGTACACCAAATATACATTTTCTGTTGCTACAATGAATATAAAAATTTTTAGTATTGTTGCAAATGTATATAAAAAAAGAAAGAACAGTACTGTATTTGTGTTACTGTTTGGTTGTGATATTACTGTTTCACTAATTTGGTTCACAGTATTCCAGTAGTGGTTCACGTAGTTGAATAAATGTTATAGGAACCTGCTGCTGTGTAGCTAAGTGAACTATGTCATCTGGTTGTATTCCTTCTTGGTTATGTTTTCGGTTCTTAAATTTGACCATCACTTTTTCAGCTTGTGCAGTTATCCATTCTGAGAGCTGACTCTGTTTATGGAAACATTTGATACTAACCACAGACTGAGTGTGGTATAGCAGAATTGCACAGAAGGTGATAAAGGCAATACCAACAAAAGCGTTTGTCAGTGCAACCTGGTTGTTATTGTTAGGTCTACTGTATAGTGTAGCTGTGGAAAGGATGATTAAGTTGAGGGAGAATGAACACTCCAGTACGCTCAAAAATTTGTTTTTGTAGATACGTCCCATGATTGCTAAATAAAATAGAACGCAGCTGGTAGTAATGGTAATAGTCAGTAAATTAGTTGCTGGATTTCCAAACACATTGACTGTGAATGCTAAGAGTACAATACCACGAACGAGCAGTAGGAGCCCAGTCCAGTAGCGATGTTTGTCCTTATAAGGTCCTGTGTAGGCATCAAAGAGAGGTTTGAATTTCCAAATCCAAAACAGAATTCTGTATTTCGATTTCTGTTGAAGACACTGTATAAACAAGAGCACGGCTGTGTAGGGTAGGGAGAGGATCAGAAGTACTAGCACAGCAGCCATGAACAGTGGAATATGTTTTCCTTTTAGGTAGTCTACATTTCCGTCATAAAGCCAGACTCTTCTGATTGACCCATCAGGGTATTCCAGAGTAGTAGATAAAAGTATAGTGATTATGAGTCGCAGTAGCTTAGTGTAGGATAGAAGGAACAGTGTTGCTAAGACCTGTACAGAATTTCTTCCACTTAGTTTTGCTGCCATTGTGTAATAATGGCTGGAGACAATAATTGCTATTACAAGGAACCAGATGTATATTGGGAAGACAAATTGAAGCCACGTCTTTGCATAGGCATCCATGCCATTGTAGAAGCAAACTTCAATACCAAAGTCAAGATTAACCCAGGCAATGAACCTACTCAGAAATGTGTTGTTATTGTTGGGGAAGAAAACTGCTTGACTTAGTCTCACTATATTGGCATAGAAAATGAACCCATTGATAGTCCCTACCGATACCGTGAGATTGAGTAGCATTAAGAAGGCTACTAAGGCAATCCCAGCTAGTGCGAATGTTAGAATGATTAAAATCGACCATAAACTTGAACATTGTCTGCAGTTGGAAGAGCCCAGTATATGGCTCAAGTTGTTTTGGCATGCCCCACAGAGAGTGCCGGCTCGATGTTCGGTACACTGCTCATTTGGACTTTCCAAGCTGAAGTCAAGACTGTAGGGCTTGCAGTAGTCAAATGGGCAATTTCGATGCACTAAAAATCCAACTACTTCTTTATTCAGTGTTGCATTGATCCAGAGTGGTGCTTCTCTATGAATCTTTCCGGAAGTAATGTTACATTCGATTGCAAGAGCTTGAAGCTGTGGGTGACAGATACAGACTAACTTATGCAATAAAAACCCTAACAGACATGGTTGCAGCTCTATATGTATAATTGCATCCTCAAAATAGTCTAAAGATGAAAAAACATCTAATACATCCTTGTTGATTGTACTCTCCACTACATTCAAAGCTAGCTCTTCCACTGCATTAGAAGATTTTACTGTGTAACTTAAATATTTACAAAACCTTCCAACTTTCTGTACACTTTGGAGAGTATCAATTTCTGGTAGATTAGTAATATTTGTTTGACGAAACTGAGCATGAATTGTGGAGGGTACAGTGCCGCACATTTGACCAACACCTACTATAGAGATTTGGAATGTCTCGCCTGGGTAAGCTTTGACAGTGTGATGGGATTTAAAGCAGTCAGGCTTTGAATTAGAGCATAGGCAAGCACGAATTGGTTGAGAGGACACTGGTGAGAGATCCAAATTATCAGTTTCAATTTTAAATACATTCTTAAACTCATATCCAGCATAATACTTCTTAAAAGGAATAACGTCCGTTTGAATGTAGCAAAGTTCAATCCACCCACCGTATATTGCACTTCCTGCAATTCCACTTGTGTTGTTAGTGAAGACCATCAGACCAGTTTTATGAATTATTATTGACTGTAGTAGCTCAAATTCAGGTTTATAAAAACATTTTAGTCTCTTTTCTTGTTTAAACATTAATGCAGCATCCACCACTTCAATATATCTCTCACATTTGCCAATATAAAGTGCACCTCCATATTGTATAGCATGATTTCTAATAAAATTGGCTTTGAGATTTTGAGCTATGTACAGTGAGTACTGTTGTGTGAAGCCAAACCTATCGAAAGGTTCTTCATGAAGTGCTATAGCTCCACCATCATAACCTTCGTTCTCAACAAACTGCATGTTATCGTCAAAGTATAGCCGTGATGCATTAGCATATATTGCACCAGCTCTTCCTCCACTATTTCTTAGAAATGTAGTATTTCCTTGAAACTTGACAGAACTTTTCCGTATTACTATAGCAGCAATATATCCTCTGTTTTCTGTGAATATGCTCTTTCCCTTCATACCTATATTGCAGTCCTCTATTTTGATTGGGGCATTGTTATACTCTGTTTCTGCACTGTTACTTGTAAAGTTGACATTTTCTAGCACTGCACATATACAGAGAAGATCTAGTGCTATTGAGTTTTTATGAAAACTGATGTTCTCTAGCTTTATAGCTATATCTACCTCTCTAGAATAGGAAAACCAGCTCCAGGACCTCACTGACAGTGCCTTTGAATTTTTAACAAAATGACTTTGTGATATAATCATGTTATTATTATCTTTCTGGTTTAAACCAATGTAAGCATTTGAATTAACATATTTAAATTTCTCAAAAGCCAATCCTGAATTATTAGAATGACTACAGTTGATACCATGTAGGTAAAATGTTACATTAAACTTGTTTTTATCATGTACTCGAAAGAGCATATTTCCGTAATCTATTCCGTTGTTTGCATGCACTGACACGTTGCGAATATTTGTTAAAATGTTATATGACGTTTGTGCTGTTATTATACTCAAGCCAGGAGCTGTGTGGAAGATTACTGATTTTGCTGTATCATTCTGGTTCAGCTCCAACCTACCAAATGAGAATTCTGATGATTGTAGTGAAAGGGCTGCTGCTTCAAGGACCGTTGTGGTAGAGGTTACATCCATAAATAGAAAAGCACAATTTGGATTATTTCTTGTGAAGGAGGACTGGGAAACTATAGAACGTCCCATTATGTTGAATCCTAATAATCCAGGACCCGTGGAATTCTTGATATTGACCCTAGAAATGGTTATATGAGTCACTTGAATTAAATACAGAGCAGGTGAGCTCTTAGTAAAGAAATCTCTACTATGTAATATGAGCTGCGAAAGTGTTGTGATGTTATATATTTTTAGTTCTACTTCCTCTGGTAGTACTGCTCCGCATTGATGGAGGTGAAGGTTTGTAATGGACAAATTTGTGATTTCCATGAACACAAATCCCATCTGCAGGTTTTTAATGCATTGAATGACACTGTCCCTTCCTTCTAATGCAATGTTACTGACATTTGAAATAATTATACTTTGATTAGTATCGGTGGTGTGTTCACCAGGTAAAAAGACGACTCTGGTATTTGAGCGGAAGTAGTTGTTTGGATTTGTAGCAACATGTAATAGTGTGTAACACTGTTGTGTACCATTAGGGCAGCTGTGTCCCTCTTCTGGAGTGATGTATATGAACTTGCAACTACACTTTGTAGTACTAAGGCTCAAGGCCATGATGATTACAAGCATGGCGTTATTCATCCTTCAAGTCTGAGTATTTATCACTGACTTTACTGTAGTAATTGTATTTCCCCTGTTAAGATTGATAAATCTCATGTTAATTGGTTGAGAATTTTAGTTTCAAGCAAAAAACTCACCTTGACAGCAACTCTTTGTATTGTCTTGGTCTTCTCAGCCAGTGATTCTTTACTCGATACTCAGCTAGTAATATGATGTTTTGCACTGGATCTTACTTTTAAACTATTTTCCTTTGACATTCATCTGAATTGTGAAAGTAATGATTTTCCAGGGATTTATACTTTTAAGTTGCACTTAATTCCCATTGTATACACATAAACTCTAGCTACCTAGAACAGTGTTGTTTATGATACCAGTAACTTTCAATGCCTATAGTGTATATGTAGCTAGAAGACTGTATTCTCTTCGCATGCGCAGTGTGTCTTTTCTCTCTAAACAAACTTTGCACTCTTCTTGGGATCTTTTTCTCTGTTCAGCTTTGAGTTGAGCCTGAGAAAAAGGTAATAATGAACAGTTGGTGCATATTGGTTTTATGCATATATGATTTTGCAGAATTTAGAATACCCATTTCTGTGGCAAAACTCCTAAATTCAGTCACAGCTCTCAAAGACAATGAAACTAGCTACAGATAGACAGTAGCTGTCCATGCTTTTCCATATTGATTCCAATGATGTGCGAGCAGAAAAACCGCCATGCGTCCTGCCTAAGCTCCCCCGGCTACCAGCTCTACCATCGCTTTCTCAATGCATGAACAACGGAATCTGTTTCCCAGGTCATGGGTACAATCTGATTGGTTGTTACAGGCCAGGGGGAGGGAATATAAATTCCAGGGGGAGGGAAATATCTTAGTTCCTGTGTCCTAGGATGCAAGGATGATGTAGGATATAATATTTATTATATCACTAAAATATAATGAAATCCATCAGAGACTTTCATAATAAAGAAGGGAACATCAAAAATACAATTGAGCATTATATATAAATTCTATACAGAGTTCTTTGGATTCATTCTAAGGATAGCCTGTCCTCACATGTCAATTTTTTGATCATCTTGTGCCATTTCATGTAATGAATTGGTAAAGACTTAAGCATCAACCAATTAAGCTTGCAGGATACTAGAGTAAGAATCTTTTTTCTCAAGGATTCTATCGGTTGTCTAGTAGAATTCATTCCTAGACTTCGGAATCAAGAATATTTTTGCCCAATTAAGTAAGTTACTTTATTAATGATGTGATGAACATGATAACTCATGGTCATGAACAGTAAAGCCATACATGTGAATGAAAGTATAAGGGGGAAAATGGTAACGATGTAAGTGACACATGTGAATTAAATATTATATTGCTTGCTAATAGTCAGTTATCTTGCCTGAAAGAGCACAGGTCTATGAGTTTTCTAAATTCAGCAGCCAATGATATATAAACATGAATGCCCACTACATAAACAAGAACATACACATTGTTTGTGATAACCTGAGGCCTAATAATCAGCATGTATTTGTATCTGTTCCAGCTCTTCTTTTAACTATCACAGTATTCCATTAATGGTTCACGTAGATGAATGTAGGTAACAGGAACCTGCTGAGATACGGGTAGATCAACCAAGTTACTTTGTTCTTCTTCTTCATGGCTTTGTTGTGGCTGTCTAGCTCTCAACAGCTTACGTTTGAGTTCTGTAATATTCCTTATTAAACACTGGCAGCGCTCCTGAGAGGATGTGATCCTAATTGTAGCATGGTATACTGTAATTCCACAGAAAGTTACAAATGCAATGCTTACGGATGTGTAAGTTAGAGCACTTTGGTTTCCATTGGTGAGTCTTGTGTATAGTGAAGCTGCTGACAGAGTTCCTAAGTTGAATATGAATGTATACTCAAGTATATTTATGTATTGGATTTTGTACACACCTTTTGAAACAGCAAGCTTAATGAATAGAAATAGCACTGTAGCGACAATGGTTAGTAAGTTAATAGCGGGATCTCCAAAAATATTCACTGAAAAGATTAAGAAGAGTATAGCACGAACCAGCAATAAGAACCCAGTCCAGTAGCGGTGTTTGTCCTGATAAGGTCCTGTGTAGGCATCAAAGAGAGGCTTGAATTTCCCAATCCAAAACAGAACTCTATATTTTGCTTTCAGTTGAAGGCACTGGATAAACAAGAGCACAGCTGTGTAGGGTAGGGAGAGGACCAGAATTACTAGCAGAGCAGCCATGAACAGTGGAATGTGTTTTCCTTTCAGGTAGTCTACATTTCCATCATAAAGCCAGACTCTTCTGATGGAACCGTCAGGGTATTCCAGGGTGGTTGAGGAAAGGACAGTAATTGTGACTCGTAACAGTTTGGCATAAGAAAGTAGGAACAATGTTGCTAGGACCTGCACTGCATTCCTCCCAGCTAACTTTGATGCTAATATGGAGTAGTAGCTAGACACTATGATTAGTATGACCACAAGCCAGATGTACATTGGGAAGACAAACTGTAGCCATGTCTTTGCATAGGAATCAAAACCACTGTAAAAGCATGTCTCAATGCCAAGGTCAAGGTTTATCCAGGCAATGAACCAACTGAGGAATGAATTATTAGTGCTGTGAGGAAAGAAAATGGCCTGATTTGCTCGAACTATATTGGCGTAGAAAATAAGACCATTGACAGTGCCTATAGATACTGTAAAATTAAGTGACATTAGAAATATTACTAGGGTTATTCCAGCTAGGACAAATACGGGAATGAACAAAATCAACCACAGATTTGAACACTGTTCGCAGTTGGAGGATCCCAGTACATTGCTGAGGTTGTGCTGACATGACCCACACAATATTTGAGAGCGATGGAAGGCACACTGCTCATCTGGGTTCTCTAGGCTGAGGTTGAGACTGTAGGACTTACAGTAGTCCAGTGGGCAGTGCTTGTGGACTAGAACTCCTCGCATTGGTGATCCTGATGGTGCTTCTTCTGTATCTACTGAGTATATCCAGAATGATGGCTGTCTGTGAATTCTTTGGCTGTTAATATCACAACTTATTGCATGCTTTTGTAGCATTAGATCACAAACACATGAATTGTTATCAAAGATAAAGCCCTTTGGACAGAGTTTCAGATGAAGGTGTATAAAAATGTCTGGAAGTATTGACTGTGAAAAGGCTTCATATTTTTGGTTGCGAATATTGTTTTGGTGTACTGATTCATCCACCGATAAAATAATCATTTCTTCTCTACGTGATGATCTTACTGTATAACTCAAATTTGTACACACCTTTTCCACATTTTGTGAATACTGTAGAGTGTCAAGTGTAGGCTGAATGGTAGACTGCGTTGGAAATATTGCAGATCGAATTATGGTTGGTACAATTCCTAATCTTTGACCAACAGCAACTGCAGAGATGTAGAAGGTCTGTCCTGGATAGGCACTAATATGGACATTAGTGTTATTGCAGTTTGGGGTGTAGTTCAAGCATATGCAAACAATTATTGGAGTAGAAGATATTTGGGAGAGATCTGTTGAATTTTTGCTGATTTTAAACATAGTATCGAATAGCAGCAAATATTCATAGAGCCACTTTCCATCGCATATGTCAACCCATCCTCCGAACACAGCACTTCCTGCATCATTTGCTGTGTTGTTCTCTAAAACAATAGGAGCTATAATTTCTTTATTTCGAGCTTGATAAAAACAAGTGATCTGTGGAAACAAAAAGACACCCTGCGACCTAAAAAGGTATACACCAGAAGGGTCTATGGGATTGTAAACATAAATTGCTCCCCCCTGGTGTTGAGCATGATTTCCTGTGAACTGAATCTTGCCATGAGCTCCTAGCTTTAATATAGACCCACTATGGAAGGCTATAGCTCCACCATTGTATCCTTCATTCTCCAAAAAGTATATGCTCCCTTCAGTCGTGAGTGTTGAGTTTTTAAGGTAAATTGCTCCTCCAATGATACCCTTGTTTTTTATGAAAGTAGCGTTTCCTTGAAATGTCACATTACTTGACTCTGCATATAAAGCTCCCCACTCTCCAGTATTGTTAAAGAAGGTGTTATCTTGAAATGTAATGGTGCTCTGTTTAATATCAGCCATAATTTCATTGTGGGAAAAGTTTGTATTCTTCAAAGATACATTTGATTGAGAAACTGAGAAACTATCAAGAACAGCCTCCTCCTTGCTGTTCTGAAAAATAGTCACATTTTCGAAGATTACAAGCTTTCCTCTAATCCTCCATATTGAAAGTGCTACTTTGTTGTGACTGAAATGGCTGTTGCTTATTTGAATGGGGTGTTGAAAGTATCTGCAATTACTCTCAGTCAAATCTAGGTCACCCTCAAGATCCATACCTCTTTCACTGTACTCTGTATCATCTAGGTAGCTAATGCCTGGATCGATAGGTCTACTACAGTTTAGACCTTGTATAACGATTTCAATCTGATAATTATTGCATTCATCAAATCGAATGAGCATATTTCCGTATGGACCCGAAGCTCCTAGATTTCCGTACATTGCGACATTGATAATCTTCACCAAGATACTGTATGTGGATTGTGCCATAACAATGGTTAAGCCAGCTGCATGATGGAGATCACTTGTTTTTCCCCATGCAAAATCGGTGTCTTGAAGTTGAAGGACTGTGTGTACTGGATACCTTTCAGCATTCATAAACTGAAAATAACTGTTTACTTTGTTCCTTGTAAAACTGGAGTTAGTAATGGAAGTATTCCCAAGTACATTTATCCCCAAAAGCCCAGCTCCGTCCGAGTTTGAAATTTTTAACTTTGAAATTTTTACATAAGATACTTGTATCAAGTATAATGCAGCTGGTATTTTGTTGTAAATTATATCATTTACTTGTGGTAGCCACTCGCTGTGAAGATTTGCTGAACTAATTTGCCATACTATTTCATCCCATAACAGTGGTGCACTGCAGTCAGATAGCCAAATATTTGATATTGTCAGGTTTTTAACATTGCTAAAGGCAAAACCAAACTCTCCAGCTCCAATGCACTGTATTCTACTAACTTTTCCAATACCGCCAACTAATGCAATATTACTTACATCTTCAATAGCTGTGTCAGTTGTGGAGTTAATAGTGTGAGTTCCTGGCAAGAGCACTACTGTCGTATTGGAAGCAAAGTATCTTGCTGGGGCATCACTTATCTGTGAGAGGGTATAACATGGCTGTGCAGAAAGAGGGCACTTTGATTTCGCTTTTGGGGTGACATAGACATACCTATATCTGCCAGTTGCAGCTGTTGTCAGACTGCTGATGCTTAAGAGTAAGCCTGCAACAAAAGCTATTGATCCAGGATTCATTATCTAGTGGCTATGTACACACTGAAGGCCAGTTGGCATTACTTTACTGTTCTTGGATTTTGTTGCTGCGTAGTACTGTTTTCTGACAGTATATTGTTACTGCTGCTTAATTACTCACTCACTCTATCTCTCACGATCTTCACAGTCTTTGACCCTGAACCTGTAGACAATGACGAAACACTTATATATTAAGCCATGCATATATACCTCAAAATTAATGTTAATACTACCTTTAGCTCTTTGTTTAGCATCTGCTGTAGTTCTGTTGATGTCCCCATGTAGTCGGATGTGAGCAATTCTTAGCTTTATTTAGTGTTCATATCTGTGTGTTGCTTTCTATTTACTATTCTAGTAAAAACTTACAGTATTATAACTGCTTTACTGATAATTTTAGTATAAACAGCTTTGAGATAAACTGGCCTGTGTACTCCTGTGGGAATGTCGGTTAGGATACTTGGAGATGTTTCACTTTCATTTACCAGGGACACACAAGTGATAATACAATCTGTTTTTAGTATCAAGAATTAAGTATATAAAGTACGTATGATAAAAAGTCAATGTTCACTGTGAGAATATTGTTAAGCTGTATCTTTAATCACATAATTGCAAAAGTAGGGGTATTGTGAGGATAGATATAGGCCATCTCGTGGGTGCACCCCACAAAAGTATACATAGCCCTGGTGACAAGTGCAATACTTTTACACATAATCTGTGTTGATGTCTCAGGTAAATAAATGGAGACACTGTTCTGTTAAACAGGCTCGTCTCTGCTTACACTGTACTATGTTCAGTCTTGGTGTGGATAGCTCCCAGCAATGTATACCTAGCCTCACATGTGTATGATAGATACACGTGACTCCTATACCCCATCTACAGTTCAGACCACTTAAAGCTCAATGCATAATCCACGCATGGTGTGTAATAGCCTCATTCCCACTCATAAAGGAGGCCTGGGAACGAGCCTATAGGTGTACTTTTGTGAGGGTACGGTAGAGCACAGAATAGCCAGGTTATTGTTTGTATCATAAGCATTGGTTTTAAATGCTAGGAGCGTGGTTTTTATTCTGCTATACTTACTGCATCTAACTAATCATCAAATGGGTTTAGTTGAGAGCTAATGAGATTAATACCAATCTTCCCATGCATACAGGTCCCTCGGACTCTCCTAATTGGCTCGTTCTCCATCACTCCAAATGAGTTCTACTTACCCAGTGGAGGAACGGTGCAGTTTACAGTGAGTCTGTTAGCCTCTTTCCTCCTTACTACCACCCTATATAATCTATGGTATAGCCTCATGACACAGGCTCACATGCACTTTTCACATTAGCTACTTGTGGGCCTGGCACATCTCTTGTGCGTGATTGGAGATGCATAGGGTAGAGGGGTTGAATTTAAGACAGGTGCAGTTCTCAGGCAATGAAGGAAGCAGCAAATCTATATTTCTTGTAGCTACTCTTTAGAGCCCATTTGTACCTCGGACTGAATGCTGAAACAGTCATTTGATCAGTCGTTGCCTGCACATGATTAAGTAGTGAAATCATGCGTATTGGTCTTAGAATGAGGCTATAGTATGGTACATGTTTGACTTAGAATGGGTTTAGAAGGGCATCTTATAAACACGATTGCTCAATGATTTCTACTCTAAGTGACATGCTGGTATCTGGTGTTTCTTCCTCCTACTCCTCAGTTGGCCTTTACTCCAGCCGAGGCTGGGCTCTACAGTGGCCAGTTCCAGATGAGCTGTGACAATGGACAGGTGCACTCCTTCACTCTCAGAGGTAACATTTTGTGGCACATACTTCTCATTATATGTGCTTACATCTGTGATGTGTTTGTGTGACCGTCTGTAACATTTATCAATTTTGTGATTGGTCTTAGTATGCTTAGTGTGATCAATAAACTGATGCAATGTTGTGGAGATAATGGGACTATATGCTCCATAATAATCACTATACTTTTGTATGTGTAACTGAATAAGCTTTGAGTTGAAACCCTTAGACATCAGCCTCCGTAGCTGTACCTTCATCTGCAAACCACTGATTGCTTAAACAATACAATATGTTCTGCTGAGGCTATATAGATGAAATTCATCCATAGTACCACTGATATTCATATTCTACTACTGTAACAACTCTTATACCTGTGTACCCATCCCCAGGTGTTGCTGAGAAAGTATCTGTTGGTTGTGTATTCACTGGACCAAGCTCCTTCTCTGAGATTGCAGGCTTTACTTCTAGCCACACCCACTTTCAGCTAGAAGGAGAAGACCCTATTATTAATTCCAGTGATCACTACCAACAGTATGAGGATGTAATCAGGAGTCCCAGAGTAGAGTTTGACCCAGTGAACCCCCATGATCCAACCTATAGAACGGTGGTCATTAGGAACTTCAGGTTAGTCACTTACGTCGTCATCTTAACCGTAATGTATGTGCGTACATGCCTGTTTGTTTCTTCAAGGTTTTGTGAAGCTATCTTTAATGTGGGTGATCTCACTGATGTGGGCCAGGATGTATATACGACTGTAGATGAGTACCAAGATTTAGTTCTCAAATAATAAGAGCTAGATGTTATACACAAATCTGCCTATCTTGGCTAAAACATTGATAATTTAACAGCTGACAATTTTCTCTTATGACCCCAGTTTATGAAGCTTGCTCTGATGGTTATTGTATAAGCAGTCCATAGTTCACCAAAACTCTCTACTAACTGCATTGTCTTTGTTCTTTATCTTCTTTCCTAGTAATGTCTCCCTGTCCTACTGCTGGAGGCTGTATCGCCCCATAACTGAGTATCCAGACACCACTGATCTCCCTGGAAACTCCCTGAGGGACGGGGCAGCCCTTCTTAATAGTTCCCTCACTGAATCAGACCTCACCTCTTTTTCTGTGCGACCCAGCAGTGGTACCCTTCACGCCAGGGAGGCCAAGAGCTCTGTGTTCTGTTTCAAGCCAGAAAAGGTAATACTATACAACACAGTATATGCAGCACCTATCTTTCAATACTTGCCTGCCCACTCTATGTGCCCGGTTGGGTTAGATGTTTATGTTAAAAGCACAGTTACCTGTGACACTACCTGTATATAACACAAGGTTTTATACCTGCATACTTTAAAATGTGTTGTATATGTTACTATAGTAACATGGTATAGTCATAGAGCACGGTAAGAATCCCGTAGAGCATAGGAAGCTCTGGAAATACAAGAAATGTGTACACATACTAGATGGCCTAGAGCATGGGCAGCTCTATGCTCTAAGCTATAGTTACTTATCATTGTGAGTTGCTGGCTCCACCCTCCTCCAGGCTGGCTCCTTCATGGATATGGCCTACCTAGTTCTTTCAGGGGTCCCTCCTCCCAGCTTGGAACCCATGTCTCAGGACCAAACCTGGATGAGGGTTACGGACAGTGAGGTGGCTGTCACTTGTGTGCAGCTACAGGGACTTGCAGAGGTAAGGGCTAGTATAGTATAGCTTCCCAAGTGTAACCCCATGACTGATACCTTCTCTAAGAGGATTGGGCTATATATTCACTGAGACGTTTTTTACCCAACCTTGAAAAAAATGTGCTTAAACAGCACCAGTTTAGTTATGGGTCATCAGACTACATGTACAGAGTTTGATTTTGCTAGGGATGGAAAATGTTGAGGAGGCACCATGGTTGTTGGTTCTGCAAGCAGACACTGGGTCTGGACCACAAGGAAATTGTTGGTACTGTGAGATTGCTGCTGGTGGCCCCTCAAAGGAGACCTCTTAAATCTTAAAGGAGGAGGGGATCTCCTCTCTCTAATTTAAACAAGCCTACATGGACTAATTATGTCATGGGTGACGTTGGAGCATTAGGTATAACGCTTTCCCTCTCCTCAGCCCTACTGTTTGGAGCTGAGCCCTCCAGTTCTCATATTGCCTGGTATGATACCTATTGCCAAGGAAATCAGGAGGAAAGTCAAGGTTGGTTAGTGCACCATGTCTGATTTAGAACTACATCTTCTGGTCCTTGAAATAAACCTGAAAGATACCAGGTTTAGTGTCTACTGACAAGACTAAGCGATACATTTTCTTGCCTTTCTTTTCTCAATAGGAGTGGTTCTTCTGCAGAAGTCTCTCTTCACACAATTAAATAAATTACTGTTAAGGATGGTAGCACATGCGATGGCAATCTAATATTGAGTAAATAAAACTTTACGTGCATGCAGTTTCGTATTGAAACCTGATAGTCTAAGTCAGCATTGCCCAGCACACAACACTGGCTCAAATTCATCTAAACCTACATAGTTTAAAATATGAACTTAGTACACACATAAAGAGTACATACATACATCTCAAAAGAGTTTGCATAAAATTCACAAGCATGTGTTTAATATTTACTGGAAGTGTATGAGTGTGTAAGTATACTCAGAGGTAGCTTTTTACTTATTATTTCACTTGCAGCTGGTCAATCACAGCCTGTGCACAGTTCACTACTATTGGTGCCACAGTGATGGCCAGATTGGAGTCCATGTAGAGCCCCACACTGGAAGCATTGGTAAGGCAGGGGTGGATTAGTGGGAGCATGACTTGCTACCTATAGTTCCAATTACATTAGAGCTATAGCTGTCTAAGATACTTTTCTACTCTGAAAGGAACATTCTGAATGTTTAATTGTCTTATTGCCTGTGTCGTGTTTGTGTGTGTGTGGGGGGGGGGGGCATACCTAGAAACTACAATTTAAATATTTGCCCTGCAGTGATTGCATGCTCAATATATGAAGTTATTTTTTCTTGCCTTCTGACCCCCTTCCCTTCCCATCCCCCTCTCTTCCCTCCTATTCTCCCATCCTCCTACCTATAATTCCCCTCCAACCACTCTCCTTTCCCTCTCTCTCACACTCTCCACCACCCTCCTCCCACCCAGTATCAGGAGGAAGTCGCTGCTGTGAGATGGTACTAGTGGGGAGGGAAGAGGGTGCATTCTCTACCTGCTTGCAGTGTGACATCAAAAACTCAGACAATCCAGTACTTCTACCCATAGAGGGACATGTTGAGGTATGTGTGTAGCCTCAGCCCCAGGCTCACTCTTCATTTTTTTTAGAGAAGTAGCTAAGCCTGGGATTGAGGCTAGTGTGTGTGTGTGTGTGTGTGTGTGTGTGTGTGTGTGTGTGTGTGTGTGTGTGTGTGTGTGTGTGTGTGTGTGTGTGTGTGTGTGTGTGTGTGTGTGTGTGTGTGTGTGTGTGCGTGTGTTTATAGAGTATTAGGCCGGACCAATTTAATTTTATTTGCCACGGAATTGCCGGTCATGTATTGCTTGAAATTTTTATAAAATTTAAAATTCCTTGCGTAATGCATCCACATGCGCATAATTTATGTTCAGGTTAAGAGCCATGCTGTTGAGCTTCCCTTTGTTCTTACAGGGTCCCTCAGTGACTTTGGACCGCCCCAACTT
Organism: Phakellia ventilabrum; assembly: GCA_963921505.1. NCBI lineage: Eukaryota > Metazoa > Porifera > Demospongiae > Axinellida > Axinellidae > Phakellia > Phakellia ventilabrum. Next base: position 8,340,040 of record OY997379.1, on the reverse strand, counting down.
GGACTTTGGTCTGGTTCGCCTTGGGCGTTCAGCATCCATCCCACTGCTGGTGAGCAGTGAGACCAACTGCTCTCTTCAGTTCCAGCTCAGGCAGGTGGTGACCACTCCAGAGGAGGGCTTTATGGTGAGTGTATGCGGGGCATCACACTTGTAGACACAGTTATGGGGAGTTAGGTGCATTCTGGAATTTTTGCAGTAAGCTTCATTGCTGCAAAGAGCTCTGTGAAGACTCATAATATAACAAATGCAAATTTCAAGTTACATGGCATTGAAATTACGGCACATGCACAGTTGCTAGCGGTTTGGCAGTCCTGATGATTGGTCGTGGTCACTACCAGTACTGTAGGCAACCATACCGAATAGTCCTGGCTACTCTGTACCATACCAATTTGTTGCAGTTGCTGGTAGAACGCGGTAGCCAACTGACGAGTCCCACCGCTATAACGGCCAGCCTATTGGCTGTCTGGTCTGCCTATTGGGTGGAATTGGAGAACCTTCTTGCTACAGTTATATATATAATTATTCATAAACTGACCAATTATTGAGTATTGGGAGGTGAGAGAGCAATCCATGTGTGTGTGTGTGTGTGTATGTGTGTGTGTGTGTGTGTATGTTTCATATACATACATATTTGTTAATTGCATGTACTGTAACTGTTGATATAGCTACCATCTAGGTGGTTCCCCTAAGTAGCCATATATGGACTTATTATCCAGCATCAGTGTAGAGGTCAAGAATCACACTCAGAGAAGCAGACTATGGTTTCAACTGTGAAATGATCACAGACAGTAAGCTCTAAAGTATTCCTTGCCCTGGGAATGTTTGACCTCACCTCTCAATAAGGAGGTCACCGTAGTATGGCTGACAAAAGTGTGAATGAAAGTATAAAGCAGTTAGGGGACCTTCCCCACAGGCAGTCAGCAAGTAATGTTCTAAAGGCTCCAATCAACAAGAGGCAGGCTGGATTTGATTGTGAGTTTATCGAACGTCCCCAAAAAGCTTTTCAAACTGACTGTCCCATCTGCCTCCTGGTGCTTCGTGGGCCACAACAAGTGACCTGCTGTGGTTACAGCTTTTGTCGGAACTGTATTCCAGAAATTTGCAAAGACAGAAAACCTTGCCCAACGTGCAATCAAGTTGAGTTCTCGGTGTTTCCAAACAAGGGACTGCAACGTTCATTGTATGAGTTTCACGTGTGGTGCACCCATGAGAAAGAAGGCTGCCAGTGGACTGGGGAACTGGGAAAGCTCGAGAACCATCTGAATGAGAGTCCTCAACATGGTGATCAGCTCAGGGGGTGCCCATACACTGAAGTTGAGTGTTGCCAGTGTGCCAAATATTTCCAGCGTCGAAGTATTACAACCCATGAAATTGAAGAGTGCCTTCAACGACCTTTCAGCTGTGATTACTGTGGTGATTATGAAGCTGACTATGAGAGCGTAGTGACTGAACACTGGCCTGTGTGCAGCCTTCGCCCAGTACCCTGCCCAAATGTTTGCGGTGTGTATCCTGAGCGTCAGAACCTCGAGCAACATATAAGCAAAGATTGCCCTCTTGCTATTGTCAACTGTGACTTCCACTATGCCGGCTGTGAAGTACTCCTCCCCCGCAAAGATATGTCAACCCACTTGTCTGAGAGTCTAGTGGTTCATATATCCCTTCTGGCCGTCCACAATCAAAAGAGGATTGATAAACTCGAGCATGAAAACAGTGCATTGAAAGAGGCACTTGTACAAAAGGATGACAAAATAGCTGAGTTGGGACGAAAACTGACGCCGTCCTTTCCTGTTACCTTCACAATGACTAAGATCAGCGATCACAAGAGACGTAGCACAGCATGGTATAGCCCTCCGTTCTATACACACCCCCATGGCTACAAGGTGTGCCTTGAAGTGATTGCTAACTACAAATCCGAAGGCGCTTTCATGACCATCGGTGCTCACTTGCTGCCAGGCGAGTTTGACGACTTTCTGCGAAGGCCATGTCAAAGTATAGTCGTATACGAGATGGTGAATCAGCTCAATGACAAAGAACACTACAGGTACGCACATTCTCCTATCCCAAAGAAGTACTCTGGACGTATACTACCCAACAGTATGCTAGAGTACAACCCCGCCACAGAATGCCAGTATCTCAAAGACGACTGTCTCCATTTGCGAGTGATTCAAGTCACTGACACCGGCTGGAATCTCATTGAGAAACAATGCTCTGCTATTGAGTCACTTATCTGCATACCTCCCATTGAGTTTACCATGCAAGAGTTTGAGCAACATAGGAAAACCGATAATTTGTGGCATTCGCCATCATTTTACACACACTCCCATGGGTATAGGATGCGTTTACGTGTGATTGCTAATGGATTGTGTGCATACAGGGGTACGCACGTGTCACTATTTGTTCATATCATGCGAGGCGAGTTTGATAGCTACCTCAAGTGGCCATTCCGAGGAAATGTTACACTTCAACTGCTGAATCGATTCAGTAATAAAAGGCACCACGAGATAACGATTCATTTTACAGATGCCACACCGGATACTCATGCTGGGAGGGTCATTTCAGGTGAAAGAGGGAGATCCTGGGGTGACCAGAAGTTCATCTCCCATCACAAGCTGAGCTATAACTCTGCTAACAATTGCCAGTATTTGGAGAATGATTGTCTTTACTTTAGAGTAACCAATGTTGTACTAGCTATTTAAAAGGCTAGTTATGTGGTTTTTGTACACCCTTGTGTCATCGTTTCAACAAAGACTGTCTGCACTTTAGAGTAGCTATTGTTGTACCACCTATTCAGAGGGCTTGTTTCAGTTTTTGTATGCACCTGTGTTCCCATCAATATTCTACTACTTTACAGATTGTATGTTGTTACAGACATGCAAGAATGGTTATTTGTTATTATAAAGATTTTGTTCTCTTTTTTCTAAGTTTTGCTTTTGAGTGTGTATACCATGTACATGTGTATGGACCGTGATTCATATGATTGTGACACTGTACTTGACAATGTAAATTTTTGTAGCTTTGAATTTGTATTGTAATTTTCCACACTTTGTAATGCTATTGCTGATGGATTAAAAAGCACGTAACTTCAGATGAAGCATAACATAGTGAATTAACGTTTCTCCAATTTTAGGATCATCTCTGTCTGAGCATCACCCCCGGCTCAGGTGATCTGCAGCCGTACGGTAGTGCCAAGGTTGTGGTGGAGTGCAGGCCTGAGGCTGAGGGAAGACTGAGGACGGTGGTGGAGTGCCTCATCGATGGGAAGCCAAGGAGGTGAGTGCTGAGCATCAGCTTTATTGAATATTCAAACACAAAATAATGCGAATATTCTCACTCCCAAGCCCCCACCCCAGATTTTGTCGCTTGTAATATGAGTGCATTAAGAACTGAGATGGGAACAAGGCTACGTACAAAGCAGTTAGTACAATTTGAAGCTCTACGTACAGTTTGGTAATTCTAAAATCCATAACCCACCAGGGCAAACTAGCTGTAGAATTATTAAGTAATGCAGGGATCATTTTCATTTTTTTTGTTGTTTTTTTCCCTGCAAAACCCATGCAGCATTTGATATACGTATGACTGTAGGATCTACTGTTTACACATCTCTTTGGTATTCTAATTATTTCCTGCTCCCTCACTAGGCACATTGAGGCCCGCGCTGAGGTGCAGCGTCCTGATGTATGCCTGGACCAGTGCAGGGTGCACATAGAGAAGGCGTTCCTCGGAATAGCAGTTGAGAGGGAGGTCTCATTGACAAACTATGGCCTCATTCCAACACAGTTCACGTGGAGCAGCCAGGTACTGATGTTATGATGTTAGTAGTAATTATTAATGATGATTATAAAAACACTCTGGTTAAGTCCAAGGAATTTCACCCTGCTGAGGTTCAGTACCAAAGCCACAACCTTTGTATCAGAGTCTCATCCACAGGGCGGAGGAGGGAAGCAAGGTCCATTATGCATAAATTATAGGGTATGGCTTTGGTGCTGAATCTCAGTAGGGTACACTTCCTCTAATCATCACTTAATAAACATTGTGGTGGGTGTGAGCTAACAGTTTATCTGTTATAAAGGTAAGCAGTGAACTGCTGGAGGATTCTTACAGGCCCTCAGCTGACTACGTATATACCCACGTGCATGTTTCCTTTATGCTACTGTAGGAAAGGTAACCATTGAGTTAAGCTTGTTAAGAACATTCGTGTGAATCAGAATACGCATAATGTATGTCTCAATAATATGTATGTATGTATGTACGTACACACATAATACTATGTGTATGTAAGTTAGTTTCCATGGTGTTACAGGCTAACCCTCTGACAGTGTATAAAAACACACAGAACATGTGATACATGCCGAGTGATTGCTGGATGCTGTTCATGCGATCATCACATAGCTTATGTGTGGCCTCACCCCCATGCCCGCATGTATATTTCCCTTATGCTACTGTAGGGAAGGTAACCATTGAGTTACACTTCTTATATTTAAGAACACTCATGTGAATCAGAATATGCATAATATGGATGTATGTCTCAATAATATGTACATACACATTATTGAGAGAATCACGCATACGTATGAGAAATACACTAGCCCCCCTCCCCCCCCCCCCCCCCACACGCACACACATACACACACACACCCTCTCTCACTCCTACCCTTTCTCCCTCCTTCTTTTCAGTTTCTTGGAAGCAGTGCCTCCCACTGCCGAATCGAGTTCACCCCCATGGTTGGCCGAGTAGGACCTCAGGAGACAGTGTCAGTGACTGTGAGAGCCACCTGGAATGAATTGGTCAGTGGCACGTTAGAAGGAGTAATTAGTAAGAGCTTGTAACTGCAAAATCTCCCACCTGCCCAAGCATGCACCCTCATATCACATTATTTAACAAACCACAGGAAGTCGAGAAGATGAGTTTGTGTAATTACCACTAGAGAGCTATCCTTCCAAGTCGAGAAAAATAATGTGGTCAGTCTGTTGAGATTTTGGTTGCTCAACAGGCTAATAGATATTGCTAGACTGAGACCTACACAATGTTTAAGGACCAACACGCACATGCTTTTGCATGCAACATCAACCTCAAAGACTCCCAGCAACATTAGTTGCAGATGCAGACATTGTTACTATTACTGTCGCATAGAATTTAGTAGTACAAATCTGTTCCTATAATGAATAAGGAAATTCTAAAGACATTTGTGCGTGTGTGTATAACTTGGAGTAGGTATAGGTATAGACTTTCAAACTGTTAGGGTTGAAAGGCCTGAAGTGTGAGAAGGCCTACATGTGTGGCTATTACAGGGACCACATTATGCTTATGAATTCACCTTATGTATTATGCCCACGCTTCTATTCCTGATCATGTGACTGATTATGTTTGCTCACATGACCTTGAGCATAGTTCATCGTGATCAATATAGGGCCTTCAGTTTATAGCCACAAGACAATGAGGTGATGAGTTTCCACATAGTCCTACTGACATACACGAGGCAGAAGCATATAAGTATTCATTTACTGAATTGGAGAGTTTACCAGGTGCATGGTCTCTCCCCCCTCCCTCCCTCCCTCCCTCCCTCCCTCTCCAGGGTTCTCACCCGGAAATGGTGGGACGATGCAGGGTATTGGGGAGGGTGGAGCCTCTGGTACTGCTCGTGTCTGCAGAGGTGCTTGGATTGGCTGTCACCTTCCATGTGGATGATGGGAGGTATGGTGTGTGTGTGTATATGTGTGTGTGTGTGTGTGTGTGTGTGTGTGTGTGTACATGTACATGTATGGGTGTGGGCTGGTGTGTCTATATGAATAATGTAGTATGACAGTTTGTGTATAGTATACTTGCCATACTGAAATTCTATACGTACCTCATGTTCCCATATTCCTAGTGTACATGTAGCTACCTATGATGTTGAACTCGTCATCTAGTACGAATTTCTCCTGCAGCTCTTCTGTGGATGAAGAGGCTCCCCCAGCCCTGGACTTTGGTTCCAACAACCCCCTGGGTGTGCCCCGCCCCCTCTTCCTCGCAGTAACCAACACCACGGCCATCCCTTCGTCTATTACTGCTTTTGTCAGGCACTTTCCCCCGGCCACACCTCCTACCCCACCCACTTTGGCAAAACCAGGTAATTCTTGCAAAGACAGGTATTTTAGCAGCTGAAAGTGAAAAACATGTACCCTGCGAGGCATTTTCTAATTGAAAACGATTCTAAAATAGTGGCAAGGTCTTCCCCAGCCTTAGCTATGGATCCCTGTGTTTCATTTGGGAATGTACCTGGGGGGGGGGGGGGGGGGGTCACCTGGAGACTTTGTGCCCCCCACATTTGAGGCTGCCTGATGTTGCATGCATACTACCGGACACCCAGTAATGTTAGATGCAGACATTGTTACATTAGCTGCTGTTGCTGTCACGTAGAAGATCAGTAGTACAAATCTGTTCCTGTAATGAATAAGGAAACTCTAATGACATTCCTAACTAATTGCCTATACCACTAGCAGGATGTGATGCGGTATCAATGCTTCAATCGGAACTATTACGTCACCATGACACCATACCAAGCTACCATATAGCATAGTAGACTTATGATGCAATGGGGAGAAAAGTGAGCACTAAGCAGAGAAAATAGAAGAGAACGTGTGCTTTGATCTAGTTTGCTTTGGTATGAAAACATAAGAAATATAATATATACTTGTTTGCTTATAAGTTGTGTTCCCAGCTAGCACTGCACTTTTACCTCCCATTACATCATTATGGGAAAAAGTCTAGTCTATTGTCGTGTCTGTCTTCTAACGTTGTGTTTTGGTCACCAGCTTAAATGAATTTTTATCTTGGCATCATATGTACATACATGTACATGTGAATTCATTAAGACATTGAAAAAAAATGATAAGAAGACCTCCTAAATAATTGGAGCCCAGCTGGGGATTGAACCCAGGGCCTAGATGCTCTTACCCACTGAACTACTAGAGCCTCTGAGCAGTGGAGCAGTAGGCGAGCTTTACTCAACCCGCTAATAGCACTTACCAGTAGGACCTAACTTTAATTACTCTCTGAAGATATTGTGTACATGAACGTACCTACCAGTCTGAGACTATTGCAAGTCCAGGCAATTCTATGGCTAGACCATGAGTGTGCAATTTATCATGGTAAGTACACTGCAGCCTTAGCTAGGATCCAAATAAGGTTGGATACATCCTGCTATTACTCCATAACTGGTCCTATATGATCTGCTGAGGTAAATAATATGTTGCAAAGCTTGCCCCACAGATTACTTATATGTACCATTTGTATGAGCAACTGTTTAATGGACATTACAAGATGAGTGGATATGAGGAATGTGAGGTATTTGCACAGGGAAAAGTACGGGATAGGGTAGCCACTGCACGTTGCTAAAACTACCCGTATCTGCACCGTAAGCACACCGCGACCGTCCGCTATGGGACCAGCTTGACATCTTCTAAAACAGTGTAAATTTACTATACGTAATACTTAAATGGGTACATAGTTCACAGTAATAGCTCCAAGACTGTGATCTTGCAAAGTGCAGGTAGTCCCACTACAGACTGACACGGTGTGTGAATGGTGCAGATACGGTTAGTTCAACGACGAGCGGTGTCCGTGGTATCCCATCTGCATAGGCCCTTTCTCCTGTGTTGGATAAAGAAGCAAGCCACCCGGTGCTCAGTCTTCCCGTGTTGGGTCATACGTATAGTACAGTACATGCCAATGTATTAGAGCCTGGAGTAAGGTTTGGTAGTTTCTGCAGCTAACAGCATTCACACTTCTGTGTGTAATTTTATGTAAAGTACGTATACCTAAGCAGTTGCCACCTTATTTTCTTTTACAGGTGGCCAGGGCGGAAACACTGGAAGAGGAAGGTTTGTACATGGTGCATTTGTCCACAAATCTAATGTCCGTGTGTGTGTGTGTGTGATGCATACGTGCACGAGTGCAAGTATGTATGCATGTGTGCATGCAGGAGTATTATGTGGAGAGCGAGTTTATGGGTATTCAGTAAGTGTTTCCAAAGTAGTAGAGTATGACCCCCCCTGGCTTGTGTGTAGGTTCCTGCTGAATCGTACTCTGAACATTGGAGATCCCACCAGCAAGACCCAGCAACAGGCAGAAGCAGGTTCGTTAACCTCCATTAATGAAAGGGGCTGTGATTGGGGGTGAAGGATAATGAATTGGTTTATTCACATACTCACAGTACTATCATTGATTTGAAGTATGAGCAATATATGTACTGAGAGCCTGTGGCTGAATAGCCTTATTCCCAGGTCCCCTCCCCTTTCAAATGTATGAAGAAAAGACCTGTTCTTTCACTCTGAGAGGGTGAAGGCCTGTAAATAAGGAAACATAACATCTAAAACGGATATACTACTGTATAATACATGTATACTAAACAGTACTGACAAGCAATGGCATCTTTATTGGATTCAGTACCAAAACTGCATCTACAGAAGCTACTTTAGAAGGGTAACATCAGCTCAGCACAAGCCACCAAGTTTGATCAAAGTGCTCGGGCATTCCATGTACGAGCAATGGAATATGCCTTAGACTCCCAAGTAGAGAGGATAAGAGCAGCTCTCAATGGCTTTGTTCCTGCATAGGTCCATGTGCATGTTATACTCTTGCCACCACATTGAGTCTGATACATTTTCTCTGCATGGCATGTAGGGTAGAAGGTGGTAGTGGGGAGACTCTTGTAGTGGCAAGAACTGTTGCAAGCAAAGGGAAATAACAAAGCCAGGATTCTTTTAGATAGTAGACCTACCTCTTTGGGGGCCATAAACTGAGTGCTAAAGCTCCACCTCGGCGTGTGTTGATGTTTTTCTAGGAGTAATTTATGTTATTGTGCACCTTCTTCCAGTTTATCACTCGGCTCTGTTACGTGAGGGGCGTGGCTGTTGCTTTGTGGTGGACCCTCCCTCTGCCCCCCTCCCCCCTTTTCACACCACCACCCTCACTGTCACTGCATACTCTGACATGTGGGGACAGTATGAGGATGTGCTGGTTTGTGAGGTGAGTGTGCATGTGTGTGTGTGTGTGTGTGTGTGTGTGTGTGTGTGTGTATGTGTGTGTGTGTGTGTGTGTGTGTGTGTGTGTGTGTGTGTGTGTGTGTGTGTGTGTGTGTGTGTGTGTGTGTGTGTGTGTGTGTGTGTGAAGTGGGTGTGCATGTGGGGGTGATGTGTGTGTGTTCTGTGTGTCACTGTGTGTGTGTATGTGTGCAATGGTGCATGCATGCAGACACGCACACCCCCACACACACACGCACATAAAGTCCTTAGCTTCGACACTAACATGCCATACATATCCTTTTAGGACACACACACATTTAGAGACCCTTTACAGTAATTTACATAGCATCAGAATGTATTTCCTGCTTGCCAGGTTCCTGGTCTGGAGTCAAGGGAAATCCCCCTCCTCTATGGCGCCACCGGCTGCCCCCTCGTCTTCCCCTCCACTGCAACTCCAGAGCACACACTCATCAGGTCAGAGCCCAACCTACTACCTTATTTGGCCACCACTCTGAGTCTAGTCAGAACCGTGATCTGAGAGTCTTGACCGAAGACCTCCAGGTTCCGGGGGGGGGGGTTAGCATATTTGGGCCTCCATAAGCAGATGAGATAATATTACGTGCTTGTAAGAAGGAAGGTGTGGTATGTAGGCTCCTCTCAAGGGGGGGGGGGGGGGGGGGGGTCACTCCCATAGAGTCTATAGTCCCAACTGCGACCGCAGGTCAAAACCTTGACCAGCTCTTTTTAGCACTTTGACCGTTGACTACGCTGATTTTCGGCCTTGACCTTTGACCTCACGCGTAACCCCACCCAGATTTGCCATTTCGCCGTGTTTCTGAGCACACTTTGACCGCAGACTGCGCGATTCTGAATGCGCTTTGACCGTTGACTACACCCTTTTGAACGGCTTTGACCGTTGACCGCAAACCGACTGCGGTCGCAGTTGTGACTATAGAGTCTATGGTAGTGACCACCCCTTGCTCCTCTCTTTGACACTTGGATACAAACTATTTGCCTCGTTCCCAGGTGCTCACCCTGGGTGGGGGGGGGGGGGGGGGGGAGCCTGGGAACAGCACTTGTATCTAATGAAGGTTGCCTCTTACATGTATTTCTTAGAGAATTCAACACTGCAGCAGTCATCATCTTCCTGTTATGGCTCCTGCCCCATTTGAGGCAGCTGGTATTAGCCAACCTCTTCAAAAAAAATTTACAGATTTCCTGGCAGTAATTACTAGCTGTTTTATGAAGTTGAAGGTTTAATTCCCCAAGCAGGTTCCGAGATTTAAGTAAAGTGATGTATACTAGTGCATGTGAACTACCTAACCTAGTCATTCTCTTGCCAGACTGCATATGCATATGTGTGACTTATTTTGCAAAAACCTACCGCCGTCACGTTCTACAAACTATCTCTAGATCCAGGCAGTAAGAACAGATTGGTTCCTATACCGCCCTTCCATCCTACATATAGCAAAGCGATGCATGGGGCTCTTAAGTTCAGCTATGTATATTGTAAATGCATGCGTGAATGGACTTACCACAGACGTTTTTGATACGGTTGTATCTCTAGATCCAGGCAGTGAGAATAGAATGATTACATGGGTACATTTAGCACAAGCAATTAAAATCGAACCATGCTAGATTTCTCCATTTCTGAAGTACATAGGACACTCATGATTGCAAATGTCACAAACTCTGCTCCAAGAAATTCAATATTTTGTTTTCAGCTAACCGCTGCAGTAGTAACTTGATCACCTATCCACTGTTATGTGCTCCTGTATGGTATTACGTTACCTAATATGACGTGACTGCATTCCTGAGGATGGCATTATTTACTTACTGGAAACCCCACCCACATATTAACTTCCTCTAAAGGTGTCATTCCTGTGGTAACTATTTTTAATAGTTAATTATAACTACTACCCTTAATGGAAGTCAATCCATGACAAATAAGAGGTTTGTTATTTTCAGCAAGTTGGCAATGTTGCAACTTCTGTTCCATATATTCCTCACAATATGGCAAGCTTCATTTTTAGCTAACCGCTGTAGTAATGTCTTCCTGAAGAACCACTTATGCTTCATTTTGAGCCATATATAGCACTGCAGAGTTACTTTATTCTTGTAACGTATGCATTTAGAAAGCATATGCATACCTCCAGTAACTTGATCACCTATCCACTGTTGTGTGCTCCTGTATAGTATTACGTTACCTAATATGACGTGACTGCATTCCTGGGGATGGCATTATTTACTAACTGGAAACCCCACCCACATATTAACTCCCTTAAAAGGTGTCATTCCTGTGATAACTATTTTTAATAGTTAATTATAGCTACTACTCTTAATGGAAGTCAATGCATGACAAATAAGAGGTTCGTTTTTTTCAGCAAGTTGGCAATGTTGCAAACCACTGCTCCATATATTCCTCACAATATTCCAAGAAATTCAATGCTTCATTTTCAGCTAACCGCTGTAGTAATATCTTCCTGAAGAACCACTTATGGATCTTATAATATAGCACTGTCAAGTTATTTTATCAGTAGCTATAACTGAGGCATATACGTACATGTAACTGGCTTGTACCATGGGCATAGTAAGACTGTTCTGTAGTAACGTGCTGCGTTACATCAATACTGTCAGTAGTGACAGTAAATAGATTGTTCTGTGAATATTATAGCTAGGAATGCTTCTAGCCAGTTTGTGCGTTCGTAACCGACTAATGAAAGACCGGGAGATAGCTGCTTTTTAACTGCATGTTGTCGATTACTCTCACGCTCCATGAGCTAACCTGCCCTAGCCAGCTCGATTGTCTGCTTCTTTCAGGCTTTTTAATTAAAATTAATCCTTGGGACAGGGTGCAGGGATTCATTTAGGAAAATCCCCAAGGGGGGGAAAAAGCACGTTGGAAGACATTTTGGGGGGGCGTGCATATAGTGAGCAATATTTAATTTTGAAGGGTTGAAATCCCAAGGGGGGCACAAAGTTTACAAGAGGGAGCGAATGGCCCCCCCTGCCCCCCTAAATGAAGCCCAAGGATGTATAAGTATTAGCCTGGGCGCAGGGTGTATAAATACTTATACACCTCTCAAGGAGGTGTGTAAGTGATTATTTATTAGCCTCTGAGCAGTGAATGTGATTGGTCGGATTCAAACAACCACGGTACAAATCTAGTTATGTATCCATTTAGAAAGTATCTACGTATGTACATACCTCCAGTAACCTGATCACCTATCCACTGTTGTGTGCTCCTGTATGGTACTACATACCTAATATGACGTGACTGCATTCCTGAGTACAGCATTGTTTACTAGCTGAAGCCCCAGCCACATATTAACTTCCTCTGTAGTGTCATTCCTGTGGTAACTACAGTTTATAACTTGTAATAGTTAATGGTGTTTCGGTCCATACCTTTCATAACTCAATCATCTGAAAATCCAGTAACATATGCATTTAGAAAGCACCTACATACCTCTAGTAATTTGATCACCTACGTATCCATAGTATTACGTACCTAGTATGACATTAAAATTTCTTGTACTCCAAGCGCTTTTACTCTCCATTACATCACAATGACCACATCTTTAGTGTTACATATACATACTGCATAACTGGAAGCCCCATCACGCATAACCCATTATGGGATAACCAAATTAATTGCAAAATAATTGATGCAGAGCTGTGAATGTGGCGATCATACTTTACTAGCTGGAAGCCCCGTTCATATACCTTAAGCTGAGGTGACACAATAATTATTTAATGGATTGGGCATATAATAGATTTGGCAGGTATTACTTTTGGCGTTAACAGTTTTTGTAATACTACACGTAAATTTGTGTAAAATTGGGTGCTATGAAAAGTAAGGTGCACTGTGTGCACTTAAATTGTGTACTTTTTATTGCAGCTGTGTACACTTTTGTCCACGCAATGTGTATGTATGTACATATGCAGAATGCATTTATGCATACAAGTATTAATTAATATTAGCAGGTTCAATTCCCTAAAATTAGTACCCATAAATAACAGTCACTTTAAGGTTATTAACCCTCGTACATGTGCGTCGAGGGTTATTGTAGTCAGTCTGTCATTCTATCAGTCATTCTTTTATTCTATCAGTCATTCTGTCATATTCATTATGCAAGATTTCTCGCAAACGACAAATGCTGATGGTACCAAACTTGATATAAAGGACGAGGATCACAGTCTCTATCCTCTGATAGGTTATTTTTGTCATGTTAGGTCAACGGGCCTAAGGGCCTACTGGTGTGGATGTGTGCACTATTTAGGGGGCGTCTTCAAGGGGGCGTCTCCATTGTGACGTTAGAGATACAGGGCCGCGGGCATGAGAGTTATGCACTTTTAAAGTGCTTTTCATCTTGTGTTGTTCCTGAAGTAAATACCCATTTAATAACTAATAATAGTTAGTACCAATTGCAGATGATAATAGTTAGTACCAATTGCAGATGATAATAGTTAGTACCAATTGCAGATGAAAGCTGACGAGGATGCCGTGTATTGCGACTGAGTTCCCAAAATCCATGAGCCAAGTTTTCAGTTTTCTTTCCTCTTTTTTTTATGTGTTTATTTATTTTCCTGTTTTGGGGTTTTTATAAGGGAAATGTCTTTGCAATAACAAGTAACAATAGACCACTAACCTTTCACCTAGGAATGACAGTACAGTATACATAGCTGTATTCCATTTAGTAATAAGTTACCATTCCTTTAGTTTTTTGAAGCCATCTAAAATCTTCCTCAAGAGGGGTATCTCATTGATGTGTACAAGTATTAGCATGCAGAGGTATTACATAAGTAATATAACTCTTTTTCTTGTTAATGTGGAATGAATTCCCAGAAAAGGTTAGCTCTCCTTGAGAGAGAGAAATCCATTATCAGGAACCCACAGTTTAAGAGATAATTGCTCTTGCGCAATGCAGGAAGCCGTGAGCAATCCATAACATACGTGAGCGCCCTCGGGCAGTAGCCCTCATTCTATGATGTAATGTATTATATAATGATGACATCATCATCATCACCTGCATTACACAAAAGCATTTCTCTGTTATCTCTTGGTGCTAGAAAATGGAGTAGCCATGTGACTTCCTATGTTATGAGTGGAATCATTTGTTTACGTAACCCTTTGATGCAGTACGTACTATAGCAGCTGGCCCTGAAAACATATGGTCAAATCTGCTCTGATGGTATATGAAGAACTGTAGTGCATTCGAAAATGAAACAACATGGCTCCAAAAGTCTCCAGTTTGGACTTAGTTTGGCACGAGCAGCACAGTATTTGCATAATTATTATTAAGTGATGGTCAACGAACAGTATATTAGCCATATAATAGTATGCTTGTAAAAAAATTAGTATACTAATTACAACTGTTATGAGTGAAATACGTAGGCGGCTGGGTTTGAAATACCATTCTGAGTTTGTAATAGGTCTCTGGAGAGAGTGTATACTATTAGGATGTGATAGGTCGGTTTAGTGTAGTATTATGGAAAAATAGGGCTCTGAAATAGGCAATTGGTCATCAAGTTGTACTCACTAATTTTATCAACCAAATGCCAATTTTCAGAACCCAATTTTTCCCTAATACTACACTTAACCAACCTATTACCTACACAAATTAGCCATATACTAGTCTTTTGGGGGCAGCATAAAGACCTGTAGCTTAGATAACCTCCTCAGGTATAACGCTTGTTGAGTGATGGTAGTGAATTATGACCACAGTGATGAAAGTGTTATAGCCATGCCTACAACCGGTCTAGTTTTCTTCTTGGTAGTGTATCAAATGTACTGTTTGTAAATATATCACTTCCAATACTTCAAACCACACTGTTAATCACTTAAAATGTCAACCATTTACAGGATGAAACCCAAGAAACCTGAGACAATTCTTATGTAGCTGCTGTTTACTGCATATGAGCCAAAATCAAGGGAGTAAATTTCAGCTACGTAATAGAAATTGATACACCCATAGCTGCTGCGCCATGCAGTAATTTCACCTATAGTTCAAGCGTATATTTTAGGGAGCCAGTTTTGCAATTTCGAGGCAGCTCAAAAATGCCCATTTTTGACCAGCTTAAAGCCATTTTTGGCCAAAAATATAACCAAATTTTATTTTCCTTTCATTGAGGGTAATCGCACTGCCAAATGTAAAGTATGGCAGGTGAGGGCTGTTACAGGAGAGAGGAAAGACATGAGCTGTGGTGCTTGACACTCACATTTGCATTGCTCAATTGTGCCGTCCGTTTCTAGTACTCGTATCTCTACTTATGCAGAGGCTACACAACCTTCATTAACCTGGAAACTGTAGTAGGCCTTCCTTGGTAAAATTGTGTTTTCTAGATCTGTGACTCTTCGTGCACCAAAGATTTAGTTCTATCAAGTTTGCCAGTATTGGCGTGTTTGAAAGTAATTTTGGAAATTGCCACTTTTGGCCTAAATTTTACCATTATTTGAAAGCAATTTGGACACTCCAAGTAAGCCCACCCTGAGTATAAGCCGAACCTGAGTGTAAGCTCATCCTAAGTGTAAGCCCACCCTGAGTATAAGCCGACCTTAAGTGTAAGCCCACCCTATTTGTAGGTATAAACCCACCCTAAGTGTAAGCCCACCTTAAGTGTAAGCCAAGAGGACATTAACTTTCTCCGTCCCCAAGGGAGTAAGAGTGTGTAACTACTGAAGCCCTTGGACCAGGCAGAATTACTACTGAAATTGACACTGTAAGCCCACCCTGAGTATAAGCCCACCCTAAGTGTATGCCCACCCGAGTATAAGCCCACCCTAAGTGTACACCCACCCTGAATATAAGCCCACCCTGAGTATAAGCCCACCCTAAGTGTACACCCACCCTGAATATAAGCCCACCCTGAGTATAAGCCCACCCTAAGTGTACGCCCACCCTGAATATAAGCCAACCCTGAGTATAAGCCTATCCTAAGTGTATGCCTACTCTGACTATAAGCCCACCCTGAGTGTAAGCCCACCCTAAGTGTATGCCAACCCTGACTATAAGCCCACCCTGAGTGTAAGAGCCCACCCTGAGTGTAAGAGCCCACCCTAAGTGTATGCCAACCCTGAGTATAAGCCCACCCTAAACAAAGCTCAGAACTGTGCTGCTAAGCTATTTGCTAGGTCAGGTAGGTTGGTAGAACAGCTAATAAAGGCTTTATAGGCTGTATAGTAAAGCTAGATACGGGTGAAAAGTGTTTGACAGAGTACGTAGCTAGTGAAGAACATTCAGTAACTACCTATAAAGCCGTTAAGCGTGTATCAGTTGCAAAATAGGCCCCATACTAGCTAGTTAGCCACTGGATTAAGCATTTCTGAGCTTACCTGCCTTTGTTTTGCATGATAAGACTATCTCCGCTTCATCACACTCCCATTCTTCCTTGAAACATCACACATTTGCACGACCATTAGAATCGCCACACGGCGAATGTTTTTGCCCATGTATGCTATTGTAGTACCAACTGCACGCACTCATGATAAAACGCTACTTTACCATAGCCTTCAGTACCTCAGAATTGCCTCCAGATGTGACGTCATGTACAATTATTGCATATTAAATTCTCTAGCTCTTTGTGGAAGTGATCTTATTGTCTTCATTTCCAATCTTAAGTCATGATTACCTGACAACACTTTACCATAGCCTTCAGTACCTCAGAATTGCCTCCAGATGTGACGTCATGTACAATTATTGCATATTAAATTCTCTAGCTCTTTGTGGAAGTGATCTTATTGTCTTCATTTCCAATCTTAAGTCATGATTACCTGACAACACTTTACCATAGCCTTCAGTACCTCAGAATTGCCTCCAGATGTGACGTCATGTACAATTATTGCATATTAAATTCTCTAGCTCTTTGTGGAAGTGATCTTATTGTCTTCATTTCCAATCTTAAGTCATGATTACCTGACAACACTTTACCATAGCCTTCAGTACCTCAGAATTGCCTCCAGATGTGACGTCATGTACAATTATTGCATATTAAATTCTCTAGCTCTTTGTGGAAGTGATCTTATTGTCTTCATTTCCAATCTTAAGTCATGATTACCTGACAACACTTTGCCATAGCCTTCAGTACTTCAGAATGGCCTCCAGATGTGACGTCATTTACAAGTATTGTGTATGAAATTTTGTAGGAAGTGATCTATTTTCTTCATTTCCAATCTTAAGTCATGATTACCTAACAACACTTTGCCATAGCCTTCAGTACTTCAAAATGGCCTCCAGATGTGACGTCATTTACAAGTATTGTGTATGAAATTTTGTAGGAAGTGATCTATTTTCTTCATTTCCAATCTTAAGTCATGATTACCTAACAACACTTTGCCATAGCCTTGACTTCATTTCCAATATTAAGTCATGATTGCCTAGCAACAGTTTGCTCTATTCATGAGATATGCAGCAGTGAATTGAAATGTTTCTATACGAATACAATATGTGTTAGAAGGCACCAAAGTTTCCGCTTCTAATATGCTCATTCTATATATCTCCTGATGGAGGAAGCTAACTTTGAGACAGCATGCAGCTGACATTATAGTTAGAAAGCAGTCTCATTCCCAGTCTCTCATTCCCAGTCTATCCCTCCCACTTTTTGTCACTTGCAGACTTGCAGTGTGGAAAAATGGGACTCCAAGCATTTCGTTATAGCTTTCAGTACTTTTATTGCAAGCAATATGTAAAGCTAGGAGGAGAGACTGGGTGAGGCTGTATTTGCCAAGCATACTCTAGCCTCATACCCAGGCCACACCCCAGACCACACAATTTGTGAAGTACTTTAAGTATTTCACTAGTATAATGTCTAAATCAAGTTTATGTACTTACTCAATGACAAGTAACTATAATACTACGTATTTGGAAACATCCTGGACAGTAACATGACTCTAAAGGAGCAGACTTTTAAGTACTACATCCTCATTCCATTCCATCAGGTTTGGTTCCCATGCCCCAGATGCTAGGACAATCAGGCGTGAGATCAAGTTGAGCAACACAAGCCCTGTCGGTGAGGCCCGTCACATGATCGTAGAGGAATAGTACAGCAGGGTTTCATACAGAGGGGGGGGGGGGGTGCACACTGAGTACAACAGGGTTTCATACAGAGGGGGGGGGGGATGCACACTGAGTACAACAGGGTTTCATACAGAGGGGGGGGGGGATGCACACTGGGATTTCCCCACCCCAAGAATTTATCAGTTGACATTTTTTGGGGATACTCACTAGTTATTTAGTAGCTAATTTCAACCTTTTTGGAGCCGCAGAAGCAACCTCAGAGCATGTAAATTTCAAAACATTTTCTGGGGGAGCATACCCCCACACCCCTAGGGGGCGTAGCTCATTTTTCCCACCCCCACCGAAAAATTCTGTATGAAACCCTGTACAATCATTAATTATTCAAGTAGATGTGGACAACACTCACTATTACAGTAGCATGATACGTACCTTGCCCTCAGAGCATTGATTTTTAGTAGGTCTGAGTGATAGCAGCTGTTCATGACAGTACAACAGTGGACTAATAGAAATCAGAGTGCTTGAGCATAATATCACCTGCTTTCTTTAACCTGCTTTCTTTTAACAGGCTTATGAAGCACTCCATTCTCCACAGATAACCTTTTACTAAATACTGAAAACTCAATGGCTAGACCCAAATCACTCTCAGTGCTTGATCCACTCATAGGTGGAGTAGGTTATCAAGTTAGTGTGCCGTACTATATCACGACAGTGACTACAGTACCATCACAGTAGTGACCACATGCCATCACGACAGTGACTACAGTACCATCATGATAGCAAGTACTATCATATGCTATTGCTCAGTCTATATAGCTGGTTACCATGACATTTAAGTCCATAAGCAGTATTGAGTATTACTGGCAAATACCGCAATTATGCATACACATACATACATACATGTGTGGAATGTAGTGAGCATGAAATACTGACCTACTCCCTTTACAGAGCTCCAGGTGGACTGGCGTGTGTTCAACATCCTGCAAGAAGACAACCAACTGGTGGACCTCATCTCGTACATCGGAGAGCCATTCCCGAGGGAAGTGGGAGGGGCTACCCTACACCCACGACAGAGCCTCGATAGTCTTGACAGCTCCGTATTTCAGCAATCTGGATACACAGGTGTTCCCGAGGGTAGTGACATATCAGACGATGACATCTCGAAAGAGGGGCCACTTGTGCGAGTTTTCCTGCGGCCACATGAAGGGGTATGCTCGAACGAGCCATTTGACATCCATCCGAGGCAGATGGTAAGAGTTAAGAGTTCTAAGTGAAAGACAACTATTTACAGTATATACTGTGGTGTATGTGTGGTTGGAAAAATGGTAAAAGATGTAGGGACGGCAATCCGTAAAAGTATTGTGGTGTCGTTTCTACCTTGTTTGGTTGCCTTTTTGGGATTCCATCCCTACATGGTCCCTCATTTTTTTTTTTGTAACTTATACATGAAAACTAGAGGTATCTTAACTGTTATGTCAAATGCACTCACTAAGCTTTATGTAGATCACAGTGCACAGTGGATAGGACTCCAGATTCTAAAGCAGCACTTTTAGCTCAATGAGAAACTCTATTATGTACAGATAACTAGGGTCTTAACAGCTGATAACAGCCATGCAGAAATACAGTGCCTGTGCAGACATACAGGCAGTTTACTGTAACAAAAATTAGCTTATAGTAACCAACATGACAATAGCCCAGTCTGTACTCATAGTGTTCCAACTATTAGCAATGAATATAACTGCCAGACATACAGGCTGCTTCGTTACAAAAATTAGCTTATAGTAACCAACATGACAATAATTCAGTCTGTACTCATAGTGAACCAACTATTAGTGATGAATAGAACAATTTCAATCACAGCTGCATTTCCAATTAAACATCAAGCTAGTTCTTTCTCCCTCCCCCCACCCCTCCCTTCCTTGCCCCACCCCCATCCAGGTAATCCCCCCTCACAGTCAGGCCACACTCCAGGTGACCTTCCAGCCCTCTGTCAGAGCGCTTAACGAGATGGGAGATCCCCTCCAGGCCTACGCACTGGGCTACCTTACCCTTCAACAGCAGGTACTTACGTTTAGTACTTGCTCATCTCATGTCCGGCACAGTCAAGCCTGACATCATCGCTGACAAGTTCCTTCTTTACCCTATTTCCCCATCCCCTCCCCTCCCACCTCTTTCTGCAGCCCTGCCCTCACATGGTGAGAAAGTATAGCTATGAAGTGCGGCCCCTCAGGATCGACATCAATGCTCGCATTGAACATGCCAAGTAAGTAAATATGTTAAGAGTGACCTATAGCTGAGGATCCTGGTCTTTGCTATTTTAGTTTCTGTATTGTGTCTAAAGTAGTGCGTACTTAAAGCATTCCACTGCACGGTACAATTCACTCCATGGAGACTATGAGTACATTATTCATTAGTTCCCCCCCCCCCCCCCGCAGCCATTGGGGGGGTGTGATTTAATATTTGGTAACTGTTAGAGAATTTAGCCATGGGAATTGCTATTCCTGGAAATGGTTACTCATACAGGAAATAGGATTGCAATAAGGTAGTATAAGGTTACAGATTTGTGCATTTGGATTAATTAAGCACTGTATGTGGGTTTATCAATAGAGGAAAGGTCATAGTCATACACACATGCAACCCAATTTTCCAAAAACAAAAAATCATCAGTGAGAGATATGGCTTCAGTTAACAGTGTAATGGATAATACGTTTTTGGGAAAGCGCACAGTGGCTGACCATGCATGTATCGAAGCTTGAAGCTATAGTCACAACTATTATTAATATCCACCCAAGGTGTTGTAATGCAGAATAAATCTGGGCATAACATTTTTGGTGAAACTGTATGTATGACTATATACGTAGTGTATATACAATTATGTATAACCATTTTTTTTACAGTATCAACCATTCATTCCTCCCTCCCTCCCTTCCTCCCTCCCTCCTTCTGTCCCTCTGTCCCTCCCTCCCTTCGTCCCTCCCTCCCTCCCTCCTCCCTCCAGCCTGGCCGTCGAGTGTGATGAAGACGAAGGCCTTACCTTCAACTACCCTGCCTCCATCCTGCTACAAGACGATCAGGTAAGGCTATATATTATACAGCGCTCAGGAGCAGGCCTTTACACGGTGATACTAGGCTTGACTTCTCTCTGCAATCGGTTCCTTCAGGTCCAATCTAGTGCCACACGAAGCCACCACTTCACGTTGCTTAACCCCAGCAGTTCCACGTTACAATTTTCCCTATCCTGCCAGTCACAGCACTTCTCACTCGCGATCCCAGAGCTAGGAGAGCAGAGGGATGTCATTCTGAGACCGTGGAAGAGCATAGCGGTATGTCACCACCAGCTGAACTGCACTATTAATTTTGCATACTGTAACAACATTTGGTTATTGTTTGGTTATTACACTCATAATTTTAACGAGTGTCCGAATTGGATTTTATGCATAAGTTATTAAACTAATTAATTGTCAATCTGGGATGAATTGTAGTTATATATGGTGAGCAATCTCTGCTCTTGCCCTCTGACTTGAATCTTACAAACTCCGCCTAGATCTCAGACATAGCTGTATGGCAACATCATGAGTTCTCTTGACAGCAGTCCCCAACCTTCATCACTGTAGCTCCAGTTCATAACAGCAGCTGCCACAAGTTTTCACGTTGTCAAAACTTCACTGTGTTATGACACGTGCAACATGATATTACACAGGAATCTCAAGCATGTACTCTAGTACATACCAGCTGTTACATACTTGCGCCTTTGATACACCCACACACTGATGTTCTATGCACAGTGCTAGCATGCTATTTTTTTCAAGCCAATGGTATAATGAATTAGAGTCAGGCTAGGTTGTAACAGAGGTTTGCAAGTTGCTTGTCCAGTGCAATACGCAAATGCCCATCGGCAATAGTAATTAAACTGTTAGCCTTCAGCCTAACCTAATTAAGCACTGGAGATATCCATCTGCTCTTTCCTGTGTATTTATGAGGCTCTAATTATATAACACTATGACTCTCAGCTATCCTTTCTTAAACCATTCCTTTCCCTCTAAACTGTAACTACAGGTGACTATAGTGTTCTCTGTGAGTCGCCATGATGTAATGCTAGTCGAGGAGTCTCAAGATCACAGCACTACCACTAGTACTGCTGTGCAGACGTCAGAGGAACCACCACAAGACTGCATCAACTTCTCTGGACAGCTGCGAGTGGAGTTCTCGACTGGGGCTGTCCAGGTACGTACATCGTAGTGTATCCTTAGGGAGTTTGTAGCAGGATGACTCTCAAGGCAATTGAAAACAGCCTCCAAACTCAGAATTGTCTATACAGTGGAACCTCTGTATTGTGGTCACCCTCGGGCCAACATTTCATGGCTGCATTATAGAAGGTGGCTGTATTATAGAGGTCCAAAATACATTAGCAATATGTACATTGGGACCCAACGATGTGGCCTTACTAGAGAGGCTGGCTGCTACAGAGTGGCCACATTATAGAGGTTCCACTGTATCCCAAAGTACCTGTAAGTAGCTATAGCCTTGTTCCCAGTCTCTCCCTCCATCCTTTCATAGTTTGTAGTACAAAAAGCTGCTTTTGTACTACAAGCAATGAAAAGCTGATGGGAGCAACTGGAAACGAGGCTATAATAGATGTATATACATACTCAAATAGTACTGCTTATAAATACATTGAATAAATGTACCTACACATATTATGGGGAAAGCTTATCCCCGTTCCCAGGCCATGCGGGGGGAGCGGGAGCCTAGGAACGAGAGCCTAGACAGAGAATAACTATAGCCTGGGCTTCAGGTAGCTATGCATTAAGACCAATGAGTCTAATACTCAGAATGCTTGTGGGTGAGGGTACTAAAACAGGGTTTCCAAAAAGCCAGCACTAACTGCATTGGCTGTCATACTACCCTCATCAGGTTGCAGGTATTGAATATCACTAGACATGCGTGAGATGCACAAGTGGTTGCTAAGTTTCCACTAATTAGGAAATTGGCATCATTCCAGAAGCATTAGTCATACATATTTATTGATATTATTTGTAAAATTGGTTATTAAGATTATGTTACTTTTCAAAGGGTTTTGGAAATTGATTAGTATGGGTAATCACATGGATTTGAGTGCGATTTGGGAATAATTGCATGAGCAATAGGTAAGGTAATTGCACGAGCAATGCAATTTATAAATATTTGCATGAGCAATAGCTTCAGTCACAACTCTGAGGTGTCTGTCAGGCTGTAGGTCCACGTCGAGGTCAGAAGTAGAAGTCAGGACCTTTAGATGATGTAATGGCCTTCTCATGCAATCGTAGATGGTGTCATGTCCAAGACAGACAGACAGACAGACAGGCAGAGAGAAGATTTAAGTATTGATAGTATTTGCAGTAATTAATTAAAACGGGGAAAGGTTGCTTCCCAGAAGATTTTAATTATGGATGTAAACATATACTTTATAGAATACACCCCAAAGAAATAACCTGGCATGCTAAACAATGGGGGTGGGGGGATGAAATAGCATGTTTACTGTGAGTGAGGATTTGTAGGAGCACGTGTAACTACTCACACTGACATCGTTTCCAACCTCAGCAGTGGCAATTACTCTACGATGCATACCCTCATACTTTACTTTAGCTGTCGTTGATAACCATTTCCTGTTTAATAGTCCCAATGTACACACTACTGCAGACATCTGTGATATCAAATCTACCACGGTACACTTTTTCTCTCTCCTCTCCTTTTCTCCCCTCCCTCCAGATCCTCCCCCTCTCTGCAAAACTAGCCCTGCCCTCCCTTACCGTCAGCCAGAGCCAGCTAGATTGTGGTACCAATCTCTTGGGAAGAACTCGCTCTACCGCTGTGTGTCTCACCAATACCACTGCCTCTGGTACAGTCTGGCGGGCTAGGGTATCGCCAGGTAAGTAATACTCTCTAAAGATGTACTGCTCATGGACTTCAATGGAGGAGGGGGATCCACCCCCCTTCCAGAATTTCTCATTGGTAGCTCATATTTAGTCTTCTGAGGCCCCAGAAGCAACCTCAGAGTACCTAAATTTGTTACCCCAGATTCATTCTTGGCAGGGGTTCATACAGGATTTTGAGTTTGGGGGGGGGGGGGGGACTCCAAAGTTTGGCGCTGATGTGGAGGGCATGCCCCCCAGAAAGTTTTGAAAAATAGATGCTCTGAGATTGATTCTGAGGCATTCTGACATTTTTAAACAGAAAAATAGAGGTATTTCGCTTTAATTTAGCTTAGTTACTGCTGTTGCTGTTATGTATTACTGTTGAAATTTGGTTATGAAAATTTTGGGGGGGGGGGGATATCCCAGGTCTCCCCCCCCCCCGTATGAACCCCTGCTTGGTATGCTTCCTACCAACACCAAATACTGTAAAACTTCTGTCAAGGATGATCCCATGGATCCCCCCCCCCCCCCCCCCCCTTCTAGAATTTCTCATTGGTAGGTCATATTCGGTCTTCTGGGCAACCTCAGAGTACCAAAAAAATTTGCACCCAGATTCATTCTTGGTATGTTCCTGCCAGCACCAAGGCAGGGGTGCTCCCACAGTATCAACCTACAGGATGGAAGCTAACAGAGAGGTAGTCAAGTGCTACAGGAGGTTTTCATTACACTGAATGGGAATTAAGTCGGAACAGAGGCGAATTCTTAATGAATGACAAGTAATTGTCAGGAGAGATCTGACATTGGAGAGCCTGCTGATTATTGTAGACAGCTGTTTCAGCCCTATTTGAATCTCGTCAGTCAGTGCGGTGTATCACCTGCTTAGTACATTATTCATAGTCACTGTGAGCCGGCCTCCGGGATTATATAGGGACCTAATACTCAAAATGCTTATGAGTTTGTTCTAGTCTCTTAATCATAACATCATCCACCTACAATAGGCTTAATTATGTCCGACTAATAGGTTCCTCAGCCCCAGAACAAGGGATCCAATATCCAGAACCTCAAGTACTTCCTTCATGATATAGAATGCTTTAGTGTCCTCAGAGTGTGCCAGTAAGTATTCTGTAGGCTGTGTGTTGGGTAATGGTAACTTTATACTTTACTGTTGTCATAAAACTTCCTGTAAACTCTGTAACATGATCTGGGGCAACCTTATTTCTGCCACTTGGTGGATTATTAGCCACGTGCCCAGCTTTTTTGCTGGGCCAGCCTCACTCGCACACGAGGAGTGCGAGTGAGGCTGGCCAGCGAGACTACTTTTTTGCATGATGGAATCTCATTCTCTCTACTCCTCCTCCACTCCACTCCCTCTTTCTTCATACACTGTAACCTCATTCCCAGGATTCATTCTCCAGCAATTTGCATGGCTTCGGGTTTCATCTCTCAACTCATTTCAAATGTCATCATAAAAAGCACTGTGTGCTGTTGTGTAATAAGCTGGGTAGTAGAGTCTGGGAGCAGAACTAGATCGTCAAGGAACCCAGCTACACAATATAGTAATTAAGATGATAGAAATAATTTGACTCTTAACCAAGAGCGCATAAAAAAAACTTTCCCCTCCCCCAAGAGAGTCGGTGGGTAAAGTTTCTTTTTGCGCTCTTACTCGTAACCCAGTGCGTAGGCCTGGAGGGGATCTCCCATCTCATTAAGCGCTCTGATGGATGGTTGGAAGGTCACCTGGAGTGTGGCCTGACTGTGAGGGGGGATTACCTGGAGGAGGAGGGGCAAGGAAGGGAGGGGTGGGGGGAGGGAGAAAGAACTAGCTTGATGTTTAATTGGAAATGCAGCTGTGATTGTAATTGTTCTATTCATTACTAAAGAGAAAAAAAAGAATACACAGCCCATAAACGGCCCAGTTGGTAGCTCTGCAAATAATTTCTTCCTGAATCTTCAGTGGGTGACCCTAACCACGTATGCACAGAGTATCTATACTTGCATCTCACATACATAAGGCTGAAATGGTGACCTCTGAGTGAGGATAAGAGGCCAAGAACTCAAATAGAGTCTCTAGCTATCTTATTTTTGCAGTAGGCCAACCTCTGCAGTATATTCTCCCACTAATGTACTTTGATAATACAGCTGCCATTGATGATTAAGTACACACACTGTAGTAGTATGTGAGATGGCTTATTATAACAATATGGACATTGGTTATCGACATTCTATGAGATGCAGAGGCTCACATGTGAACATTATAACAATGTTGTGGTTGTAAGGAGATCCTTTTTGTTTTACTAACATATACTTTGCGTGTTGTGGTAGTAAGGAGATCCCTTTTTGTTTTACGCCATATTTGTGTATGGATTTACGTGCCTATGATTTCAGGCACTGGTAGGATATGCAAAATATGTCAGTAAAAACTCACCGAAGTCTCTGGATATGTATGTATGATGAGGTATTTCAACACACACTGTCCTTTTTGATTGGCATCTTGCATGGTTTCATACGGGAAGCCATGGGAACCCCCCCCCCCCCCCCCCCCCCCAAAAAACAACAGTACCAGTATTAATTTATATATACATCAGTGACTGTGTTACTGAATAAGTAATTTCTATTTTCTCTTTACAAAACCTCTAGTTTGTCAGCAAAATTTTGAGGAGCATAAATTTCACTCCAAAATGCCATTAGAATCAACCTCAGAGAATGTAAAAATTGGAAATTTTCTAGGGGGGGGGGGGGACATGCCCCAGACCCCCCAGTGATTTGTGCTTTGAAACATGCATGGGTCAGGTCACTGTCCCCCCTCCCAACATAAAATCCCCTTTATGAAACCCTGTGTTGTGTCCCAGGAAAGTGATATATAGTATGATGGCTAACCACATAGATGTGGCTTGGTATCATGTGTAAATGGAGCAGTTTGTGTCCATATAGTTGTAGTGAGATAAGATAATTTGTAAAAGTGATCAGAATAGCCTCTGACATCACACCTAGCGTAAACCTTAAAGACACTGCCTATGTGTTTTATCCCAGGCACTCCGTTGAAATTGACAGTTCTACACTCGTATCCTTGTATTGTACAATACTATACCTCCAGCTTTGCACATGCACACACACACACACACACACACACACACACACACACACACACATGCTCACACACATACACACAGATCTACAGGGTATGATTTCACTTGTTTCAGACTGTGGACTTTTGCCTGCTCAAATCTCAGAAGGCAGGCCAAGCACTCAACTGCTGCATGTTACTGTTGTTGCAAGGTGTGTGCGTGCATGTGTGCATGTGCATGTGTGTGTGTATGTGTGTATGTGTACATTTGTATGTGTACGTGTGTGTGTGGTAGGTAACATGCATGTGCGTATATGTAACTATAGTGTGTGCTTGCATAATATGCAAATACCGTTCGTGTTATTGTGCAGGCATGCATATAGTTATGAGGGTGCGTGTATAAGCCCTTTCTTCTTGTGTGCAGGGAAGAGTGTGACTATAGTGGCGTCATTGAGCTGATAGACATCCTAACTGGTGCGGTTAAGACCTTCAAGGTCAGCTATCGTGGATCTGCTGATGAATTGCACACAGACACATTTGGATCCATATAAATAATATGACTCTGCGCAGTTTGTTTTATGTACCACCGCAGTTAAATGTATCATATCCTGAGAATTAACGTCCTGCCATTGAGTCTATTATTATTTATATTACGTGAATAAGCATGCATCACAATTACCTTCTTGTTTGCTCATCGTTATCATTATTATTATCAACTAAAAGATACATTAAATTTAGACCATATATGAATAATTAATGAGGTAAATCCTTTGAAGTATGCCAGTTAGTAGAGGGTGTTTAAGTAGGTTAAATCCCTCTAGCTAGGTATCTATCCTATACTTAAATTTACAATTCTAAGCCACAACCAGCTAGTCATGATTCCGTGCATCATGTAGGTCATCATGCTCTCCCCTTGAAAAACCATTTTAGGGAGAGCCTGGTGACAGGCTATAGGTCATCAACCTTCCACATGCACTGTAACTTTAGAAGGATAACCACCCATAGATATATACATGGAACTCGTTTAGTATTGTACAGTTAGTGCTTAATTTGAGATATTACTTCCCACTGGCTATGGTGGAAAGTGGTGCTTTGTCTAGCGAAGCAAGTATTGAGTATAACTAAACATGATATGGATATTAGCTTAACTTCCTATGACATAATATTACATCTATATCATACAACATTGCCCTACACAATTTCTATAAGCTGTTATGGCATGTCCCCTAAGTAGCCTTGCACCTAGGACTAGCCACCTGTTCCAGACCACATCTTACGTGCATTATCACCAGACCTCTGTTATACCCTGGTCTTCCAGTCTTGTGATAGTAACCATACTGCCCAATCTTCAGGCAAATGACCAATAGGTATTTTGTACAGCCAGCCATGCATGTGTGTGGGTTATAGTCACAAAATTATTAATGATGAGAAGCTATAGCGAATCGAAAACAATGAAGTTCAGTAACCAAAACGTCCGTGGAGAAGAGCTATAACGTCTTCTTGCTATGAATAAGTTAACCATTGGGTTCAGTTTAGTCCAGCAGAAGTGGGTGTAATTGTCTTTCCAAGTGTGTATTGCAAAAAAATAATTAAGTCGTCATTACTGTGAGAAACGTTAACATGTTTTGGCCTGACCAGTGGGGGGCCAGACAGTGGGCGGTGCTCTAGCATAAGTAGATGTTTTAGCAGAGAGCCCTATAAATGGGATCTATAAATGGGATTAGTTCCTAGGCATGCAGAGCGGATTGTTGGATGCTTAGCTATTGTCAGCATGGTATAGGCTTTGATATTAATATTGCACCTTAACTATCAACTTGGTTCAGAGATGCATGCGGGTTGGATTGTAGTAGTACAACATGGGAAGGACTACCATAAGAACAAGCAATTGATTATTAGAGCAAAATAAATACCATCAATAATACAAAACCTGTGACAGATGTACATTAGGCCAACATGGCTAATGCTGGACATTCCAGCAAGATAATAATGAATGAACACAAGAGACAACACCAAGCCCTATTTGTGCCAAAACCAGCAAAAGGATTTCAGGTGAGAATCTTCACTGCATTGTAGTACTCCACTCGCGTCACTTGCAACTGCTGTAGCAATATATGAGATCATGATAGGCCAGTAAATCATACAGAGGACCCCTGAAGCCTACATCCGTCCTGTAGGAGTGATTAGGATTGTGTTAGAGTTCTAGTAGTACAACATAGTATATTACACAATACAGAAGTTATAATTACACAAAATCTATATTATGTACTGGTAAGCAGACAAAAGAATCAGAGTACAGTGGAACCTCTATAATGTGGCCACTCTGTAGCAGCCAGCCTCTCTAGTAAGGCCACCTTGTTGGGTCCCAATGTACATATTGCTATGGACCTCTATAATACAGCCACCCTCTATAATGTAGCCATTAAATGTTGGCCCGAGGGTGACCACAATACAGAGGTTCCACTGTACCTGAGCTATTATCACCAGCAGGGTATAATGGAGGTCTGGGAATAACTAGCTATCAGCTGTGATATAAATCTGGAACTGGTAGTTTGTCCTGAGTTCAGGGCTACAGATATGAATGATGAGCTTTGTTAAAGGATAATATTAGTAATCACACACAAGACTACTGCTTAGTCAGGTCACATAGCTATCTGAAAGGAAGTGATTCATGTCCCCATATATAATAGAGAATAGCTATACTTTATATTAACACCTAGCATAAAAAGCCCATGCCTAAGCCTTATGAATGTATTAAAATTTGGCTGAGGAAAAAGTTAACACTCAAGGGATGCTGCTGTTATGTGTGAGATCTATCCATGTTTGCATGCATTATGACTTTAACAGTGCATGTCGGGACCAGTTTCAGGGTTGCATATTCAATATACAACTATGATTGTGAGATTGGTAGAAATTGAGAGATTGTGGGACATGTTTGGTGAGTGGGAGAGGCTGGATATTAGACTACGCACAGTGGGGTCACATAACAGGGAGAAACAATGTGTATGTGAGATAGGTGACTTGGACACATACATAAATAAGACTTGCCTTGTAAAATTAGGGTTGTGAGAAAACATGATTGTATGTAAGTTTCCTTACAGTGTTCTGGTTGTGGACACTGCATATGCATCTATAGCTCAATATTACGCAAACCCATTATCCTTGACTGAAAATCTAGAAATTGCTTAGGACATCAAACAATGGCTTCCCTGCATGTACCGCATGTTTGTATAGGAAATGAGGTAAGCCTTTTTATGGTTTCAAATAGGTATGTGAAATATTTGGTGATTAATACTGGTATAAGGTAAGTGGCTGGAGTACACTTTTTAGCTAGCTATTGTGTATTCACTATTATTGTTTATTGCTTGTTGTTTAATATTAATCATAGTAAAGCAGCACAGTAACAGTGAATACACTAGCTAAAAATGTCAGTGCTAAAGAACCAGTTGATCTATTGTTCTTTGAAATGAACTTGCTTATGATATTAAATTTTATACAATGAATTAAAATTAAATAATAAGGGCTCAGAACCAGGATGGTCTAACCAACAAATATAAAACTTGCTTCTCCTAACTTGACAATGCTTGTAAATGTGTTTCAGGAGCTGATGAAAGTAACTTAAGAAATTAAAAATTTTGGTCATTAATTTTATTTACAGCAGATGCATCTTTTTTACTCTAATTTTGTGCAATTGATTCAAATTTCAATACTTAGATTAGCCCACTATGGCTCTGAGCCCTTGGACTGCCATTGCATATGCAAGTTCATATAATTACCTTCTACTAAGTGCACACATAATTATAAACTGTACAAATGGCTCATTTTACAACAGCCTAGACAGTAACTATACATACTGTAACAATGACATCCCTGGTAATGGAACCGCTAAGAAGCTACACGCTACAACAGACACTTACCAAGGGAATTGGTGTAGGCACATTTATTTCGGTGCAGCTCACTGTTGTCAACTATAGCCTCATGGACTGGAGCCTGCTGCTGCAGTGTGTCATAAAGCCAGCTGGTATTGCTGTCCAGAGCCTCCTCCACAGTGCAGCATCTCCTTGAACCACTTACAAAGTTTCATTAATAGCACCAGTGGTGACAACATAGGTGCAATTGCAACTCATGCAAATATCAATTAGAGGAGACAAATGCACTTACCATACAATGGATTGGAGATATTACCAGTGCTTGATTACACCACCTTCATTTACTATAACTTCCCTATGCTACTGTCTGTGCAAATTCATAGTAAATCACCTTGTTTTTACATATTTTTAAATCGCTTCGTTATTGCTTTGTGTCTTTGTACTTTGCCTTATCTACTATTTGTCTGTCTGTTACAGGAACAGAAATGCCTTCTGTTCAACTCTTTCCACACTGGAGAAAGTATTGCAGTTCAGTATTTGACATAGCTAAAGGTTCACATGTATCAAGTAATTTTTGCTATTCCATCAAGTGATATTGCAATGGTGTTTGAATACTAAACTCATGTAAAGTTATGTCATATACTGGTTGTTTACATTAGACATGTATACATTATCAAGTTATGCTGACATCAGTTATGTGGAAGTTAGCATGTAATCAGTATGGTTGCATTCTAATTGGAATTCTTTTGTGATACTGTAAGAAGTTTGGGAAACTTTTGAGCATGTATAAAAAGCAGTGGGACCAGAGAGCCAAGCAGTTCATTATTTCGAGAGATAAAGCAAGCTAATTCAAACTAACAAACCGCCACAACTGAATAACAAAACCATGCATGCCACTGCAGTTCTCTACAGTAAAGTCACAGTCTTTGGACTATCCCTAGCTGTGCTAGCACTGATGGGGCCTGGTCTGGGTGCTCCTATCCGGAAAAAAAGAGACATCATGATCAGCACCATTAGTAATTCAACAATTGAAGATTTACTCTCAGGACTTCATGTAGTTAAGACTTATGCTAACAATACAGTAAGTTGTCATCAAACTCTCTAAATGTGTGCTTTTTGTGCAGTTTCTGTGTTGTATATTTGTAGTACTCAGTGCAAACAATTAAACAACCATAATCACTCCTACAGAACATCTCACCAGAATCTATGGCAGACGTGAGCTTCAGGGGTCATCTGTGTGATCTACTGGCCTATCGTGATCTCATTGCTACAGCAGTTGCAAGTGACGCTAGTGACAGCAGTGCTAGTACATTGAACAGCCATATCACTAAGCTGCTTACTTTACTGAACAGGACGGCAGAAAATGCTTGTTTAGTGGTAAGAGAATAGTTTACAATCATTGTTTTACTGATTACAATACTATTAGCCACTCATTAGAATACTATTAGCTACTCATTTACATATCCTTTAATTAGCTAGGTATATGATTTAGGCATCAGCCCTATAAAATACCATAGCTCGGCTAGTGTTAGAGGGACCTCTGTGCACACTCACACTAATCACTCACTGATAAAATAACTCTGAAGAATGTATAATTATATGAATCTTGGAATCCTGTTCAAAATCCTCTTATTTTGATACTTCTATTCCAGAATTTATACTTGTTTAATTTGTTCTTCTGCA
The DNA here is from genome assembly GCA_963921505.1 of Phakellia ventilabrum. NCBI lineage: Eukaryota > Metazoa > Porifera > Demospongiae > Axinellida > Axinellidae > Phakellia > Phakellia ventilabrum. The sequence goes on along the minus strand of OY997379.1, from coordinate 8,307,519 downwards.
GTACCAAAACTTAACGAATGCCCAACACATTACCAGTGATGTTACAACCGAGTCACATCCAACCTGCTCCCTGGGATCTCGAGAGATGACAATGTTTCGAGTGTCGTGCATATCCACCAGGCTGCACTCAACTGTAGACTTTGCAGACAAGAGCATCCCTGAGTGGTGCCAGAATGCACCCGGGCCCGGTAAACACCTATGCCGTAGATCCCCATGTACATGGGCCAGGAAGGTATTCCCAGATACTGAAATCTACGATGAAGTGGAGGAGATACTCACCCAATATCAGAGACACTACTGTATTTAGAAGGCAAATAGGGGATAGCCTCTTGTGTGAAATAAAATTATTTATCTCGCTTTATTGTTAGATGTTAGCTATGATAATATTATAAGTACATGTATATCTGTCACAGGTTTTGATTATTTTTGCTCTAAGCAAATTTAAATTACTTTATATAAAAAGAGGATTATAGTATATAGTCCTTCCTACGAACTCGAATCTCAGAATCATGCATTGATGTATGGTTATGTCAGACAAGTTGACAATAACTGTAAGCGTCTAACAGGCCACCTCCGCTTACTGCAATATTGTAGTATACCAACGTATGTTATCTGCTGGAGCCCTGCCCACAGTTTGATTCCATCACTAATCTTAGACCAGGCCAAAAGTATATTATGTTGGCTTTTCTCAGAGCAACACTTCAAACCCATGCGGTCTCTATACAGGTCAAACAACACTTGGAAATTGTATTACTCCAATACTCACTATAAACCAATGCAAACCCAGGTCAGCACCAAAATTATGTTGGCTTTTCTCCATTGCCCTATATTATGTACTGATCTTCATCCGCTCAGTTGCTCCCTGCATAGCTGTCCATATTGTAACAAAACCATTGTAGCTAGCTATATACATCAGTAACTATACAAATGGGCAGAACTTATGGAATAGAAAGCTCGCTGACTTCTATACATGTAGGCTTTCAAGCAGGTTCATCCTGTTAGAATAACCTTTGACCCTATATGACATAGTAGCTACCAGTGAGTAGCTATGTTGGATGATTAAAGCTGAAACTGTTCATAGAGCCATGTGAGGTATGCTTGAAGCTAACCATCATTTTCCAGTATCATCATCAATGGAGCAATGGCAGAGAACTGAAAAAAGATATTAACAAGATCACCTGACACCTGGCTTTACAAAAGTGATTGTACAGTGTATCATCCGGCTATCCCCTCGTTGATCAAATCACATCCAAAAGTAACACATGGAGAGTCTTGACTATTTATAAGGGCTGAACGAACCCTAAAACCCATTATCACATTATTTTATGAGGGTAGCTAAACACCTAAACAACCACAACTACTCAAATGTTAAACTCCAAGACATAATTATAGAAACTATAAGGACACTGATCCTTGAACATGCATACCAAACACTCACTGGTAAATCATAAATATTTATTTGGTGTTGTACACCTATGACTTCATCCAGATAGCCCAGGCTACAAAGAGGAATACCTCTAATATCTATATAGCTTTGGCCCAATGGTGTGTGGGAAAAGTTAAGGCTCCATTCAAGATCCTCATGCACTCTTGTCAGGCTGAGATCTGGGATTATTAATGCGCATGACGTTTTGCATCTTGTGTATACATATCATGATCAGTGGCTGTTTTCTAGAATAATTAGTGAGTAGTTTCCATTGAGATTACATTTTGCGTATGGCCCGGAAGAGGCTGCGAAGCAGCCAAGTACAAAAGTTTCTCGCGAAGGGCGGAAATTTTTTTTACCGTTTTTCAGCGGTCAGAAAGCGCTCTCGTGACATCTCATTCTGGTGGGAAATAGTCAATGTAGGCAGTAAATATATAAGTCAGTTGCATTAGTGTCAGCAGCGGAAAGTACACTTCTGTACGGCCCACCGCCGACGTTGGTGGGAAAACCCATTCAGGAATTAGTGTCGCGTATATAGGCCAACTAGAGGCTAATAGGCCTACTTGATGACAGAATTCTTTAATACCTAAGTCACTACAGTTGCCGTCTTGTCTACGACTGCGTACTTGTTGCATATACAGACACGCCCACTATGTAGCGACTCGACTCTACTTTTTCATCAGACGTCATGGATCACGTGCGCCTACCTCACGACGTTTGCATGGCATCTACTCCGAATGTTTTGGATCGATGCACTTACCGCGCATATATGTTGTATACCTCCACTCACTGAATATTATATGTGAGACCGAAGCTAATTGTTGCAACAGTTTTCTCGTACAAAGTAAAACGGCATCTCTCCTGGTACACCAACATGGCGGCTAGTCACGTAAAATTACGGTAGTACGCAAAAGCGTCATTTTTAGTCACATGATGACCATTAAAAACTCACGCTCGGTAACACTAATCCGAGAGTACAGTCATGTCGGCTTCAGATCAGGACTGTATCCGGAGCTTCACTGTATCAATTGCTGGGCTGTTACAGTAGCTGAAGCCCAGTAGATGAAGCATTGGTAATTGAAAGGCCAAATTTGTGGTTAGAATAATAATAACAATAATAAAATTTGAAAGATACTGGAAGGTCCATTAGTCATACTATAGCTAAAACAGTGCACAGGAGATTGTATTAAAATAGGAGTGAGGTTCGAAACCAAAAAGAATCCTAAGAAAGTTAGCTAATAAAAAGAGAAGTCTGTGGTCATGAACACAAAGTTGGGGTTCAGTGACTAAACAGCTTTTCTTTTTCTCTGTAAGTGTTGTATCGTTCACAGACAACCAAAAAATGTTCTTCATTTGCAATGGCACCACAATAATCACACACACAATCCTCAAGTGGACTTGGGGATGGGCGGCTGTAACGCCCTGTTTCTATTTTTAAGGCAATGCGCACTGGACCTCCAGTTCTCCCCAAGTGTCCACAAACTGCGGGATTACTGAAGGGAGACCTAAAGCCATCTTACAGAACCGCTTATGGATCATTTCCATATCCTCTAGCTACTTGTGGGTGCCCAAACCTCACAAGCATACCCAGTAATTGGTCTCAATGAGGAGTCAAAGAGCTACATAGGACAGGATGTACATGTCTGGGGATGGAAATTTCAAATAAGCAACCTTCTTCATTAAAGCAAAAAGTGCCTTGCTGACTTGGCTGGCAAGGGTGGTAGCTAGCTAATTGCTGGTTTTAGTGATCCACTTGAAGTAAGTAATAAACCTAGGTACTTATACTCTTTAATGTGACACGTATAGTCGTATACATACATACTTCAATACTCAGCCATTTGAGTCACTAGCTAGTGACTCACTATGTGATTGGTTAATGTTTGTATCCCAACAACCTGTCACCACCCAACACCATGAGGGCTATCAGGCTTTTCCTCTCTTTGAGTGGGAGCAGTTGTGCACAGCTGATAGCTTCCCACAATTTCTTAACTCATAAAAGGTAAAGGTAAAGGTGTTGATTTTTACCTCCAAGCCCTTTCAGCCAAAAGCTGGTCTCCCAATTAAGGGAAGGAGGTTAAAGAACCACTTTACCTGAAAAGCAACAGGTGGGATTTGAACCTGTGACTTTTGGTCCACAGTCAAATGCTTTAACCACTTGGCCACATGTCACCTACACAACTGATGAGTGTAAGCCACAAGTGGTGGAAAATTACTGAATCTGTTGGGAGTGACGAAAGGCCTAGCTTATTTTATTACGCATGTCATTATGTATTTCCAGTGAGAACATGGAGAACCATAGCCTCGTTCCCAGGCTCCACTCCCCAGGTTTTCTTGCACACTGCTGGGGAGTGGAGCTTGCATTAATAAGGTCAAAGTTTACACAACAAACCAATTACTCCCTCGCCATTTTTACAAGTACCATCACTGACTGGAACTACCGAGTTTATTGATCGTACACTGTACAAACTGTATTTAGTATGATTTGATGACTAAAAATATAAAACAATATGCAAACAATAAGACAGAGTAGTATTAAAATTGGCTAGGTGTGTTAAAAATATCTTAATTTTCTGTATTCTTGACCAACTCCCTCCATAAACTCAAACCATCTAGCTTGTCCATGTATGTAACGTGTTCATCACCCGAGTGTAACTTAATAACAAACAATTGTAGTCAAAATGACAATTCTTTTTTTACTGTGTACTGTGTAGAACATTGTACTGTTCTTAATGTGTATGACATTATTCTTAAGCCACTGAATATAGGTTTGTCTCCTTCTCAGGCACTGCAAGTGTAGCAAGGTGACATCGTCAGGAGCACAGTTACTTGGCTGTGGGTCGGTTCCGGTTTCTGAACTCATTTCAGGACTATATTCAGAGCTGAAGTTTCGACTTTCTACTAGGAACTTTGCCTGGATGAGTAATGAAAACAACGTAATTAGCTAAGCAAAAAAATCAGTGACCTTATGATAGTGTGTTAGCATTGAAGTGGTGGGATGGGGAGAAAATTGGAGACAGGTATATAAACAGATTAGCAGGGGTAGGGAAGATATAGTATTACTTACAAAAAATCATGTTCAGAATGAAGGAAGTTCTCTTAGCTTACCCATTTACAGGAGTCGTTGATGTTCTGATTGAGAATAGCAGTAATGCTTGAGTAATTATAAACTCTGTTAGCAAGCTCATAGTAGAGCAGCAAGTCACACAGTTTGTCGATTGGTAGCTGCTCTTCAGTGAAATTGACAGGTGGCTTAAATCCAGTTTTATTAACGGTTAACTGGAGGTGAAATCAATTAAACAAGGCCAGTGAATGCAAAGTAAAGTTAGCATGCATAGATTACTTGGGGAAGCTACTGAGGTACATTTTCAGTACAGTAATGTGCTTAAATTATGCAATGAAAAGCTAGTGTCAAGTTTGCTACCAATAATAGCTAGCACTGTTGCATGGGAGAGTGGAGAGTTCAGTACAGTTGCTTTCCAGAACTCTGGATCCCCCTTCCTCACAAAAAAAATGACAAAAGGGTCTGGCATGGGACTGGCTACTCCCATCTTGTATGAACACTTCACAAATACTACAGCTATAGTGAGCCCCTCGGTAAAAGCATTTGATAACTAGGATCATTAAACTCTAAGGCATCTTGCGCCTGCACAACTCGAGCAAAATTATTAAGGTGACTTATTGTGTAATTGTCTAATCATTATGTTTTAACTTACTAAGTGTCTGGCTAGTGCTTGCATCCCACTATTCAGTCTCCACCTAACATCATGAGGGCCATCAGGCTTTTGTTCCTTTTGAATTGTGCACAGGATGCCAACAGAAATAAGCAGAAGGATGAGGGTCGATGAACTACGATTGAGGTTTGCCATATCTAAGGGAGGGAAGAAAATTGTTGAATCTGTTAAGGACTGCTGAAAGGCCTGGCTTTAAATTCAAGCTCTAGCTTGTAGACTCAAATTTAATTGAATGGTGATGTCACTTCACTGGGAAAGTTTTGCGTGTAGGAAGTGTACAATTCAATATCAGATTACTGTCTGCAATTTATTTGCATGTACCGGATAAGCATATGAATTGCATGGCACATTAAAGTTACAAATTTTCTTCATACCATACAAATTTCTAGTAGGAAGTATACAAATGCAGAATACTGTCTGCAATTAATTTGTCCGGTATGGGATCATGTACATGACCCATGATAGTGGAAATTCTTCTTTTGGAAAAGGGAAACTTTCATGACATTCTGTTGAAAGCTATTGGAGCCTACCTGTAAACTGGATGCAGAAGGTTCTCTTGGTGTCAGAACCCATAACTATAAAATTATGTGAGAATAAAGTTATGTGATTATACTTTAACTAAACTGATAGTAGTTTCCAGGCAATTGAAAGTGTAGCTATGTATATAATGCTAATGCAAGTAGTGAATTCACCATCACAGCCCCTCAGCTACGTAGCTGTTTGCAAACTTTAAGGACCTCTGATATTCCTGTATTCTTGCAGAACCTTTCTAACTGACATACCCACTGTCTATCATGTTTAAAAATCCTTCTCTTTGTAAAACAACACTAAAACCATGGTGACTTATTAAGACCAGATTCAGTTGGTTTCTATATATATTATTATTAAGACGTTTGGCAGGGTCAGTTACGCAGCAATTCCTGGTGTTCTTATGCAGGCTCCACTGGCCAAACTGAGGAACAAGTTGGTAGTATCCATAGCATCTCTTTTCTCCATGCAGCCTATACTAGTTACATGTCACACGCATGTACCACTAGGTACTGCATTATAGCAATCATCATAACAAAACTATGTAGTTCAGTTTTGAATTTCTCAGTATGATCTGAACATGAACTAAGTAATTTAATTTTATGACTTGCAATTTGGATAGTTAATGTACCGTGACTTCCTGAAACTCATAAGCACAGGAAGTCAGTAGAAGATATGTACACTATTCAGGCATGTGTACAGAGAAGTGTCTTAGAAATGCAAAGTACCGGTTGTGCTTTGACCCTATTCCATTTGTTTTGTTTTTCTCTTTTGAATGAGAGATTCCCTATGATGGATGCAATCTGTGCAGAGACATAATTAAGTGTATGGAGTTATGGGAATGGTATATCAATGTTCTACGTGCTGAAAGGGAAGTAGGAATTGTGTGTAGCTGTAGTTTATAGCCAGCTACATCTCTAGCTATGCATATCTGTATGGTGTATTCTGCTCTTTTTTGTCTAGGATGGAATCAATACATGTTTCTCGGTGTATTAACCCTATACTTCGATAGTATAAATTTCACAAATAGCTATAGCTAATAAAACAATAAAATGTTGTTATAGCTAGTTGTTGGGTGGCTCTAGTTTCATTTGATAATTAGATTCTCACATTACCACCCACTGACCAGACCACCAAGAGGTACCTTTCATCCATTATTTCTAATGCGGTGAGACTCATCAGTTGGCAACCACAACTCTGCGAGGTAATAGGCTACCATAGTAGTCTCTGCTAACGGGATAGAACAGTTAGCTAACAGGCTAACATAGTAGTACCTGTTAGGCCATGGTAAGTTAATTCATTGTTTCTCAGGCACAACTTCCTCTACTTTAGAGGCGGGTGGGCGGTTGTTTTTTTATTTAATTAGAGGGGAAATTCCCAGGAAACCACAAGCCACAACCACCTGACGACAGTAGATGGACCAGGAGTTGACACAAAAGAAGCAGTATCTGCCCATTTGCTGTGCATAATTGGTAACCTTTGAACTTAATTAGAAAAAAAAAGAAAATAGTGGTTTCTACTATATCTGAGGCGGCGGGCCTGAGAAACAATGAATTTACTTACCATGGCCTTATAGGTGCCACACAGTAGTCTCTGCTACTCAGTATGATCTCAAACTCAGTGTGATCTCATTTCACAATCATCTCGTGCATGCGCGAATGGCCTGGGAATGAGGCTATCCATTAACACAACAGAATATGCCATATAGACACGCTTAGAGATGCTTAACTATATACATCCATATACAATTCCAATTTCCCTTTCAGCACGTAGAACATTGAGAAGAAGGGCTATGAACTCATTAAAAAGTTACACCCATCAAAACCCACTTGTAGGGCATGTCAGGATATAATTGACAATGAATATCATTAACCATGAATCTCATTAAGCCCTACACTTTTATCTCTCCTCAGATTACAAGGCCTTTACCAAGAAGTGTACATATAATCAACCATGGATTCAAAAAGGGAAAAAGCAGAACCATAATTTGCTGTACATGGAGTTATAAGGTAGATTAGACACTATATATATTCCCTTTTATGACTTTCATTAGTAATTAACGTTGTAGTTGGATACTTCTACAAAAACAAATTCCACACTAATGATGGAGTGCATTCTTTCTGTTAAGCCGTGGTTTCCACAACTACTAGCTATGAATCCTATATTATAAATATTTCCAAAATTTTTTATATCTCAAATGTACAGTAGCTATACCCATAAGGATGTTGTGAATAGCTAATCTCCCGGAAGTGTTTGAGACTGTGGGAGTGTTATACGGCACTATGCACTAGATCCCCTTACAGTTTGGACAATTTTCATAGAATTCATTTGTGGAATCTATTCTATGAAAACTGTCGGAATTGCAAGGTGATTGAGATCATCGTCCCGATCCAACTGCTCAAGCTCAAGTATAAAATGCTGCAAAAAGTACGTATTCTACATTACACGTTCTCGAAGCAGTAACATGATAACTACTATGCCAACTAAGAATATTGCTGTGTCGCTGGTAGCCCTGGCAGCTTCTCTGGCTGTAGCTAGCATGGCTGCTCCTACTTGCTGCATCAAGCAAACCGGACCAGACATGAATGATATTAAGTCAAGAATACTGTCAGGACTACGAGCCAGTGATCACTATGTGGTAAGATATTATAGCCAAATACTAATTAAGGTAATTAATTTTATTAATTAACTATGTTTCATTGATCTCTACCAGTCAAACAACCAGCAAGCTGAATTGCTTACCATTACTGATAGTGAGATAGGAACCATCCTTGATCACCTCTGTGACCTCTTGGCTTATTCTGAACTGGTCAAAAAGATCAACGATACTGGAGACTTACAGGCAGTCCTAAAGGAGAATGTCAACGATGCCTGCACTTGGGTAATTGATGCATCAACTCATTTTAACTAACTTGCCTGAAGATCTAGTGAATTAACATTACCATGCATTTGATGGGGCTTACATCATGTTAGTTCTGCTTCCTTCCTTTTAAAGGTAAAGTACCTCAATGATACACACAGTGCAGTACAAGCCAATGCTGACCCTCATGCCAGCTCCTCCTGCTCAGCCGAAGAAATTACGTACTTGCATGTGCAGTGTATGAGAAGGAAGGTCCTTGCATCCATTCACGATCCCGAATCTGTGACGTCAAAAGCTGCCAGCTCAATTCAGTTGTTTTACCTTCGTATTCCGTCTGATCCATGCATGTGGGTGGATGCAACCAGCATGTCAGCAACAAGAAAGACTACTGTTAAGAACAGTCTTGGATTCTGTCAATGAAACATGGAGCATGATGTATGTACAATACAGTATGTATGTATGTATGTATGTATGTATGTATGTATGTATGCATGTATGTATGCCATATCTACAACTCTCTTGTGGTGGGTATGAATTTTATCAATGAAAAGGACTATTATTGTGGAAAGAATAAGCATTATGATAACACATGGGGTGCGCTACAAGGCTCACTGATTATTCAAGCAGTACATGACCTATGCAAGTTTTATAATGGCTGAAGTGTAGTAAATTTATTAGTCAGGCAAAAAATGGCTTCATGGATTGTGTATGTATAGCTATAATGAACCGTATAGCCAATCACATAATATTATTAAACTTGGAATTAAGTGTTTACTTCAGGAATGTCATTAATTAAGTGAAAAAATGGTAACTACCATGGTCTATACCAGGAGCGCATAATGACGTGAGAAGCACTTCTCACGTCATTATGCGCTCCTGTCTATACATGACAGGTAGAAGATGACTTAATTTCAAGTGAGAACTTGCACTCTATCACCCAGATATGGGCTATCATATGTATATAGCTAGCCAGGTGGTATACACTAATTCCACAACTAGCTAGCACTCTACAAATTAACTTAAACTATTAAGCGAAACAAAAGGTAATTAATCGTGTTGCATGAAGACTGCGTATGTGTGTGTGTATGTATGTATGCGCATGAACGTTTGCTCGCATGCATGCATACATGCACACATGTATGTATGTATGTATGTATGTATGTATGTATGTATGTATGTATGTATGTATGTATATTGGAGGTGACATGTAGCCAAGTGGCCAAGTGTTTAAAGCATTTGACTGTGGACCAAACGTCACAGGTTCCAATCCCATCGTTTTCCTCCCAGATAAAGTCTTTACTTTACCCCTCCTCCCCTTGGGAGGTCAACATTTGGCTGAAAGGGCCTGAGGTAAAAATCAACACCTTTGTATGTATGTAAGGCTGCCTCCCTGTAATTGTTACTGTCGCCTCTTACAATGGTCGCCTAGGTAATAAGTGATAACTAACAGGTATTAATGAGACCTTTTATCAACAAAATCCAAGACTGTTCTTGACAGCAATTTTTTGTGTTGCTGACATGCTGGTTGCATCCACCCACATGCATGGATCAGATGGAGTATGAAGGTAAAACAATTGAGTTGAGCTGGCAGCTTTTGAAGTCACAGAGTTGGGATCGTGAATGGATGCAAGGACCTTCCTCCTCATACACTGCACATGCAAGTAGGTAATTTCTTCGGCTGAGCAGGAGGAGCTGGCAAGAGGGTCAGCATTGGCTTGTACTGCACTGTGTGTATCATTGAGGTACTTCACCTTCAAAAGGAAGGAAGCAGAATAATACTGTTTAAGCCAAATCAAATGCTAATTCAAAGATCTTATGCAATTCAGTTACATTACAAAAACAGAAGAGTTTAATGCACAAGAGTTATACATTCAATATGTGAATCTTTTGCCAGATTTTTCAAAAGAAGAAAGGTCCTTTTGCTTGCTATACCTCCTGCTGTGTTTGATGTACATTTTGGAGATTAGCTTTATTGATTATTGTTGCGGTATACGCATGGAAGAAGTCTGAGTGGATGAAAAAGAAACTCAATGCGAAGAGAAAACAATCTTCTTGTGCACAGGTAACAAGTACAATTCTCCACATTATTTTAATACTGAAGGTGTTACATAACAATTTTCTGTCTGAAATTGGAAACTCACAGTAGGCAGCTAAGTGATCTATAATTGCCTTGTATGTAGTGGTAATTCTAGTTGGGTTAAATTAATTCCTAATCCCTGAATTCATGCAGTGATAGAGATGCATAAATTACCCATGTACAGGCGTCATTGACGTTCTCCTTTAGGACTGCCTGTATGTCTTCAGTATCGTTGATCTTGCTGACCAGTTCAAAATAAGCCAAGAGGTCACAGAGGTCATCAATGATGTTTCCTATGTCACTGTCAGATATGTTAAGTAGTTCAGCTTGCCAAGGCTGCTCCTGCTTATCATGGCCAAGTCCAGACAGGATAAGACATTGTCACGCCTACTAGCCAGAAATCACTATGTTGTACATGTAAGTGATAGCCATGACATATGATGGATTTAAGGTTTATCACCTGTCACGTGGCAGGGGGCTGTCATGCAAGACTAGTCACACAGATGATTGAAGGGTGTTGTGACTTTGGTGTCTTCCTTCTCACTTCCAAAGTACTTTTTCTGGAGCATAATTATTATATATGAAGAGTGAAATCTGTGATCATGTACGAATTAGTGGGAGGATAATTTACTATAAATTGGCGTAGTTAACATGGCTGTGAGAACAGGAGCAGCAATGTGTGAAGAGAAACAGCAGAAGATGGATGATTATTGAAAAAGAACGATCAAAGTTAGTCATGTACGACAGACTAACATTTACTACTGTGATAGAAAAGATGTCAATTTTAGAGAGTGGTGGAAGACTAAGCTTTAAATACTCTTCAAACTCCCTGAAGCATTAAAGTAGCTATATGACCTCATTCATATGCATGAAGAAGTGAGGAACCTTGTATAATTGTCAGAGTAAGCTTAAATTTCTATTGCCAAGCAATGACAATCATATGCATTCAATGACATAATAAATTTTTTAGTAAACAAATAATTAGAACTGACGTGTTTCAATGGGGGAAACGGAACGGGAGCGGAAATATGTATTGCTGTCTAAAATATGCCACCACAAGGTATTGATTACACTTCCTGCTGTACAGTGTATACCTGATTACTTTAGCATGCTACGCGTAATGGTGAGTGAAAAAGACTAGCACTGTTGCTGGCCTTGGGCATGCTCTATAGTTTATGTATGTCTAGGTTAGCTACTCCCCAGTGTTTCTGCAGCCGGGAGTAGCTAACCCAGGGCATAGATAGACTATGCACAATGCCGCGGAGGAGGAGCTATAGCAGAAATCCACCGCTACCTGGACCGTGTGAACGGTCCAATCGAACTCATCCGACCTGCCTACCCGAGAGACTATTACTCAGACCAGGAGCGCTCTATTATCGCTTGGCTTTGGCTTGGTCCTCTACGCGATTATTATCCGCTTCCTTTTCTGTTTCCGATTTTCGTTTCGTGATTAACGCGTCATATTTCCGTTTCCGCTTCCGTTCAAGTTTTGTTATTTCCCGTTTTCTACTTCCCTACTCGCCCATTTCAGAAACGATAGCTACATTGAATCATAAATCGTGACCTAAAATTATAATTGATGTACCTGTATGAATGACGTCCATTTTATCATATACCTGAAAATGTGCCATTGTATTGGAGAGCAAAGAGATGAGTAAAACCACTTGACTATGCTGCCTTAGCTTGCCTATCTTATGCTGTAGTTTGCACACACGCTACACAGATATTGTAGCAGGCCTTCCTTTACAATAGACTTGTTGAATCTGACTGTACTTACTGCTATTCCATAATTCCTAGACCCAAGGCACATGACAGTTCAGAAATTATCTAGGTGGAGTGAAGAAGACATGTTATGGTTGGGTGGATTATTATTCCTATTCCAATAATAGTTTTAGCCTATTACTTCCGATCGCGAGCTATAATCACCACCAAAGTTCGTTTCATAATCAAGAGTGGTCATCAGACTATACTGGCTTTAGGACACATTTTTGCATTTCCTCCTAGCTAAGCATCTGGAGAGCGAACTTTGTCAGAAATTGACACACTGCTAATATCTATTTTGTTACCATACCTGGCTCATCACAGGGGTACCAGTTGCAGAGGTGCTTGTGGCAATACTTATCAATAATTATTATCTATCTGCATTTTCCAATTCATTCTTATAATATTCATAATTGTACACACAAGAGGTAAAGGTCACATAATATTAAATTCCTCCTGTCTTCTCTTTATATCAGTGGGCAGATTTACTGCATCAAAACTCAGAAGAGAACAGAGTGAGTGATTCAAGTGGTGTAAAAGTTTGCCTTAGTATAGCATGTGAATTGCAATAGCTACTGGGTGAATTATGTGAAGGTTGTACTGGTATCCTGTAGACCTGTCAGACCACATTCCACTAGCCAGACTGGACCTCTCTGTGGAATGTGGTCTGGCTCACAAGACTAAGCCTAAACGAAGTCAATGTGATCCCGTGAAATGAACTTGAAAGTAAAAGTTGCTTTCGAAAACGCAGAATAAATACATAAAATAGCTATGATTAGTCGTAAAGAAGAAAAAGCTGAATCCCTAAGAAGTAGAAAGAGCTAGAACAAAAAAGTGGGGCACTAGTTGAGAAACTTGAGTCCAAAACTAGAATTATTCTAGGGATAATTTTAAGTGACCTCATCTTCAAGAGATAGTTTTACATTGATTTTTGGGACTCTGAAGTAGCTACTTGGCCTCATTCACAGGCTCTCCCCCCCTTAAAAATCAGACGCCTGAAAACAACGCTAGTAAGTACTGATCTTGAACTAAAGCTATAGTAAAAGCCACACGCTCTCGGTTCTGTGGATAGTGAGCTCATTCATGTCTGGTCATATCTGCCGGACTTGGCCATGGCCAGCAGGAGCAGCCTTGCTAGCAATGGCGAGTAGCAGGGGGGAAGCTCCTAGGGACAGTGTGATAGCAGTATTTTTGGTCAGTGTAGTAGTTATCATATTTGGAGATTGCTTTTTGAAAAAGCTTTTTTGATGTCTTCTACTATTATTCGGAGAAAGGCTTGAATGCATGAATTTAGAATTGGTTACATGGAAGAGTTTTTCTTATCATAGTTGGGTATTCAAGGCATTCCATGAAAAACAGTCTGATCTGCAAGGAGATTAGCCGCACAATGCCCACAGACTCTACTTCCAGGATATTTGTTCTTCACATTCATCTTAATTGAATAGAGCCACTTAAGATATTTGTGATATCATATTTTCATGAAATGTATTTCACAGGATGTGAATGATTTCATTTCTAGTGAGTGCTTACTCTATGATGTCACCCAGGTGCCCATTCTAGCTTTCCATCCTATGTAACCAGATGGCACACACTAATGACACCATACTGTACTGCTTGTGGTCTTTACTAAATTACATTGTCACTGAACATATTCAGTGACTTACTCACAATCAGGTGATACAAGAAAAACTGGTTACTGTTGCATATCACTTTTAGCCAGTACGCAAATGTTTTAGGTATGTAGTGATGAGGATTATTTATTTCATAGAGATCAGAGCCATAGAATATTTACCAGCATGCTGGTATTTGCTGACACAGTTATTTTAAGACTAATGACACAGGATCAATGGTGGTAAGTTTACTCATAGCCTCGGGTGTGGCTAGTGTACTGAGTGTATAATGATATTCATTGCTGGCAATGACTCACCAGTATATAACTTCCAAAATCTATAAGAAAGATTAATCACATTAAGCAAAGGTTACATGTGGACAGTGGCAGTTAGTGTGTTAATGGAAACATGCGGCATCATGCATGCGACCTAGCTATAGCTACATATGTACGATACTGTGACATCATGCATATTGTAACTTCTCACCAGGAATGAAATCATCCACATCCTGGAAGAACATTTCTTAAATAGTGAAGAATTTCATCCCAAACATGTCCAGTGGCTATGTATATCGTGGAAGTGTTTGGGAATGTTGTATGGCACTATGCAGTAAATCCCCTTGCAGTTCCGACTTTGTATTCAATATTATCACTCCAACTGTGATAGGCAGAAGCCTTTAGTTGGAAATTCAAGGTTTGCCTCTATGGCAAAATCGTGGCACTTGTGTAACATTGAGGTACTTCACCTTCAAAGATGTTAGAATGCAGAATGTACTAGGGTATAATGTTCAAATTAGTAGTTGCAGTAAGTAGATGTATCACTTACCCAAGTACAGGCATCAATGAAATTTAAATCTCCAGTGCTGCTGATCTTGCTGGACAGTTCATAAACGCCAGGAAGTTGCAGAGCTGGTCAAAGATGATTCCTATATCACTGTCGGTAGTGGTAAGTAGTTGTGCTTGTTGGTTGCTTGGGTTTGCCTGAGATAAAAATATCAAATTAAGTAAATTTATTAAAAAAAACATGAAGTAGTGTTACCCTTGTTTTATTGAGTGCATGGTTTGAATGTAACTTACCACATTGCAATCACTGGCTCGCAGACCTGACAGCATCCTGGATCTAATATCATTCATGTCTGGTTCGGTCAGCTGGATTTGGCGAGCGGGAGCAGCCATACAAGGCATGGCCAGTAGCAGGAGTGAAGCTGCCAGGGCTACCAGTAAGACAGCAGTATTCTTGGTCAGCATAGTGGTTATCGTGTTTGGAGATTGGATTTTGGAGGAATGTTTGATGTCTTCTGCAACTGCTTGGAGAAGGCTTTGAATGTATGAACTTTGACGGCTGATTGCAGCATTTTATACCCAAAGTTCAGTGCGGTCATGATTTTATCTTACGGACATTTGCATTTCATTTTTACTGCAAAGATGTTCATAAAATCATATTCTTGATTTGTGCAAATCCTGCATGTAGCTGGGTACCTCTTATTGTCCTTAATAGCTAATCAATGATGATAAAGAATTTCAATTGTGCAAATCCAGCATGTATGATATCTGTCCAGTGCCTGTATCGATGGAAAGAATTAATATCCTGGAAGTGACTGTGTGTACCTTATATTGTCCTAATCAATGATGATAGAAGAATTTGAATTGTTCCAATCCTGAATGTATCTAGTGTCTGTATCCGTGGAGACATAAAGAATTAATGCCCTGGAAGTGATTGTGGGTACCTCATATTCTCCTTACATTGAGAATATGCGGTACCCAATAATTCTTCAATAATCGATCATAGATCTCTATAGTAATCTATGATTAATGATAGATTGTGCAAATCCTGTGTATGATATCCGTCCAGTGACACCAAGATGCTATAACTCCTTAGTAATCTATGATAACTAGTCCCTATAACTCCAGTTGTCCCGTCATGTGTGCTGAAGCAAATAGTAAATGTAGCTACTGACACAACTGATTTCTTATATTGTAGTGCATGATTGTCTTCGTTGTCTCTTGGTGCCCAGGGCTACCAGGGACACAGCAATACTCTTGCAGATAGCAGTAGGTGGCACTAATGCAACTCTTAAGTCATTTTCCTTCTACGGATAGTTTACGTGCGTCCCCAAACCATTTTGGTCAGAGTAATGTAATGGTGACACTAATGTTTGACCTCCTCTCCTAGCTAATCCCTCATAATGTCATTTAATACCTTGTGTCCTAGGGCTATACCTGTATACTTTGCCACTTAAAAAATATTAGCTTCATCTAGCTGTAATAGCATAGCCATAATATTAAGTTGCCATGCAATAATTTATAGTCACAAAGTTATAAGCTAAGGAGGGAAGAACTATTCAATTTCTTAACTCATAAAAGGTAAAGTGTTGATTTTTACCTCCAAACCCTTTTAGCCAAAAGCTGGTCTCCCAATTAAGGGGAGGAGGTTAAAGAAGCACTCTACCTGAGAGGCAACAGGTGGGATTTGAACCTGTGACTTTTGGTCCACAGTCAAATGCTTTAACCACTTGGCCACATGTCACCTACACAACTCATGAGTGTAAGCCACGAGTGGTGGAAAATTACTGAATCTGTTAGGAGTGATGAAAGGCCTAGCTTATTTTTATTAGCATGTCATTATGTATTTCCAGTGAGAACATGGAGAACCGTAGCCTCGTTCCCATGCTCCACTCCCCAGGTTTTCTTGCACACTGCTGGGGAGTGGAGCTTGCATTAATCAGGTCAAAGTTTACACAACAAACCAAAATTCCACACTAATGATGGAGTGCATTCTTTCTGTTTAGCCGTGGTTTCCACAACTACTAGCTATGAATCCTATATTATAAATATTTCCCCAAATTTTAATATCTCAAATGTACAGTAGCTATACCCTAAGGATGTTGTGAATAGCTAATCTCCCGGAAGTGTTCGAGACTGTGGGAGTGTTATACGGCACTATGCACTAGATCCCCTTACAGTTTGGACAATTTTCATAGAATTCATTTGTGGAATCTATTCTATGAAAACTGTCGGAATTGCAAGGTGATTGAGATCATCGTTCCGATCCAACTGTGATAAGTACTCAAGCTCAGGTATAAAATGCCGCAAAAAGTACGTATTCTACATTACACGTTCTCGAAGCAGTAACAGAAGACATAAAAAGCAATCTTCACACATGATAACTGCTATGTCGACCAAGAATATTGCTGTGTCGCTGGTAGCCCTGGCAGCTTCTCTGGCTGTAGCTAGCATGGCTGCTCCTACTTGCTGCATCAAGCAAACTGGACCAGACATGAATGATATTAAGTCAAGAATACTGTCAGGACTACGAGCCAGTGATTACTATGTGGTAAGATATTATAGCCAAATACTAAATCAATCAATTAAGGTAGCTAATCTTATTAATTAACTATGTTTCATTGATCTCTACCAGTCAAACAACCAGCAAGGTGAATTGCTTACCACTACTGACAGCGAGGTAGGAACCATCCTTGATGACCTCTGTGACCTCTTGGCTTATTCTGAACTGGTCAAAAAGATCAACGATACTGGAGACTTACAGGCAGTCCTAAAGGAGAATGTCAACGATGCCTGCACTTGGGTAATTGGTGCATCAACTCATTTTAACTAACTTGCCTGAAGATCTAGTGAATTAACATTACCATGCATTTGATGGGGCTTACATCATGTTATTTCTGCTTCCTTCCTTTTAAAGGTAAAGTACCTCAATGATACACACAGTGCAGTACAAGCCAATGCTGACCCTCATGCCAGCTCCTCCTGCTCAGCCGAAGAAATTACGTACTTGCATGTGCAGTGTATGAGAAGGAAGGTCCTTGCATCCATTCACGATCCCGAATCTGTGACGTCAAAAGCTGCCAGCTCAATTCAGTTGTTTTACCTTCGTATTCCGTCTGATCCATGCATGTGGGTGGATGCAACCAGCATGTCAGCAACAAGAAAGACTACTGTTAAGAACAGTCTTGGATTCTGTCAATGAAACATGGAGCATGATGTATGTACAATACAGTATGTATGTATGTATGTATGTATGTATGTATGTATATATGTATGTATGTATGTATGTATGCATGTATGTATGCCATATCTACAACTCTCTTGTGGTGGGTATGAATTTTATCAATGAAAAGGACTATTATTGCAAGTGGAAAGAATAAGTAGCCAAGCATTATGATAGCACATGGGGTGCACTACAAGGCTCACCGAATATTCAAACAGTACATGGCCTATGAAAGTTTTATAATGGCTGAAGTGTAGTAAATTTATTAGTCAGGCAAAAAATGGCTTCATGGATTGTGTATGTATAGCTATAATGAACCGTATAGCCAATCACATAATATTATTAAACTTGGAATTAAGAGTTTACCTCAGGAATGTCATTAAGTAAGTTAAAAAATGGTAACTACCATGGTCTACACCAGGAGCGCATAATGACGTGAGAAGCGCTTCTCACGTCATTATGCGCTCCTGTCTATACATGACAGGTAGAAGATGACTTAATTTCAAGTGAGAACTTGCACTATATCACCCAGATATGGGCTATCATATGTATATAGCTAGCCAGGTGGTATACACTAATTCTACAACTAGCTAGCACTCTACAAATTAACTTAGACTATTAAGCGAAACAAAAGGTAATTAATCGTGTTGCATGAAGACTGCGTATGTGTGCGTGTACGTATGTATGCATGTATGTACGCATGAACATTTGCTCGCATGCATGCATACATGCACACATGTATGTATGTATGTATGTATGTATGTATGTTTGTATGTATATTGGAGCTGACATGTAGCCAAGTGGCCAAGTGTTTAAAACATTTGACTGTGGACCAAACGTCACAGGTTCCAATCCCATCGTTTTCCTCCCAGATAAAGTCTTTACTTTACCCCTCCTCCCCTTGGGAGGTCAACATTTGGCTGAAAGGGCCTGGAGGTAAAAATCAACACCTTTGTATGTATGTAAGGCAAATTGGGTAATTTAATTTTCATTTGAACTGCTTCCCAAAAATTGAAGACTAGCAGTGTATTGCATGGTGGGTCTTGGGCATGGGGATAAGTCTACATGTGCTGGTAGGCTTCCAAACCAGAGGCAGAGTTCGTCCACTGCAACAGGCTGAAGTTCAAAATGATTGTAGATAGCACAAATGAACGACTCTTTAAAACTGAATAGCTCTCTGCTCCTCAACACAGGGGCCTTCCAAACAGAGGGCCCCCCGTAAAATTAATATGCCACAAAAAAAAGAGAAGCAGATGTGTCTGCTGGTAATGGAACTCTGGTCTGCGCATGGCTGCTCAGCTTAGCAGCCAAAGGTGTTACCACTACACCACTGGAACCTCATTGCTTAAAAATAATTTGTATACTACTTCAAAACAGCACATTGCTATAAAAATATGTATAGTTTAATTTTGGCCGTAACTCTGGACAGAAACTGAAAGTGGATAAACCCTAGGTTGAAAATCTTAGTTTCCATGCAAGGATCACAATGGTATACGTTTTTTCATACCAAACATCCGATGTAGTCTTTCCTTGAACTGAACAGTATAGGTACTTTATTGGACAATACACACACACACAGATCTGTATGCATGCATTTACGTCAGTAACAAAACTTGCCTGCACTGAATTTATAGCTTTGAGTGCTCATTATAAGTGTGCGATTCATAGGAACTATAAACAAATTGCAAACTCTGAGCATGATTTATTCAAGAATTTACATTAACCTGCAGTTGGATCCGTACCATAATAGCTACATTAGTTGCTGACACTTCAAATTTTATTTTTATAAAAATTCTAGATTAGGATATTATTACAAATGTTCAGTATAGGAAAAAGCAGTTATACAAAACACATTAAATTAGGTGGCTCTTCCTACGCAAATTTAATTTGTTGCTATAAATTATACAGGCACAAAAACATAATATTATGGCTATACAGAATGTATACAATAATAGAAGAGCTTTACAATGGTCGCCTAGGTAATAAGTGATACCTAACAGGTATTAATGAGACCTTTCATCAACAAAATCCAAGACTGTTCTTGACAGCAATTTTTTGTGTTGCTGACATGCTGGTTGCATCCACCCACATGCATGGATCAGATGGAGTATGAAGGTAAAACAACTGAGTTGAGCTGGCAGCTTTTGAAGTCACAGATTTGGGATCGTGAATGGATGCAAGGACCTTCCTCCTCATACACTGCACATGCAAGTAGGTAATTTCTTCGGCTGAGCAGGAGGAGCTGGCAAGAGGGTCAGCATTGGCTTGTACTGCACTGTGTGTATCATTGAGGTACTTCACCTTGAAAAGGAAGGAAGCAGAATAATACTGTTTAAGCCAAATCAAATGCTAATTCAAAGATCTTATGCAATTCAGTTACATTACAAAAACAGAAGGCCTTGTTTAAGTTTAATGCACAAGAGTTCTCCTGCTGTGTTTGATGTACATTTTGGAGATTAGCTTTATTGATTATTGTTGCGGTATACGCATGGAAGAAGTCTGAGTGGATGAAAAATTAACTCAATGCGAAGGGAAAACAATCTTCTTGTGCACAGGTAACAAGTACAATTCTCCACATTATTTTGATACTGAAGGTGTTACGTAACAATTTTCTGTCTGAAATTGGAAACTCACAGTAGGTAGCTAAGTGATCTATAATTGCCTTGTATGTAGTGGTAATTCTAGTTGGGTTAAATTAATCCCTAATCCCTCAATTCATGCAGAGATAGAGATGCATAAATTACCCATGTGCAGGCGTCATTGACGTTCTCCTTTAGGACTGCCTGTATGTCTTCAGTATCGTTGATCTTGCTGACCAGTTCAAAATAAGCCAAGAGGTCACAGAGGTCATCAATGATGTTTCCTATGTCACTGTCAGATATGTTAAGTAGTTCAGCTTGCTGGTTGTTTGACTGGTAGAGATGAATGAAACATAATAGTCTATTATAAGAGTAAAGATTAACTAGCGGCAGCCTTAAGTGATTGTTTAACTACATAGCTTACCACATAGTAATCACTGGCTCGTAGTCCTGACAATAATCTCGACTCAATATCAGTCATGTCTGGTACAGGAGCGGCCATGCTGGCTGCAGCCAGTAGCAGGAAGGGAGCTGCCATGCATATGGCTACCCGTGAGACAGCAGTATTTTTGGTCAGCATAGTTGAAGTTTGATGTCTTCTATTATTGCTTGGAGCAGGTTTGAATGTGGAATAGTATTTTTTTTGTGTCATTTTATACTCAAATGTCAGTATGGGGACGACTTTGTCGTACAGACAAGCCTTAAATTTCCAACTAAACTAAGGTTTTTTGTTATCACAGTTGAAGTAATGCTATTCAAGGCATTCTATGAAACTTGATTGTCGGGACATTAACTGCATAGTGCCGTATATGGGCCCACAGTCTCAGCCGTGTCCGGGATATGTTCTTCACAACATCCTTATGAATGCCAAACCACTTAGAATATTTGTGATATCAGATTTCCATTATTAATTGGGAAAAGAAGTTTTTTCCAGGCTTCCAGGAAGTGAATGATTTCATTTCCAGTGAGTCTTACTGGTATGATGTCACCCAGTGTGTGTCTATGCCATTCTAGCTGTCCATGATATGTAGCACACACTAATGACACACAGCATCGTATTGTACTGCTTGTTAATACTGTCACTGTACATAATCAAGACTGGTTGGTGCATCATATTAGGTGTAGTGATGAGCATCATTAATCTAATCAACATCACAGCCAGACAATGTTATTAACTTAACGTTAAATGTTTAAGTAAATGTGTACAATGGCAATTAGTGTGTTGGAAACATGCAGGATTAGTGCATGCCACCTAGCTATAGTTACATATGATAGGCCACATCTGGGTGGCTTCATAGTGGAAGTTCTCACTAGAAATGAAATCATGCAGATCTTGGAAAAAATAATTGCCCAGACATCCAATTAAGGATATGATATCACAATATAACATCCTAAGTGGTCATATCCATCTGAGTAAAGAATATTTTGGAAGTACTGCAGTGTTTTATAGAATTGTACATGTGCAACTAATCTCCTTGCAGACCAGACACTTTAAATGGGATGCCTTGAATACCTATCTGTGATAAACAAAAATTTTGCATATAGCTATGTTTTTCGAATTCTTCATGACATAGGTACGGTATTCCATTCAAGCTTTTCCCCAAGCAATAGCGGAAGACATCAAAATGCAATGTCCCAACACGATAACTACTATATGGACCAAGAATACTGCATAGCCCTCGTAGCTTCTCTACTACTACTAGCCAAGGCTGCTCCTGCTTGTCATGGCCAAGTCCAGACAGGATAAGACATGAATGACATTGTCACGCCTACTAGCCAGAAATCACTATGTTGTACATGTAAGTGATAGCCATGACATACGATGGATTTAAGGTTTATCACCTGTCACGTGGCAGGGGGCTGGCATGCAAGACTAGTCACACAGATGATTGAAGGGTGTTGTGACTTTGGTGTCTTCCTTCTCACTTCCAAAGTACTTTTCTGGAGCATATTATATATGAAGAGTGAAATCTGTGATCATGTACGAATTAGTGGGAGGATAATTTACTATAAATTGGCGTAGTTAACATGGCTGTGAGAACAGGAGCAGCAATGTGTGAAGAGAAACAGCAGAAGATGGATGATTATTGACAAAGAACGATCAAAGTTAGTCACGTACGACAGACTAACATTTACTACTGTGATAGAAAAGATGTCAATTTTAGAGAGTGGTGGAAGACTAAGCTTTAAATACTCTTCAAACTCCCTGAAGCATTAAAGTAGCTATATGACCTCATTCATATGCATGAAGAAGTGAGGAACCTTGTATAATTGTCAGAGTAAGCTTAAATTTCTATTGCCAAGCAATGACAATCATATGCATTCAATGACATAATTAATTTTTTAGTAAACAAATAATTAGAACTGACGCGTTTCAATGGGGGAAACGGAACGGGAGCGGAAATATGTATTGCTGTCTAAAATATGCCATCACAAGGTATTCAATGGATTACACTTCCTGCTGTACAGTGTATACCTGATTACTTTAGCATGCTAGTGCTACGCGTAATGGTGAGTGAAAAAGCCTAGCACTGTCGCTGGCTTTGGGCATGCTCTATAGTTTATGTATGTCTAGGTTAGCTACTCCCCAGTGTTTCTGCAGCCGGGAGTAGCTAACCCAGGGCATAGATAGACTATGCACAATGCCGCGGAGGAGGAGCTATAGCAGAAATCCACCGCTACCTGGACCGTGTGAACGGTCCAATCGAACTCATCCGACCTGCCTACCCGAGAGACTATTACTCAGACCAGGAGCGCTCTATTATCGCTTAGCTTTGGCTTAGTCCTCTACACGATTATTATCCGCTTCCTTTTCTGTTTCCAATTTTCGTTTCGTGATTAACGCGTCATATTTCCGTTTCCGCTTCCGTTCAAGTTTTGTTATTTCCCGTTTTCTACTTCCCTACTCGCCCGTTTCAGAAACGATAGCTACATTGAATCATAAATCGTGACCTAAAATTATAATTGATGTCCTGTATGAATGACGTCCATTTTATCATATACCTGAAAATGTGCCATTGTATTGGAGAGCAAAGAGATGAGTAAAACCACTTGACTATGCTGCCTTAGCTTGCCTATCTTATGCTGTAGTTTGCACACACGCTACACAGATATTGTAGCAGGCCTTCCTTTACAATAGACTTGTTGAATCTGACTGTACTTACTGCTATTCCATAATTCCTAGACCCAAGGCACATGACAGTTCAGAAATTATCTAGGTGGGGTGAAGAAGACATGTTATGATTGGGTGGATTATTATTCCTATTCCCACAATAGTTTTAGCCTATTACTTCCGATCGCGAGCTATAATCACCACCAAAGTTCGTTTCATAATCAAGAGTGGTCATCAGACTGTACTGGCTTTAGGACACATTTTTGCATTTCCTCCTAGCTAAGCATCTGGAGAGCGAACTTTGTCAGAAATTGACACACTGCTAATATCTATTTTGTTACCATACCTGGCTCATCACAGGGGTACCAGCTGCAGAGGTGCTTGTGGCAATACTTATCAATAATTATTATCTATCTGCATTTTCCAATTCATTCTTATAATATTCATAATTGTACACACAAGAGGTAAAGGTCACATAATATTAAACTCCTCCTGTCTTCTCTTTATATCAGTGGGCAGATTTACTGCATCAAAACTCAGAAGAGAACAGAGTGAGTGATTCAAGTGGTGTAAAAGTTTGCCTTAGTATAGCATGTGAATTGCAATAGCTACTGGGTGAATTATGTGAAGGTTGTACTGGTATCCTGTAGACCTGTCAGACCACATTCCACTAGCCAGACTGGACCTCTCTGTGGAATGTGGTCTGGCTCACAAGACTAAGCCTAAACGAAGTCAATGTGATCCCGTGAAATGAACTTGAAAGTAAAATTTGCTTTCGAAAACGCAGAATAAATACATAAAATAGCTATGATTAGTCGTAAAGAAGAAAAAGCTGAATCCCTAAGAAGTAGAAAGAGCTAGAACAAAAAAGTGGGGCACTAGTTGAGAAACTTGAGTCCAAAACTAGAATTATTCTAGGGATAATTTTAAGTGACCTCATCTTCAAGAGATAGTTTTACATTGATTTTTGGGACTCTGAAGTAGCTACTTGGCCTCATTCACAGGCTCTCCCCCCCTTAAAAATCAGACGCCTGAAAACAACGCTAGTAAGTACTGATCTTGAACTAAAGCTATAGTAAAAGCCACATGCTCTCGGTTCTGTGGATAGTGAGCTCATTCATGTCTGGTCATATCTGCCGGACTTGGCCATGGCAAGCAGGAGCAGCCTTGCTAGCAATGGCGAGTAGCAGGGGGGAAGCTCCTAGGGGCAGTGTGATAGCAGTATTTTTGGTCAGTGTAGTAGTTATCATATTTGGAGATTGCTTTTTGAAAAAGCTTTTATGATGTCTTCTACTATTATTCGGAGAAAGGCTTGAATGCATGAATTTAGAATTGGTTACATGGAAGAGTTTTCTTATCATAGTTGGGTATTCAAGGCATTCCATGAAAAACAGTCTGATCTGCAAGGAGATTAGCCGCACAATGCCCACAGACTCTACTTCCAGGATATTTGTTCTTCACATTCATCTTAATTGAATAGAGCCACTTAAGATATTTGTGATATCATATTTTCATGAAATGTATTTCACAGGATGTGAATGATTTCATTTCTGGTGAGTGCTTACTCTATGATGTCACCCAGTGTGTCTCTAGCCCATTCTAGCTGTCCATCGTATGTAACCAGATGGCACACACTAATGACATCATACTGTACTTCTTTACTAAACTAGGTATACGCATTGCGCAGATAGCCTCGCGCAGAGGTATGACGTAAGTCAGTTAGCACAAAACCACACCCACTAGAAGCTGCATCGCCCACGCAATTGCCAGAGACGCTACTCTACACGAGTGGGCCGTCATGAGACGAATGTCTCTGTATACAACACAGTTCCAAGGACCAGTTATGGCTGCTACACGAGAACAGAGTTGCTTGAAACTCACGTTCGTATCGCTGGCGATCGATCCGCGTACCGTCTGTCTCCAGCGGTCAGATCTCTGCTGAAACAGAGGCTACACAAACGCTAATCGCGTTGGAGCTGTAGTAAGCCTACCTGGGTAAAAAGAAGTGATCGATTTGTCCAGATCTCTAATCTTTCGGGCGTCAGAAGTATAAAGGCGGCATCCATATAACTCGTCAGGACGCCATTTTGAACACGTGCTTGCCCCCCCGGGATCCCCGGGGCCGGAAGCGTTTCGTTTTAGATGTAGTAACAATGTGTATACGGAACGTACAGACATAGTAATAACACGTATAAGGAACGTAACCGGAGATTTAATTGCATTCCTAAGCTTGACGGAAGTTGCGCACATATATATATAGAGATCAGAACCATAGAATATTTATCAGCATGCTGGTATTTGCTGACACAGTTATTTTAAGACTAATGGCACAGGATCAATGGTGGTAAGTTTACTGATAGCCTCGGGTGTGGCTAGTGTACTGCGTGTATAATGATATTCATTGCTGGCAATGACCCACCAGTATATAACTTCCAAAATCTATAAGAAAGATTAATCACATTAAGCAAAGGTTACATGTGGACAGTGGCAGTTAGTGTGTTAATGGAAACATGCGGCATCATGCATGCCACCTAGCTATAGCTACATACTTACGATACTGTGACATCATGCATATTGTAACTTCTCACCAGGAATGAAATCATCCACATCCTGGAAGAACATTTCTTAAATAGTGAAGAATTTCATCCCAAAAATGTCCAGTGGCTATGTATATCCAATAGATGATGTGAAGAACAGATATCGTGGAAGTGTTTGAGGCTATGGGAATGTTGTATGGCACTGTGCAGTAAATCCCCTTGCAGTTCCGACTTTGTAGAATTCCTTCAATATTATCACTCCAACTGTGATAGGCCCAAGCCTTTAGTTGGAAATTCAAGGTTTGCCTCTATGGCAAAATCGTGGCCATACTTAATTAGGTCTGAGTATAAAATACCACAAAACGTACGCATTCCACATTCGAGCCTTCTTCAAGCAATAGCAGAAGACATCAATCCTTTAGCAACTATGCTGACCAAGAATACTGCCGTCTCATTCGTAGCCCTGGCAGCTCCCCTCCTGGTACTGGCTGTAGCCAGCATGGCTGCTAATTAGCCCATTGCTTGCAATGCCCAACAGACTGGACCAAACATGACTGATATTGACTCGAGATTATTGTCAGGACTACGAGCCAGTGATCGCTATGTGGTAAGCTATGTAGCTAAACAATCGTTTCAAGGCTGCATGGCACTATAGTTAATGTTTTCTCTATTATGTTTCATTCATCTCTACCAGTCAAACAACCAGCAAGCTGAACTACTTACCACTACTGACAGTGACATAGGAAACATCATTGATGACCTCTGTGACCTCCTGGCTTATTTTGAACTGGTCAACAAGATCAACGATACTGGAGACTTGCAGGCAGTCCTAAAGGAGAATGTCAATGATGCCTGTATTTGGGTAATCGATGCATCTCACTACAAAAATTGAGGGATTACTTTAATTAACCTAATCCTTCCTGTTACAGCTTCAGTATCGAAGAATGTGCACACCTGAGTCACAGTTTTACTAGTTAGCTACCTGACCACGAGATAATTGGTACCCCTTCGCATTGAATTGCTTTGTCATCCACTCTGACTTCTTCCTTGCATACCACATGCATAATCAATAAACCTCATCTCCAAAAGGCACATAAAGTGTGGCCCAAGGTATTGCAAGCAAAAAAAAACTTACTTCTTAGGCCCGTATTTGCAAAATCTAAAAGATTCGCATAATTATTGAGCATTAGGTTTAAAGAACCCCTTCTGTTTTTGCAGTGTAATTGACTTGCATATGAATTAGTTAATGCATGCATTCAATTTGGTGTAAACAGTATTATTTCTGATTCTTTCCTTTGAAGGTGACATACCTCAATGATACACACAGTGTAGTACAAGCCAATGCTGACCCTCACGCCAGCTCCTCCTGCTCAGCCGAAGAAATTACCTACTTGCATGTGCAGTGTATGGGGAAGAAGGTCCTTGCATCCATTCACAATCCCAACTCTGTGACTTCAAAAGCTGCCAGCTCAACTCAGTTGTTTTACCTTCATACTCCGTCTGATCCATGCATGTGGGTCAATGCAACCAGCATGTCAGCAGCACAAAAAATTGCTGTCGAGAACAGTCTTGGATTTTGTCATTGAAAATCGCTATTATTGTTAGTATGAGGTTTTTACAGCTAGCAAGATTTTTCACAACCTAACCCATTCTATGTCTCGTTAATACCTCCTAGCTAATACTTATTACCTAGGTGCTCACTGTATTATTGATGACCACTGTAACATTGTACATTTGTATAGCCAAGGTTGCTGTGCATGATTTACTGTATAGCTACAAATTAAATATGCGTACACGTGGTGGGAAGAACCACATTGTTCTATACTAGTGTTTTATAATAAAAAATTTCTTGTACTGAACGTTTGCAATAATTCTTAGTCTGGAGTCATTTATACAAATCTTAAATATAAAACTAAAGGGTCAGCAACTGATGTGGCTTTTATGGTACAAGCAGGAAACATGTATGGTGTTGGCTGTAATATTCTGGATTCAGGTTAGTATAACTTCTTGAATCAATACTGCTCAGACTTTGCAACCTTACTTAACAGATGTAGCATAGGGCCGGGTGTGACAAGGCAATGGTTTGCCAGCATAATTGTCCGGAATAGATGGATTATGGCTATTTGAGTGCCTAAAACTTTTAGTAAAAGTTCTTCTAGTCGATACATTGCCAAGTGTAAAGATTTAAGCCGGGTTTAAATAAACTAAGAAACGAGCGATACGCTTATGAATTTCGAGCAGCCCTCACCGTCTCTCCACTTACCCGTAGCAGCCATGGCTGATCCTTGAAAATATGTTGCAGACAGAGACAGCAATCTTCCAAAGATCGGTCGCTTTTTCGTAGCTTCTCCAGCAGCATGATTCCGTGTCAAATGTTATTTTAGCGAAAGGCTGGCTCGCGAGCCGTCTCGCCCCGCCCAAATCATGATTCTACTCGACCGTATGGCAAGCGGTTCGTAACAAAACTGCCCGTTCTCGCGCAATGCTTCCACGTCTCATGGAAGTCAGCTCCCACGCGACGTGGAACGGTCCATCCAGCGCGGAGGCATCCACGCAACGTGAAAAGCTCCACGCGACGTAGAAGGATCCACGCGACGTGGAAAGCTCTACCCAGCCAGCAAGCTCCACGCGACGTAGAAGGATCCACGCGACGTGAAAATCTCTACCCTACATGGAAGGATTCACGCGGCGTGGAAATGTCCACCTAGCATGGAGGCATCCACGCGACGCGGAAAGCTCCATCGTGCCAGTATGTCTACAGGGCCTCCTCTGGCTCAGAGGACTTACTAATTACCGGTAGTCTGCAGTAAAGCGGTAGTAATATGTAAATGGCAGTACTTTGATAGTATAAACAAAAGGTAACTGACTCAGTGGTGTGGGAAACACATCACTCAGTCTGTCACATAATATTTTGGCTCATGATAAATAATCACGAATGATGTAAAATAAAGGAACTGTGGAATAGAATAGTGAGGGGAGCATTCTAGTGGTCAGGTGACTGTGCACACCCTCTATCCAAAATAAAGATGGCTGACCAAAGCCCGTTTGCCTTGGGGATGGACTGCATATTTCACTGAACTTGGAAGATTTATTGCGTCATCAGAAAGGCAGTATGGAGTTGCCAATGCAGAGTATACCGAATATGCACACGCGTAGATACCTCCATGCTGGATGGATATTGCCATGTCGTGACTTCCATGCGTGCATCTGTAGAGCTTTCTACGTTGCGTGAATACTTCCATGCAGCGTAGAGCTTTCTATGTCGCGCGGATCCTTCCATGCAGCGTAGAGATTTCGGCGTCGCGTGGATCCTTCCATGCGGGGTAGAGCTTTCCACGTCTCCACGCTGGATGGACCGTTCCACGCCGTGTAGGAGCTGACTTCCATGCGACGTGGAAGCATTGCGCGAGAACGGGCAGTTTTGTTACGAACCGCTTGCCATACGACCGCTATACTTTACACTTGGCAGATAAACGAAGAAAATAATTATATGTGAAACTATTCTACTTGATCATCTCTTGGCAGTTTATACATGGATGTCTTCAGAGGAGGTCGGTAGTGTATGTGGATTGATACAGAATTCTGTCTACCAATCTATGATTGATGATAGAAGAATTTGAATTGTGCAAATCCTGTATGCTATCCACCCAGTGTCTGTATCTGTGGGGACATAAAAAATTTATACCCTGGAAGTGACTGTGCATGGGTACTTCATATTCTCCTTAGTAATGTATTATCAATGATAGAAGAATTTGAATTGATCTATGATCGATGATAGAAGAATTTGAATTGCGCAAATCCTGTCTGATATCAGTCCAGTGTCTGTATCAATGGGGACATAATGCCCTGGAGGGTACTTCATATTCTCCTTAGTAATGTATTATCAATAATAGAAGAATTTGAATTGTGCAAATCCTGTCTGATATCAGTCCAGTGTCTGTATCAATGGGGACATAATGCCCTGGAAGTGACTGTGGGTACTTCAAATTCTCCTTAGTAATCTATGATTGATGATTCAAAAATTTAAATTGCGCAAATCCTGTCTGATATCAGTCCAGTATCTGTATCCATGAGGACATAAAGAATTAATGTCCTGGAAGTGACTGTGGGTACTTAATATTCTCCTTGGTAATGTATTATCGATGATAGAAGAATTATATGATATCTGTCCAGTGTCTGTATCAATGGGGATATAATATCCTGGAACTGGCTGTGGGTACCTCATATTCTCCTTAGCAATCTATGATCGATGATGGAAGAATTTGAATTGTGCAAATCCTGTCTGATATTCGTCCATTGCATGTATCCGTGGCAACATAAAGAATAAATGTCTTGGAAGTGACTATAGGTACTTCATATTCTCCTTAGTAATACTATGATCGATGATAGAAGAATTTGAATTGTGCAAATCCTGTCTGATATCCGTCCAGTGTCTGCATCAATGGGGATAAAATGGTTTGGAGACGCACCATAAACTATCCATTGAAGGAAAATGACATAAGAGTTGTAGTCGTGGTACCTAATGCTAGCAAGTTACACCATTATTTGAGTATTGTTGGTAGAGCCGGTAAATGTCGCACGAAGAGTATATAATAATCATTTTTC
This sequence comes from Phakellia ventilabrum, assembly GCA_963921505.1. Taxonomy (NCBI): domain Eukaryota; kingdom Metazoa; phylum Porifera; class Demospongiae; order Axinellida; family Axinellidae; genus Phakellia; species Phakellia ventilabrum. The sequence continues at coordinate 8,276,688 of OY997379.1, read as the reverse complement.
AACAATATTGGACACTCCCCAGAGCACTTGTTCACATTAAACTCCACATAACTTACACTGCATATCTTTGTTTCATCATAACTCTTTATTAATTTACTTTATCTGAGCTAGATGTAAACTTTAATCGATTACCTACTTCCCATAATTATGTAAACCTTACCGTACAAAGGTCAGCATTGGCTTGTACTGCACTTTGTATCATTCAGGTATTTCACCTTCAAAAGGACAGAAGCAGAAATTACAAATTGTTTGAATGCAGAATACACGGTATAATGTAAATCTTTAAACGAGTAGATCTACCACCAAGTGCAGGCATCATTGACATTCCCCTTTAACGAATCTCCAGTAGCTACTGTCGACCTTGCTGGTAAGTTTACAATAAGACAGGATATTGCAGAGGTGGTTTCTATCTCACTGTCGGTAAAGGTAAGAAGTTGTGCTTGCTGATGCTTGAGCTTGACTGGTAGAGATGAAAGACAGCAAACTTTCTAAGTGAGATTATACAAGATGAACTAGTGGCACACTTATTTTATTAAGTGCAAGGTTTGACTGTAGCTTGCCATATGTAGCAATCACAGGCTTGCAGGACTGACAGTATCCTGGATCAAATGTCATTCATGACTAGTCCTGTCTGCCAGACACAAGCGTCTCCAGTATCACTCACAGACATACTAACCTATGTTTGATGCAAATATGAAAACGTAACTCCTTACCAATTCCGACAGTTTTGCGTAATATTTGACAAAATCTGCACTGTACATGTATGGCTTCCATGTTGGCTATATATGGGAAACTATCACTTTTTAGAAAACCGATGTTTTTGTATATATTGGGGTATAGAAAAGTGGTTGTAACCTCAAAACGTTGTACTCTCTTTGTTTGGAGCAATGCACAGTATTATGATGCACCATAATTGTTGAAACTTTCAAAGAGGCCGCTGGAGTAATTGGAAATTATACTTCTGAGGCAACTCGAATGTCCTTGAAAAGGTTTTTCAATTACTGGTAATGTACTCCTAATTGGGGTACAGTATCATATGGCACACGAAAGTAAAGTTATCTTATTGATCTGCACTTAACTATACATTCTCTGGTATTGGGGTTGAAACTGAGGTAACCCTATATGGGCTAAAATGACCACTCTAATTTTGCAGTAATTGGCGAGCGGAAGCAGCCATACTAGGCATGGCCAGCAATATTCTTGGTCAGCATAGTGGTATAACCATGTTTGGAGATTTGTTATTTCAGTACTTCGTCCTACTTTAGAATACGGTAGTGAAGTGTGGGCTTGTAATAAACGGCAGACAGCTTCCTTAGAATCCATTCAGCTAGGAGCAGCTAAGAAGATACTTGGCTGCTCTTCCAAAACGTATAATGAAGCGGTAAGGGGAGATATGGGGTTAGAGTCCTTGAAAGGGAGGAGGGATAGAAGCAAACTTAAGTGGTGGTATAAAGTCAATAAGTTGGATAATGAGCGGTATCCTAGAGTACTATTAGATGCTGAGTGGGAAGTGAAACCATGTAGAGGTAGGCAGAGGAAAACTTGGATGAAAGTAATTAATGAATTGCTGCTGCAGTTAGATTTAGATAGCCAAGAGGTATTAGCTGCAGATAATATTAATGTGTTTTTAGATACGGTAGACGAAGCGTTGAGGGATAGAGAATACAAGGACTTTAATGACAGCTTGAAAACTAAAGTTAAGTTGAATCTGTACAAGTCTTACTGTAAGGAAATAGAATTCAAGAATTATTTGCAGGGGGTAGGTGATCCGGGTACAAGATTATTGTTTAAGTTTCGGTCAGGTACGAACGGTCTGAATGAAGAGTTAGGAAGACATAGGGGTAAAAATGATGATAGGCAGTGTAAATTATGCAGGGGTGAATGTGAGAGTGTGGTACATGTTCTCTGGGAGTGTCCAGCATATGACAGCATTAGAAATAATTTCATGGTCTGGTTGTTCTTGCTCTTGTCCTCTGACTGGAGGTCTTACAAGCTCCGCCTGCGTCTGTGGGTGCGTGGTCAATGGCGTAAGCGCTACGGCAGCAACATGAGTATATTATTGAATAGGCTTAACTGTAAGGATATTAGCTATCTTTTCATAGATTAGTAAAAGGGCAGGATACATATAAGGTAATGTCAGTCTCTTCCAGAATGTAAATTTTTAATGTCTCTATGGATACAGACACTAAAAATTAAATGATGTCAGATTTGCATCCTTACAAATATCCAGTGACAGTATCCATGGAATCATCTATCATATGCATAAAGAACATGTGTATATCATTCTTGTAGCTACCTCATCTTTGGAGATTGGTTGTTGAATAGGCTTAACTGCAAGGATATTAGCTATCTTTTCATAGATTAGTAAAAGGGCAGGATATGAGATACTGTCAGTCTCTTGCAGAATGTTATGTCTCTATGGATACAGACACTAAACATCAATGATATTGGATTTGCATCCTTACAAACATTCAGTGGCAGTATCCATGGAGACATATATCATATGCATAAAGAACTGTGTGTATCATTGCGGCAGCTACTTCATCTTCAACAGGAATGCTTCATCAGCATGCAAGCATTCTATTACAGTACACTCCCCATGCAGAACACATAATTTACTACACTCTCACATTAATGACCACACAACTTACACTGCCTATGTAGGTAATTTCTTCAGTGGAGCAGGAGGAGCTGGCAAGAGGGTCAGAATTGGCTTGTACTGCATTGTGTGTAACATTGAGGTACTTCACCTTCCAAAGGAAGGAAGCAGATGTTAGAATGCAGAATGTACTAGGGTATAATGTTCAAATTAGTAGTTGCAGTGAGTAGATGTATCACTTACCCAAGTACAGGCATCAATGACATTCTCCTTTAGAATTGCCTGCAAATTTATATCTCCAGTGCTGCTGATCTTGCTGGCCAGTTCATAATAATTATGCCAGGAGGTTGCAAAGGTGGTCAAAGATGGTTCCTATATCACTGTCGGTAGTGGTGAGTAGTTGTGCTTGTTGGTTGCTTGGGTTTGCCTGAGATAAAAATATCAAATTAAGTAAATTTATAAAAAAGAACATGAACTAGACTAATAGTGTTGCCCTTGTTTTATTGAGTGCATGGTTTGAATGTAGCTTACTATATTATTATTATTATTATTATTAAATATATAATACACACCAACAGACAGGTGTAGTAAGTAAGTAGAGGTGATATAAGAATTAATCACATGAAATAGAGTCTATCATTTGATCAAAAGAATGGTCAGCACAAGAGCAACGTAAAGATCTAATAACATTAGCACAAATCTGAGATTGAGAATCATAAATCTTCAAGTGGGAAGAGCCATACAGGGAATTATAACCACAGAAAGAGTACGAAACAGCAGCAGAGTCACGGAAAATAACACGAACCAAAGAGGAAGGACAGTTCGAAGCAGCAATACACAGAGAATGACATCTGTGGAACACAACATTGAAGAGACTAGGTAAATTCGCAACAAGATGTACAATTGCTGTGTGACTACGATAATGCAGGCGCCAGATCTTACGCAGAATTTTGTTAAATGCTACCTCAATATTGCGTATAGCAGGAGAAGACAAGGACCACAAACACGAACCATACAAGGAAAGGCAGTAAGACTGAAAAAGACGAGACAATATAGCGGGACCAACACCGGGAAAGGAGGCGAAGAGACAATTAGCTTTCCTAATCATGTCTCTTAACTTGCTATTAACATCAGGCAAATCATCAAGATTATAAGAGAGAAGGTGACCAAGGTGTACAACTGAGTCAAGAAGAGGAAGCTCAGAACCACAGAGATGAAAACGAGCAGCACAGGCTGAGGAGGGTGAGGAGGAAAAGCGAATTAGCTGAGTCTTGGAGGCATTAAAATGGAGACCACGTTCAAGGGCAAAGGACTCGCAGAACCGAAGCATGATTCTTAAGGCAGAAGGAGATGGCGCCAAAAGAACCAAATCATCAGCGTAACATAAAGCACCAGCAAACATGGAACCCCAGAAGCAGCCAACCCCTAGATTGGACAAGCCAGTCAACAAATCATCCAGATAAATTGTGAACAAAATAGGCGAGAGAACGCCACCTTGCCGTATACCATTGGACACAGAGAATGGAGCAGAGAGACAGTCCCCCCATCTGACAGACATGAACTGACTTTGATACCACGAGAGCAAGAAACGCACAAGAGGGTGAGGCATATGCTTATCAAGAAGTCTCATAAAAAGAATCCCATGATTTACCAAATCAAACGCTTTTGATGCATCAAGAAAGCAGGCAAAGACAGAAGAGCCACGAAACCTATAATGAGAAACAATGTTCTTGACAGTGCCAGTGCACAAAGAGGTGGACATCTTCTTCTTGAATCCAAACTGCAACCCAGAAGTCACAAAGAACTGAGGATAGGCAAGAAGAATGCACCACTCCAGAGCTTTGCTCAATGTGGGAGCAAGAGCAATTGGACGGTAGTTCTCAGAGAGTGTAGGGTCTTTGTTACCTTTAGGAATCGGGACTAAAGTGCAATCCCTAAGCAATTTTGGCATATACCCATGTCTTAAAATGGCAGTGAACAGAGAGGCAAGAGAGCCACTCAAAACAGGAAGCGCATGTATCCAATGATCTGACACAAGAGGGGTGCCATCCCCTTTACCAGACTTCAGGTGAGAAAACGCCTCAACAACACACTCTACAGAGATGGAAGACGAAGCAAGATCATCAGAGGTAAAAGAAAATGCAAGACCTTGTAATAGTGAATCACGCTCAAAGCAGTCATGAGAGTTGAGAATACCATGAAGTTTAGCAGAGAACAACTGAGAAATGGACTGAGCACCAGAGACACCATCTACAGAAGGACCAGGGGAGGTTCTCTGGGATTTGTTAACACAGCGAACTTGATGCCAAAAGCTATTTGAGTTGTGCGAGGCAAGAGCTGCAGCCATCTTCTCACGTCTGATGTACTGATCACGACGTCTTAGACGCCTAACCTCATATTTATACCTGGACTTAGCAGCACGTTTTAACTGGTGCAAAACACCAGCCGAAGGGCAACCAGCTTGATGCCAGACTCGATGCCAAAAATTGGCCTTCTCCTTTAGCAACCGAGCATTAGAGTTCCAACCGGGAACCAAAGAAGACCTATGAACTCTAGGCAAAGTGGACAAAGCCGCATCAAAAAGACAGGAGGAAAGTTGTTCGCAGTACCAGTCTAAGAATTCTCGATGCTGAGTGCAAAGGGGATCACAGCAGTCATGAATAGAATCAGGAAAGGACGGAAAAGAAGAAGACACTGATGAACAGAAAAGAGCAGAACGCTCAGGCGAAGCAGCATGCCAAGCAATACGAGGATTGTCATGCAAAGAAGTAGTAGAAGAAGAAGAGGGGCAAACTGAAGAAAGAGCAACAGGAAGTGAGCAGAGTAATGGTGAGTGATCCGACAGATTGGCACCGAAATCATAACGACAAAAATTAGAAAGACCACAAGCAAGAGAAGGGTCACAAAGATAGTGATCAAGCCAAGAGGAAGCAGTACCATCATCCCTTATATATGTGTACTGTATAGAGGAGTGATGTGGAAGATCTGCAGCAACGAGATGTAGATCAGACATGAAATGAAGTAAATGTCCCAAATTCACATTATCGCGATTAAAATCAACATTAAAGTCCCCAGCAATGAGGAGATGATCAGACCTATGTCGGGTAATAAAACCTTCCAACTCACCAAGAGCAATGAGATATTCATTGGACGATACAACAGAGCCATCGTAGAAAGGCAAATACACGCACACTAAAAGAAAAGTGGAGCCACTCTGATCAGTGAACATAACAGAACAAAAACGCTTAGAAGGAGAGTGCAAACGAGTAACATGAGGAGTAAGGGATTTTCGATAAAAAATTGCACACCCACCAAAAGGTCTACCATAGTGAAATTCGGAGCTCTCCATACCACTGACACCAACAGAAAGAAAATCATCGTGAATATTAAGCCGAAAAAGCTGCTCATGCAATAGCCAATGTTCTTGAATCAAACAAAGATCACAAATTTGAAGCAGATCAGAAACTGCAGGATAACCAGAAGTCCAACCACGACAGTTATAAGAAACTACCCGTAAGGAAACAAGAGGCATATGAGTCATTGCTGACCCGAACCTTCAGTACCAGCACTGCCAGGGGGGGTGGAATCTTTGCGGGTACGTGCAAGATACGCTTCCCGACGCTTCAGACGTTCATCTGAAGAGAGATCCTCCCGAATGTATATGCGCTTGAGAGTATAATCTCTGAGTTTACGCACAGTAGACAGAATAAGCCTGCGATCCCAGGCTGAAGACACCTTCAGTAAAACAGGACGGGGACGGGTAGGTGCTTCAGAGCTAGCACCCTGGCTAGTAGGCTTGTTAAGACGACCAAGACGAAACAAATCATTTAGAGGAACGGGCCTACCAGCAACGAAAGTAAGCAACTCATCAACCGACTCCTTAAGCTCTGGAAGAGACTTGACCTCAGGCAAGCCAAAAACAATAAGGTTGTGAGAGCGAATACGATTGGACAAGATGGAACCCTCAATAGGAGGGACAGAAACGGGGTTAGGAGGAGACCTAACAGCATCAGAATAAGAGACTGCAGGAGGAGTTACAGAGGAATAACCCGAATCAAGCTTAGACGAGAGACCATTAAGATCATCCTGAATCTGCGAAATTTTGTCATCAAGCAACTTGAGAGATGCAGCATTACCAGAAATCATCTCGCCAATGGGATCAACAGAAATAGGGGGTAGCTGAACAAGCTCGCTCGCCTCACAAAAAATCAGAGGAATCTTATCTACTTCATCCAACTTGGTGAAAGCCAAAAGAATATCCTCAAGATCGGCAGCAGCCTGAGAACGCTTCTCAGAGCCGCGACGAGAGGTAAGAGGTAAAGCCAGACTGTGCAAGTCCTCATCGCAATGCTCCCAGAGAAGCTTCTTGGCATTTAAAAGCATGGAGGTACTGAATCGACTCAAGGCAGCATGTTTTAAGGCATTTGCATCCCCTTTTAGGCGAAAGGCCTTAACAAAAATCAGGACAGGGTCACAGAAGACCATAATAGACCATAATAGACAGGCACCAACAAACCACAAACAGCCTTGAGACGTTCCAGGACCAGCAGCCTGGGGCTCTCTCGTACTCCAACACAGGGGCAAACGCCAGCGGCTTGTGGTCAGCACTCCGAAGCACCCACGCGATAGCAAACCACACTGTTTACACAGCGACTAGCTAGTAACTCCAAATAGAGCGCACAGAGGCCAGCGACAGAGCAGCCCTCTGGACTTTATCCCTTCGCCAACCGAGGGCTTACGGGCTCCTGGCCTGACTGCTCTGACACTGAAAACCCGAGGAACTCAAGGAACTCAAGGAACTCAAACTCAAACTTCAATCAATCTAGCTAAAGCTGCATACATCCTGACTATCCTGACTGTACTGCAGTCATGCAAAGAATTACATATAGCAATCACTGGCTCGCAGACCTGACAGCATCTTGGATCTAATATTAGTCATGTCGGGTTCTGCCAGCCGGACTTGGCGAGCGGGAGCAGCCATACTAGGCATGGCCAGTAGCAGGAGAGAAGCTGCCAGGGCTACCAGTAAGACAGCAGTATTCTTGGTCAGCATAGTGGTTATTGTGTTTAGAGATTGGATTTTGGAGGAATGTTTGATGTCTTCTGCTGCTGCTTGTAGAAGGCTTTGAATGTATGAACTTTGACGGCAGATTGCAGCATTTTATACCCAAAGTTCAGTGCGGTCATGATTTTATTATACGTACATTTGCATTTCATCTTTACTGCAAAGATGTTCATAGAATCATATTCTTGATTTGTGCAAATCTTGCATGTAGCTATGGTATCCGCCCAGTGCCTGTATCCGTGGAGTGTCCTGGAAGTGACTGTGGATTCCTCATATTGTCCTTAATAGGTAATCAGTGACGATACAAGAATTTCAATTTGGCAAATCTTGCATGTATGATATCCAACCTGTGTCTGTATCCATGGAGACATAAAGAATTAATATCCTGGAAGTGACTATGGAGTGTCCTGGAAGTGACTGTGGATTCCTCATGTTGTCCTTAATAGCTAATCAATGATGACAAAGAATTTCAATTGTGCAAATCCAGCATGTATGATATCTGTCCAGTGTGGCTGCTTCCTCTTGGTGTTGACTTGTAAGTTATTATCAAAATAAGTACACAGGAAATTATTTAGTACAGGAAATGTAAATGGGCTTAACTGTAAAAAATATTAATGAATAGGCATGCTGGATATGAGGTTCTAGCTCAGTCTCTTCCAGGATGTTATTTCTTGTAGATATGATATCAAATTTCCAGCCTGTTATTGAATGGTACATATTCCACATTGCTTTGGCTGTATCCATGAAGAATTACATTGTAGACTGTAAGTACTAGGCCTAGCCCAGTTATGCTCCATATTCCCTGATTAAACTATTCCAAACTTTGTCTCTACTATGCTCTCCTCCAGTGCCCATTATTTGCTAAACTATGTTTGTTTTAATTTGACACACTACACAAACATAACATTGATTTCTTGGTGCAGTGGTTTTTGTATGACATAAAAATGACGTTTGACGTTTGAGGCCAGCTGCTCCATTGATCACAACCTTCACTGCCATGGTCTCTAGCTACATAGCCTTGTTTCGTAGCTTCATTATAAAGCTGCTTTGACTCCTTGTTCCTGAAAAAAAAAAAACAGATTACTATCCAGGAGTTACTCAACGAATATTTTATACCACTTTACCAACTGCTGCAGTAATGTTTAAGTTCATGGCAAAGTATACAGGTATAGCCCTAGGACACAAGGTAATAAAAGATATTATGAGGAAGTGGGAGAGGAGGTCAAACATTAGTGTCACCATTACATTACTTGGACCAAAATGGTTTGGGGAAGCACCGTAAACTATTCGTAGAAGGAAAATGACTTTAGAGTTGCATTAGTGCCACCTACTGCTATCTGCAAGAGTATTACTGTGTCCCTGGTAGCCCTGGCCACCAAGTGACAGTGAGAGACCATCATGTACTACAATATAATTGATGCTTGTACTTGGGTAAGCGACACATCTATTCACTGCAACTATTAGCTAATTTGAACATTATATCGTGCCTTCTGGATTCTAACATCTGCTTCCTTCCTTTTGAAGGTGAAGTACCTCAATGTTACACACAGTGCAGTACAAGCCAATGCTGACCCTCTTACCAGCTCCTCCTGAAGAAATTACCTACTTGCATTTACAGTGTCTGAGCAGGAAGGTCAAGTCTGTAACTTCAAATGCTCAGAGTTCAACTGAGTTGCTTTACCTCGATGTTCCAACTGGTCCCATTTTGTGGGTGGATGCAACCAGCATGTCAGCGACAAGAAAATCTGCTGTCAAGAACAGTCTTGGAAGTTGCAACAGAAATAATATTATTATAATTGAGGTCATCACAGGATATGCCTCGTTAATTCCTGTTATCAGATATCATTATTTTATATCTCAGTGCTGACATACATTTGCATTTTTAAAACTTGTACAAAACAAACATGAAATTTTTCAGTACAGGAATAAATTAAAAGCTCCAGCAAACTGCATATAGCTATGGTTTTTCCTATCTAGCAACTTAGTCAGTATAAATCTTTGTATTGTAATAACTGGCTATACAGGGGATAAACGTTTAGTATAAAAGTACACAAGGTATCTAGTAATCAAATGGTGTAGGGTGTGGCAAGGTCATGGGGAATAGTATAGCATTATTGAATGTCACTGCGATGGAAGTAGAGAGATACAGTGTTAAAGATACTGTGGGCTACTTGGACTTTGAATTTGCTTATAATGGTTCATAGGGTAGTCATGACGTACAGAAGGTAATTAATAATAGAAAACTACTTAATTGATTATACAGGTTTGTAAGTAATAGCAGCTACTATGATAAGGAGGTCATTTAGTATTGGTACTTCGACCTGCTTTAGAATAATTTTGTAGTGAAGTATTATATAGGCTTGTAATAAATGGTAGTCAGCCTATTTAGTAGCTATTCAACCAGCTGGATGCTTGGCTGCTCTTCTAGAATGTGTAATGAAACAGTAAGGAGGAATATTAGCCTCGTATTCGGGCCACACCCCCCCTGTGGTCTAGTATAGATGCTGAATGCATGTAGTACATATGCCCTGTCCTTGTTCACGATCCCAACTTTGTGACTTCGGATAGTTGCTGGCTCAACTCGATTGTTTTATCTTAACATTCTGTCTAGCCCGTGTCACTGTGTGGGTGGATGTAGTCAGCATGAAAGCAACTACTGTTAAGAGCAGTTTCGGATTTTTTACATGAAAATAGCTGTACATATATTTATAGCTGAGGCTGTTGTAGGAGAGGCCTTGTTAATCCAGATATTGGTCTGGGCACGAGACTAGATATTGTTAGACTGTCTGGACATTTATCATGACATCATCGAAAAACATTTACAGCCGTACATGTATAGTATCGCTTCGCGGCCGTTACGTTAATGTTAACCTTAGGAAACGCGACAGTTAGTCCAACTGGTCAGTTTAAACATAGATTATAGAGTAGAAGTTTTAAATAAAGTCCTAAATCATAGCAACTCACTATTATGATGAACTCCAAGCAGTCTTGGATTTTTGTAATTGAAAATAGCTGCTCATAATACTATACTTATAATTGAGATTGTTGCAGCAGGCCTTCAGACATTCGGTTAGACTGTCTGTGGGTTGTTTGCGTATAAATACTCACAGAATACGAGCGAACGTGAATTTCGCTGTACAGACGCTGCTACTGCATGTGCCGTTTTGAGTTGCTTTGTGAACGCCTGGAGATCTAGACCAGAGACCATTGCCGCTATAAATTAGAAAAAATTAGAAACAACGCGTATCACTGATCTTTACTGGCAGATAGTGCATCTTGTTAGAACACTCAGGGAACTAGCCGCAAATATCCGGTGTACATTGACATCATCGTAAACGTACATCGGTATCCGCTTCCGATCGACCTTTACTGTAATTTCTAATTCATTCACGTAATATAAGCAAATCGAGTTTTTTCTTCTTAGCCAGTAAATAAAACAGCGAAAATATAATGGACACTGCAGTTCTGATTGTGCCTCAATTTAATATCCCCCATTTCCTAGGAAATATGGAATTGGAAGGGCAGAAAATAAGATTATGTCACTACAATAGTAAGCCGAGCAGTTAATAAAGTGGTATAAAATATTCATTGAGTAGCTCCCAAATAGTCGCAGGGAGCAAGGAATCAAAGTGGCTTTATAAGGAAGCTATGTAGAGACCATGGCAGTGAAGGTTTTGATCACTGGAGCTGCCGGCCTCAAAACGGCAAACGGCACTTTTATGACGTAGAAAATCCACTACACTAAGAAATCAATGTTTATGTTTGTGTATTGTTTCAAAATGGACAAAAATGTTGAGCATAATGGCACTGGTTTAAAGCATAGTAGAGACAACGTTTGGAATTTAAGGAATAGCCTAATGAGGGAATTTTGAGCATAACTGAGCTAGGCCTAGTACTTACAGTCTAGGATGTTAATTCTTTATGTCTCCATGGATACAGCCACAGGATATTTGCAATGTTGAATATGTACCATTCAATAACAGGCTGGAAGTTTGATATCATATCGACGGCATAAAAGATTAACATCCTGGAAGAGTCCAAGCTAGAACCTCATATCCAGCATGCATATTCATTAATGTTTTTACAGTTAAGCCCATTCACATTTCCTGTACTAAAAAAAATTCATTTCCTGCGTACGTGTTTTGATAATAACATACAAGTCAACACCCAGTGGTTATTGTGTTTGGAGATTAGTGTTCGGAGAAATTTAAAAGCAATTTTAAAATAGCTACTAGTGAACTGCATAATGGTTCTTCCCACCTTGTAACTTTGTGACTATAAATTATTGCATGGCAACATATTATGGCTATAGATGAAACAAACATTTATTAAGTGGCAAAGTATACAGGTATAGCCCTAGGACACAAGGTGTTAAATGACATTATGAGGGAGTAGGAAAGGAGGTGTCACCATTACATTACTCTGACCAAAATGGTTTGGGGACGCACTGTAAACTATCCGTAGAAGGAAAATGACTTAAGAGTTGCATTAGTGCCACCTACTGCTATCTGCGAGAGTATTACTGTCTCACTGGTAGTCCTGGGCACCAAGAGACAATGAAGACCATCATGTACTACAATATAAGAAATCAGTTGTGTCAGTAGCTACATTTACTATTTGCTTCAGCACACATGACAGGACAACTGGAGTTATATAGGGACTAGTTATCATAGATTACTAAGGTGCTAGAGCATCTTGGTGTCACTGGACGGATATCATACGGGATTTGCACAATTTAAATTCTTCTATCATCGATCATAGATTACCAAGGAGAATATGAGGTACCCACAGTCACTTCCAGGGCATTAATTCTTTATGTCTCCACGGATACGGATACTGGACATTCAGGATTGGCACAATTCCCTATCATCATTGATTAGCTATTAAGGACAATATAAGGTATTCACCATCACTTCCAGGATATTAATTCTGTATGTCTCCACGGATATAGACACTGGGCTGCTACCATATATAGCTACATGCAGGTTTTGCATAATTCAAGAATATGATTTCATGAACATCTTTGCAGTGAAGATGAAATACAAATGTCCGCATGATAAAGTCATAACCGCACTAAACTTTGGGTATAAAATGCTGCAATCTGCCGTCAAAGTTCATACATTCAAAGCCTTCTACAAGCAGTAGCAGAAGACATCAAACATTCCTCCAAAATCCAATCTCCAAACGCAATAACGCAACATTCCTCCAAAATCCAATCTCCAAACGCAATAACCACTATGCTGACCAAGAATACTGCTGTCTTACTGGTAGCCCTGGCAGCTTCTCTCCTGCTACTGGCCATGCCTAGTATGGCTGCTCCCGCTCGCCAAGTCCGGCAGGCAGAACCAGACCTGAATGACATTAGATCCAGGATGCTGTCAGGTCTGCGAGCCAGTGATTGCTATGTGGTAAGCTACATTCAAACCATGCACTCAATGAAACAAGGGTACCACTAGTTCGTATTTAATTTGATATTTTCATCTCAGGCAAACCCAAGCAACCAACAAGCACAACTACTCACCACTACCGACAGTGATATAGGAATCATCTTTGACCACCTTTGCGACCTCCTGGCGTATTATGAACTGGCCAACAAGATCAACAGCGCTGGAGATTTAAATTTGCAGGCAATTCTAAAGGAGAATGTCATTGATGCCTGCACTTGGGTAAGTGACACATATACTCACTGCAACTACTAATTTGAACATTATAACGTGCATTCTGCATTCTAACATCTGCTTCCTTCCTTTTGAAGGTGAAGTACCTCAATGTTACACACAGTGCAGTACAAGCCAATGCTGACCCTCTTGCCAGCTCCTCCTGCTCAGCTGAAGAAATTACCTACTTGCATTTACAGTGTCTGAACAGGAAGGTCAAGTCTGTAACTTCAAATGCTCAGAGTTCAACTGAGCTGCTTTACCTTGGTGTTCCAACTTATCCCATTATGTGGGTGGATGCAACCAGCATGTCAGCAACAAGAAAAACCGCTGTCAAGAACAGTCTTGGAAGTTGCAACTGAATTATAATTGAGATCATCACTGGATATGCCTCTTTAATTCATTTTATCACTTATCATTATTTTATATCTCAGAGCTACATGTATTCTATTTTTACAAATACCTAGCTACACAAGACAAAATTAAAAGTTCCAGCAAACTGCATTGGTTCTTCCTATCTTGCAGCGTTGTGAGTATAAATCGTTGTATTGTAATAGGTGGCTAACTTACGTATACAAGTATAGCCTTAAGACAAGATGTACCAAATGGTACAGGGTGTGGCAAGGTCATGAGTAATAGTATAGCATTATTATAGACATTAAGTGAGAAGTAAAATCATGTAGAGGTAGGAAGAGAAAGACTTGGATGGAATAGCGACTGATTATTGCTACAGTTGCAGCCAAGAGAATTGAAGGCTAATTTTTTTTACATTAGCTAGTAAAGGTAAATTAAATTTGTACAAATCTTTCTAAATGAAATGTTAGAGGTACAAACAATGATATAGGCAGTGTAGGTTATGTGGTCATTAATGTGAGAGTGTAGTACATGTGCTCTGCATGGGGAGTGTCCTGTAATAGAATGCTTGCATGCTGATGAAACATTCCTGTTGAAGATAAAATAGCTGCCGCAATAACACAAACAGTTCTTTATGCATATGATAGCTATATGTCTCCATGGATACTGTCACTGGATATTTGTAAGGATGCAAATCTGACATCATTTGATATTTAGTGTCTGTATCCATAGAGACGTAAAAATTTACATTCTGCAAGAGACTGACAGTATCTCATATCCTGCCCTTTTACTAATCTATGAAAAAGATAGGTAATATCCTTACAGTTAAGCCTATTCAACAACCAATCTTCAAACATGATAACCACTATGCTCACCAAGAATATTGCTGTCTTACCTGCATGGTAGCCTTGGCAACTTCCCTCCTGCTACTGGCTATGCCTAGTATGGCTGCTTCCACTCGCCAATTACTGCAAAATTAGAGTGGTCATTTTAGCCCATATAGGGTTACCTCAGTTTCAACCCCAATACCAGAGAATGTATAGTTAAGTGCAGATCAATAAGATAACTTTACTTTCGTGTGCCATATGATACTGTACCCCAATTAGGAGTACATTACTAGTAATTAAAATAGGATATTCAAGTTGCCTCAGAAGTATAACTACTGAGGTTACTTAATCATTCATTTAAAAGCTTCCAATTACTCCAGTGGCCTCTTTGAAAGTTTCAATATTGCAATTATGGTGGTCATGTAATACTGCACATTGCTCCAGACAAAGAGAGTACAACCTTTTTTTTAATTTTGAGGTTACAACCACTTTTCTATATCCCAATTCAATATATACAAAACATTGGTTTTCTAAAAAGTGATAGTTTCCCATATATAGTCTAGCCAACATGGAAGCAATACATGTACAGTGCAGATTTTATGAAATATTAAGTAAAACGGGCAATATCTTGGGATTGGGAGTTAAGATTTCATATTTGCATCAAACATAGTTTAGTATGTCTGTGAGTGATACTGGAGACACTTGTGTCTGGCAGACAGGACTAGACATGAATGACATATGATCCAGGATAGTGTGAGTCCTGCAAGCCTGTGATTGCTACATATGGCAAGCTACAGTCAAAACTTTGCACTCAATGTAATAAGAGTGTCACCACTTTATCTTGTATAATCTCACTTAGAAAGAAGTTTACTGTCTTTCATCTCTACCAGTCAAGCTCAAGCATCAGCAAGTACAACTTCTTACCTTTACCGATAGCGAGATAGAAACCATCCTTGACCACCACTGCAACATCCTGGCTTATTGTAAACTGGCCAGCAAGGTCGACAGTAGCTACTGGAGAGTTGCTAAAGGGGAATGTCAATGATGCCTGCACTTGGTGATAGATCCACTCGTTTAAAGATTTACATTATACCATGTATTCTGCATTCAAACAATTTTTAATTTCTGCTTCTGTCCTTTTGAAGGTGAAATACCTGAATGATACAAAGTGCAGTACAAGCCAATGCTGACCTTTGTGCGGTAAGGTTTACATATGGGAATTTGGTGATTGAGATACAAGATTAAAGATTACATCTAGCTCAGATAAGGTAATGGTCTGAATTAATAAAGAGTTATGATGAAACAAAGATATGCAGTGTAAGTTATGTGGAGTTTAATGTGAAAATATGGAGCAAGTGCTTTGGGGAGTGTCCAATATTGTTGAAAAGTGATTTTTATATACTCTTCGTGCGATGTTTACCGGCTCTACCACCAATACTCAAATAATAGTGTAACTTGCTAGCATTAGGTACCACGACTACAACTTCAATGGATAGTTTATGGTGCGTCTCCAAACCATTTTGGTTCAAATAATGTAATCTCCTACTGTCCCCATTGATGCAGACACTGGACTGATACCAGACAGGATTTGCGCAATTCAAATTCTTCCATCATCGATCATAGTATTACTAAGGAGAATATGAAGTACCTACAGTCACTTCCAGGACATTTATTCTTTATGTTTCCATGGATACATGCAATGGACGAATATCAGACAGGATTTGCACAATTCAAGTTCTTCTATCATCGATCATAGTATTACTAAGGAGAATATGAAGTACCTACAGTCACTTCCAGGACATTTATTCTTTATGTTTCCATGGATACATGCAATGGACGAATATCAGACAGGATTTGCACAATTCAAGTTCTTCTATCATCGATCATAGTATTACTAAGGAGAATATGAAGTACCTACAGTCACTTCCAGGACATTTATTCTTTATGTTTCCATGGATACATGCAATGGACAAATATCAGACAGGATTTGCACAATTCAAGTTCTTCTATCATCGATCATAGTATTACTAAGGAGAATATGAAGTACCTACAGTCACTTCCAGGACATTTATTTTTTATGTTGCCACGGATACATGCAAATGGACAAATATCAGACAGGATTTGCACAATTCAAATTCTTCCATCATCGATCATAGTATTACAAAGGAGAATATGAAGTACCTACAGTCACTTCCAGGACATTTATTTTTTATGTTGCCACGGATACATGCAATGGACGAATATCAGACAGGATTTGCACAATTCAAATTCTTCCATCATCGATCATAGTATTACTAAGGAGAATATGAAGTACCTACAGTCACTTCCAGGACATTTATTCTTTATGTTTCCATGGATACATGCAATGGACGAATATCAGACAGGATTTGCACAATTCAAGTTCTTCTATCATCGATCATAGTATTACTAAGGAGAATATGAAGTACCTACAGTCACTTCCAGGACATTTATTCTTTATGTTGCCACGGATACATGCAAATGGACAAATATCAGACAGGATTTGCACAATTCAAATTCTTCCATCATCGATCATAGTATTACAAAGGAGAATATGAAGTACCTACAGTCACTTCCAGGACATTTATTTTTTATGTTGCCACGGATACATGCAATGGACGAATATCAGACAGGATTTGCACAATTCAAATTCTTCCATCATCGATCATAGATTGCTAAGGAGAATATGAGGTACCCACAGTCACTTCCAGGACATTATGTCCCCATTGATACAGACACTGGACGGATATTATACAGGATTTGCAAAATTTATCATCGATAATACATTACCAAGGAGAATATTAAGTACCCACAGTCACTTCCAGGACATTAATTCTTTATGTCCTCATGGATACAGACACTGGGCGGATATCATACAGGATTTGCGCAATTCAAATTTTTGAATCATCGATCATAGATTACTAAGGAGAATATGAAGTACCCACAGTCACTTCCAGGGAATTATGTCCCCATTGATACAGACACTGGACGGATATCATACCGGATTTGCATAATTTAAATTCTTCCAGAATAATGATTTCAAGAACATTTTTGCAGTTAAGCAAACATCCGCATGATAAAGTCATGTCCACACTGAACTTTGGGTATAAAATGTTGCAATCAGCCGTCACAGTTCATACATTCAAAGGCTTCTCCAAACAGTAGTAGAAGACATCAAAAACTCCTCCAAAATCCAATCTCCAAACACGATAACCACTATGATGACCAAGAATACTGTTGTCTTACTTGTAGCCCTGGCAGCTTCTCTCCTGCTACTGGCCATGCCTAGTATGGCTGTTCCTGCTCGCCAAGTCCGGCAGACAGAACCAGACATGAATGATATTAGATCCAGGATACTGTCAGGTCTGCGAGCCAGTGATTGCTATGTGGTAAGCTACATTCAAATCATGCAGTCAATGAAACAAGGGTACCACTAGTTAATCTTTTTTAAAGTTTTTTTTAATTTGATAATTTCATCTCAGTCAAACTCAAGCAACCAAGAAGCACAACTACTAAACACTACCGACAGTGATATAGGAACCATCATTGAACATCTCTGCGACCTCCTGGCGTACTATGAACTGGCCAGCAAGATCAACAGCACTGGAGATTTAAATTTGCAGGCAATTCTAAAGGAGAATGTCATTGATGCTTGTACTTGGGTAAGTGACACATCTACTCACTGCAACTAATAGCTAATTTGAGCATTATATCGTGCATTCTGGATTCTAACATCTGCTTCCTTCCTTTTGAAGGTGAATTACCTCAATAATACACACACTGAAGTACAAGCCAATGCTGACCCTCTTGCCAGCTCCTCCTGCTCTGCTGAAGAAATTACTTACTTGCATTTACAGTGTCTGAACAGGAAGGTCAAGTCTGTAACTTCAAATGCTCAGAATTCAACTGAGCTGCTTTACCTTGATGTTCCAACTGGTCCTATTTTGTGGGTGGATGCAACCAGCATGTCAGCAGCAAGAAAAACCGCTGTCAAGAACAGTCTTGAAAATTGCAACTGAATTATAATTGAGGTCATCATAGGATATGCCTTGTTGATTTCTGTTACCACTTAATATTATTTTATATCTCAGTGCTGCATGCATTTTATTTTTATAAATACACAGGAAATATCTTTCAGTAGTACAGGAAAAAATTTAAAGTTCCAGCAAACTGCATATGGTTCTTCCTATTTTGCATCATTGTATTGTAATAGGTGGCTAACTTACGTATACAAGTATAGCTTTAAGACATGAGGTACCCAGTAACCAAATGGTGCAAGGTGTTGCAAGGTCATGAGTAATAGTATAGCATTATTATAAACACTGAGTGAGAAGTAAAATCATGTAGAGGTAGGCAGAGAAAGACCTGGATAAAAGTAGCGACTGAATTATTGCTACAGTTAGCTACAGCCAAGAGAATTGAAGTTTAATTGTTTTTACATTAGCTAGTAAGGGTAAATTAAATTTGTACAAATCTAGTTAAAAACAATGATATAGGCAGTGTAAGTTAATAATATGTGGTGATTGATATGAGAGTGTAGTACATGTGCCCTGCATGATGTAGTACATGTGCCCTGCATGGGAAGCGTCCTGTAATAGAATGCTTGCATGTTGAAGATTAAGTAGCTACCTCAATGATACACACAGTTCTTTATGGTATGTCTCCATGGATACTGCCACTGAATGTTTGTAAGGATGCAAATCCAATGTAATTGATGCTTAGTGTCTGTATCCTTAGAGACATAACATTCTGCAAGAGACTGACAGTATCTCATATCCTGCCCTTTTACTAATCTATGAAAAGATAGCTAATATCCTTACAGTTAAGCCTATTCAACAACCAATCTCCAAACATGGTTATACCACTATGCTGACCAGCTGTCTTATTTGCATGGTAGCCTTGGCAACTTCCCTCCTGCTGCTGGCTATGCCTGATATGGCTGCTTCCGCTCGCCAATTACCGCAAAATTAGAGTGGTCATTTTAGCCCAAATAGGGTTACCTCAGTTTCAACCCCGGCACCAGAGAATGTGTATAGTTAAGTGCAGAGCAATAACATAACTTTACTTTGGTGTGCCATATGATACTGTACCCCAATTAGGAGTATATTTAATTTACCAGTAATTGAAAAACCTCTTCGAGGACATTCAAGTTGCCTCAGAAGTATAACTACTGAGGTTACTTATTCATTCATTTAAAAGCTTCTAATTACTCCAGTGACCTCTTTGAAAGTTTCAACAATTATGCTGTGTCATATATATATAGCTAGCATACCCTGCTGTCAAAATTATAGTATTTTATAGTGATATATTTTGTGTGCACACTGTTTGGTAGCAAAGCTGCCACTGAAAGTTTTTGCAGTGAAGTCCGGCAGACAGGACTAGACATGAGTGACATTAGATCCATGATACTGTCAGTCCTGCAAGCCTACATATGGCAAGCTACAGTCAAACCATGCACTTAATGAAATAAGGGTGCCACTAGTTCATCTTTTATTAAATAATCTCACTTAGAAAAAAGTTTTCTATCTTTCATCTCTAGATCTACCAGTCAAGCTCAAGCATCAACAAGCAAAACTTCTTACCTTTACCGATAGTGAGATAGAAACCATCCTTGACAACCTCTGCAACCTCCTGGCTTATTGTAAACTGGCCAGCCCCAGAGCACTTGTGCTATATTCTCTCTTGAACTCCACATAACTTACACTGCCTATCTTTGTTTTATCCTAACTCTTTAGTAATTCAGTCCATTACAGTAACTTTATCTGAGCTAGATGTAAACTTTAATTTTGTATCTCAATCACCTACTTCCCATATGTAAACCTTACCGTACAAAGGTCAGCATTGGCTTGTACTGCACTTTGTATCAATCAGGTACTTCACCTTCAAAAGGAAGGAAGCAGAAATGAATGCTAAATCAGAAAATGTTTGAATGTAGAATACATGGTATAATGTAAATCAGAGATGTATCACCAAGTGCAAGCATCACTGTCATTCCCCTTTAGCAAATCTCGAGCAGTTACTGTCAACCTTGAGTGTCCAAGTGATTATTATATAGCTAGCTACTCTTCGTGCGATGCTTATCGGCTCTACCACCAATACTTAAATATCAGTGTAGTTTGCTAGCTGTAGGTGGCCTTTTATGTCATTTTCCTTCTATGGATAGTTCATAGTGTGTCTCCAAACCATTTTGGTCCAAATAATGTAATGGTGACACTATTGTTTGACCTCTCCAACTGCACACCCACAGTCACTTCCTGGACATTGTGTCCCCTTTGATGCAGACACTGGACGGATATCATACAGCAATTCAAATTCTTCTATCATCGATCATAGATTACTAAGGAGAATATGAAGTAGCTACCCACAGTCACTTCCAGGACATTTATTCTTTATGTCCTCACGGATACAGACACTGGGTGGATATCATAGTATTACAGGATTTGCGCAATTCTATCATCGATCATAGATTATTAAGAAGCTGCAATGATCATAGTTAGCTATATTATCTATGCAATGATACACTCAGTGCGGTACAAGCCAATGCTGACCCTGATGCCAGCTCCTCCTGCTAAGCTGAAGAAATTACCTAGCTAGTTACTTGCATGTGCAGTGCTAGTCTATCGAGCTTGACCCGCTCTGCGCCCACCACTGGAAAGGCTAGAGAGGGTCTAGCAGATGTTATTAGTATTCATGACTAGCTGACCAATTAGATTTTACCATCTTGTTTGGGGATAGTAGTAACACCTGTACATTATGGCTTGCGCTATTGTGGTGTGAAGTAGTATGTGCACTGCCATAGTCCCTGTGGTGTAGTGGTTGCTAGGTTGAAGCAATAACAGTGAACTATGGTAAATGACATCCGCTAGACCCTCTCTAGCCTTTCCGGTGGTGGGCTCAGAGAAGGTCTACTAGCTCAGTGCTTGTATGATACGTTGTTTGACTGGGTATAGGGAAATGAAACATAGCTACAGTTAAGTCGACTCTATTTGGGCGAGCGTGAGCGAGCCGCACACTGTACTGGCGTGCCGTACCGTCCGTCGCATACCGCGTATCGTTTCACGCATATCGATATATCGTCACACCATGTGGCCTATATCGCAGTCCTTACCACGATACACCACAGACTGTCTAGTCTCGCGTAGCCACGCGAGACTACAGATTATCAGACAGTGAGTTAGTGAGTACCGAGCATGCCCGCACGGACTAGATTGCAGAAGG
Organism: Phakellia ventilabrum; assembly: GCA_963921505.1. Classification (NCBI taxonomy): domain Eukaryota; kingdom Metazoa; phylum Porifera; class Demospongiae; order Axinellida; family Axinellidae; genus Phakellia; species Phakellia ventilabrum. The sequence goes on along the minus strand of OY997379.1, from coordinate 8,254,950 downwards.
AGATGGAGAGGAGGGCCGCTGAGTCTCCCGATGCCAGGGAGATCAGGCTGCAGCGATACCGACAGAGGAGAGCTGCTACGTCTCCAGGCCACCGACAAGCCACATGCAGTGCGACAGGAAAGGAATCGGGATCTAGAGCTAGATCTCCAGGTCGCCGGTTAACATCGATCACGCTGAGCACTGCACCCCGCCTTCACCTAGTTAAGCATATATGTATCTTGCAATTGTTTTGGCTATGACCAAAAAGGACAGACATGAATGCATGGGCCAAACAGGCGTCAGGCCAACGGGATGCGGCCCAATATATGCCTGAACAATTTATTTTCCGGCCGGAAGTAGCCTTCAGCGCCAAAAACAAGAGCTTCCTGCGGAGCTTAAAATATCCACCGCTTATTCAGTGCCACCGACTGACTAAGGTAACATATAGCGACTTGTGAGCGATCACTATATGGTAAGCTAGTCTCACGTAGCCAGACTCTCAACGGAAAAAGTGAAAGTCGGGTCAATTTCACACTCCACGGCGGTAGCGGAGGCGCCGCCAGGCGGGCGGAGCCTCCGCCCGCCTGGCGGAATGAGTTACTAATTCTTGACACACCAAGGGGAAAAAAACGCGCAGCCCGACTCTATATACACTTCAGCCCCCCCTCCACTTTTTTGATGTTTCCGCCGCCACTGTAATAGATAAGGAAGCTATTTGCCATCTTTGAAATAATAATCCATACATAAATCACACTTCACTAGCTACCTCACTCCAAAGTTGGTAACACCAAAACTAACTCGTACTGATAACTGATCTAATTATGCAAACATACAAAGAGTGTAAATTTACAAAACAAAACTGCAAAACAGCATGGAATACAGCACTTTGTATTGTATAGTAAACTATAAGTGTGAGCAGCAACTATAGTTCCAACTACATTGATGTGGAGTCACACCAGCAGATTTAATTAAAATCTACTCTTTATTCTTTCTACTAACTCAGTTTCGTTAGAAAATACTTGTTCGACCCAAACATTGGGGTTAATATTAGAAGGACAGTTATCACAGGCACTGCAGTAGCTTACGGCTGTAACTCGAGCACGAGACAGAATGTCAGTGAGCGGAGTAGTTGCGCATGCTAAACGAAATTCATCCATGTCTCCAGGAAGGCAGGTAATTGGTTCACTGGGTTCTGTGGCTTCCGTATTGTTTTGTGGTGGATATGAATCACTGTAGTTGGTGGCTGCAGCACTTGTGTGCACTGAGCTGATGTTTTTGAACTGAAAGTAGATTAATACCAGGTATTTAATAAATTTTCAAACAGGGAACATCCAATACTTGCATAAGTGTAAAAATAGTTCCTATACACATAGCTATATTAATGCATCACAAACACACAGTCCCACATAATTATACTTCAAACTCCAATAGACTCTTTCATACCACTAAATGCATGCTGACCTACCCACTGACAAGCACTCTGCACATTCTTCTCTAGGATCCGGTGAAGATCACTAGTGTTATCCACATCTGCTAGCAGGTCATTGTATGCAAGCATATCACATAGGGCCGTAAAGACTTTTTTAGTTGAGGTACTGAACAGCTCCTCCTGTGGAATCTGGACGATCACATGGTTCATAACCTATAGCTCTCAAGCAATTAGTAATATTACATATTTTATTACTAACACTCACTTTGTAACGAGCACCTGCGTCTAAGCCAGCAACCATACTCCACGGGAGTACTGTGGTACATACAGCTGCAGGGGTCTCTTTAATACCATTCTGCATTGTAGGAGCTGCCAGTACTGTTACACACGTTATCCAGAGCAACAAAAGTGCTTTTGAATCGAAGATATGGCCCGCCGTGATCATATTTCAGGCACTCAGTTGTAGGGGAAAAGGTTAATGCCCAAGTCAGTCAGTTTGCGAATAAACTCTGCCAGTAAGTTGGTCATCACTACATTTTATAGCCAGTGAAATGATACCATTACATAATACACCACTTTTTAAACAAACACATTACCAATTAATGGCTTCATTGGCTAGACATGACTAATTCAATCATGCACATGGAGATTTAAATAGCACATTAGTAGCAAGCAATGAAAGGTACGAGAGTAATCATTTTTTGTATTCACTTTACTTCCTAGTTGCATTGTTTAGAGTTATGTCTGCCGTTTCCTGGTATATTCCAAGATAATTCATAAATTATAAAAATTAACATAAACCACATTAACAATACTCAATATTGGGCCACAATATTATCGATTGCATGCTACCCTACATTCATTTTTAATCTGATTTCAAGGCTGTCCTGATATGGACTATAGCTAGGCTACAGTATGGTATACATGGTCATCTCATGCCTCAGCTGGAGTCTCTGGTGCCCTAGACAAAACAACAGCTAGTCTCAGATATGTCAGTGATTATCGCTTCTTTGTACCCAGCTAGCTCAGTAGTGAAGAATTATAGTAAGTAAATCCTTGTCTACAGGCTTATGTATAGTGCAGTGTAGACTAAGAACAGTACAATATTGTGTACATCAGGTATCGTAGACACTTTTGTTACTCACTTTAGTGTACGTATCTGTAATTTCATTGATAATTATAATAATACACATAGTAATTCTCTTTCCCGTTTATAACTCCTCTTAATTGCCATCACAGACACTGTTTGTAGATAGCATGCAATCACTACCTAATGGTAGTGCCAACAGAAACATACTTTTCCACACTTGAAGCATGCAGAACATTATTACTCACTTAGTGCATCTATAATTCCATTAGTAATTCTGTTTCCTGTTTATAACTCCTTTACTAAATTATATTGCCATTACACGACACTGTTCATTGATAGCATGCAATCAGTACCTCGAACACTAATAGTAATGCTATGAAAACAAATATGATAGTGTTGTGTTTGACAGCAGAACAGGATATATTCTTTTCCATACTTGACGAGTGCAGGAGAACTTTACATACTTGTACTACAATATTTAACACACAGTCATTAATTTGGTAGAGATAAATAGAAGGAAGAAACACACCACATGTATGAGCACACTAAATATATGGAGAGAATTGAAATAACCTGATACAGATCTACTTGCTTTAAAACAGAATTCAGTTATTACTTCCACTATCCACTTTTGCTGCAAAAATCTTCTTCCCCTTTCGCTGACATTGGATAGCCACCAGTACGGTTATTAAAATCATAGCCAATCCACAGAACAGAAAGCCAACCTATGCAATGGAGACAGAGAGTAGTGGAGGGGTGTGTAAAGCAGCCTACTGGAGATGGGGGGGGGGGATTTTTCTTTCCTAACAATTAAAAGTTACAAACGCATTAACAAACCTCGTATCTTTCTTGCCCCAATTAAAAATTATGCATGGATCTTGTAAAGACCTCGAAGTGTGCTTCTGATAATGTACACTGCCAAGTGTAAAAATGTAAGGGGAAAAAATCAGGGGCAACTGCAAGGGGCGTACAGGCTCTGATATCATACCGTGCCAATATCTGGATATGGCCCAGTGCTGCCGTGTGATCACTAATGTGATGCATGGCAACTGAACTGAATGACATCAAGGCGGTTACAATCAATAGAACGTGAGATCAAGTTCGTTGACATTTTGTTGCTGACAGGTAAACGCAGTCTGGAGGGAAGATTCTCTCAAAGAAAATAATCCAATTACCCAGAGCTGTTTTCAAAGACAGACATTGCTGTGTGACCAAAAGCACATTAGGCAGCTACATCTATAGCTAAGCACAGTAAGCATAGTAACCATAGTAATTATAGTCACCTGGTGCAGAAAATTCACCAGGACTTCCCCGTGATTTTTTCTATGGCGGTGAAAAAAGCTGTGAGGGGAGGCCTGGGTATGAGGCTAGCAGTAGCCATGATTTCTAGATCTAGCATACAGAAAGTCTAATACAGAACTGAAAAATGGTACTGGCCACATGTGCATGTATTCAACAAACAAGCCTCACTGCTAAATTGGCTCAATTTTGGTTGTTAGCTGCTTCCTGCTCTTTCTAAGGCTAAGTGCTTTGGCAACTTTCTTGCCCTAAGTGCACTCAGTGAATCCCTGTTACGGAAAGCAAAGTTAATACGCAGGTGTATAAATTCTACTAATAAGCTAATATGGGCTATGCTACCACAGCTGATCAGTCAGATGATGTGAATATTCCCAAACTGTAGTAAACTAGGAATACACAAGTGCAATATACCTTGTGAGGCTTTTATACACTAGCAAACGGGTGGGACCGAGGCTGGGCGGGGCGAGACTAGGGTTGTTGGTTTCGTGATCAGACCAGTTGCGAGAATAACATCTAAACCCGGAACTAATGTTTCTTGTAAAACTACGAAAAGCAATTAGTCTTTAGATTGATGTCCCTATCTTCAAGGAACTTACCATGGATGCTATGGGAGAGTGGAGAAAGAGAAAGGTTGTAGCCTCATACCCAGGCCTCCCCTCGCAGCTTTTTTCGCAGCCGTGGAAAAACGTGTGGGGAAGGCCTGGAAGGAAACACCCCATGATGCCTGCTACTTTCGTCACAGCCAATTATCCTGAAGAAGTAAAACGTTACTACTCTCTGTGGTCTAGACAGGTTCCATCAGCTGGCGGGTTGCCTCGTGGGACGACAGACAGACTCCAGCCATTGTAACTGTACCTAGTTGTTTAGTCTTTAGTGCGTTGTTATACTATTGTTGAATTTACAAGACTGGTATGTCATATCTAAAAACCAGCTGGGTGTTGTTTACACATATCATTCAACTGAAGGTTGTACTCAGCAACAGGTCAGTCTAAGCTAAATGCAGCTGTAGAAGGATCAGCTTGATTAGACAGCTTCCAGCGAAAGTGCTGACACAGCAATTTTGTAGTGCACTTCCAGTTAGTGATCAGAACGTACCAAAACAACTGTTACCTACCACTTTTTCGCCGTCTAGGCAACACAAACTAACCTAGCTTGACTTATCTTGGCCTGCAAACTACCAGTAGCTTCCACTGCACTCATGGCTATAGTGGCATAGTACATGTAATGAAATGACGTAAGTTAGCGCACATAATAATTCTGGACAAACACAGACGCAGGAACGTAAAGTAATCTTAGTACCAGCCGGGCCCGGTATCACAAAATCACGTGCCGTGACATAGGGTAGACTCAATTAGCCATTTCAGTGCACAGCTTAGCACCGTGCCCACGCATTCCGTCCCCTCCATGATCCTCTCAAGAGTCAGGATCTTGAAGGGGACGGATATGCGTGGGCACGGTGCTAAGCTGTGCACTCAAACGGCTAATTGAATCTACCCTAAGTCTACCCTACGTCACGGCACGTGATAAATGATACCAGGCCTTCCCCGCTTTTCCTCTCGCTCACATTACGTAACACGCACAGAGTGGGGAGGCCTGGGAACGAAGCTATTATAAAAGAAAATTGAAAAGGAAGGAGGGTTTGGTAAGTTTGGTAGGGGTCACGCAGTTCTGCGCCTGGAATACAGGCACAGCTAATTATTAGGTAATTATTGAATTTTACCGTAAATTGTTTTCATTGATTTAGAAGAGCTGTTCTGAGATGGAGCATGGCTACATGTGAAAAGCTTATAAATATTCATAGTACCTAGTAATAGCTTCGCAAGTAACTGATCAACGTGCTGCCACTCAAAGAAATTCGTAGCCACCATTGGTAGCACTGCGATTGTGATAGTCAACAATCTGTCCTGTACAGAGGAAGCAGGGATGCAGTGCAATAGTTTGTAGGCAGATGAACATGTTGCACATGCGGGGGAAATTTTTTTTTAGAAATATTACGTCATAATAATGAAATTGCCAACATTCCAAGCATCCGCATGACCCCTTCAAACTTTCCGGACCCTCCTTCCTTTCCGTTTTTTCCTACTTTTCTGACGGGGCGTGAGGGAAAGGTCTGAAGTCGAGACTACACAGAGCCACGGTTCTTCGTGCTGTCTAGCTCGGTGCATGGTAAATCGACGCGTTGACAAAAGTACACCCACACATTTTTTCGTGCGTGCAGGCAACGCACAGCAACGCGCTTCCGGTGAACTTTCGCAAATCGTTCTCGATCTCGTGACTGCCACGTGCGTATTATTAGCGATGACAAGCCAGGTGAAAACGCAACGCAACACCGGAGTTATGACTCTCAACGCTAACGCGCCCTGCCTGAATTGGTGATGCTGTTGTATCGAACCTGAAGCGCTTCTGGTCCTGCCAAGTATCTCTTTGGAAGGATAAACGTAAATAGATAAAAACAATCTGAAATTTTTTTCTGGATGATAGCTACAAGCTACCAAACACGGCACATTAATTCATATACGCTTGTATCTGTAAATATGTAAGGCTCTAGCGTTTATGAATCCCTGGGCCTCTTTCTGTAGTGTTTGGGCTGTGGCTACAGTCCAGGAGAGGGATCTAAATTGTACTCAGGCACTATATATATCTATGGACACAACACCTACCAAATTGTGTTTAATACGCTCATTACGCACATTTACAAAGATTAGTGTGTATTTGCATACATGTACCTGACTAGATACCTCTACCCGCTTGCAGTAGCAGCAGCCACGTGAGAGCTCCAATGGTTAATTCACTACACCATAACACAGGAGAGATGCTGTCTGGTAGGTATGCCACCTCTTCTGTGGGGTCCACAAACAAAGGTGTACCCTAGCCGGGTCAGGGAACGAGGCTAGGTTTGCCCTGCACTAATTACCTAATGTATGCTATTGGGTTGTATCCAGCTGGGTGTCCCCTTCTTCTTCTGTGCATCTCTCAATATTGTCTCCAGGTGTTTGCACCCATAAAAATAGTGGAAGCTTATGAGTGGCAAAGCTGCAGCTTCGCCACTCTTACAATAGTGTGCTACATGTACCATACATTCATTCTCTTTGTGTTTTTCCCAACAGTTAAGTGGTGGTATGAACACCCTTTGATGCTCCTGTAGACTGTCTCTTAGCATGCAGCTATGCAGAAACTCTGCGGGTGAATGTCTGATGTGTCGACAGAGGCATCAACACCAAATTTTGCCAGCAACTACTCCTTTCAATCTAAGCATGTGTACACTACTTATGTGCCTGCCATTGCTGTTTGCAACCTCCCCCCACACACACCTGACAGTGCTTGTCGAGGCGTGATTTTCAGCCATGGCCATGATACTTACATGATTATTTTTGTCCTGCTTTAAAATGTCTGTAACTTGCTTTAAAAAATAAGTATACATTTCTGATGCTTCTGTCTAAATAGTAATCCTTGAGGTAGATAAATAGTAAAAGGAAGCGCTTCCTGTTTTGTTGCTGTGGCTTCACCAAGTAATTGACTTCAAATGGGTCCTAAGTGAAAGTCTCTCTACAACAGCTGCACAGTCTGTGTAATTTCAAGTGGCAGCTGTGCAGATGTCTCCATCTTCTGATATGTAAAGACTCACAAAATGTGTAATTACTGCATAACGTGCATACTTGCTAACGTTCTAAGTATTTGGGGACGTGTCCAGTACGTACCATAAATGCATGTACGCAATTTGATTTATAGCCTTTTGTCACTGTAAAAACAGCTGTGGGTATAAACGGCACGGTTGCTCAAACTCGACAGTATTACTAACTAGGTAGGATAAACACCGACACAACCACCACTCGAAAAAATGACCATTACTTGCCAGCTGCTACTTGATTGATCGAGGCATAAGTATGAACACGCGATCAACCTTATGACGTTCGTTTTGGCCTTCACTATTTTGTGACATAGGCAGCAGCAGCCATGTGATGTTTCCTTCCAGGCCTTCCCCGTGCGTTTTTCCACGGCAATGAAAAAGCTGCGAGAAGGGGCCTGGGTACAAGGGGTTGTGGGGTTGTGCTGCTTGACATCACTTGATTGTGCCGTCTGTCACCAGTCTACATATACAGAGGCTACACAAACTCTAATCTGGGAGCTGTAGTACACCTTCCTTGAAAAATTATGTATTAGACTTGTCCAGATCTCTAACTGTTCGTGCGCCACAAGTTCAAAGACGGCATCCATCAGAGATGCCATGTGTCTTAAGGAGTGTGACTAATAAATATACCAATATAGAAATATACCTGTATATAAATGCTAGCTGAGATTCTGAGCCCATATGTTGCGTTTATTGGCCTCGCCGCACTCAGCAAACATCTCTGTACATGGTATCCCAATGCAATAGGATTCACTTAGCAAAGTATGGTGGGGGAGGGGGGGGGGGGGGCATCCTGTTCATGAGAGAACACAATAGAGAGTCTGCTAATGCAAACCGCAGACAGCTGTTTAATTAGGGTCCCATCAATGTAGTCTTATTCAGGCAAGCCTGAGTGAGCCCCAAAGCCGGAGGTGTGTTGAAGCCAGAAATGTGTTGAAGCAGAACAATGTCGTGCTAGAGCCAAAAACGATAGACATACCCATCTTTGCATGTGACTTTTGACATCTCGTGGTTGTGCTGCACCATAGGAACAGTGCCAGTCTCAGCTACCGCTACAAACGTTCCACTGAGCAGCAAAAAAGAAGAAGAGCTGGAGATGCCTGCAACAAACTCAAAATTACAAAAAGATAAGCTACTGTGACTGCAGATCAAAGATTGCACAGGGACACAGCACCATTGAGAGCAATAACTAATGAATTTTTTCAAGTACAATAAAGCTATAACTGGTGGCGTTGGGACAATTTTTTCTTTCCACCTAGTCACGATTCTGATAAAGGCTTGCCTCCACAATGATGAACATTTGCTAGTATTAGAAATATAGAGCTTGGAGTGACTTCGGAGGCTAGGCCATCACACTTCGTAAATCCAGTCAGTTACTGCACCCAACATGACAGGCCAAGGATGACAATAGCCATAGTTGATGGCATCAATAGCCACAGCCAATGACATCTGAGAGCACTACTACTCTGGATCCTGATCAAAAGCTACCCAGCATGACTCACCTCTTGTGCAGTATAGGTGACCAGATATATTCTCAAGCTGATGACTGTCCATCTGAAAAAGAAAAAAGATTGCCATATAATAATAGTCTAAATAAAGACACTTCTCTTATAAAGAGTACTTTCTACTGTCCCATTTATTTGGATAGGACGTTTTCACATCCCAAAGCAGGGTTCCACTGTACAGGACAATTTCCACCGAACAGGTGGCACTGCAGTTGCTGGTAATACTATTTCAAGGGTGCCACCTTAAGGTGTGGAAAAGTACCTTTTTGCAGTAACTTATGCAGCTGTAATGCCACAAAAACACTTCAAACCTTACACACAACCTCCAGAGGCTATTACATCATCGTCATCATCATAACCTCAGGCTATGAGCACTTTATGGAAGTGAGACTATTAATGACAGAGTTAATTAATTTGCTGTATCTCAGAGTTGCCTTCAATGATGCATCGAAAGTCCTTGCCTGTTCCTGATAAACCAAATAAAAGTTACTTGTTATAGCACATTACAGATTACACAATACGTACATGCTCTCGGCCCAAGTGGAGTACATCCGGCTCCCGTAGTCCTTCAAATCGAAGGCCGGAGACTCCGCCTTATGCATGTAAGTGTAGGACTGAATGCAGTAACACTGGTCACTGGTGCCGGTCACCTGTACCCACGTCCAGTTAAAGGCCTGTAGCAATAGGCAGAGAGCAGTAGGTTGTTGGATATGTGAACGTGCAGTTTGTTCGGGAGAACTTCGATACTACAAAAAGGTATAGGGGCTTTCCAAAATCTCACTCATTTTATACTAACACACAAGCATGCTCTTAGAGTGAAAAAGCTGCATGCATAAATGTGTGCTATAGGCATCTGTGACTGCCCTGCTATGGGGCAAATATGAAAGTACTCAATAGGGAAGAAGTTAATTCAAAGTTAATTCAAATCTTAAAGAGAAGACACATATCGACACTGCGAGATAGATAGCGATAAATCTTTTCAGAGGAATGAAAGAGTATGTGGACTGAATTTGTCTGGTGAGAACCGACCAATAAAGCCTCGTACAGGTGCCATGAGGCACCCATTTTCCTGAACCTAATACTCATGCGTGACCACACCTTATCAAAATGTGGGCGTAGATTTGTACAAACATACTACAAAGAGACACATTCTACAATTCCATGTTTGAAGCATGTGTACTGTATACAAAGCTGAGATATAAATGTTGCAAGAGAGGCGGCACAATCAAGGGGCTCGAGATGAGAACGCGCATGATAGACAGCACGTTTGATCGGTTTCAATCAGCTCACCCTGTTTCTTTCACGGCAGCGACTGCTCACTCTCAAATATGTGAAGGAGTATACAGACCTGAAGGACAATCTCCATAGCTTTGTGGTCTGAATGGTTTAATTAAGTTCCGGCAATTATAGTGCAGCCGCAACCATCATATTCACACTCGGATTACTCGTCATAATTATGTGCTTATACCCTCATTTGTAGTCACCCACCGTTTGACAGTGTGGTCACGCTCGATGTAGTATAAAAAATTATGATGTTTGATAAATTTTACTGAAGGGGAGTGGTTTTGGAAAGCCCCTGTTGCCAGGCCTTCATCCATGTTTCATTACTTAAGGTCTTCATATACACATACATAATAGTAAAATTAGTAAACAATAAATTCTCCTCACTTGTATTTTATCTGTATCGCGGATTCTTGCGAGGCAGTCACTGCAGCTGAGGGTGGTGTTTTTTGTGGCGGTGAAACTGGCCAGCAGTTGGAATATTAGCTGTGTTTCAGGGTTAGTGATACGAGACACAGTCACGTAGCGAGGGAGGGGGACAGGTGCTGTATGTGTGTGTGTGTATGTTGTGTAAGCATGTGCGTATTTAGAAATTGGAGAGGCTGTGTAAATGTTCATGTGAGAAGGGACCCTTAATGGGCCTCTCTTGGTAAAAATTGTATAGCCAAAAAGGGGCAAGGCATTAGTCAATACTTCATAACACCCTGCCGAAAAACTACAGTTTACAGCTGGTATACCTCCAAAAAAGAGGCTAGTATATTAAAGTTCCCAGCTGCTCCTATCCAGGCTGAAGTCAACTTAAGGTAGGAAGGGAAGTTAAGTAGGGTTGAAGCCGAACCTCCGAACCAAGTTGATGGCTATGTCGGCAACATCCTAACCTACACCCACATGACAATAGGTAAGCACCTAATTACCCCCGCTGCTTAATATTCACAAAAAGACCTCTTTTGCTAAAATTCCAAATATTGCACTCCCCGCACAGTTTCACCCCTCATCGTCACCTACACACAACCTACACAGGACAGGCCAAAATCCTATGCATGCTTTTTCACAAAAACACTTCAGATCCGGTTTTACAGCCAAATCTACCTTGCTATTCACAACTACACTAATTTCGCAATCCGGACTCGCCAATCAAATATTGCGACAATCCACGCCTGCTACAGTAGATTGACCCCAGGGTTATGACAGTCAGCCTACTCATAAGAAAACTACGCATGCTTTTCTCCCCTAACCCTTGCTACGTTACACACGCATACAGACTAGCTACAACTCGCCACTGCTTTTTGCCAGGGCCCCGCAAACGGCAGCTAGACACGAAAATGGGCGGAGTCTACGAGATAGAAAGGTCACTTTTCTAAAGACAACTGACTAGAGAAGACTGGATGACCATCTGTCTGGCAAGCTGCCTACCAGCCTTTCAGCTACACTCACAAACACTACCACAGACTTCAGGCTGGATTTTACACACAAACAGCCTACTCAGCACTACAGACGGCCTAAACGGCTTCTTATAAAAAATATAAAAAAAGAGTGTTGAAAGTGAACATCAAAGTACCGCTCGGCCACATCAAAGTACCGAATTTGCCCTTGAAAGTGCCGCTTTCCACATCAAAGCGACACCCCCCGTTGTTGATTCCGGTTGCTGCCATGGGAAAATGTAAATAGTACAATGAATCTCCTTAACTTTACGTAGCTCACGTGACCTTGCTGATTGCTCATTAATTATTCATGAGCAGTTTTATGGGGGGGGGGCAACTTCCCTTCCTACCTTAAATGGATGATTAATTTTGACTGTCATTGAATGTTTCCTAGAACTGGGAGGAAACAGCCATAAAGAATACCAGGAAGTGGCAGGAAGTGATGCCAGAGACAGAGATAGAAAAGCGGCAGCGTTCCCAGGAATTCATATATGGGAGTGGTTACACGTGTGTACAGTGGTTACACGTGTGTGTACATTGTACATGCACTTGTTGGTTACATGCACTTGTTGGTTACATGCAGGTAGACAGTGTAGATAGATACATGTAGATACCCTGCCAAGGGACACTGTCAGGTGCAGATTAGTCTCGTGCCCAGATGCCCACCTCCCCGGAAGGGCGTCTGTATACCTCCATGTAACTGACATGTGCATGTACACTGTACACTGCATTTGTTTCCAATTGAGCATGTGGAGATCTGAGACTTGCCGTTAGGAGCCAGGGTAAATCATAAATGGATACAAAGGGAGTAACCAACTTCCTGTAATAATTGTTTCCAGTACATGTAATCTCTTTGAATATCACTTCATACCTCTGAGCAAAAAAATACTAATGCACATGTTGGTTACATGCAGGTAGACAGTGTAAACAAATGCAGTGTACAATGTACATGCACTTGTTGGTTACATGCAGGTATACAGTGTAAACACTGTTGTACATGTACGTGTATACATGTGTACGTATGTATACAGTATACATGCACATGTTGGTTACATGATTACATGTAGGTATACAGTGTAAACAAATGCGGTGTAGGATGTACATTCACTTGTTGGTTACATGCATATATACAGCGTAAGCACTGTTGTACATGTATATACATGTGTACGTGTACATGTGCATGTGTGTATACAGTATACATGCACATGTTGGTTACATTATACAGTATAAACAAATCCACAGTGTACAGTGCACATGTTCGTTCAAATAATATGAATGTGTACATAATTGGCTGCATCATACCACCACTTGTGAGTAAATTGACCATTAAATGAATGTCATCAATAAGCATGTGGGAGAGAGGCTGAAATTATAGCGGAGTGGGAGAGAAGTTGAGGTTCGCTGAGCAGGTGGCTAGCCAGATCGCGCCATTTGTCATAAATTTGTTTACTGCTGTATAAGCCAACCCACCATGAAATGAATGCCACAACCATGATAGCTGAAACAGATGTAACCAAATTAACTAGTGTAATGCAGGACATTGTGGGGCGAGCCTGAGCGAGTGACTGTGCATTACATGATTAATAAAAAAGAACATATCGAGTGACTGTAATAGAACAGTGAATTGATTGCAAGCCTAAAATTGATCGGATATCAGAACCATAGATACACAATCATATATGTCATGTACGTCACAAGTATTTACCTAATACGCATGACCAGTACTGTCTGTAGTATTAGTCTGTCCACTGGTCTGTTCTGGTGTTTCTCCTCTAGCCTATTGCGATTGTCATGTGAGAAGGCAGGCCCTAGCTTGCGAGCCAGCTAGTCACGCGTGAAAATTTTTACACATTATGCACGCTGGAGAAGGTACAAGAAACGACTGGCCTTAGCTTCAGGAAAGATTCTCTGTCTGCAACACATCCAAGGTTCGGCCATGTCTACTATAGGAGAGTGGAGAGACAGACTTTGCTACTTGGAAGTACCGTTTGCATCGCTCGATTGTGCCGCCCGTCTCCAGCACTCATATCTCTACTAATGTGTAGGGTAAACCAATACCATCAACTTTGGAGCTGTAGTAAGTCTCTCTTGGTATAACTATGCAATAGATTTGTCCAGATGTCTGACTCTTCGTACGCAACAGCTTCCAATTTTGAAGACGGCATACTCTGCACTCCAGCAGAGAAGCCATTTTTGCCACGTGCCTTGCATATGTAATACACAAAAATAGAACGTTGTACACAGATTCGGTAAGACGCATAATTATAATATATACATACATATATATACAGACACGGGGGCCCAGCAAAATCGCTAGGTTTGGGGCTTGCTTAGGCTCGCCCCAATCAATACACCATTTGCACCCCATTCCAAAACCCCTTGGTAGCTTGACTAATTAATTGACCTAATTGATCATCTACAATGTGATCATCTTTAATTGAAAATGCCACACTAATTAATCACTCCGTACTTAACACAACCACCTCATTGTTACTCTCATGCAGGTAATAAACTCCCTTCAGGAGAGACAAATGATTAAAATACTTCAAGCAATTATCCTTGCATGTTCCCAGCCCACGAAGAGTGGCCTAGCTACTGAGGTGTCAACTATTACTTAGCCTGAGACACTAGCACAGCTGTTATTTGGGCTCAGCCCCATGTCTTCAATATTATCGAGGAAGACATGGGTAAAAGGCCAGCTAGACATCACTATTATATGATTACAACATCTATACATGCAGTAACCTAATGAAGTTAGTCTGAGCATATGCTCAAATGCACATACGTAGATGAATAACAATACAAATTGCACAAAGCCCAATAGCAGTGTGTTATCCCTATGTACCAACCTACACTGGACTATTCCAATGTCTCCCCACTCCCCCCCCCCCATGACAATATTTGGTTTTCCAAGGGTCCCGACTCATGAACAAGTGGGGGGTGGGGGGGGGGGGGGGGGGGGGGGGGCTTAATTAAGAAAGGACTGGATCTCATGATTGTCCCAAGGGCCAAAGAAAGTACTGCAAGGCTGTATGTCATGAAATATGGGTTATCTAGGGGTCTTCAGTCTAATTATTTGAACCTTCCAATTATTCACGCCCACAGTTTTATTATTCCAAGAAATTCTAACATGGAACCAAGGCATATTTATGCCACCTTGATCACTATCTTCCAAAGATCATATCTTCATTAGCGAACATGAACCAAGACTTTGCACCCCTTACCTCAAATGCTATACACGCTTACATCTGTAATGAAATTAATCGCTGTATTGACTAATAACCATGAAGTGAGACTCCAAGTCTAATTGAATCATGTCATTCATGCCCAGCGTTCTTCACACCTGTTGTGTCATTTCATTTGCTCATCTGTGCCTCTGCCTGCCCTGTTAAGCTGTCTATTTCATAATTCTCGCACAGTCACCATGAAGAATTACTTCTGTGGTGGAGTTATATAAGGACTTTGGCAAAGCTACAGGAAGTATTGCATTGCACCATGTACCTTAATTTTACACGAAATTATTGTAGCTACATGTAGATGTTCTGTGAATGGAGATGTAGAAGACGGTCCACAGGATAAAGGTAGCTCTGGGCACCACATTCACAGAAGGTATGAAGTGGAACTAAAGGCCAAGCCCTTTCAGCCAAAGGCTGGTCTCCCAAGGGGAGGAGGGGTAAAGAAACACTACCCCTGAGAGGCAACCAGGTGGGATTCGAACCTGAAACTTTTGGTCCACAGTCAAAAGCTTTAACCACTTGGCCACATGTCCCCTCCACTATGAACTCAAGTTTGCTGTTGGGTATTTTACAGATCTCTGAGGATTTCCCTCTGGTATTGTGAGCAGCAAGCTGCAGCCGCACGACCAGGGCCAGCACGGAGAGAGAAAGAAATCAATTCACCACCCATGCACTTGGTAGTCATTTGTCTCTCTGCTCACACGGAAACTTTACGCTTGGCTACAGCTCTGAGGAGACTACAAAACAACTGCAAGGTAGGAGTACATACGTATGTACGTAGGTATGCACAGCCATAAGGGCACTAGTCTCGTTCCCAGACCCTCCACCGCACTCTCAATTATCACTTCCCACAAGCCATACACAAGCTACGTACATCCCATCATGCCCTTCTGTATCAACTTCACCAGACCCTCCTCTCCCACTTTTCACCTCGTTTTTTGCGGGGGCAGGTGGAGGGTCTGGGAATGAGACTATAAGGGCACTAGAAAATGGTTTAACTACTAACTAGATCCCACATCCATTGAAATTAGGTGAGCTTGAATAGGAAACTAATGAGATCATGCACTTAGCTTGCATGCAAACCTAATGAGATCATACACTCACTATCTTATGGAATCAGTGAAGAGTGGGTCCCAGTGGTTCTGATACACTGATGGTTCACAACGTCTGCCAGCAGAAGCTATAAAAAGACGTTTTCTCCTGTTGCTCCCCATGAAAGACTTTGCTGTTCAAGATTATAACGTTTCTGCAGTTGGTCCCTGTAGCACTGAACAAAGGTTGGTCTAGGTCAAGAGCTTTGCACAGATTACATTACAGAAAAAGCTTTACACTTGGGAGTGTACTGATTGTAAGATTTGGGTTTGTAGGCTCCTCATTAGCATGTACACCTTAGTGTCTCGTTTCTGGCTTGCTTTGCTTGATACATCAAAGGTTCACTTTCTTGCGATGAACACTGCATGCTGTTTGAACCGTATGACTGTGGCTGTGCCTGTGCTCCCCTCAATCATGACACTGACGTTGGGGATCTACTACACATATCAATGAAACTGTTTGTTTTTTTGTACACCGGTGAGATCGTGTAAGTATGAGAGCAATCGGGATGTTGGCAATGACGTTCTGGGCATCTGATTCATCGCATCCTCATAACACAATTGTTACAGATATATTCCGAGTATGCAAAACACTCAAAACTGTATATTATTTGAACAATCAGATCATAAAGAATTTATCCACATATGTAGTGTTCCCGAATGCGCACAGTGGGTAAACAAAATCATTTCTTTGTCTATCTGTTCCTAACTCCATTTGTATGGCCTGGGAATGAGGCTATTTCCGATTCAGTGCCACCAATAGCTAACAGCTCAAAAGTACATGTGCCCAGAATGGCATCTGATAGAAACTGGGAAACACATGTACAGTACTTATAGTCTCAGTGGTATGTGTAGTAGGACCCCATCCCTGCTGTCAGCAGATACACACTCCTTTATAATCTCTGTAATTTTCAACAGGTCCCTTCAATCCTCCCTCAACAGGAATAAGTAATGAGTAGACGACCACGGCAGTCAAAGCTATAGCTGCTACACTGAACACTATACTGACTTAAAAGCTAATAGCTGTACACTATTGCACACTACACCAATGCACGCTACTTTTAATTTGCAAAAATATACTTTGAGTAATCAAGATTACATGTACTTGTAAGATTATCTAAGAATCCTTGGTGGGGAGTCATAATATTATTACAACAAGTATCAAAGGGACACACACACCACATGCAGACATCAAGTCTCAGGTCACATTAAGGTCACAATGATGATGAGAAATGGTGTGTGGGCAGGTGTGTCCTAACCAGGCTATTGTGGGCGAGCTTTAACAAGCATACAGTCCACAAAACAACCACATAAAATGGCTCAAACAGAAGGCAATGGCTTTCTAGGCAAAAGACACCCTATGCCCTGTGATTAGCAACCCTAGAAAGGCCACTTGTGACTCTTGACTGCCAAACACGTTTGCTGGCTAAGCTAGTCTCCGCAACGTACATGACCCTCAAAAATAATCACCAAATTCTGGTAGGAGCCTGGGTACAATGATCGCTGGCCTATACTTGCAGTGTAGCAATAGCTTGGTTACTAAAAGTTACATAAAATGCTTTCACTTGCTTATCAACTTTCTTCCTGTTTTTTCTTTGATGGATTCAAGGCACGTGCATGTAAATACCGTGGAATGCTTTTGGCATGCATGGTCATTTCATGCTTGTATTCCTCTTCCTCCTCTCACATCAATATGCACTCCTGCTATACTCCCACATGGCAGTGGAAGTATGGGTGGTTAGATTCTTCTTGGGATGGTGAAAGGGTTCATTTCACAGCCCAGTTGTGGTGGTATCCATAACAGGTTGCATAAACCTCATGTGTGAGAAAAGGACGAGGAGTACAAGCATGAAATGACCATGCATGCCAAAAATATTCCACGGTAGTTCCATTGCTATTTGGACATGCATGTGCCTTAAGTCCATCAAAGAAAGAACAGGAAGAACGTTGATAGGCTGAACCAGACAGTTCCTACAGCAGTGAGTACCAGAGGAGCAAGTGAAAGCGTTTTATGTAACTTTTAGTGATCAAGCTATTGCTACACTGAAAGTACAGGCCAGCGATCATTGTACCCCAGGCTCCTATCATATTTTGGTGATTATTTTTGAGGATCATGTACGTTGTAGAGCACCGCGCCCCCCCCCCCCCCCCCCGGGGGTCTGCTCTCTCGTGACATCCGCGGCTGATTCTCGGAAAATCTTGTAGATAGAGTTCACCTGGATATTAGCTGTTTTTCGTACCTGCTCCAGCTTCTCTGTTCAGCTATTATTCTCATGACTAACTGACTCGTAAAAATAGTCTCCCCTGTGTGCATTGTGGGCAACCCCAGCATCCCGTGTGCAACCTGAGGTGTGACGATGTCAGGAAAAGGTCTGCATGCATGCCTCCCAGGGGTTAATTCACATGATGCAGCCTCGAGATCTACTTTTGAAGGCCAGTTTTTTTCTACAGTTGTTTTTAGGTAGGGTAGCCTTAATACATAGCAAGTACCTGTTTATCCATGTCTCTGGTAGCCACGCGAGGCATATTACGTTTGCGTATTCTTAATACTAACATATGTTCACATGTGATGGCTGCAATGTTTGGGTGGTCAATGGTGTTTTCTTTTTAACCCATCATGTGCAAAGTCCTGTACTGTCCTGTACTCCAGGAGTGCATAATAACGTGAAAAGTGCAAAGAGTAAAATGGATACGAGGGTTTCATACAGAGAGGAGGTGGACCCCCTGGGATTCACCCCCTTCCCTCCCCACCCCCCCCCCCCCCAAAGTTAAATTTTAGTTTCGATACTCAGTAGTTTATAAGTAGCCCATTTGGAGTCCCAGAAGACACCAGAAGCAACCTCAGAACATCCAAATTTCAAAGGGACCATGGCTCTACATGCAACGTCTTTCCCACCCCCAGCAAATAATGCCTGTATAAAAGCCTCCATACAAACAGAAATGCAAAGCTGGGGACATGTGGAAGGACGTGTGTCCGGCAGGTAAAAATCTGAATGATATAGTAGTGCATATTTTAGATTAGGCCTAATTAGCTTCCATTTGTGACGGAGTTAAACCAAATGAATTTTAAACGTGGGGTTTATGCAACCTGCTATAGATACCATCACAACTGGGCTGTGAAATGAATGCTTTCACCATCGCAAAGAAGAATCTAACCACCCATACTTCCACTGCCATGTGGGGGTATAGCAGGAGTACATACTGATTAAGGGTTTACGTACCTCCTTCACAAGCGGAGGCTAAGCCTAATCTACCATTCTAAAATATACACTACTGTATCATTCAAATAAATGATTTTTATCTGCTGGCCACACGTCCTTCCACATGTCCCCAGCTTTACATTTCTGTTTGTACAGAGGCTTTCATACAGGCATTATTTGCTGGGGGTGTGAAAGAAGTTGCATGTAGAGTCACAGTCCCTTTGAAATTTAGGATGTTCTGAGGTTGCTTCTGGGACTCCAAATGGGCTACATAAACTACTGAGTATCAAAAAAATTATTAACTTAAAAATTTGTGGGGGGGGGGGGGGGGGGAAGGGGGAGAATCCCAGGGTGTCCACCTCCTCTCTGTATGAAACCCTCGTATCCATTTTACTTTTTGCGCTTCTCATGTTGTTATGCACTCCTGGAGTACAGGACTTTGCACAAATTTTGCATGATGGGTTAAAAAGTAAGCACCATTGACCACCTAAACACGGCAGCCATCACACATGTGAACACATGTTCATTGGCAAAGTATTAATACAATGTGGAGTTATGGTTATACAGTGAATGAAGGTAGTACATATGCAGCCAAAATTACTTTGGGATAGCCTCGTTATCAGGCCCTCCTCAGACAGAGGAAAGGCAGCAAGTCATTGCTTCTTGTAGCTAATCTTTAGGGCCTGTTGGTGCCACAGACTGAGCACTACAGTAGTGTCTCTAGTGAAAGGTAGAGAAATGCAGCTGTCTTTCGATTGGTCCCCGCCTATGCATAATTAAATAAGTTGAATCAAGCGAGAAAACTCCAAAGTACATGTATCTATCTCACAATCCTGCAGAGATATTGAAGCTACAGCATGTGCCTCATGGGCATTGAAACTTTCTAACCAAAATTTGACCACAGGATCAGCTAGGCAGCATGACTATCACAACCTTTGATTTTTGGGACAGGTGGAGAGCTTTTTTGTGTAACTTCTGGGTTGCTGGAATTATGTCCCACAAAATTGTGATTTTTAGCACACTACAGTGGGTACAGCTGTTATTTCTCTGTAATATTAAACAAACACTTCAAAAGCTCACTGTCTGAGCCTTATAAACACTCTAAACTATTCATACATGTAGGTTATGATAGTCACACTACCTGGTTGACACAGTACACTGTAGTCAAATAGCAGGTGTTTAGCCATATCCTTTGGAGTGTTAGGCAATCACATACTGTAGTAATAGCCTCGTACCCACTCGCAGCTTTTTTCGCAGCCGTGGAAAAAAAAGTTTTTTTTTCCACGGCTGCGGTGAGAGGAGGCCTGGGTACGAGGCTACTGTAGTAGTAGTGCTGTAAAATATAGGTAGCTATATGGCTTAGATGATGAGATATTCACAGTTGAACATTGCTTGAGGTCACATAATAATGTTTTGGTATCCCGCCACCTTAACGTGCTAACTTACTAGTAAGTATGATGTGATCAAGTGCAGTTATTAGAAACATACTAGCCACATAAATTACATGTAGCACAACTCAATTTTTGCTAATAAGATACTCTTCAAAATTTCTTGTTAGCATAACAACCCTTTAGCTTTGTTAAGTTTCAATTTCTGTTTCGGAAGCCTAAAGTAGCTACACAACTATATAGAAGGTAAAGGGTGTTCTCTAAATGCTGGATAAGTATAGGTACAGATGGCATGCCATAATTTTTGCCAAATAACCAGCAGTAACTAATGATTACTGATCACACTAAGGTTATGCAAGCGCAGACTGGTACTTTCTCTCCTAGTTACATGTAGTCATCATAACTATTGATGTGGGGTTAAGGCAGCTAAGTGTGTATACCTTATCAATTTCACCAAAATATCCGAGCAGGAAATACGCATAGCGACGAGAAATTTGCAGTTATTAACATTATAAGTTTGTTACGCACAGCCCGCCATCAGAATTCGATACTCAAAAGCGATCGTGTTTAAGGCCTAGGCTGACAAAACGAATGCCTAAACTAGTATTGCCGCACGGATAATAAGCACTTAAACAGCTAGGGGCGGGGTCGGTATGTAATTATTAACAGTCGTTTCTAACATAGTCATGTGAGGATCATGCTTTCACCCGAGTCTCACGTGTCACGTGTGGACATTTTGGTGAAACTGTTATGACACACTTTCCAGCTATATTTTCATTCAAAAATCATTTTAAGCAGTTCCTATGTCAGCACCCATTTCTGATATCCATATCTATGACACATGTACTGTCCCAAAGTCATGACACATGTACGTACTATGACATATACACTGTCTGAAAAACATTCTCTGGCACGTCCATTAGGCATTGTGAATTATGCTCAACCTTTGTCCTATCATGCTATGCCAGCATTGCTGGTATAACCCTCCTATGCTCAGTATTATGCTTGAACACATAAGTACAAGTATATACATGCATGTATAGTACGTGTGGGATAGCATGGCTCTATGGCTGTGCTACAGCACAACAAAAAGGGAGTATTATCAGGGTTCCTTTAGTAATTGTCTTATGCTACGAAGCGCTACAGCACGTCAGAAGTGAGAAGTATTATTTGTTCAAATTTGAGTAATTTTGTTTCATTTTCAGTTGTAAAATCATGCTATGATGTCAACATCATAAAGAGATACACCACCTTCAGATAAATCATTACTTATTGGCCTATAATGCTGCTATGCTAGAAGGTATCTATTATGCTTAAAACTTTTAAAGTATGCCAGCATAATTCGCCTAATGCCTAACGTCTATCACAGCTGAATAAGAGTTAACATTCCAGTCATCTTATCAACAGCTATGATACAACGGAAAGAGACTGGTGGCTCTAGAAAAATTGTTCCCAAAAATATCTTGCCCACTCAACTAATTGCTGTTCCATGGTCCAGTGAAACACACATGTAGGTATGGCCACTCATTTTATTGGAGCTAATTGTGAAGTAGCAATGGCCACTTGCCTCTCATGGTCCAGTTCAAGTAGCTAAGCCCACTCATTTTATTGGAGGTAATTGCTTTCCGCCATAGCTACTTGTAGCAGACAATACTTTTCATGGCCCAGTGAATGGCCGGAATTGAAATCAAATTACCATTGCTATGCATGTTTCCTTTCACATTCAATGGAAAGACATCCCATACATGCATATATGATGGGAAGGTATTCAATATCATACTTGTTATCATTCCAAACACACAATGGGTGGAAGTCAGACGAAATGCTGCTATCCATTCCACGAAAAACCATGATCTCATCTGTACTTCAGCAATAATAATAATGTAGGGCTGAGAGGCAGAGTGGTGTAATCCACAAGTATTGAAATTACCATCCCCCCCATCCCCCAACAGAATACTCTTAAATGGGTTTTAAGAGCTATCGAAAAGTCAAAATTTTTGTCCATATGCTTATAGGATACGTGTGCACAATTTTTAGTACTAATTGATTGTTGTAAGTCAACTACACGTATGCTTCTGAGCCCTTGCATTAGTGTCCACTATACAGTGTAGCTGCCTACAACGTGGGGGTGTCAATTAACGGGGTGTCCACTGTAGGCATGTCATTCAGTTGAACATTTAACAGGACGATTTTCAATTAGAGATGTTGGAAAGAAAGGGCAAGGTTTGATCCAGAGTCAAATGTCGGGGGGGGGGGGACAGTGACTATAAGAGTCAGTTGTCAGGGGGGACAGTGACAATAAGAGTAGATGTCAGGGGGGACAGTGACAATAAGATTCAGATGTCAGAGGAGACAGTGACAATTACAGGGAAACAGAACAATTAGAGTCAGATGTGGGGGGACAGTGACAACAAGATCCAGATGTCAGAGGAGACAGTGACAATTACAGGGAGACAGTAACAATTAGAGTCAGATGTGGGGGGACAGTGACAATAAGATCCAGATGTCAGAGGAGACAGTGACAATTACAGGGAAACAGTAACAATTAGAGTCAGATGTGGGGGGACAGTGACAACAAGATCCAGATGTCAGAGGAGACAGTGACAATTACAGGGAGACAGTAACGATTAGAGTCAGATGTGGGGGGACAGTGACAACAAGATCCAGATGTCAGAGGAGACAGTGACAATTACAGGGAGACAGTAACGATTAGAGTCAGATGTGGGGGGACAGTGACAATAAGATCCAGATGTCAGAGGAGACAGTGACAATTACAGGGAGACAGTAACAATTAGAGTCAGATGTGGGGGGACAGTGACAATAAGATCCAGATGTCAGAGGAGACAGTGACAATTACAGGGAGACAGTAACGATTAGAGTCAGATGTGGGGGGACAGTGACAACAAGATCCAGATGTCAGAGGAGACAGTGACAATTACAGGGAGACAGTAACGATTAGAGTCAGATGTGGGGGGACAGTGACAACAAGATCCAGATGTCAGAGGAGACAGTGACAATTACAGGGAGACAGTAACGATTAGAGTCAGATGTGGGGGGACAGTGACAATAAGATCCAGATGTCAGAGGAGACAGTGACAATTACAGGGAGACAGTAACAATTAGAGTCAGATGTGGGGGGACAGTGACAATAAGATCCAGATGTCAGAGGCGACAGTAACAATTACAGGGAGGCAGTAACTAGCTATATACGTACTCTTGAACACGTACACGTAGCTAGGGTCAATTCATTTGCATGTGCCAATAAGCTGTATTCAGCGTGGCCTGACCTGCCGCCACATATTGCAACAGGAAGTGCCCGGCTGATTTTTAGATACATTGTGGTATGGACTATCAATCTAGTAAGTCTGGGTTCAAAGTCCAAATTTCATAATGTTATGCTGTACTGTACTGTTCAGCTAACAGAGTACCTATTTCTCTAAAAATGTAGCATCTGGGCTACAACTCACAGAGTGTTCGAGCGAGGTCTTGGGCCAGCACTGATTGGAAGAGTGGGCAGGTGGAGTCAATTAGGAAGCAGCTGAGGAGATTTCGGATGGTATCACTGCTGGCGTTCACCCAAGTGGGGGGTTCAAAGGCTGTATCGTTCCATACTGGTCCAGATATGTTGAGAAGGGTCTGCGAAAACACCAGAAGTCATTTTCAAAGGGTGGGTGGTGGGAAAATGCTTTAAGTGGATAGCTATGAATCGTAACAATAATCGACAGTTTATGCAGAGGCTCAGGCTCCCCTCCCACTTGTAAAAAGTAAAGCAGTATATGGGGAAAACAGGGAACTAGTCTCGTGCCAAGACTTTCACGCACCCCCCCCCCCCCGGCAAACGTCTGGTGTTCTAAGAATTTTCTTGTCACAGACTCCATGTTTGCCCGATAATAAATCTCGTATGTGATTGGTCACTGTATATACGGTATATACTGTATCGTTCCATATTTCCATATTTGCATTCTAATTCATCAGACTGACCAATAGTATGAATATTTATTGAACTAACGTGATGGCAACTTTACTGAAGGACTAAAAGCTACAATCTGATTGGAATTCCAAAGGGGAAAGGTGTCTATGACCAGATAGTTTGTTGAGAACATCAGATATTATTTCACTGGGGGGGGAGGGGAGCATGAACGTCTGGGCACGAGACTACCAAGAAACAAAGGTATGACTGTGACCAGTAAATCTTTTACCTACTGGTAGGAAGGCTGGAGCATGAACGAAGGCATTATCTATTCAATCAATCAGAAAATAACAGCTTGCATGTGAATATTCAAACTGGTATCAGTTGAAAACTACAGAGCAAGGTCGGGCTAGGGAGGCACACAGTAGAGCAGACTCAGCTCTGGGCTCCGTACCTTCCACAGAAAGCGAGAGTGACAGAAAGCAGCAGCAGCTAAAGTGGAGGGAGGTCATTGAGGCTATTGGGCAGGCATGGGCTGCTCATATAGTATTTAACATCAATGGTTCTGGAACATTCATTCCACATGCATGTCTGTGTTCATTGCAGGATCTTTCTACTGCTAGAGCAGGGAAGATTTCATGCGTGCCAAAAAGCTAGCAAACTATATACACAGTGTTCCTTACATTGGTGAGGACGGTGGCAAGATCGGTGAGGTACTGAATGGTATTCTCATAGATGGTCTCGTTGTAGACGGGAGTACCCCCAGCTAGATTGTCCTGGGTGTCATAGCGACTACCAAACCACCTGCACATAGGAGAGGGGTAGGGAGGGGAGGGAAGGGGGAGGAGAGGGGGAGGGAGGGGAGGGAAGGGGGAGGAGAGGGGTAGGGAGGGGAGGGAAGGGGGAGGAGAGGGGTAGGGAGGGGAGGGAAGGGAGGAGAGGGGTAGGGAGGGGAGGGAAGGGGAGGAGAGGGGGAGGGAGGGGAGGGAAGGGGGAGGAGAGGGGAGAGGGGGTGGGGCAAGGAAGGCAAAGACTGATTTATACAGCTCTCTCACTAATGCAAGAGTATGGGCAAATCATACAGATAGACTAATGGCCAATTACTTTTCAGAAAAGAATAAATGTAGCTAGTGGTAAGTATATCTTGAAACATCATTTCTGTCCCAGTCACTGATTAATGTCACTTGCCTATGCACACAGCTTCTTCAATCTAAGGTCATGCAAGTACGCAGTGTATAACGGTAAAACATGGCCATAATACTGGACTTATAAATATAACATGACATGGCCTACATATACAGATATTAATAGAATTCTGTATCCACGTACATGTACATGTATGAATTTGCATGGCACACAATACATGTACACACACACACATACACTCACACACTCACACACACACACTCACACACACACACACTCACACACACACTCACTCACACACACACTCACACACACACACACACACACACACACACATACACACACACACACACTCACTTGCTATTAAACACCCTGTCAAAGTCAGCGAGTACCGTTCCCATGAAGCTCTCGTCCTTCTTTAGGAAGCTGTGTAGGGATGCTGGAGGAAGGATGCAGCTGGAAGGGGAGGAGCGGTCACAGATGGCAGAGTAGTTGCTGGACACTACCCGAATCAGATCTGAATCCTCAGCTATGGCATTCAGGACTGTAATAATGTTGGAGGGCTGTGTGGAAGATAGGAAGTACTACTGTTAGTACATGTAGGACAGTATATACATAGGATATCAAACTAGTATTTCTGGGAGGAATATCAAGCAAGTATACTAACATGACCCGCTAATATGGCCAGTAAGGCTCCAACAAATACATAGTACTGTCCTGGCTTTGAAGAGTCCTTCAATTTACCTACAACTATTTGAGTATTCTAAAGTCATCTATGGCTCAATATAGGGAAGACAAGCCTATAATTAGGTTGGGTTGGGTTGGGTTAGGGTCAGGGTTGGGCTAAATTGATTTTATACAGGGTTCAAGCCTTTCCTTGGCTTCTGTTTTTCCCTATACTAAGCCATGTCTATCTAAAGCAAACAAGGCAGATCTAACTAATTTGTTCTAAGGCTGGGTCATTAGTAATGTAAACTGCAAAACACAAAACATGCTAAAGTACACAGACTAGATAGAATTTTTATTCAGCCAGTTAGTCTTGTTACTCAGTAGCAAATACTCTCAGAGCAGTAGGCTGTGTTCCAGTATGATGGGTATGTATGGTGTGAAAACAGATACTACAATTGTACTACAAAAATGAAACAGAAGGGAATTTTTTTCTCGATCGCTACTTTACATGTACATGTATGGTTAGACATATCAGTTAGTAAACTACGGTGGCCCTGAAGGTCACGCGATGCGACAATGGACATGCGGCGGTGTGTATGCAATGGTAGATGGAATCGATGCACCAATGCGAGGTATCGATGCGATGGTAGGCAATTTTGTAGTGCACTTCCAGTTGACAGTAGGCAATTTCATAGTGCCCTTCCAGTTAGCGATCAGAACGTGCATGCATTTTTCATGATAGAATCCGCAACTGAAAAATTGCCACCTAGATCATCAAAACTTAGTCCAGTCCAACTACATTGGACACATTTCCCCAGTGACAAAAAAAATCTACGCATGTTAACATGTTCAAACCTTCTCAGTGACTCATATTACTTCTACAATGCCTGTAGCTATGTAGCTAGCTATCCCCAGTTAAAATTATACACCAAGATATTAACTGAGGCCTTGGTTTCACCGAGCCCCCATGCTTTTGTTATGGCTACCTACACTGCAAAAGAAATAGAATGCATATTGGGGCTGGGCTGCCTGCATACATTAGCTGATACTATATAGTCTCACTAGTTCTCCTTGCTCTGGAAAATCTTAAAACAATATACAATAGCTGCACATGGCCTCGTATATGGGCGGGTAGTTGACTGCTGATGTTTACGTAAGGCGTGCCAACAGTAGCTGGCATATGTACGTAGGTTTTGCTGTAGTCCCATACAGGGCATGAGACTAGTGCCGCTGTGTCTACCACTATAGTATCATATAGTTTAGAGTATAGTGTTAGTACTTTCTTGCATTTCATTGGTCAATTACAGGTCTCTAAATCTCATAGAGACCTGCTAGAGAAAAGCGGGTCTCTATATATAGAGACCTACAACTTTTACAAGTCTGTGCTCTCAGGGTATTCCTGAAGGTATTTACTATTTGTAGAAGTTGTTTACTATAGGCCTGGAGGCTGCATGCAAAACTGTTGCTAGGGCTACACTCTAAATAACTTAGATACCTCAACCAATGGGATCTACGGGCTTTAGAAACCCTCGGGCCCTTAGTAGCGCCCGAGCGAAGCGAGGGCGCTACAGCCTCGGGCCCTTGGGTTTCTAAAGCCCGTAGATCCCTTGGTCTCGGTATCTAACTTATATATAGTCGCATCGATACTGTCGCATCGATACCACCTATCATCGCATCGATACCGCCTATCAGTGCATTGATACTGCCTATCAGTGCATCAATATCGTCTACTGTCGTATACACACCGTCGCATGTCCATCGTCGTATCACGTGACCTTCAGGGCCACCGTAGTAAACAGACATGACCTACTAGTATGCAGAAATACTCTGCTAATATGCAGACATGACACACTAGTATGCAGGAATAACAAGCTAGTATACTACAGTGCCTATTAGTATAGTGAATATGTTTATCAAGACATGACCAACCGTGATACTGTGCAGGTAGAAGGTGGGTCTCTCCTGGTTACCCTGGATACCAAGCTGGCTCAGTTCCAGATAGTCTCCAATGTTAGCCTGTCGCACTTTGGGTAGGAGCTGTGAGAGAGGGCATTCCTTGAATAATAAGGACTGGTGCCATGGTACTCCTTGAATAATAAGGACTGGTGTCATGGGACTCCTTG
The DNA here is from genome assembly GCA_963921505.1 of Phakellia ventilabrum. Lineage (NCBI taxonomy): Eukaryota > Metazoa > Porifera > Demospongiae > Axinellida > Axinellidae > Phakellia > Phakellia ventilabrum. The sequence goes on along the minus strand of OY997379.1, from coordinate 8,226,555 downwards.
AATAATAAGGACTGGTGCCATGGGACTCCTTGAATAATAAGGACTGGTGCCATGGGACTCCTTGAACAATAAGGACTGGTGCTATGGGACTCCTTGAATAATAAGGACTGGTGTCATGGGACTCCTTGAATAATAAGGACTGGTGCTATGGGACTCCTTGAATAATAAGGACTGGTGCCATGGGACTCCTTGAACAATAAGGACTGGTGCCATGGTACTCCTTGAGGACTGGTGATATGGGACTCCTTGAATAATAAGGACTGGTGTCATGGGACTCCTTGAATAATAAGGACTGGTGCCATGGGACTCCTTGAATAATAAGGACTGGTGTCATGGGACTCCTTGAATAATTAGGACTGGTGCCATGGGATTCCTTGAATAATAAGGACTGGTGCTATGGGACTCCTTGAATAATAAGGACTGGTGCCATGGGACTCCTTGAATAATAAGGACTGGTGCCACGGGACTCCTTGAATAATAAGGACTGGTGCTATGGGACTCCTTGAATAATAAGGACTGGTGCCATGGGACTCCTTGAATAATAAGGACTGGTGCCATGGGACTCCTTGAATAATAAGGACTGGTGCCATGGGACTCCTTGAATAATAAGGACTGGTGCCATGGGACTCCTTGAATAATAAGGACTGGTGTCATGGGACTCCTTGAATAATAAGGACTGGTGTCACGGGACTCCTTGAATAATAAGGACTGGTGCCATGGGACTCCTTGAATAATAAGGACTGGTGTCACGGGACTCCTTGAATAATAAGGACTGGTGCCATGGGACTCCTTGAATAATAAGGACTGGTGTCACGGGACTCCTTGAATAATAAGGACTGGTGCTATGAGACTCCTTGAATAATAAGGACTGGTGCCATGGGACTCCTTGAATAATAAGGACTGGTGTCACGGGACTCCTTGAATAATAAGGACTGGTGCCATGGGACTCCTTGAATAATAAGGACTGGTGTCACGGGACTCCTTGAATAATAAGGACTGGTGCCATGGGACTCCTTGAACAATAAGGACTGGTGCTATGGGACTCCTTGAATAATAAGGACTGGTGCCATGGGACTCCTTGAATAATAAGGACTGGTGCCATGGGACTCCTTGAATAATAAGGACTGGTGCCACTCCTTGAATAATAAGGACTGGTGCCATGGGACTCCTTGAATAATAAGGACTGGTGCCATGGGACTCCTTGAATAATAAGGACTGGTGTCACGGGACTCCTTGAATAATAAGGACTGGTGCCACGGGACTCCTTGAATAACATGGACTGGTGTCACGGGACTCCTTGAATAATAAGGACTGGTGCCATGGGACTCCTTGAATAATAAGGACTGGTGCCATGGGACTCCTTGAATAATAAGGACTGGTGCCATGGGACTCCTTGAATAATAAGGACTGGTGCCACGGGCCTTGAATAACATGGACTGGTGTCACGGGACTCCTTGAATAATAAGGACTGGTGCCATGGGACTCCTTGAATAATAAGGACTGGTGCCACGGGACTCCTTGAATAATAAGGACTGGTGCCATGGGACTCCTTGAATAATAAGGACTGGTGCCATGGGACTCCTTGAATAATAAGGACTGGTGCCATGGGACTCCTTGAATAATAAGGACTGGTGTCACGGGACTCCTTGAATAATAAGGACTGGTGTCATGGGACTCCTTGAATAATAAGGACTGGTGCCATGGGACTCCTTGAATAATAAGGACTGGTGCCATGGGACTCCTTGAATAATAAGGACTGGTGCCATGGGACTCCTTGAATAATAAGGACTGGTGCCATGGGACTCCTTGAACAATAAGGACTGGTGCCATGGGACTCCTTGAACAATAAGGACTGGTGCCATAGGACTCCTTGAATAATGAGGACTGGTGCCATAGGACTCCTTGAATAATGAGGACTGGTGCTACGGGACTCCTTGAATAATAAGGACTGGTGCCATGGACTGGGGCCACGATCAGAATTATTAAGGACAAAAGACTCCAGATGCAAAGTAACCAGAACACTGTGAATGTTAAGGAATGTGCTCCTTGAATACGAAGCACAATATCCAGGCTGGTCTGATAGGCCTTAACAAATAGAGATATTCTGATATGCCACAGCAAGTGCCTGATTGAGCTATAGCAACTAAGACACACCTCTTCATCTTTGTCATCGTCTTTGGCATAAGGAAAGTCTCCATTGGCCATGTCATAGACCATTCTCGATGACCCAATGTAGTCCCAACTCTCCTGCAGAAGTGATGTATGTGTGTTTTATGACTATAGCATGTCCACAAAAGTGATGAGGTAATGGTTTAGACTCTCACCCCATGGAAGAAGGTGTACATGACTGGTCTTGCAGTACCGATTAGCTGACCCTGTGGAGGGAGGGAGGGAGGGAGGGAGGGAGGGAGGCAGGCAGGCAGGGAGGGAGGGATGGAAGGAGGGAGGGAGGCAGGGAGGGAGGAATGGAAGGAGGGAGGGAGGGAGGGAGGGAGGTATAACAGTGAGTGTCTATCCCTCTGATGGGCAGGTTCAATCTCATTTACCAGCCCCTCCCTACCTCTTTCTTCAGTTTTCCAAGAGCCTCCACCACAGCCAGGAGGGTAGCGATGCCGGCTAGCTCATTGTTGGCTCCGAAGGCCAGGTAGGGGAAGAAGGCAGAGCTGTCCAGCTGTGAATGTGTTTGAGTGTGTGTGTGTGTGTGAAAGAGAGAGAGAGAGAGAGAGAGAGAGAAAGAGAGAGCATAGCGTATGAGTGTGAGTGAGTGTGTGTGTGTATGCACATGTGTGAGTGATTGTGAATGAGTGGAGTATTTAAGTGTGTATGAGTGTGTGTGTGAGTGTGTGCGCATGAGTGAGTGTGAGTGTGAGTATGTATGTACAGTATGCATGCATTATAGTTAACCGAGTCTTTACTGCATCATTTTCCATTCATGTCCACATCACAGACATACCAGTTTTGAGGAAGATCAGCGCTACATGTATGCATGTACATTAAGTAGAGAAGTCAGTTTCCGCAAAAGAGTCATGTAAACACACACTTTACACCACCCCCGCTGCCACACCCATTGGTTTTAAATGGTTGTAGGGCCAATACTGTGCAATGGGAGGGCCTAGGAGTGAGGCTAACTTTGGTAGTCAACATGATGATGTCATTTCCACTGTAGTTCCCTTGGTTGTCGCTCTTGTTCCTGACGTCGAAGAGGGTGCCCCATACGTTGCTGTCTCCCAGTGGCTCACAGAGACTGGTGCCGGTTGTCTGCATCGTCAGCAGCTTCTCTGGAGGAGGGCAATGAGGAGAGTAATGTAATGGCTAAAGGGAGTGATGTAATGGCTGAGGAGAATGATGTAATGGCTAACATATGTGGCAGTCCTGAGTAGAAAACGAACATTATTCCGTCGCGTATTTCGATCGCACCCGCGCGTTCACTACGCTATATCTCAGAACTTCCGTTAAGGGCGGGGCTCATATGTGCTGCGTAGAAGCCTCACATATTGACGCTACTACGTAGCGCGCATGAGCCCCGCCCTTAACGGAAGTTCAGATATACAGCGTTTTGTACACGCGTATGCGATCGAAATACGCGACGGAATAATGTTCGTTTTCTACCTGGGACTGCCACATATGGTAAAGCTGTAATGGGTGTTATATATCATGCACTGCACTGCACAAAAGACATTTTTGCTGAAGGCATGTACAGTTTTTTGCAACTTCAGTGCAAGTGGAGCAGACTACACTACACTGGAGTAGGATTATGCGAACAATGTTTAGACTGCTACTGTAATTAATTATGTCATATCTGTTCTGTAGCAAGCTATACCACGAAGAACTACACTTTATCAATTAAAAGTAAGCTTTTAAAAATGCACCACTCTTTGCAACTTTGGCTAGAACACTGGCATTATAATGTACATGTACATGCGTAAGAGGCTACAATATAGCCTCGTACCCAGGCCTCCCCTCGCAGCTTTTTTGCAGTGGTGAAAAAACAACAACCATTTTTCCACTACTGTGAATGAAACTGCGAGGGGAGGCATGGGTACGAGGCTAATCAACACAGATTGAAGTTGTTAATGGTACAATAACAGCCTTTCAATGAATGAAAGAATTTCTAGCCAGGAAATAATATTCATTTTACCTTTAGCAGTGAACTTACATGTATAAGTACATGTATGTAATGTGTGTTTCACTGTGAAAAGAATTTTTTGGTAACCACGAGACTGCCTTTATTTTCAGTATACTGTACAGTTAGCTAGTCTTGTATAGTGAGCCTGTCGCTGTAGCTACGTAGGTCTTACACCATTTTCATAATATGTAGTGCGCTAGTACATGTCCTACCTCTCCTGTAGCAGGTGGGCGTGTCCTTGACAGCCTTCATGTCGGCTGTTATCTCGGCAGAACACAGGGGGAAGTCCCCATCAGCATTGTCACGATTGAAACACTGTGTGGAGCCAATGATTGTGCACATGCATAACTGTACCTACATGTAGTACATGTAATATGCACAATCCATACTTCTGCTATACAATATACATACATGTATATGTACATGTTGGCATTCGCCAGCAAGTGCTACATGTACTAGTGGCTATATACATGTAAAGCTTGCCTACTGCTCCTCTGCTCAGGAGCTCCAGTAGCTCAGTGGGTAAGAGCATCTGACTAGTAAGCAGAAGATCCTCTTAATGTTTTTTTTCTTTCCATTACTGTATGCACATACATGTACAGCCCTGTTCCCAGTCTCTGCACCAGCGCTTTCTACGTATGGAGTAAAACTACATGTAACACGTGAAGAAAGCCGTGGAATGGAGACTGGGAATGAGACTATATACATGGACATGCAGTCTACATGTGAGCTTGGCTAGCTAGCCATACAGTGCCTGGAGTGTATGTACATGTACATGTACATGTGAGTCTTGGAATGAGCTTAGCCCTGGCATCCGTACAGTGCCAGGAATGTGTACATGTGAGTCTGGGAATGAGGCATGAGTCTGGGATTCAATAAAGCGCCCGGAATTATTAGTAATATGTACATGTACATGCAAATATGCATGTAGCAGACTGCAGTTCGCCACTGCCTTACATCCAGGACTTTCTCAAAGGCACTTGTTGGAAGGGCTATGATGGGAAAGTCCCCAAAGTCTTGGAAGGAAAGAGCATTGCCCTAGGGGTGTGTGTGTGTGTGTGTGTGTGTGTGTGTGTGCATTTTTTGCTCAATCATTAATGAAAAGGTCTGAGACTAAAATAGTAAGAAATGGAAGGCAAACGTGTTCCCATTAAAAGGGCTAAAGTATTGTTATACATGTCTAGTGAATTTGTTCTACATGCAAGAACTAATACAGGCAGTGACTGCATTCGTTTGGCGAATGCCTCATTTGTCAGCTAATAGCTGGTGGGGTATTAAGCAATTGCATAGTATTACAATTTTATTGTGTGTGTGTGTGCGTGTGTGTGTGTGTGTGTGTGTGTGCATGCGCACGTGTGTGGTACCTGTTCAATCACAAAAGCTATATACTTTGTTAGAGTAAGTGTGCTACTAGTAATATTACCGCTGGTTGGGATCACATGACCTGTGCTAGACATTACCTCACGGTTCCACTCTATTTGGCAGGATCGACCTGGAGGGGGTGAGAGGAGGGGATAGAGCAATCAGACTAACAGTGAAGTGACCTGGACAGTATTTTGATTTTATTATGTGTGTGTGTCTGTGTGTGTGTCTGTGTGTACATGTGTGTGTGGGTGTCTTTGTGTGGGGGGTGTGGTCCTGCGACCAACAGAGGGACAGCGGGACCAAACTCACCATAAGCAAATGGAGCATTTGGGCACCTTTCTTCTGGAGACACAATGTCTGGGCCTGCAAAATAGTAAACAACAGGCATAATGTAGTGGGAATGAAACAGAATCTGCATTCAAGTATACAGCTTTTCCCAAATCATTGCTCCTTATGGACCATAAACATGTCAGAATGTAGTAGGGCAATCCAAGGGGCACTCCCCCATTTACTGAACCCTGACCTCGCCCTTTTAAGACCATGACCCACTCAGCATGTGTATGTAGGTATGACTGGGAGGGTGTAGGGGTTGTACTATGAATATGCTCCATAACAATGATAATACGCTAGAGTTCAAAGAACAGGGTGTTCCCCCAAGGATTCCCCCCCCAAATCTATTGACAAAATGTACATAAACAACTACATATAAAATTGTTATTCAGAACTGCCACTACAGTGCTAGTTAGCTACATAATGTACTTGGAAGCTACCTTTTGACAGTGATATTATCTATTTGGTCTGATATTACAGTCATGTAGTGTATATAGAAATTGTCAAAAGCGTAAAAATGTCGAAAGATGATGGGTACACCTCCACAAGCTGCTCAAGGGGCTTGCGCGTAGTCCTCAAAGATGCAGTCATAAAACTGAAGAGTGTGATTGACAAGTGGTTCAGTTTTGGTGTCCAATTGGGCATTCACACAGAAATACTGAACCGTATTGAAATGAAACCTCAAGGTATGGACTTGCAACGTTGCCTAACAGAAGTGCTGGACTGCTATCTACGCAGCGATCCCGACCCATCATGGGAGAAAATCATTGCAGCACTTGAGAAAATAGATGAGCGTCGCCTGGCGTCCACTCTGAAAAGTAGTGCCTCCACTGATCAAAATCTCTCCAGTGCCTTTCGCCAGCTCAGCATCAGTCCCACGCCCACACACACTGAATCAGTTGCGAATGACTTTGTAAACTTTTGTTGCAAAGATTGTATGTCCGTAATATCCACAACAACAGAGGTCACCACAGTAGAGATACCAAACCTGCCTAGAACACAGGCAAGCGGTCACAGCTTTTACACCAAGGTGAATCCACACGGGTACGAGCACACATTCTACACTGTCACAAAAGTCAGAGAATCCAGGCAGAGGAAGTCGATTCGTCCGGTGTCAGATCCCACCACGTGGGCCACCTGGTTTCCCGACTACAAATGGACCATCATCTACTGCAACGGCATCACTTCCAACGCCGGCTCACAACAACGCTGCTCGAATCACCTCGGCTGGATCTGGGAAGCAACCACTAATAACCAGCGCCCACAGAAGTTTTATGGGCTGCGCCGGCCGGCTGTGTGTCTGCGTCCACCCATAAATCAGTAAGACATTACATGCACAATTTTCTGTCACGCTGTGAAATGCATATGCATACAGCTATACTAAAACTATGTCTCAATTGCTTCTATATCACAGTTTGATACATTTATGTGTTTCTGGCAATACTTACCTGTCACATTACGCTAATACCAAATGCTGCAACCTTATCCCCAGACCTACATGTACATGTACATGTACACACACGTACATGCTTCACTTTAGTACAGCTGTCTGCTTTTTGCCCACATGTACCTAACCACATCATACATTATTTCTGTTCTACTGTCCAATGCATGCATACACTAAATCCATGTCTCATTTGTCGTTTATATCACATATACAGTTTGATATGATTAATTGTAAGAAGCGCATCTGGTATCGGTGAGAGGGGCTACCATGGAGTACATATGCTCAAAGTGGTGTCCCAGTCAGCCTATGGTCTCCTAATCAAACATACAGAATTAACTCACCCTCAGGAATGGTGGAGGTTGTGGAGTTTGTCTCATTCCGGAACCGCACCAGAACTCCACTGATTCGTGAAGACGACTTTAGACGAAGGGTATTGTCCCTAATATATTCAATAGTAACAGAGTCATACAAGCTATCACATGACACGCATACATGACCCCCCACAAGGGGGCCAGCGCTACTTGCCCCTGCCAACACTACCCAGGAGCGTACAAGTGACTAAGGAGAACGTCCTTCTTACCAGCCGGGTGGGTGCTTTTCCGGGTGGGTGCTTTCGTGCCCGGCTGGTACTAAGATTGTTTTATGTTCCTGGGTCTAAACTTAATTTGGTGGTAACTTCATTCTCAGGGTCTTTGTAGTAACTTTATTCCCAGCTGTTTGAGGTAACCTCATTCCAAAGCTCTTTGAGATACATATAATCTTATTCCCAGGCTCTTTGAGGTAACCTGATTCCCAGGCTCTTTGAGGTAATCTCATTCCCAAGCTCTTTGAGGTAACGTCATTCCCAGGCTCTATGAGAAGTCACAAAAACACATTTTCAATAATAACCTCATTCCCAGGCTCTTTGAGGTAACCTCATTCCCAAAGCTCTTTGATGTAACTTCATTCTCAGGGTCTTTGTAGTAACTTCATATTCCCAGCTGTTTGAGGTAACCTCATCCCAAAGCTCTTTGAGATACATGTAATCTTATTCCCAGGCTCTTTGAGATAACCTCATTCCCAGGCTCTTTGAGGTAATCTTATTCCCAGGCTCTTTGAGATAACCTCATTCCCAGGCTCTTTGAGGTAATCTTATTCCCAGGCTCTTTGAGGTAATCTCATTCCCAGGCTCTTTGAGGTAATCTCATTCTCAAGCTCTTTGAGGTAACGTCATTCCCAGGCTCTATGAGAAGTCACAAAAACACATTTTCAATAATAACCTTATTCCCAGGCTCTTTGAGATAACCTCATTCCCAGGCTCTTTGAGATAACCTCATTCCCAGGCTCTTTGAGATAACCTCATTCCCAGGCTCTTTGAGGTAATCTCATTCCCAAGCTCTTTGAGGTAACGTCATTCTGTACAGCAGATTTCGCTTACTTGGTGAGCAAGTGTGGCTCCAACAAGATGATGTAAGGCGAGTGTGAGCCGTTGTCCACTAGTTGAAGCAGAGTTTCACTGCTGTTCACATACTGCACCACACCACGGGTGTAAGTAGAAGATGCTGGGAGAGGGGTGTGTGGGGGGGAGGGGCCCGGGGGTGGCACAGGAAGAGGGTACAAAATTAAATCATATACATGTACAATATTGTATAATACGTGTACATTGTGTGTACACATACATTAATATACGTGCATGTATGTACATGTATACACATTGTACATGTACATGCGTGTACATGTCACAGTAAAAAAGTACATGTACATGTACAAAGTACTGTACGGCTGCAAAAACCTAATTAGTGGTTTTGTGTCACGAGCAATAACGTCATACAGGGCGTAACCCGAATGCCCCATCCAGCTACTATCAAGAATACTTATTAATTAATATAAACATTATTGAGTGTCGGTATTGCACTGCAATGGAGCTGTCTGTAAGAAAGCTGTGTTCAAGGACGTACAACACATCTAAGGATCAGCCATGGCCGCTATGAAAGAGTGGACAACTGGGCTGTGCTGCTTGAGGCTCACGTTCGCATTGTTCGATCAGGCCACTGATGTCCAGTGCTCATATACTTACAGAGAGGCTACACAAACTCTACTAAACTGGAAACTACAGTAAACTTTCCTCGGTAAAACTACATGTATATGCAATGAACTCTTGGTACGCAGTCTGGTTCATGTGCCATTTCCAAACCCCACCTACATACATGTATTATTACAATGACATCTTGGAAAAATATTGCCGGAATTTAATTTGGCAGTGTGCTCACTGATCGGCCAAATTAAATTCCTCGTAAATTTTCTGGCCACAGGATACACAGGTGTACATGTACATGTACTATACCTGAGCAGCCAATCTGGTGAGTAGCATTGATGAGCCTGAAGCAGGGAATGGTGGCGTTGATGTCTTGGTAGATCCTCTCATGGATCGTCGGACGAGGGGAATCAGACCACACCCTTCCTGCAGAGAGATTGAGCAGGAACGGAGGGGCAGGAGACGTTGATTACATACATGTCTGGCTCTTGTTTCTGCTTCTAATTATAAGCATGGGGGGGGGGGGGGCACAAAGTCAGTCATGATGGCCGTTATTAGCCATTGCGGGCCAAACAAAAAATGGGAGGAAACTGACTTCCCTCAACTATTTTTTGTCTGGACCGAAACTACTTTTGGTCTAGGGAACATTTCCAAAACAGGCCCAGTGAGGGTGGTCAACTGTTGGTCCTAGTCTCGCGAGTCAGATCACGTACGTGGTCTGTCTCGTGTTGATCCGTTAGTCTCGCGTACCCAGACTCTCGACGGAGTCTGGCTACGCGAGATTATTGATCCGTGTCGAGGGTCGATTCCAATTAGTGCCAACCCTAAACAACCCTGTAACTCTTCACCGTTGGAGAATTATGAATCGCTACAGTTACCAACTATAGAGAGTCAGACTCTAGCTACTGGCTCACCTGTAAGACTAAGAAGAAGAACAAAACATCGGAAAAGAGACATCCTCGCTTTGCGAATCGTGTATCGTGTGTCCGGATACGGTACGGTCATGTGAAAGTGGGTGGGGTTTCGACTTCCAGCCCCGGGCAGCTCCACCCCCATTCCATGCATTCTCTGTGGTGAGCCATACCCTTGGCTAGCTGCAGCCCTCGCAGCCACTATAACACTTCAAGTATAAGATCATGTTAAAAATATTGCATCAGAGCCTGACTGCAACAAGATTACTAGTCCAAGACACAATAGAATCAGCAAGGACGCGTTAGTATTAAGTGTCCTTGGATTCAGCTAGCTACTGTCATAGATAGTAGAGTACTCATCCTATTCCCCTAGTCTCGCGCCCTCCCTCCTCCCGAGCCCCCCCCCGAGCCCTACGTCAAAGACCGGCGTGCAGATGATTATTTGTTGGAAAGCCAAACCAGTGTTGCAATTGTGTGTATGGCCCATTTTAATACGGCTAGCCAGTGTACATGTATATTCATTCTTTTAATAGTACACCTGCATAATAACATCTCATTCCTCCCCGTCTATTATGTGCAACTCTAGTCTGCAGCTAATACTATATATCCTCTGAGATCAGTAGAGAACATTGCTGATTGCTCTCTCATTAACGCTACATGCTCGCTACATGCTTTAAGGCAAGGGTTATGCACTAGGCGCCTTTCACTTATACAATTTTTTTAATGGACTTCAGACGGAGCTACACCTAGCGCAGTCCATAAATGTCTGCCAATTCACAACGCCCCATGCAGCTGCAAACAAAGTCTAATCAATTAACAGTCACCTGGTCACCAAACACCCAAGGTAGCGAGGGAAACCTGCTCATGAATAATTAATGAGCAATCAGCAAGGTCACGTGAGCTACGTAAAGTTAATGAGATTCATTGCACTATTTACATTTTCCCATGACAGCAACCGGAATCAGCAGCGGGGGTGTGTCACTTTGATGTGGAAAGCGGCACTTTCAAGGGCAAATTCAGCACTTTGATGTGGCCGAGCGGTACTTTGGATGTTCACTTTCAACACATGGAAGCTATGATATGGTATACATTAGTCTAAGCCGTTTGTCCCTGTAGCTAGCCTCGTACCCATGCAGGCCTCCACTTGCAGCTTTTTAGAATGCTTTTTTCCATGGCTGCAATTAAGGCCATGCTTTTTTCCACAGCTGCAAAAAACAAAAAAAACTGTGAGGGGAGGCCTGGGTACGAGGCTGCCAACCATTTTGGTTTCACATTTCATAGCAACAGTCAGAAGAGACCACTTATAAACAATCAGGTGCTTCCTGATTAGCTCTTCGCTATCACAGGGACGATGTTCATGTGTTTATAGGCTTGTTTCCTGGCAACACTACTCCTCCCATCCTTCCTTATATGGTGAGTAGCCTAGCACCCATGGCAACGGTACTCCTCCCACCTTCCTTATATGGTAAGTACACGTAGCACCCGTGGAAACACTACTTGGCAACACTACTCCACCCTTCTTCCTTATATTAGTACCCTTGGCATCTGGTGAGTCATGCCACACACCAGAATGAGTTCAAATAGTATACACGCAGCCAGGAGTGCATAATGACATGAGAAGCTTGCCTCCGCTTCTCACGTCATCGTGCGCTCCTGCTGAACAATGCTTTAGGACAGGCTGCAGGGTATAACCCTTTCATTTCTTCTTAACTTAACACTCATTGGAGGTGAGGCATGTGAGTGAGTATCTTTAACAGACTAAAGAAAAGAAACAGAGAGTGAAGTCATTGGCTACAGAGGAAGACACATCCACAATACACAAATTCAGGGACACAGACAGTACCGGCTAAAACGCCAGTTTCTTCATCAGCATGTAAATGTTTGTGTCCACTTCAAATCCTTGCAGGTTGTTAGCATCTCCTTGTAGCCTCATCAGCAGTCCACCATACGATACATACGCAGCACTGTGTGGGTGTAGACATATTGGTCTATCACATTCACAGTCTAATACCGCCTTAATGGTTTTGGTTACACGCAGCGTAGGCTGCTCCGGAACCCCTCTCCCTGTCCTGCCCTGGGGGCTCTTTTACCTTCCCTGTCCTGCCCTGGGGGCTCCACTCCCTTTCCTGTCCTGCCCTGGGGGCTCCACTCCCTGCCCTGTCCTGCCCTGGGGGCTCCACTCCCTTCTCTGTCCTGCCCTGGGGGCTCCACTCCCTTCCCTGTCCTGCCCTGGGGGCTCCACTCCCTACCCTGCCCTGCCCTGGGGGCTCCACTCCCTTCCCTGTCCTGCCCTGGGGGCTCCACTCCCTTCCCTGTCCTGCCCTGGGGGCTCCACTCCCTTCCCTGTCCTGCCCTGGGGGCTCCACTCCCTTCCCTGCCCTGCCCTGGGGGCTCCACTCCCTTCCCTGTCCTGCCCTGGGGGCTCCACTCCCTTCCCTGTCCTGCCCTGGGGGCTCCACTCCCTTCCCTGTCCTGCCCTGGGGGCTCCACTCCCTATCCTGCCCTGCCCTGCCCTGGGGGCTCCACTCCCTTCCCTGTCCTGCCCCTGGGGGCTCCACCCCCTTCCCTGTCCTGCCCTGGGGGCTCCACCCCCTTCCCTGTCCTGCCCTGGGGGCTCCACTCCCTTCCCTGTCCTGCCCTGGGGGCTCCACTCCCTACCCTGGGACTCTCCCTGCCCTGGGGCTCTTCTCCGTGCTCCAGCAAGAGTTTGAAAAAATACCAAGCCCACAGCTAGCTAAAGCAAAATGTGCACGTGGGCCTGTGAACAAGGCTACCCACAAGATGGAACAGATGCAACAGATGCAACCCTGTCAACAGCATCTATAAGTGGGGCTCACCCCAGTTAGAGTACTGCAATAGCAGGCAACTTACAGTCTTCCAGAGTCTCCTGGCCCCTCGTCTCCCTCTATCCGATACACCTTCCCGTACATCACATACTCGAAGGCATCTGCCAGTGAGGGTCCTTGATCTGGGGGGAGAGGAGGGACTGAGTACACTGACAGCCCATCGGTGACAAGAAGGAGTGCTAAACTAGCGATTGCACCTGTTGTCAAATGACACCTACAAGAAAACTCCATATATGGATGCCTAGCAGTTATGCATGGCTGGTTTACTACTCAGTAAACCAGTGTGTGTGTGCATGTGCTAAGTGAATTATAGTGCACTTACCATATAAGGAGTTTTGTGCAAGCGACATATTCAACAACAGGTGGAATCGGCATACATACACAAGTTTTAACGCTCCTTCCCTTTGAGTTATGGGATCCTGCCGACAGTAACAAAGCTAAAAACCAATAGAAACATTGGTTTTCAACCTTGTTGATCCCTCATATGATATCACATGATATCTTCATTACCCATGCTGAGGTAGTCTCCGTCGTCAGGCACCCCGTCCTCCCTGAGGGTAGTGGTGAGGAGGAGACGGAATTTGTCCCCCAGGCCCACCGGGTAGAGCTGGGTGTTTACGTCGAGGATCAGGTCCATCTTGAAGCTCTCGCTCTCACAGGACAGGCGGGAGACTTGGGGAGGGTGTGCATTTGCGTGTGTGTGTGTGTGCATGTGCATGTGTGTGTGTGTGTGTGTGTATGTGTGCATATGTGTGTGTGTGCAGTACGTGGCAAGGGCAAGCTATCATAGCCTCGTTGTCTGCCTTGTATGATGAAAAATGGCATATCACACGATAGCCATTCCAGTATATACCCAAAATATACTAGGCTCTCTCGTTCCGTTTTGCATTGTGGATTCGGGAGACCCTGTAAATGAGCTATCACTCTGTGCTTTCAGTCTGTCATAGCTTTGCAATAGGTCTCCGTGCTCCATGTTATCTTGCACTGTGATTTTTTTCTCTACAGTATGAGATAAAAGCTGGAATCGAAGAAGCTAGCCCAAAGAAGTAATGTAGTTTCAACATGCAATAAGGGCAGAGTTGGCGGTAGTGTAGTGGATGGTGAACCCATTGAGGTTCACATCTCTGGGCCAAAGATCTGGATGATATTCATCACGGTAGAGCCTACACATGCAATGCACAATGCACAGTCACATCTGTATGAAGGCCATCTTACTCAGGAACCTTGCTGTGGCTAGGGTCTGGGTAACGTGAGCGCTATACTAAGCAAAGAAGGTGTTCTACATCTGGATTATAGGCTCATTCCCAGTCCCTCCCTTACACAGGAAGTGAGAGTGTGTGGGCAGAGCGAGGGAAAAGCATAATTTGGAACAAGGCTACGCTTGGACCACCATAAATCAGATAAATCAAATGTTAAACTCCCATCACACAGAGTTCTGTCCAGAGCTAGTTCTATACTCTTGTATTTCTTGGCTCCCAGTTAGTTGGTTATTACAACATCTAGTTTTAGGAACGACGGAGTTTCGTCGTCAGAGTTTGGTTGAAAATGAGAGACTAGACGGCATGGAATCGACATGATCACTGATGGGCTCTTATTAGAAGTAAATCCGTACAACAAAGTATTATATTAAAAAACGTGAGTATTCACTGTTACCTCTCTCAAATTTCTTTCCATCGGGATCGATGTCCTTCACATCAAAAATGTCTTCAAATAATATTCCAGCCATCTATCTGGACCGCTTTTAATTTACGTCCTTAAAGTAGAGCTTATTAAAAATTATTAGAACGGTTTTAATAAAATTTTATTAACCCTTTGTTCCGTGAAATTCATGACCGCTCTCGTGGGAGGCAGGGGGGCTGAGGGTACGTACCAGAGGCTAGGAGGCGAACACAGGGACCTGGAGACTTGAAGCTTAAAAACCGAGCTGTGCGACGGACGAGATGGGGCTAGGATTTTTCTTGGATACTGTGACTATGCTGGTTACCCAAGTAAGTTTGATCGTAGATGCTCTGAGGGAACCAGATTAAATTTTGGTCCATGTAGGGGACCAAATTTTTTTTTGACTATTGTACCAGGACATATTGGGGCAAACCTGAGTGAGTGCAGGTGCACAGTATGGAGCATAAAAATTGGATAATTACTAGTGTGTGCGTGGTATTCCATGCAGAGGGCCTTGTGGGGATCGAGTTGTATAGAGCGGTTGCAACTACGTCACAAAAACACGTGACTAAGCACTTCCGTGTGGCAAAAAGAACGTTGTGTTCAATGGCAGCTGAGCGGAAGTTGCTGTGATACTCACGCTGTAGTTGGCAGATCCGTTGAATTTATCCTGCGTGATAACTACGCACAGCAATAGTTAACATACTAAATGTACAAGTTACAAGCTCTTCTAGTTTCTGAGTTCACTATAGAACATACCACTCTTCTGCCACACGGAAGTAGCCAATAAACGGAAGATAACGGAAAATGTAGCAGTAGTTATACGGTCGTGATGTCACCTGCAACCGCTCTATTACACTGCTCAGCTGACCATTCAGTCAGTCCGAGCCCGGGCTTTGAGAACGGCAGTCATCACTTCCAGCTGCCGAATCAACCTTATCCGCTGTTGATAAACCTTTCGCCGATGTTCCCTCCTCTCCTCACTACCACTGCTTTTGTATTGCTGTGCACGTAGCTCGCTAATCACCACCGCCTCTCTGCAGGCGAGTCCATCGTAGTCCATGCTCACCTCTCACTGCATGTGCAAGCAATGCTAAGTCAGGTATCAATGGGCTATGGGGTGGAGGCAGCCATTTCCGTATGCCACACATGGTTCTGATTGGGCATTACATGTATACCGTAAGAGCCAAGTGGTTGGTTGAGTGGTGGTCGAAACAGCTGAGGGGTGGTCAGATCCAACCACTCCCAACCAGTGTGGGCACGACACTGTGTCAGTGTGGGCTTCAAATTATTATTCTCTACCACTTTAACTTTTGATTGACAATTGAAGTTACCAGTACGTCACCAGCTATGCTAGAATGCTTTTCCCTTTCACTCCCTCCCTCCCTTCGTCCTTCTCTTTCTTCGTTCCTCCCTCCCTCCCTCCCTCCCTTCGTCCTTCTCTTTCTTCGTTTCTCCCTCCCTCCCTCCCTCCCTCCCTCCATCCCTCCCTCCCTCCCTCTCCTACAGTGCTTATTTTTTGGGTGTGGTTGGGTGTTCTTTATGCGAAAACTCTTTAAGAATTTTGAGGTAAGTCTTAATTTGCAGAATAGTGTATGCTGTTTTGAATTGTTTTTACCACATGCACACACATACAACGCATTCAGATTCACAACTTGATGGTTCAGCTGCTATTTTCAGTGATGTTTGCCCTCTCCTGTACCATGTTTGAGCTCATTATTTTTGAAATCGTAGGAGTTTTGGATAGCAGGTACAAATGTAACTTGAAACTTTACACTGGTTAGTAAGCAGTGTTCTAGCCAGATAGTCTTTTCTGAAATTTAGAGGGGGGGGGGGGGGGGGTTTCCCTGCTCCCCCCAAAGTTTTCCTCCTAAAATCTTGGTACATGTAACAATATTGTAATCAGACAATTTTTTGGTAGTTAGTACTTAATTAGCATGCAGCTGTTTGAGGCCCATAAGGTAACAAGCAAACTTTGACTGCTTAAACTATAAATTAGGTGGAAAGCAAAGTCTGCAGTCAGCCTAACAGGCATGGCTCTCCACACATCTGCGTGTTACACTTCTTTCCAATCCCAACAAATATTAATCCTACATGAAATTCTGCTATGGATGCAGATACCTGCACGTGTGCACACACGAACATGTGCTAATGACACACATGCATACATGCACACACCCTCACACACATGCACACCCTCAAACACACTCATGCACCTCCCCCCACACGCACATCCTCACACACTCATGCACACTCAGCTCCCGCTACTTTCACTGGCAGCTGAACCTCTACTGCATGCTAGTTATGCTCATTCTGGTAGTTCCATTGTACGTGGCCCAGCAGATCGTCAACGGCATCAGAATAGGTGAGTGTTGTTACCAGTTTGTGTACCAGTACAAGTTCAGTTTGGTGATGCTAACCTGTATTAATTCCATAGAAAGTGGTTATTACACTACAGTATGAACTTTCCATAGACTTGTGTACATGTAATTGCTTAATGATAGAAATATACATGTACCAGCCTCGTTCCCAGCTCCACTCTGGAGCTGTTTGTTACCCCTCAAGGCATGTCCCTGTACAAATTTTTTGGGGCATAATTAGTGACTACAAGCACAAGAGTGTAACGTGCAAAGACTGAGCCTGGCTTGCTTACTGTTGGTGTTCTCAGTCTGCAGAACTACTTGAAGAGTGTGAACTGGATGTACTGGAGTCAGAGCTACATGTAGTTGGCTGTTGATCATTGCATTCACTGCTACTCATGGCCACAGAAATTTTTGCATGTTCAGTGGAATGAATCACTTCATAAAAATTACTCTTTTATGCTACAAATGTTTGTCTTTAAGCAACTGTCCAGACCCATCCTAGTTCTTCTTTTTCTCCCTTCTCTTCCTCCACTCCTTTCTTCCCTCCCTCTCCCTTGCCCTCTTCTCACCCTTCCCTCCCCTTCCCTTCCCTTTTCTCCCTCCCTCGCCCTCTCCTCCCCTTCCCTTCCCTTCCCTCTTATCTTCCTGTCCCCCTTTCCTGTTCAGTTCAACGTCAGCGATTAACAAGAGTCTTCTCAGCTGCGATCTGGATTCTCTTTCTATACCTGTTTTGGAGACTTGGGGACCCATTCCCAATGCTCAGTACCAAGCATGGTAAATTTTCTTAGCCCCATAAAAGGCTCTCTAGCTGTGCTCTGCAGCAACACCAAAGAGAAGATTTTCCCTAAAATTAAATTCCGCTAGCACCACAAATACACTATCTAATTGCCAAGTGGCAAATAATGGTGTACGATTTCATTAATATGCCCAAACCATGGTAATAAGAAATTATTAAATATCCTAATGGCTTGCTCATGCATCTTGTTGTCTGTTCAGGTATCTTCTCCATTGCCCAACCCATCAGCCGTGTGGGAGTGATTGGAGTCACCCTGATGGCTGTCCTTTCAGGGTTTGGGGCAGTGAACGCTCCCTACACATACATGGCTTATTTCCTAAGGTTTGTTGGTAACACCAGGGTAGATATTTTTTGTGATACAGGATGTGAATCACGTGGCTATTCTGAATCATATGCCAACTGGGTGTTTTTCACACAAGGCTGTATAGCTTAAGCTATATGTAACTGTAGAATTAACACATGAGCTGGTTTAGGTTGTCTCATATAATAGCAAAAGTAGTGCACCGCTACCAAGATTTGTCAAAGCAGGTTGCTATGCCATCATAAAACTAAGCTAGTTTGCTTTATCTAGGCCTGTAAAGTTGCACTAGCTGCCACTGTCTGTGTTCATGGCTATATATATCAATGCAATGACATGTTTTAGTGCATGTGATAAGCAAGCCTTGTAATGGAGCAGTGAGCAGCAACTCTGCACTTCTGATTGGATCTACCCTTGAGTGTGTGTTACCTGAGCCGACCTCCCTCCTTTCTCTCAGGAGTGTGTCAGAGAGTGACGTGCAGGGTCAAGAGAGAAGACTGTTGCAAACGATGGACATGATTGTATCAAAAAAGAAGAGGTAACTTGTATGAATGGTCATTGTTCCAAGTGGGATTCCAGGTTATTTGTCAGACCTGGCTCTTAGCATTAACAGGAGCCCATAACCCATAGGGAAGGAGCGTTAAACTTCTGTATGTATGTTGATTCCACCTGTTGTCGAATAGCACCCCTGCACAAAACTCCACAAAATACCTTATACGGTAAGTGCTATGTAAGCGCTATAATTCACGTAGCACTAGTAGCGTAGTAAACCAGCCATGCAGAACTGCTAGGCATTCCATATATGGAGTTTTCTTGTAGGTGCCATTTGACAACAGGTGGAATTACTGGTTTAATGCTCCTTCATGGCGCTTTGCTGCGCGCATGGGCTCCTGGCGTTAAACACTTGGATAAATCATTCACTGCTTTAAGGTGGTGCCCTAGGTATTAGAAATACGAACCACTAACGACTGAAATCTGCCGGCCTCAAACTCATAAACAGGACTGCTATGATAGTGCAGAGTTTTGAGCTTGCTTGTTGGCCGGGATAATCCTGAGGCTGGGATGACGACATAGTATTAAACAAGTACCCCTCACTTGTATCTAAGGTTTGAGGTTACTCCAGGTGTTATAGTGTTACAGAGAACAATATCGTTTGCAACACCTTACATAAGTATCAGTTCAAATGCAAAGCACATGTCCCTAGCCTCACTCCCAGTCTCCACTTCTTTCACATGTAGTACAAAAAAGTGGAGGAGCACGGAGACTGGGAATGAGGCTACAAGTCTATTCAGGAAATGATATGGATGCTAGTTGGCTAGTAGCACGGGAAATGGTCTCATTTCCAGGCCATGTGGTCTGCTTTGCGAGAATGTGTATACATATGTTTAATTGGCAGGTTTGCAATGCATGTAGCAATAATAGCTCTTAGTAAAAAGTATCGTATATTTTTTGTTACAGAATTGCTGCTGCAGAGAAAGACAGGTGCGTATTGTTATGTACTAAATATTCCTGTTCGCAAGGAAATTTGTTATGTTTACAACCATTCTTATGAAATTAAATTTTCAATTGCATAAATGGAAAGCTCTTTTATTTGAAATCTCTTCCATAAGTTTATCCTATGAAAATGCTTTGCAACGATTTCCAACCATTTAGAATAATTGAAAATTCATTTTCCAGTGAAAATTACTCTCAAGTTCATAATACTAGCGCATACTGTGTAGTGCTAACTACATGTATGCATTATATCAATATGCTACTGTTTGACTTAGCGGTACTGTGGGTTGCATGTATTCCATTTTGCATTCATGTCAAGTGAGTCATGTCACCATGCATCTATATTTCATGTAATACCCATTGCCCCACGCTGGGTAGGGGTGGACCCTTCCTGGAGGAGGTTCAACCTAGTAATAGCTCCTAAAAATCATGAAGTGATTGTTTTTTTGAGGTGGGCGCTTGCTAAAGGGTACAGTAGTTTGTATTAATGTCCTTTCAACATTAAAACAGCAGTACTGTCTTATGATCAGTCTATTAGTAGTCTATCATTATACATAGCATATAGCCTCATTCCCAGGCCCCCGCTTGAGGTGGGCGCTTGCTAAAGGGTACAGTAGTTTTGTATTAATGTCCTTTCAACATTAAAACAGCAGTACTATACTTATGATCAGTCTATTAGTAGTCTATCATCATACATAGCAGGCAATGCGTATAGCCTCATTCCCAGGCCCCCGCTTTATTTGGTTGCACGAAGGTACCGCTTTACTTTCGTGCAACCGAATAAATCGGGGGCCTGAGAACGAGGCTACAATACATATACGTGTCTGTGTTCCACGTCACAGTCTCCGATGCCAGAGTCCTGGTCAGTCCCAAAGTAGCATGATGAAGATGTGGACGATCTTTAGCGGCAAGGTCTCTGGCAGCTCCGAAAGTATCCTACGTATAACCTGTTTTAAAATGAGTATGTGTGTAATGTAACGAATTTTTGCTTGTGTGTGGGAGTGTGTGTGTGTGTGGGGGGGGGGGGCTAAGCAGTCTGAAAGTACAACTGTATGTCCTTATTTTGTACTTTGACCCAGTTCAGGTCAGAGGTATCGCTAAAACTCTGGCAATCAAAAGCTTGGAAGTTCTACCGCTAGTTTATGCACCATGTGGTCCAGTCAAAGACAATATCACTAATTTTAGACGGAATTAACACGCCTGAGTATTATGAGATATAATTGAACCTTACCCAATAGTAAAAGCTCTATCCTTAACTCCAGTTACAGATATCGGTGCTCTGCAGAAGGAAATTGGTGCATTAGAGGAAATGAGCAAACAGCTATTTGTGGAATATGTTGACATGCATGCTGTCAGGGTGAGGTATTATGCAGTCGTGGGCTTGAGTTCTGAAGTTCCATCCAGTACTTGCAGAAGTTTTATATTGATTTTGTCGTGCAGAATCTCTACTTAACTTTGTTGTTTCTCTCGCAGGAAAGAATAGCCTACTCTAAAACCCTGAAGGGGAGATACTTTGACATTGTGGGGCATTTCTTCTCTGTGTATTGCATGTACAAAATAACCATTGTGAGTGTGCTATGCTGTATACGTAGATATCTGGTGAGGGCCATACCTATTTGATGTTTTGTTGCTCAAGTACAAATTGACCTGGGTTGCAGGCAAAAAAAAAGCTTCTGAGAATAATTCCTCCTAGGAACAGCTCACAATTTGATCTGCACAGTTCACGCAGCGATTTCATGCTGACGTGTTTGATTAATCAGTAACAAATTTCATGTGAGATAAATTTGGTATTTTTTTGAAAACTCAAAAATTTGACCTGCTGGGCTTGAGCAGTAAAACATCAAGTAGGTCTGGCCTAAAGTGGAAGTAAATAAGCTTGTTTATTGCTTTCCTTGTGTATAGTGCACTGTTAACATCATATTTGATCGTGTCGGAAAAGTTGGTATGTTTGAGTGCTTTGTTTCGTTGCGCTATAATATGTGAAGGAGAGGTGTTCGAATTCTCTGCATTAGACCCAGTAACGAGAGGACTGTCAATAATAGTGAACTGGTTAGGAATACAAGTCGATGTGAGTAATTCATTAATGATCTATATAATGGACTAGCACCTCTGTATAATCAGATAGTCAGTAAGTGTGTCTTATACACGTGGTGTACTTTTAATTTGTGCAGGTAGAATTTTGGTCCCAGCATGTATCCTTCATCATTGTTGGCATAATTGTTATCACTTCCGTTCGAGGTCTTCTTATCGCCCTTACCAAGGTAATATATCAAGTCATACATGTATATATATGTCTGTCTGTCTGTCTGTCTGTGCAGCTGTGCGTCTGTCTGTCTGTCTGTCTGTATGTATGTATGTATGTATGTATGTATGTATGTATTACCAACTTTCGCTGTGTGCACTTTGCTGGATGTCTGACCTTGAGAATGTATATGCAGCATACCAGCAATCCCTATATCTGCATACATATCCGATACATAATTATACCACCCACTACTGTGCTTACACACACTCAGTCTGTCAGCTCTGATCCATAGGCAAGAGGGGAGGTTTGAGGGGGTTTACATGAACCATCCTTGAGGTTTAGCATTGTATGATCTTACTACAGCAAGACAAGGAAGCAGCCAGTCTTTTTCACATTTGAAGCTTAAGAAAACGCATGGAGAGTATGATGAGGATTTTGGTTTTCACAAGAGCGCTTCCTAACGGCTGAAAATCATGCAGCAAAAAAGACGCCGTGTTTCATGTGGAAAATCAGCTGCTTCACAGTGTCTGCTAGTAAGGGGGCACATGGTGCCAACTGGCTAGCTGCTACGTATCCTCCCTACGGCTTTTAAAACTCCTGGCTATGGGCTTGTAGCTAGGTATTCTGATATAATACCATGGTGTATACTATCGTAAGGTGCAGTTGGTAATTCATGCTTTTTCTTTGTCCTTGTACATAGTTTTTCTATGCCATAGCCAGCACCAAGTCATCTAATATAATTGTGCTCTGTCTGGCTGAAATCATGGTGAGTACTTGATCGTTGTTTTGGCTTCAACTTATAGCTTCATTCCCAGGTTGCTTTTTTGCACCCACCAGATATGCTATATGCCATATGCTACTACATATACTATCTATGGCCATATGACTATTGCAAATGCATTATGCTAGTATCATGGTATGCCCAATCCCCTAAATTTTGTCACCTCAGATAATAATTACCTTAGGCCATGGCAATAATAATATTTTCAGTTTCTCAGACTCCCCCTCGCATCTAGTTTCTGCTTGCAGCTAATTTTTTTTATTTAACGGAAAGAACACTATGCACTATCAAATCAAACGTGGATGACTTCTACTAGAGGCTTTGCTGCAGTAATAACCTGGAAATGAAACCTTTCGGCCATACCACATGTGAGATACGTAAGTGTGAGTCGTTATTAGGCAACAATCGGTGATGCAAGCTTCTTGCAGCTACTCTTCCTGGCTGTCTATCTATTGTGCAGTGTCTTCGAGTAATGACTGAGAACCAACCATCCTTTCATGCTTCTCAGTCATCCATACTACACTTACTAACAGTATATATACCTGGCTCTCTCCATGTTAATGAGGGCCTGGAATGAGATTAAACAAGATGTCGGGTTGTTTATCACCACTACAACCTCTGCAGGGAATGTACTTTGTGTCTTCAGTGCTACTCATGAGAATGAACATGCCAGTGGAATACAGGTGCATGCATGATTAAGAAATTAATGACCATAATAATGACTTCTAGTCATTGACAATTAAGCCCCAATTATATTAACTCCAGCTTTGTTCCTCATGAATATAAATCTACCTATACCTTTGTGGAGTATATATAATGACCTTCAAGGAATTGTCTACTGTTGTAGAAGTGTCTATATGAATTTCAAATTGTATGTCATCAAAGTACATACTTTTCTTATTTGTACTGTATAGTCATGTTGCTAATAATAATGACCACCCTAAAATTATGTTGTCTAGGGCCATCATCACGGAGGTTTTAGGTGAATTGGAGTTTAGTTTCTACCATCGATGGTTTGATGTAATATTTTTGGTGAGCCAAGTTGTGAAATTCGTTATAATAACTATAATATTATTATTGTGTCTGCAACTACCCTATAATTATGTTTTCATTCATTTTGGGTTGGGAAGAAGCCAGATTCTAGCTAAGACAGTGGGTGCATCTATACCTACGGTAGACTCTTCGTGATCTCCAATAATTTATACTCATCATCTTTAATAGAGAAGGGTTGTTACAACAAATGTAGGTCCAGTTTGGTGTTATTTTACAGACTAACAACAGCTACTATGTAGGCTTATTATAGAACTGAAACTCTTAGGAAAGAGACTATAGCTACACTATTGGAGTATTGCACTTTGATGTGGCCTCGTATCCAGCCATCCCAGCTTGCAGGAAGAAAAAGCAGCGAATAAAAGCGGGACAGCTGGGTACAAGGCTAATTTTGATATGAAAATTCTTGTATTTTTGTACAGGTCAGTGCTTTATCCAGCATTGGGTTCTTGTACTTGGCGCATCAGCATTCACCAGAAAAGAAGATGCTAGCATGACTAGTGCAAAATTAATGCATTATGCTAGTTGTACTTTAGTAATAAATTCTGAATATGCAATAATATTGTTATGCATGTTTGGTATCCCATGAATACAATGTCATAATAATACTTTAGCTTCCACTTCTGAATTCCACAATGTTATGAACAGATTTCTTTTTACTACGTGACTTTCCCCAGCTTTGCCTGAAATGGTATGTAGCTATATGGATAACTACAGCATAATAGATCACTTGACTGTCAGCCAGTGGCCACACCCAGTGCCTTTCGGGGCATGCTAAAGGTCTGCATGGTCGAGTGCTGGTCGCTTCTTTCAGGAAGCCCAGTTAAGGTTGGTAAGAGTGGAAGGAAAACTTCCACCGTGGTCTTGGACGATATGGCCTAGGATCTGTCCGGGTTCCTCCCTTGATCCTTCCTCAATAACCGGAGCCCTTCCTGACAAGAGACCAAGCAAGGGCATGTAGCCTCTGTTCCCATAGGCCTTCGGGGGAAATCCTGGTCAGTTGGCTGGCAGTATGGCCTTGTACCTTTTTACTGTCGGGGGGGGGAGGATGCCTTAGGCTAGGTGGGAAGCACAGGGGTGTGCCCCCCCCCCCCTTTTTTCTGATTTCATATTTTCAGTGAACACATGACATGTCTTTGCAGCAGGTGCCGGACTGCATTGAGATTCAGCACCTCACAGCCGCTAGTCTAGCCTACTAGTGTGCATGCATTGAGGTTCAGCACTCCACGGCTAGACTCTAACCTACTGAGGTTCACTACCCAGTTCAGTACGTGCTGAACCTCAATCGATTAAAGTGTGCACCCATTGAGGTTCACTACCCAGCTCAGTATGTTCTGTACCTCAATTGGCATAAGTGTGTGGCGTCTTATTATAGTCTAATACAATGGACTGGGTACATAATCTTATCAACATTAGTTACTACTCTTGTATCCTTCCATTATTTTCATAGAAAAAATCTTCACCCCTCAGAAACATGACATTGTATTAGGTATAATGCTAAGAGCTGAATATAAGCTAGCTACAAGATGCAGCCTATCTAGAATGACCAGTCCATTCATGTATATCAGTACCAATTACACAGTAGTCATACTATCTGTATACTAGTACATGTATGGTCACATGATATGAAGGGCTCAGAACCAGAGTGGTCTAATCCACATGTACGGATATTGAACTTCTCCCATCTCCAAGCTTGATAAATACTCTTAAAATATATGTAGGAGCTGAAAGAATTCGTCTCGAGTCGTGCGCTTGTATAGTCTCGTGCTCAGTTGTGTGTGACGTAATGTAATTGATTTCGGTGTTACATTAATTAAACCCATAATCAAAACGTTCCAACTTAATAAATATGCTAACATATGTATAGTGGGTGGAGCAGTTAGCTCCGGGCTGTGACCATGTGTGTTCAGGTAGACGGTAACGTGGTTTGGCAACTGCCACGGTGGTCTCGGACAGTACGGCCTAGGATCCGTCCGTGTTCCTCCCTTGATTCCCAAAGCCTGGCACACTAAACAGACCCGATGACGATCCCTGTACCATAGCGGACAGGCGCCCGAAAGGCTGAAGGCTCGGTCAGCCAGAACGACCTGCCCGTTCACCCCTTAACGTGGCAGTGTCACATGGCCTAGGGTTCCGTTGGGAGAAGAGGGTTGCCCTTTTTTTTCTACAATTATATGCACTCTGGCCAACTCTGTGATTGTAAAAAGTTTTCTTTCGAATTTATCATAACAGAAAAGCATATGATTAGTAGGCAATCAATTTGGAAATTTATTGTACGCAAAGAATAGTCAAAGAGCTCAGAACCATGGTAGCTACTGGAAATTGTACAACTTCAAAGAGAAAAAATAAATATGCATACTTTGTTAGCATGACCAATATTAGAATTTCAGCATTTCTGAAAATGCTCTGAAGCTACAACTATTCTAATATTGTCAAAAGTATTAGTTAAAACAAATTTAGTAGAGGCCAAAACAGATTTAATTAGCGTACTAAAACTGAAAGTTTCCCCTGAGGAATAAACTATAACCAAACTAATTTTTTTTGTCCCCAAAATGTACCATTTTAGTTAGTTAACTGAAACTAAAAGGTATTTTAGTAATAGCTTAGAAGTTTTAGTTAACTATAACTAAACTTAATATTGCACTCTAAATAGAGTTTTAACTAAAACTAGAACTAAATTATATGAAGCCATACTAAAACAACACTATACAACTCATTGTGCATGACAAATAGTTTTGGATGATGAACCTCAATAGGTTATAATGTGAGCTGGCATGGCTTACATAATATTATACATAAACTCATGATCAGTAACAAAGTCACAGGGGAGAGAAGGAGGTAGGACCTAGGCAGTCCGAGACATGCAGACAATAGTTATTCTATAGTCTTGTACCAAGACCTAACTTATTATGGCCTCCCCTCACAGCTGCGAGGGTAAGAGAGAAGAGACCTGCAGCACTCTCTAGGCTTGGAGCACTGACTGTTAGTGTATGTTCAACTTAATTTATGTTCATGCTATCCCTACCTCTTGTTTGAATGTGGTTTTTGTTGCAATAATTCATACGCACCACCAAAGGTGCAGAATAATATGTATAATAATATATAATTAACTACATGCAATAAAGTTGATCATGTCTTCAGAAGCTGGATGGAGCGGGCCAGTACTGGAGCTGCGAAAATCCCTGATCACAGAGGCACAGATTACATCTTCAGGGTAGTAAACCTTCTCTTAGAAGAATCATGGAAGACAGCGCGGACTAATGAGAGGGGGCATGAAGAGGCTTTAGAGAGAAATGAGAGAGAACGTTAACAAACAATATTGAAGACACTAGAAAGATTTCCTCTCTACAGCAATTATAATTAACTTTTTTTTTAATTTCTTGTAGCTATAGACATATGTATGTGCTACAATTTGCATACTGAAGTATATTTATATTGTCTAATTCAATTAGTAGCTTCAAAATACATTTGAAATTAAAATAACAACACATGAGAGAGTTTAAAGCTTAGTGTATCGGAAGCAACGCCACAAAATTTAGGTCAAGCTTGTGTTAACCTACCCTTACCTATTATATCTCCTTAACTACCAATCCTAAGATATTGCCACTTTTGTTCAAAATCGGAATTGTGCATACTTGGGCATAGCAGAGTGGTTGAATCTCCAAATTCAAAATTTTGGAAACTTCTTGAAGCCTAGAGCACTATATGGATATGCTGAATGTGCTTTTTATTTCTATTACCCAAGGATCACAATGGTATATGTTGCCCCTCTATGACGCCTCTGCCACATCTCTCTCACTGCAGCAGTAATGCAGTGTAGACTTCAATAATTGTCTACACGTAGATAATGAGCACGTGCTCTATTGACTACGGTCTACGTCACGCATTTCGTTTCCGGCCACGCCCACATTTGAACTTAGTTGCGTAATCAACTGACGTGCTTTAACTGCGCGTAGCTGACTTTGTGCTGGAATAATGAATTGGCAGATAGGCACTCTTCTCTCAGTTTCAGCCGTGCTGTTACTTCTCTGGCCTCAGTGCTCCACAGCTGAGAGGCATGACGATAACTTCAATGCCAACTGCTCAGGTATCCGGTTGCGTGTCTATATTTATAATATCTATGCCATAACTGTCGGACGGCATGGTGTCTTACACATTTCCTGTTATGAGCTAATGCATTGTACATATAGCTAGCTTGATACAATTGCATTGCACTGACTCATCCAAGTTTTGGGGGAATCTGAAAACTCTTTATATACAGAAACCAACTTCATTCTATGTACGCAGAGGAAACATTCAATTAACTCTGCCTGGCCCTGTGTAAGGGATGGCGGTTCACTTTAAGTTATTACTCACAATGCACTAGGATATGTAAAGGATCTAGAGTTATGAATTAATGCTACACAATCGATCTCACTCTTTGTACAGGTTTCTTTCTGGCAAATGCATCAAAGTGGTACAATGAATTAGGCTCCATGATGATCATCAGCAGCGTTGACTCCAACACAGGAGTTTTTACGGGGAAATACTACAGTGCAGTTGGAGAGGCTGAAAAGTTTTACATTCTAGTAGGCCGCTACGACACGGGATCAACTACACCTACTTTAGGGTGGACTGTATCATACCATAACCAATATGAAAATGCTCATTCCACTTGCACATGGTCTGGTCAGTACCAGTGTCGCTCGGGGACCCAAATACTGTCGACAACCTGGCTACTCACCTCACAGACTGAGCCATCTGACAACTGGAAGTCAACTAACGTGGGCTTTGATGTCTTTACTCCTAGTCCTCAAAAAGGTTGAGTGCAAGTTCAAGCCTGTAGTCCTTCCGAAGGGGTTGAAGTATTGGGACTTTAGTTACGTGGATATTATGTACATGTGGTAGAACGCTATAGTCAACAATACTACTTACTAATAGTATACACGGCATGTAGATATAGTTGTACTTCATGTGTATACATGTACATATTTTGTATAATTATGTATTAGTTACAGTATATAATTATGTGAAGTATAATTAGTACATCTTGGAACATAATTTACATGTACTAGATTTGCTAGAGTAAGCATTCCATCCTCATACGAATATTTAATATAATCGAGTGACCTCAGAAATTGTACTTCTGAGGTATCCCATTGCAAACCAATCTGGTCTTAAGTAAATTCGATCTGAAGTAACCCAATATCAGGTAAAAACTGGGTTTTTTTGCTGTGTAGATACTTAGGTTTTAGTATATCATTACATTAACTGTACTACTGTCAACAATAGCTAAGATATGGTATCAGTATAGATATCAAGCTGAAAATCAATTATATAGCCTCAGGATTAGGGCCAATGCTGAGTTGCCGACATGCATGTGAAAGGACCTGGTTTGGTCCATTTACATACGTAGGAATCCCAGTGTGTGGAGACACGCAAGCTTTGGCCTGCACTGACTGCATATATGACTGCCCCTTGTGGTCTTGCAGTGCTTTCATAGATGTATAGAATAGCACTGACCTACGTATAATGTAAACAACCCTAATGATGACTTTACTAAGGTAAACCGGTCTAATTATTGCTGTTCATACCGGTATATCTGGCTATATAATACGGTATATGTGGCTATATGCTAATGTGTTGAAATATGGGTTCAATACAATGATCTACTGAACTACACAGCATGCATAGAAGCCTCTTGATTTCAGTGAACTAGGTTCCCACTGAAAAAAATATGAAGTTGTTTTGACTATTTTGATTAGTGCAAAAACGTATGGGTTACTTTAACCCAGTTAGAGTTACTTGAGTTGCAACTACCCACCGCACCTACCAAAGCTACATAAGTTCACAATGTCCTATGCTTGGCTTCTAACATTCCATCACATCTATGCACTGCAAAAACGTTTGACTGCAAGTGCAACCTCAAATATTATAATTCCTGTTGACCAATACTTATTACTTTACACCACTAATTGTTTACTCGCCATGAATTCATACCACAGACATAGCTATATTTTAATTTTTTTTATTTTTTATTTTTTTTTAGTGTTAATGATGGACAGACAAGCTGTACAACAAAGGACAACCCAATAGCGCTCTGGCTAATATTAAGGGTGTCCAAAAATAAAAAAAATAAAAACAAAGCAAACCAAAAAGACAAAAACAACAAAAAAGAAACAACCAAGAACAAAGCAACAACAAAATACAACAGCAAAGCAAAACAAAAGTCCAAAAAGCAATCCAACCTATTGAATACAAAAATGAGAACAAAACAAGACAAAAAATATTATTGTATATCTAAATAATGCTTAATGCGTGATTTAAATGAATAAATAGAAGGTGCATGAACCACGTCATACGGAAGTAAATTCCAAAGCTTAACAGAACTACAAACATAGGAAAATAGAAACGAGTTAGTTTTGGCTAGGGGAACAAACAGTTGGAGGTCGTGAGATACACGCCTACTACCTGAAACTCTATACAAAAATAAATTATTAGAGGTAAAGGTGAGATGATTTAAAGCTTTATAAAGAAAACAAAGTTTAAAGTAAGAACGGTGAAGTTTCAGTGATGGGAGACTACATAAAGTTTGAATGTCATTGGCAGAGGCAGACCAATTTCTGGTGATCATCCTGCAAGCAAAGGTCTGAACGGAATCGAGCTGATGAGTGTCCTTCAATAAATGCGGATCCCAGATTTGACAAGCATAATCAAGAATAGGCAGAACCAAAGCAGAATATAATTTAAGGAGAGCAGCGCTGTCACAAGACTTGTAAAACTGCCGATATACATATCCAAGTATTCTCTTGGCCTTGGCAGAAACCCGATTGACTTGGTCAGTCCAGCTGAGGGAGTCATTAACCATTACCCCAAGATATTTATATCTTGAGACTTTCTCTAACTGAGAACCATTCAGGAACAAGGATTGGTAATTCTTCTTCTGCTTCCTCCTGCTTATAATCATGTATTTAGTTTTGAGAACATTTGACTGAAGGTAGTTGTCCTGAGACCAATCGCTCACCAATTCAATGTCACTCTGAAACTGAACTAGGTCGGCTGGACTACGCAATGCTTTGTAAAGGCAATGGTCATCAGCGTACAGTCTAGATCTCGTGCCTGGAGAATACTGTAAAGAGGGGAGATCATTCACATAGACAGTAAATAGTAATGGGCCAAGCACTGACCCCTGAGGAACACCTGATGTTACTGGCAGGCTTGGGGAGGATAGATTCTCAGTCACAACACAATGAGACCGTGAGTGAAGGTAATCCGCAAGCCATCTGAGTAAGACAGGATGAACATCAAGAGCAGCAAGCTTGTTCAGTAGGGCCTGATGGGGGACACTGTCAAAGGCCTTCCTGTAGTCAAAGAAAACTACACACACATCATGACCAGCATTTAGATGTTGATGCCAATCGTGAGTAGCCACCAACAATGCATTGACTGTGCCACGCTTCGACCGAAAGCCAAACTGCGAGTCCGACAGAAGGTTCCTACTATTCAGATGATCAAGGAGGAGATTATACACATGCCGTTCCATGAGTTTGCTGGGAAGACTCAGCAACGATATGGGACGGTAATTAGAAACGAGAGTGATTAAAGATTTATCGGTGTCCTTAGGTATTGCAACCACATTAGCATGCTTCCACTCACTGGGTACCTTCCCTTCAGCTAGAGACTGATTAAATATCAAACTTAGCGAGGGAGCAATCTGATGTGCAAAGAGCTTCATCATCCTGGCAGTAATGCGGTCAGGACCACAAGATACATTTGAGCGGATAGAGGATAAGTAGGCCTCAATATCTTCATCCTTACAGGAGAAATCCGTAGGAACAGCAACATTCACAGGAAGAGAGTAAGTAGGTGCAACTACAGCTCGATTAAAACATTGGTTGAAAAAGGTATTCAAAAGGGTTGCTTTTCCAAGTGTTGAAGAGACAGTAGTGCCTTCATAAGACAGTTCAGACCGAAGCGATCGGGAGTTCGGTTGCATCATTCTAACTGTGCACCAGAACTTCTTCGAATCCGAGCGTGACTGTGCAAGGTTGAGAAAAAAGTTGTTTTTTGCTTCTCGAATCATGTAAACGACCCGATTCCTGACAGTACGATACCGCTGAAGTAGATCAGGACTGTAAGCCCTTCTGTACTTCCTAAAAAGGCAGTTACGTTTACGAATTAGGCGGAAGATTGCCCTGGACAGCCAGGGAACATTACCACGGAGAGACACAGATTTGCTAGGAATGGATGCATGAATGACGGACCAGAACTTGGAAGTCCAAACAGACCAGCTCTCATCTACACTGCTTTGTAAAGAAAAACTGGAGTTAAAGTTACTGAACAACTCATCAGCACGTTCACATATGGTATCATTAAATTCTCAAAGTATATAGCATGATCTTTCCAGGATTCAGCTGCAGCTGCTATCACAAACATGCTGGCACAAAATGCCTTCCCAATAGTAAGGTTTCCTTCAAGCAGCAAAGTATGTCTGCAACTCCAGCAACCCTGGAGTTTTTGCAGTACTAATGATGCATGGTTACCTGAATTTCAGAAGTCAGAGTACGAAGGTAGGAGTTAGGCATCAAAGTGGGTAATTTGTTCCTTGCTAATTATAATGGGGTAACTGGACATTCCATAGTCCATTTTCATAGTAAGGAACAAATTACCCACTTTGAGGCCTAACTCCTACCTTCGTACTCTGACTTCTGAAATTCAGGTAACCACTAAATAGTCAAAGCAACTCCATATGTTTTGCAGTGTGCACCATTTGCAAGTACTCCTAAAGATACGACTGGGGGTAGAATAGGATGAAAGGCAAATTAGTCATCGTTACAAGGTGGCAGTGTATAATTTATTGTCTCCTAAAATGTAATGTGCAACCTGCAACCACGGCAACTACTTTTATTCACAGCAGCTGGAGATGCTGCTGCTACACACAACACTGAAAAGGCCCAATGAGGCCATGCAAAACAGCTGGCAGCAGTTGCTTTGGAAATAGTAATGATTGTGTGTGTGTGTATGAGTATAATTACTTGAAAGCTAGAGTAACTGTTTGAGTGCATTCCTGGCCCACCAAGCTGTGGAGGCATGAAATTACCCAGACATGTGACTCTGTTTGGGGTCAAAGTATGCATTCCAATTGGTTATATAATAGTTCAGCCATGCAGGAAATGTACATAGTCATATATGGTTACATTCCAAAAATAAGTGTAAGTGAAGAGTTCTACTGCACGGAAACCAGATTCTAATAAAAATGGTAGTTCAGGTAAGGCTAATTGCAGTAACATCCACATGACATTGTATAGATGATATGCACCCCTCTTTAATTTGTGGTGCCAATGGTCTGATAAGGGCAATACTCGAAGCATTAATTTTATCAATTCTATAGGAATCTCTCTGCAAAAAAGGTGGCAGAATAAATTGGGCTCAGTGATGGTCATCAACGACGTAAATTCAGTTACTGGAGAGTTTACCGGACAATATTGCAGTGCAGTAGGGGACGCTGAAAAGTTCTACACACTAACAGGTCGCTATGACACTGCGTCAACTACTCCTACCCTGGAGTGGACTGTAACATGGCAGAATCCTTTCAGAAATGCCCACTCCACCACCACATGGTCTGGTCAATACCAGTACGACTCTTCAGGGACCCCAACACTGTCGACAACCTGGCTACTCACCTCACAGACTGAGCCATCTGACAACTGGAAGTCAACAAGAGTGGGTTTTGATGTCTTTACTCCTAGTCCTCTGTCATCTGAGCCGGCTGAGAGTTCCAAGGGGGGATGAAGTGTAGCTAATCAACTGAAGTCAGTAGCTATATCAAATAAACTGTTACAGTTACTGTAGCTATTAGCTGTAATTGAAGAACTAGTATAGCTAAGTTAAAATCTCAGTAAGGAGCAGTAACTTTAGATTTATTATTTTTTTAGTGCATAAATGGATTCACTATAAAATTATAGGCTGCATTTATATGTACTTTTGTATTTTGAGGATAATATTATGTTTATTAGGCTATGCTGATTGTAAGTATTGGTTATAACACGCCTAGGAGGGATGTTCAATTAGATTTATAAGCACGAGCCCGAGGGCGAGTGCTTATAAATCAACTACATCCCGACTGGGCGTAGCACTTATGTCTGCGTATTTTTCCAATATTTTCCGTATACTGCCATTTGCGCTGCTATTTTTGCCACGTGCCTTGCATACGTAATACGTAATACGCAAAAATAAAAATCTGTACACATAAGACCTACGTACGCAAACATTATAGGGCCCAGTCACGCCCCATTTATGAAGACTAACACCGCCGCGTACCGGTACGAGTGTAGGTGCATTATGACTGTATTTTGAAATAATGAGCTGGAGGCTAGGGATTACATATAATGTCTCAGGCCGGCAGCTCTCTGGACTATATAGGTACTATACCACACAGAAACCATCTAACAAAAATGGCAGTTCAGGTAAGGCTAGCTACTTTTAACGTCCACATGACATTGTATAGACGATATGCGCTCCAGTTTTGTGGTTTGACTTGAAGCAGTTATCAATTCTGTAGGAGTTTCTCTGCAAAAAAGGTGGCAGAATGAGTTGGGCTCAGAGATGATCATCAACAATGTCAATCCAGATACAGGGGAGTTTACTGGACAATACTGCAGTGCAGTAGGGGACGCTGAAAAGTTCTACACACTAACAGGTCACTATGACACAGCGTCAACCACTCCTACCCTGGGGTGGACTGTAACATGGCAGAACCCTTTCAAAAATGCCCACTCCACCACCGCATGGTCTGGTCGGTACCAGTACGATTCTTCAGGGACCCCAACACTGTCGACAACCTGGCTTCACACTTCACAGACTGAGCCATCTGACGACTGGAAGTCAACAAAAGTGGGATTTGCTGTCTTTAATCCAAGTCCTTTGTCATCTGAGCCGGCTGAGAGTTGCAAGGGGGATGAAGTGTAATCAACTAGACTTAGTAGCTACATCAATAATTTACTGTTACAGTAGCTGCAGCTAATTATAAGTTTGAATCTCAGTAAGGAGTGGTAACTTTTTGATGTGTTTTATTTTTCAGTGTATACAGGAGCGCATTGAGCTTGTAGTTATCAATGAAGGGGCGTGGTTTTGGAAAGCCGTTATTCCTGCAGTGTAACTGCAAGTAATCAATTACATGGCAGATAATTGCCCCCTGAAGTACGTGCCCCCCTGGGCACTTTACTGCGAAGTAATTTGCCCCTTGAAACACTTTTACTGCAGCTGCTGTAGTTAAACTGTTCCCGAACACTGAACTCTGAAGTAGCTACGTGTAAGCTGTCCCTTTTGCAAAGGTTTATGAAGTAAACTGTCTGTGGGGCAGAATACTTAGCTTGCACGAGGTGAAGTACTCCAAAGTAACTCGCCCTGTGGAAATATATAAACATTAATGTGTACTCAACCAGAGGAGAGTCTGTTGTTACTATTTAGCTACTCTTGCAAATGAGGTACGTGCTGTGAGCTCGAGATAATGCATGCACAGCTCTCTGCTTGTGCTGTACAGTTCTCCATAGCTACATACACCACAGAGTGTATCAAAATGCTGTCAGAGGGTATAAGTATATAATACACTATTCAGAGATTCTCTCGGTACAATTCATGGTAATAAATTTCTTCAGTTCCAACTGCAATTTCAGCATAAAGTTCATCAAAAATTTGTCAATGTTTTGACTACGTACAGTGTTGTAGTCTTCTTCAGGGCACAGCAATACTAGCTATAGGAAATTAAATACTGAAACGCAGGGAAGCTAATTAAACAGATAAAGCTATATATAAAGCAGAGCTAGCTACGCATACTACAAGAGAACAATAACAGTGTATAGTTCAATATTTCTGCTTCAAACTTCGAATTCTGTCCTTGAGCTTAACTTCAATTCTCTGCTTCAGCATCTGCGTCGTGCTGATGATTGATGAGTAGAGCTCAACGTCATAGGGTGGGCGTCTAGCTACTACTCTCAGACTAGTAAGCAAGAAAGGCAAAAGTATCTTTTAAACACCTCTGATATGCACTGTGTTAACCTTGCATGGGGCCTTCATGGAATGGGCAACCAGCATATCTAAACTTGCGCATGCAGGCCCTTGGGTGGGAACAAATTTTTCGGGGGGAGGGGGGGAGTGCCAATTATTTTCAAAAATTCTATTGATGCAGGATGCGATAGCTATATCCTAGGATTATTGGCAGGGGATACTGTTAAGAGTATTTTGTATGGGGGTTCCTAAATTCCTTGTATGTTTTGATGGGGGGGTGTATTATAATATCCTGGGATTATTGGCAGGGGGTGTCGGAAATTTGACCATGATGAGGGGTGCTTTTTCATAGGAATAATTGCATGGGGGTGCCAATCTCCTGTGACACAATTTGAGGGTGGCTGTGAGGCAGACATGAGGGGCTTCTTTTATGAGCAGTGTGGTGTTGTTCACCGCCTCGTCCATTACCTTGCAATCGATCTAGTTCCAATTTACCTGCATAAGAAGCTATATTATCTATGTTTTCAGGCGCGCTCTGCAATGACTGACTTCTCCAGCTCACCCCTTCTGGTAGCCGCCTTGTGCTCTTTCATCCCGGTGTCGAGGGCTCTCTTTGTCTCCACTATGTAGACATGGCCATAGCTGCATGGGATTTGGTATGTAATGTTTGACAATCGGAAAGCCATCCTGTCTGTATAGTCATATCACATCATCGCTTAGTCCTGCCACATACCTAGCTATAGGGAATGAAAGCTGTTGTTCGGGACTCCGTTGGTTGTGTTGTCATGCGGGGCTTGCTGGCTGTCTTTACAAATGTCTCTTGCCACTCTCAATATTAGCCTAATTATCTCTCTCTTCTAGCTAGCTACACAGCATCATGAAATCAGAATAGTAATATTATATGGTTACAGGTATAAAGTAGTACTGGACTATGGTATAACAACTGCTCTGCCAGTGGCACCCCCTAGCTAACGATTAACGGACACTCTTAAGATGTGATGCTTGCCTAAGCTCAGTATAGATCTATAACCAACCCCTTACAAAATGGTGGATCACAGTTTGAGAATTGCGTAGCTGGCGACTCCGACCGTTTTTCTTTCGGGGGCAGGGCCGCGGGGGTCGTTTCTACATTACGTCATTACGCACAACTTAGTCTCTGAAGGAGCCTCCAGTGCGTCAGTGGCCTTAGTCTAATAAGAGATCATTTTTATTGTGAACCCTACATTTTTACTGTGAACCCTACTACTCATGTCTCAGGTAGGTATTAATTAGTCCAAGGTCCTCGCGCGAAAAAGCGGTGGGTCCGGTCAACTGCCTAGCTCTAAAAAGCGGAGGAGGGTCCGGTTAATTAACTACTCGTCTACTGTAGGACTCCGCCGCCATGTGGCATAGCTACTGGCAAAATCGGTAATGATAAGGGCAAGGGGTCGCTTAGTCACTATAACGCATTGGGAAAAGCCTCCTATTAAAAGTGAGCTTTTTTAGGATGATGCACTAGAGCTAACGGTTATTCACGGCAGGCGATTGCAAACACCATGAATACTTTTCTACGCATCCCACGGCCCTGCTACTATCATTAAAGCATGTCCACACATTGGGTAGTCTTGAGTATTTTAAGCCATACCAAGAGATGTAAAGCTGTTTATGTCTTGCCAGACCAGGCACTAGGACAGACTGTGTGGATGAGCTTTCCCTGGTTATTATATAATCAGTGTTTGGGGTCAAGAATAATATGCATGACAAAATTCTATCTCTTTTATCCATTATAGGTAAATTACCTCTGTGGAGCAATCATACTGCTGTTAACTGCAGGTAAAGCTGCATGTACTTTAATATGGAAATTAGGAATAGTTGGTTGTGTTTTTTTGCCACAGACAGCTAGTGTATTAATTTTGTACATTTACTAATAGTTAGCTAGTTTTGAGGGAGAAATTCCCACTTTACTGTAACAGATAAATTGAAAGTATTGTGGTGGAGTCTCATTACCTTCTATACTGAATACATCCAACACTTGGGCAGATCAGCTCAAGTGAGTGTGGTGTAGCTAAAATTGATGCCAGTGACTGTTCAATACACAGTTAAGTTAGAATAACATCCACCAATTGTTTTTGAGGAGCAGCATGCATATGTCTGGTTAGTCTTCGTAGGACAATACTTCATCTTAGAGGCTCTCCCCTTTAGAGGCACTTGAGAGCACCTGGGGATCAAACTATGGTGGTATTCCATCACAGGTTTGAAGGAATGTTAAATGGTAGATAAACAGTGGAAATGGAATTTGAAAGGAAGTGCACACCACTTGGAGGGGTAGAACCATGGTAGTTTTTGGCTTTGGAAGGCACTGAAAGTATCAATTCAGGAAACGGCATTTATAACAGTATGCTAAGGTACCATAAAGTAGCTATCTAGCTGAGAGAATTTCCTGGGATTGCCACTAGGTCCTTGATTTCGGCAGCAAACTCGCCATATTCCATAGAGTGCTATATATGTGGTTCTTGCCCTCCAAGCAAGGGACATTCTGCATGCATTTCCATTGTATTGTAACCGCTTTGAACTTGCGTTGGAAAACCACCTATACCTTCTGCACAACTACCAAAGCTTATTCATCTCCATGGAGACCTGTTCGGCCTTGGCTGGCCCCT
The DNA here is from genome assembly GCA_963921505.1 of Phakellia ventilabrum. NCBI lineage: Eukaryota > Metazoa > Porifera > Demospongiae > Axinellida > Axinellidae > Phakellia > Phakellia ventilabrum. The sequence continues at coordinate 8,188,206 of OY997379.1, read as the reverse complement.
GGTCAGTGACTTATTTATTACAGAATACTACTATAATTATTCGTTCATAGTGCATAATTAAGTAGCCACAGTAATGATTTCTCTAGTACAACTTTGGACAAAATGGGCAGATAACCTAAACACTAGTAGCTACTTAAGCCATGTGAGTATCATCACTCACATGCACACGTGTTTCATTACACCTTTCCATTATTTCTGCTACAGGTACCATATTATGTGCTGGTACGAATGTGCCAAGTGTTGAGCTAAAGAGACTAAATATTTACCCATGCCCTGGTGCAACTTATATCTGCACCACAAGCTATGCCAGTGGTCTGACATGGACATTTCAGAATCAGCCGCAAAGTCAGGTTACGGTAACATTCACTGTTGATAGCACGCCATCTGAATCAAATCCTCTTGTTCGTGGGATTTTTTCAGTTAGACTTCACAGCGTCACTGATCTAGGCTCTTCTTGTGCCAATTTTACCTCCACCTTGACTTTTGATGTTGAAAATATACAAACATCCGTCAGTATATCCTGCTCAGATCAGACCAACGCTGAGGAGACTGGCATACTTGATGGTAAGTTAATTTTTAAGGGGGGCATAAATATACTGGAAAGTGCAAACGTTTAAGAAGGGAGTAAATAATGCTATGATCATGATGGAGGGACAGAAACATGCATGCAAACCTGCAAATTTCAGGTTTAATTTTTCTTTCGTACAGCTTCGTTAGTACTTGGTTGTGTTTTCTGGCTTGATTCCCGCATATATAGGATCTGTAGAAACGTTTCTGGCATGCAGTACATGTAGACTTCTCAAATCACACCGTCTAAACAACATACCTTTCTCCTTCCCCCCAAGAAAGAACACAAATAAGATAAAAGATCATTTAGGGATGGAATGCCAAAAAAGCAACCAAATAAGCAAGGTAGGAACAACACCACAATACTCTTACGGATCGTCATCCGTATATCTTTTGCAATTTTTTCAACCACACACACACGCGCGCACACACACCAATCCTCTGCATGTCACACCAGCCATATCCACAACCAATATAACATGGCAATCGCAACACTTCACAATGTAACACACATGACCCCCTCACATTACAACTTCTCCTCCACAGCAATGATACACGCTCTAGACTATACATACATGTACCACTTACCCCACCACAATCCACACCTACTTCTACAATGACACTTACACTCTTCCACCTGCAGCAACACCCTTTGACTTAGCCAACAGAATAATCTTTAGTACTTAACACATTTCCAGTAATATTACTGTATTATACCAAAGCTCTTTCAAAAAAAAACTCACCATGTACACCACAATCTAACATCCTGTCATCCCATGTAACAATCACGTACCATGGGACCTGGTTGGATAAATGGCAAAAGGTATAGTGATGACAATCTGTAAGAGTATTGTGGTGTTGTTCCTACCTTGTTTGGTTGCTTTTTTGGCATTCCATCCCTATACGTTCTTTCATTTTTTTTACTGTTTTTGTTTGTTACTTGTTGCGTAATAAACAAGTGCAATTATTTTCAAATAACACTCAAATCCATGTTAATCACATTTCATAAGTCCTCTAGCCTTTGTTGAACTAAAAAAATGTTCGATTGCAAAAGTGTGCGATGATAAAGATAATGCACTCTTGTCAATACAGGTAATTTAAAATTACTGTGATCTTTCTTATATAGCACTTCCTCCCTTATTACTGGCATAAGATATTGTCTCTTTAATTTTATAGCTGAAGCTGTCTGTCCTGGTGGAATGCAAACTGGTGATGGTGGAACGCCAACGAGTAATGGTGGAAATCAAACGAATGACAATAGTGGAATTCAAATTGCTGGCTCCACTGGATGCCTGCTTTTGACCATTGTCATAGCTTTTATTACTTTGTACTAACAATTTTTATACCATGTGACCTTAAATTCAAAGCTAGTACATAATATATATATCTCACAATGCTTAATCTACCTTCCCCGTAGATCAACTGTTTAAGTGTATTTGTTGATGGCTTAGATTTTTTCTTACGTAGCTATTTCTTGTACAGTGCATGTATATTTTTAATTGCAGTATGCAGCTGGCAGAGAATAACGTTGATATTCTTTTGATAAATCCTATTTGTACCCTATAGGTTACTCTAGGCATGTATAGATACTCTGCTATCTATTGTGCATGTAAACACTTTGTAGTGTAGCTAACACTTAGACAGCCTAGCTATCACTATCAGATGTGAAATGTACCATCACATTCTACATGTTTATTTAGTTGGCTATACTTTCTTGGTACATATCGATACTTGACAAGTACCCGTCTTGGACAAGGTGTCTATAATACTGATTGGGGGAGCAAATTAAGTAATTTGAGTAACTTACAGTATCTAAATTATTCACTCTCCTTGTAAAGGGATAGTATGGGTGCTTACTAGGGTATTTACATGTGGAGGGTAGCTCAGATTATCTCTAACTTGTTTACTTTTTGTTATCGCAATTGAGGACATCACTGATACCTCTAATGACAGAAAGCAAGGAGTACAGGCTGGACCTTTGTAGTGTATGGTAGCCTCGTTCTAGCAAGTGATTAGGAGAAATATGTGTACCTAGGCCCGTTACGCCTCCGCGGCATTTCAGAAATGTTTCCGGAAACAATCCCATGCCATCCCCTAACCATACCCTAAACCTATCCCATCTATTCAGTGCCGGAGAATTGTACGTTCCCAGGCCACGGGGGTATGGCCTGGGTATGAGACTAAGTGTATGGCTGAACTTGCAATTTTAGTTACCAGCGCAATGGTGCCTTCTAGCTATACACTGGTAGGTGGTGCCTTTGAACTATATGGCCGCTGTGGTACAAGAATATAATATTCCATATTCTTTCTAATCACAGCGCCACCCTAACTTAAGCGCCACTTGGACCTCAAAGGTAATTTTTTGTTCTAAGTGGTGCTTGCAACGGAAAAGTAAAAGCTATTTTAGCTGAAAGTTACAGATGTACTAGCTAGTGTCTAGTAGTATAAACGCTGCAAGTTTGAGCCCTGTCCGCTGTGGAAGATTGGCGATCTGGGGATAAGTCTGTTTTCAAAGACGCGAAATACATTCTATATAGTAGCGCCACCTGGCAGTTGAGTTGTTTTTTTTTGCCGCTATAATTAGAACGGATACGGTACTGATTGAGGGAGCACAGTAATTTTAAGTATCTAAATTATCCACTCTCTTGGTCAAGGGATAGACTAGCTATGGGGTCCTTACTAGAACATGTGGAGGGTACATATCTAGTTTACTCTTCCCTATTACAATTGAGGACGTGGGGCAGGAAGAGTCCCCACCAGGCAAAAGTGTTGCTAAGCAAACACAGGCAGTGAAGCCAGAGGAAGCAAGTCAGGCATAGCAGCTATTATTACTGATGACACCACTGATAGTGATGTAACCTCTAATGGTAGAATCGAAAGCAGGGAGTAAAGGGCACTAAAATTTCTACATGGCCATGGTCTGGTGTTTTAGCTATAGGCTACTGTACTGATAAAATGAAGGGTAATGTTACCCCAGGGTGGTTACCACAGTTGCAAGGATTAGTCTTCTTCAGGACAACCCCAAGCAAAAAAAACAACAAAAACAGTTAACCCTTTCACTGTCATCTTCCCGCTTCTATCCTCTTCTATAATTCTTGTGTTATTAGGCATTGTCCTGAAGTTGATAATCCTTGCAACTGTGGCATCCACCCTGGTTAAAATTACCCTTTCATTTCGACAGTGATGGTGATGGAGCTATGAAAAAATGTTTCGCAAAAACATGCTTGTCATTTCTTGTGTTTATGAACTTCTGCCTACCAATATTGTTTGGTAAACATAAACATCCCAAGGAGAGATGAGTAGCTAATGCTGACCAGATCTAGACGGATGTCTTAAAGTAACTTCAACACTTGTTTCTTTCAAGTATACTAAAATGATATAGCTTACCATAACTGGAAACTAGGTACAGGCTATGCCATCAAAAGCAGAACAGCTAGGTTCATGAAGACCATGCAGTACATAGTACCAGATTTGTTTTCCGCATGCATGAAGTTGGTTTCTTTCACCGAAATGCTTAGCTACGTGGGACTGTCCTGAGAAACTACAAGCTATACTATTCACAGCAACAGCCAGGTTCATGGAGAACATGATCAGTACATGCCACATTGTATGTAGCTACCAGATTGGTTGTCTGCATGCATGCAAGTTAACAAATAGCTACAGGAAGATATTTACAAAACGAAACCCTTAGCTACTGAGGATCACTGAGGATAAGTTGCTAACTTTGCCGGCACTAGATCTAGAGTATACAAATTACCATTATAGCATATCTGGTGCAATTATTAGAATGGTGCTTTACATAATTGGAACACCAGTGTGTAAAACAGCATATCCTGTGGGACGGTTAAGTTTGCTTCTTTTAGATTGCAGCATTATTTAGATGGTAGATATAGCTAATTGCTTCACTATAGCTACAGGTTAAAATTCTTTTTTTACCGTAGGCTACATGCAAAAAAAAAAGCTGGGAGTGGAGACTGGAAATGAGGCTATATAGCTAGCTAGGTGTGCAAGCACACTCGGTAGACTGTCATAATTTTAACCCAGGATGGTTGCCACATGTACAGTTGCAAGGATTAATCTATTTCAATGGAAAAAAAAAACAACTCCCAGGATAAGCTTAAAAGAAGCAACTGGTACCATGCGGCATGGACATGCACTGGTTATGTACTCCAATGAACATAGTACAAGGGGGGGGGGGAGGGGACATCAACATTTGATTGTAGGTATCGTTTCAGAACAGCCCCATGTAAAGTTTTACTATATAGCATGCATGTGGCATGTATTGGTGATGTACTGGCTATTGCTGTGGATAGCATAGCTTGTAGTTTCCCAAACCAGTGTGGATGTAGCTACTTATCAACATGTGGGCTATCTATTCAGCACACTGCATTATCTTCAAAATACAGCAATGTCCTTATGTACACTGCAGTGCTGTACACATGCAGATCTGCAGAAAGTGCATGCAGGGCTTCCTCTAATTGACCTCAGTCTGTTCACATGTAATGCAGAAATGGCCTCTTATTGCTGTGTAGTTCTGCTGTTTGCACTGTCAGTGTGCCTTGGCGGTGTTGAGGGTGTTGGCAAGATAGTTCCTGTAGCCTACAGTGCTAAAGTTGTTTCTGGTCTTGAAGGATCTGTTTGCCCTGCTGAACGAATGCAGCAAACAGCTGGAACAGAAATTGGCAGTGCTGTTCGTTCTCTTCTCAGGGATAGCGTAATTCCTGCACTGCAGTGCAACTTTGCAGAATGTCCATCAAACCCAGCTACTTCGTGCGCTCAGATAGCAAAGGAAAAGCCGAGTGCAGAGTCTGGTACCTATTGGATAAAGACCAGGCTAGAGACTACTGTTCAAGTGTACTGTGATTTCAGTCCACGCTGCTGCAATAGCACTGGAGGATGGATGAGAGTGGCCTTTCTCAACACAACGGATGTCAACCAGGAATGTCCCTATCGCTTTGACCTCGTCTCCACACCAAAGAGAACGTGTGAAAGACCAAATCCAGCAACATGTAGTTCGATGTTCTTCAGTACTTTTGGTTTATCCTACCGTAAAGTATGTGGCAGAGTGATTGCCTATCAGGACGGAACACCGGATGCATTCGCACAGTATTTTCAGGACCAATCGCTGTGGGATGGCCGTGGGTGTGGTGGGACTAGCACTTGCTGTGAGTTTAACAATCCTCCTTGGTTTTGTAAGGAACTTTCCACGTTGACCCTTGCTGATATAGAGGTGCGAAGCTGTGGGGATCAGTCCTTAGGAGATGAAAATCTCGCTCTTGAACTGATTGAACTATATGTTCAGTAGCTGCTAAATGACTCTTGCTATCTCCCGTACTCAGGTTTCTTAATTAAAATTTTGATTGAGCTAGGAACTGGACAGTTTTAGAACTAGTCAGTTTGTGTCCTTTTGTTTGTTAATTGCCAATAATTTTGCTGCATGACACTTTTACTGTTTCTTTTGTGACGCATAATATATCGTAAGTTTTTGTGGTTCCAGCATCAATGGGTTAACTTTCTCCCTGGTTTTCTTATGGACATTAACCATGGTAAACTGTAAACTGATTACTATAATGTAGTTGCATGTATTGTATACCAGATGTATAATGATTAATGTGTAATATCTTTTTCCAGCTCTATATACCAGTAGTACCCAGCGAGAAATGCACATGCATATTATTTTGCGACAATACCACCTACATGTATAATAAACTACCAAAAACACATAATTAACCTGCACTTCAGAGTGTATATTAGCAATGGTAAGAACTGTATGTGGATGTACCCGGAGTTCCATCTACATCACAGGAATAATTATAACTACTTTAACAACATTCGTAGTCATGCAAATTGCAGCCATGGACATGATAATGGCAACATTGGTGCCATGTGATGCAACAGTTGTCCAGATGTTCCACTACTGCAGTTAAAATAACTGTAGCCATGATGAATTGCCACAATGTCACAAGCATCTGTCTGTCTAAAGATAAGCACTTGTGTACTCCCACACTGCTGGACCTGTGCTGATATAGCATCCCATGCCATGTATACGACCATATATAGCCTATCTCTACAGAAAGCATAATTGCAGTTCTCATGACATATGTAGATTAGAAAAACAATTTCCTTTTTGCTATATGCAAACGTTTAAGTTATGACGTTACCCTACAAACCTAGTAGTGGGGGAATATCAACATCTGATTGCAGGTATCATTTCAGGACAGTCTCATGTAAAGGTTTCCTGTATAGCATGTATGTGGCATGTACTGGTCATGTATCCTGTGAATGTACATGTAGTTGTTGCTGCGGATAAATGCATGGACAAAAACAATACAGTTGTGAATACTGTTTTGATGTATTAGGAGAGTTCTGCATGTGTACAAAGAGCTAACCTGAATACACCTCTGAGCACCTAAAATCTCACACGTGTCCCCCTAGAGCCTTGTAGGCTGGCTTGTTTGCCCCTGCACCAAAACTAACACTGCATTTATTGGAGTAGTGCCTCCATTTATCGGCCAAGATTCAGGTTTTATGCTGAGAACCCACTGTGGGATGGCCGTGGGTGTGGTGAAACTAGCACTTGCTGTGAGTTTAACAATCCTCCTTGGTTTTGTAAGGAACTTTCCACACTGACCCTTGCTGATATAGACGTACGGATCGAAGCTGTGGGGATCAGTCCTTAGGAGATGAAAATCTCGCTCTTGAACTGATTGAACTATATGTTCAGTAGCTGCTAAATGACTCTTGCTATCTCCCGTACTCAGGTTTCTTAATTAAAATTGAGCTAGGAACTGAACAGTTTTAGAACCAGTCAGTTTGTATCCTTTTTTTTGTTAATTGCCAATAATTTTGCTGCATGACACTTTTATTGTTTCTTTTGTGACTCATAATATATCACAAGTTTTTGTGGTTCCAGCATCAATGGGTTAACTTTCTCCCTGGTTTTCTTATGGACGTTAACCATGGTCTCTGCTAGCTAACTTCGTGGCAGGAACATTTGTAGCTAGTTTTTAGGGCAATAAGCTCTGCTTCAAAATTTGATGGCAAGATGCCCCACAAGCTATTGGCTATTTGCAGAGCCATAACATCATAACGCATACATCAAAAAGGAAATTGTTGCTCAAATAAAAATCTATGCGATGAGAACTGCAATCATGCTTTCTGTAGAGATAGGCTATATATGGTCATATACATGGCATGGGAAGCTATATCAGCACAGGTCCAGCCGTGTGGGAGTACACAAGTGCTTATCTTTAGACAGACAGATGCTTGTGACATTGTGGCAAGTCATCGATATCATGGCTACAGTTATTTTAACAGCAGTAGTGGCACATCTGGACAACTGTTGCATTATATGGCACGGATATTACCATTATCATGTCCATGGCTGCAATTCGCATGACTATGAGTGTCTAACAATTAAGTTTTTCTTGTACAATGACATCTCGCCTGTAACAACACACTACTATCTTCAACCCACAGCATAATGTAATCCATTTGCAATTAAGATGTAATCATACAAGAGTGCTTTCAAAAAACGCCATAGGATGTACACATCACGACCTAACATTCTGTCATTCCATGTAATAAACATAAGACCTGGTTGGAAAAATGTCAAAAGATATAGGGATGGGAGTCCGTAAAGGTACTGTGGTGTCGTTAAAATTCGTTCCTACCTTGTTTGGTTGCTTTTTGGGGATTCCATCCCTAGCTATATGTCTTTTTTTTTTGCTGACTTTATTTAAATCCAGTGTGTTTTACTTACTACCGAAGTTACGGTCGAGTGACAGGGAGTGGTTAAGTTTCACACGTGTGCCGATAATTGGTATGCTGTGACGATAAATAGGTACGAAAATAAATGGAGTAAACTTTTAGTAAACTGGGTAAGGTTGAGTGGCATTCTGATTGGTGTAATTCCCAGACTCTGAGGACAAAATTAAAGGGGGCCGATAATCGGTCTATTACACTATATGTCCCCTTTTCCCTTAAATCTTTATACTCTGCAGTGTATAATTTTTATGATTAGATTGCCATTAAATTTTGCGTACATCATGCAGCTGATGTTTGCTAGTGCACTCAGAGTGAAATAGTAATACTTGGAATAAATTTACAAGAAATATACAACACATTTAAGACTATATATGCTACACAGAGATACTAGCTAGCTACTAAATTATAATGAGCTGCAAACATTTTACCTAACAAGATGTAAGATGGTACATGTAGATCAAAGAATCACTACTACTACTACACTATTAGGAGGCATAAATATTCACACAATCAGTTATTATTATTTATTCAATGTAGAGTTTAATCATTTCCACTGCAACGTATTCATGAAATGTTAATCCATATTCATCAGTACACAGACGTACTTCAATATCATCTGTAGTGGGTTCAGATAACTCTTTGCAAAATGTTGGTACTGATGGTCTCTGGCAGCATGGTTCGTCTTGCGCAATGCAGCCCTGTCCATCCCATACTGGCTCTGTTGAGGTGTAAGTTTCACAAGTGTAGTCATCACCGACGAATGAAGGTGTTGTGAAGCTGCCGCTAGTACTACATGGACAGCGACTAGTAGAAGGATGCTGTACTGCAAAGCTCCAAATATGTTCCCGAGGACTACCATGCATATGGGTTATGCTAACACCATCTACGTATGGGCCTTCAATTGTTTCACACACTCCACTGCAAAATCGCAGAAATGCATCAGTTAAGCCAAAGCCACGTCCAATTACTATGCCGCATATAGTCTTGTACTGAGTATTATTGGTGTGGTATATAATCGAAGTACAGGTTGAAGTTTGACTACAGGCCCTCCTGGGAGTTGTAATCAGTTCAAGTCCATCTGGACACTGATCACCGGGTCTGCTCATATTCAGATCTGCCACTTTTACTGCAGAAAAAAACAAAAACAAAAACATGCATGCAAAACTCCAGATGTGTTCCTGTGGACTAACATGGGTTATGCTAACACCATCTACATATGGGCCTTTGATTGTTTCACACAATCCACTGTATTCAACCAATTCACTGAAAGGCATCAGTTAAGCTAAAGTCATGTCCAATTGCTATGCCATGCACATGCAGTCTTGTACTGAGTATTATCACTAGGGTATAAACAGAAGTCCAGTTTGAAGTTTGACTACATGCAGGCCCTCCTGGGAGTTGTTATCAGTTCAAGTCCATCTGGACACTGCTCACCAGGTCTGCTCATATTCAGTTCCACCACTATTGCTGCAGGGGGGGGGGGGAATTATGCATGCAAGGATAATCATGCAGTTGCAATTTAAGGGTCAATAACAATAACATGAGGGCTGTTTTTTGTCCCTTAAATTGCAAATGTGGTAACTAAAACAACCCTCATGTTTTTGCAATGTATGGTTATTACTCCACTCCCAGTCTGGATATGACAGCTGGTCTAATTACTTTCCAACACACCTCACCCTTGTTCTAACAACAGTCCATAAATAAAACCGCTATCTTAACCCACCATTATTCCTTTGGAGCTGCATAAATCAGCTGTCAGAACTTTGCCCAGTGCCACAGCCAAGGTATGTAGCTATTCTTCAGCAATTTCCTGGCACAGTTTTTAGATAGCTAATACGTATTTCTGGTAGCACTTCCTTGCTGCAGCATATCTAACACTTTTGTCCATCTCGTACATTTTTGTATTAGTGTTTGTAAAACCTGGGGCTTGCCTCTTCTTCTGCAGCCATAAAAAACTTTAAATTCATGAATGATAATCTAGTTTGTCTTTCTCAGTACAGAACCTATTGCTCCAAATAAATTTCCTATTTCTGAGGGGATGCATTTTATTTCTCAGCATGTAATGTCTATTCTCTCAGCATATGCAAATAAAAGTCTATGTGGCTTGTACCCCATCACCATGATCACATTATGGTAGCTATATATGTGGAAGGTAAACTACATCGCATTCCTTTGGTGAAGAATGCAGGAAAGTTAACTTTTCCTCCATTGTACAAGATAAACTACATCATATGATAGCAGAATGAACTAAGGGCGGAAAAGGTACATTCCATAGTTATTACTCCTCCAATTTCCTAGTTCACACTCCCAGTCTGGGTATGACAGCTGATCAAATTACTTTCCAACACACCTCACCCTTGTTCTGACAACAGCCCATAAATAAAACTGCTATCTTAACCCACCATTATTCCTTTGGAGCTGCACGGACTAACTGTCGGAACTTTGCCCAGTACTATAGTCAAGGCATGTAACTATTCTTCAGCAATATGCCCAGCACAGTTTTCAGATAGCTAATCCGTATTTCTGGTAGCACTCAGCTTGCTGCAGCAAATCTAACACTTTTGTCCATCTCGTACATTTTAGTGTTTGTAAAACCTGGGGCTTGCCTCTTCTTCTAGCTATAGCCATGGAAAACTTTAAATTCATGAATGATAATCTAGTTTGTGTTTCTCAGTACAGAATCTATTGCTCCAAATGAATTTCCTATTTCTGAGGGGATGCATTTTATTTCTTATCATATAATATCTATTCTCTCAGCATATGCTAATAAAATTCTATGTGGCTTGTACCCCATCACCATGATCACATTATGGTAGCTATATTATATAGAAGGTAAACTACATCGCATTCCTTTGGTGAAGAATGCAGGAAAGTTAACTTTTCCTCCATTGTACAAGATAAACTACATCGTAGCAGAATGAACTAAGGGCGGAAAAGGTACATTTCATAGTTATTACTCCTCCAATTTCCTAGTTCACTCTCCCAGTCTGGGTGTGACAGCTGATCTAAGTACATTCCAACAAACCTCACCCTTGTTCTAACAACAGTCCGTAAATAAACCCTCTCCCATTCTTCCTTTGGAGCTGCAGAGATCAGCTGTCAAGAACTTTGTCCAGTGTTAGAGTCAAGGTATGTATGCTTTTAGTGATTACCTGGCACAGTTTTCAGCTGGCTAGCTAGTCGGTATTTCTGCTAGCACGTCCTTGCTGCAGCATATCTAACATTTTTGACCATCTTGTATGTTTTGTAGCATAGAATATGTCGAGAATTCATTGCTTTTTGGACCTTTCAAGTCTGTGTATATATACTAAACATCAATCAAGTCTCCGTGGATTTCACGGTTTGAAGCAGGACTTAATACTTGAAACAGGACTTAATACATTCAATTAGTGGTAAGCTAAACAGTGCCCAAGCCATGCAGGTGCACAGTGATTGTCTGTCTCATTATGTAACTCTACTGCAACCGCCTAGCATAATCCCTTATAATATGTCTAGTCTGGATATTGTTGATATTATAAGCCCTAGCTGGGTTCTTGTACTTAATAAAGCTGATAGTGACGGCGTCTAAAACACTGGAGGGATCTGCCATTCAGTGCCAAAACACATCCCCCTCTCCCCACCCCTTCCCAGTGGCCAAGTTACACTGTTGTGCAATGGTACAGTGGAAGAGTCCAGCAGGTGATGGAGGAATGGAATGGACAAAGACAGCTACACTGGAGCTGGAGCTGGCATTACAGCCCCTATAATTATGCTCTTTAATGAGCCACTGACCAGATGTACAACTATGCTGGAGAGAGTAGCTACTGTCTCAGTGGTGACCATGGGGGGGGGGGGGGGGGGGGGGCACAGTGTATATTCAAAGTTGCCTAACTTCAATTTTCTGGCTTCTGACTGTTTCTCAGTATATATTGCGGTGTCAGAGCCCTTGCATGTGGTTAAAGAGTGCAGGTTCTGTAGAGGAAAAGAGCCGTATTACCTGAAGCCCAACATTACAGCTGATCAACTGTAATGACTCCACGTGAAACCTGCTAACGAAATCAGTGATTGCCAGAACTATTGAGAAGGCTAAATCCCACGACAGTACTGCTAAGGTGGCATCAAGCACAAGCTGATTGAAAGTTTGGGATAGCCTCAAAGGTGGTCCGAGCGGTACTACAGCTGTGCAGTCTCTAGCCTGGGTATTAAATGACCAGATAAACTATCAACTCCGAACTTTCATGTTCATGCATTCTCGGTATTGACACTCCATATTTGGTACATTTTCTATCAGCACGCATTTATACTCTGGCTCTGCGCAGCCACAGACAGCATCACTACCTGGTTATGCACCATTCATCTTTTCTGGTCCAAGGTTAGCATGTGCCTGCAGGATTAACATTAGTATGGGTAATCACATGGGGATTCTTGGACACTTAAGCTTGTACAAAGTGGGGCAGAATGGCAAATCAATTCTCTGATAGCAGAGGCAATTGATGTATGGACACGATAATTATACAACTGCAACTCTGATCTGCAACTACAGCTGTGCAGAACAACACAATGACAGCCTTGACCATCATATATGCTGACATGTGCTTTAATTATACCATCCCACCCCCCCCCCCCACTTACGATATCAGGTAGCTATTCCAATCTAGGTAGGATAGTTAGCTCTTAATGGTATTGATTATATAATTTCCTTAAACCTAAAATGCATTATAATTATAAAACCGGTCTTTTGTATAATAACTATTAATAAGGTCACTCTTCTGCCACTGCTACACAATATAATTAGGATGGAGCAGTCTGAACGATAAATGACAACACATGCAAGAAATGTTGTAAAAGAATGAATGAGTGATTCTTCAGGATGCCATCCTGATTTGCAGCATTGTTGGAATATATGGTCTCATCAAATGCACAATCTAAGCTAACATATAATTGTCATAGGCAGCGAAACCGGGAGCATAAGGTATTGGAGTAAGTTACGCTTATGCTGAAAGCAATGGAAACTTGTCTGGAGCACTCATGTGTAGGTTAATTAGCCAAATGGCTTTTCCACTTGGACTATGAATTACTACTAAGCTGTATTATTCTGCATTAACTTCATTGGATCCGGATACCTCTCTCGACCCAATCCGTGTGTCGATGAGTTTCTTGAGGGTAAAGCTGGGGGCTATCTCCGGTAGCCACCTCGCACGTGAAGGCTTCTGACCCAACAATGCATCACCCCCTGCCTTGTCACATTGGAGGCACATGACTTTGTGTAATGCCTCCAATGGAGGTAGATCTAATACTGCCTAATACCTCCTATCTGATGGGAGAGGGAAAAACCGTCTTCTTGTAATGACAGGATCAGTACACTGTAAAAACAGAGTACATTTAACCTGTTAGGATGGGAGAGGGAAAAACCGTCTTCTTGTAATGACAGGATCAGTATTTGTTGGAATACATGTTTATAGAGTTATAAGATAAACACCGTTATGGGAGAATAAGCTGGGAAATGGAGGAGTAAAAGGTACATTACGCAGTCATCACTCCTCCAAGTCCCTAACTCATACTCCCAGTCTGAGGGTGTACATTCCAACAAACCTCTCCCTTATTCTTATAATACTTAGTCCACAAAACAAATCCAGTATCCAAAAATTTAACAGTTACTTTAACCAATCTATGGTTACGTAGCTCAGTTGCAACTTCACTATCAAGCTTATAAGTACAGTCATTACTGTGTGTGTATCTGCCACCAAAGGCATTACTGGTTTTGTTTTATGGACTATAGTATTGTAAGAATAAGGGAGAGGTTTGTTGGAATGTAGCTACACCATCAGACTGAGGGTATTAGCTAGGGATTTGGAGGAGTTATGACTGGGTGATGTACCTTTTACTCCTCCATTTCCCACTTATTCTCCCATAACGGTGTTTACCTTATAACCCTATAAACATGCATTCCAACAAATCAACCATGACTATCAACATGTTTCTCGTACATAGTACTAGATTCTGAAATAATCAGCAACTGATGTTTAAATATTCAATTAGAATTTATGCACATAAACTGCCTAATACCTCCTATCTGATGGGAGAGGGAAAAACCGTCTTCTTGTAATGACAGGATCAGTAGGACTGCTTGAGAGCCCGCCAAGTGGCACGTGCCTTGCAGGTGATCATTCTTGCGTTAAACCGCCAGCCCCACCCCTTTTATTCCTTCCTCACTTGCTTTAACTATGGTTAAAGCTTATAATTATTGCATGTCAATCACAAAAAAATGATGTGAGCAGAGATATGTAGCTGTAGTCTACAGTGAAGGTAAGTGTCCCGGGCAAAAGCAGTGGTTCTATTACTAATCACCACAGAGGGGGCAAGGTTCATCAACAGTTGGTTACGGCAGGATAAAACTGTTTACATAGATCTGTCTTCCGCTAATCTGAGAGTTGTGTACACAGTCCAGCCTGGAGAACTGAAAGTAGGCACGCTATCAGTGACACTTCCGAGAAGACCACTACAGCTGCGCAAAAGTGAGTGGATACATCCCCATTTACTACTACCGTAATTATTCTAAAAAGCAGAATTTTAATAATTATTGTTGCAGATGCCGATTTTTAGAGTAAAACATGACGTAAACGGACATAATTTTGACCGCTTTTCGAATACTTAGAGGTGCCGTATTTTTATAGAGTCGGAATTGATGAAAGGCAATCCTGGGATGCGATTGTCTCTAAGAAGTATCAGTACCTATCACTGAAAAGTGTATAAATGGCGTGTGGACTACTTGGTGCGCATTCGAGTGCAAAAGGAGAATGGCCGCGGAACCAGAACCACTGACCATCGAAGCAGCTCTCGTGGCTACCACGAGTACAATCCCAATGGCCGACACCACGAGTTGGAGAGCGACTGACCTGGCCCACGCTTAGCCTTTGCCTTTGCTTTCGGGATTGGCTGGAAACGCGTGAGAAATCCAGGAAACGAAGTACTGACTTCGGAAACTCTCTGAAAGAAATCGGTCATCTTAGCTGGCCTTTCGTTCACTGTTGTCAAGGTGAGCTCAGAGACAACCTCACTGCACTCCTTCTCTTCGCTTGTGCGCTCCATACTTGTCTTGAAAAAGACAGTGACAAGGTGCCGAATTCTTAGAGGTGCTAGTTCAGCCACACTTGCGTACGCAATGCCGAACATCCCTTTAGAGGTAAATAATGCTATAAATTTCGGTACTGTTTTTTAATTTTTGCCGAATACTTGGAGGTGCCGGATTTTTAGAATAATTACGGTAGCTAAATTATGTGAGCTAAACCAAGCTTCCTTATTCCTCTAGTTATCGATCATCGGTCGACGTAAATAGCTATTACAATTATACGCATGGATCCAACCGAATTTGAGCACATTTTGCTGTGGGGCCTAGCTATAGTAGGCCTAACGCTATGCGTACTAGCTGTATTTCTGGTAGCCTACTGCTGCTATTGGAATTGGATGTTCAACAAACAAAGCCCTCCTAACCAGTTCAATAGAGTCTCTCGGCACAGAGCAATCCCTCGGTACAGAGCAGTCCCTGAAGGACACCGGAGACAATTCCATAGACACCAGGAACTGTTACAATTCCGTAGCTTCGTTCAACACAGAGTAATACCTGGCTTTGCAGGCCAGAGACAGGAATATCATGATCAGTTTGCAGTGCTGCTGCTAATTCCAGAAAGTGAACTGAACAGTATCAACCATGTGATCTTTCAGCCACACTGCAGCAATCAACATCCCTTTGTAAATAATGCAAATTTCTACTACCCAAATCGTAGCTGCTATGGAAACTATGTGGCAGCCCGACCAGGTCAAGTTCATTCAGAGATAACTCTGCTCGAGGAGCTACCACACCTGTGGAAGGCATTTCAAGACAGGTATCGTGGTGTTCCAAGTTACATCATTCTTTACTCCTGGTTGATGCCCTGTCCTGACTGCACACAGAAAATCTGTTGGACTCTTCAGGGCACCAGGTTTGAAAACACACCAGTGATCGTTGCCTATACTACGGACTGGATAGAATATTCCCGTGTTGAAAACCAAAAAAGCAGAGACAAATTACAAGCAGCTGAAATTCACGTTGAACATGTGAAATACCAAGAAGACTTGCCACCTGCACAAGAACGCTAAGTCTCTTATACATACATGTAGGACATTGACAGAGCTGTACCAATATAAGTCATGCATGCATGTATACTATATCTGGAGGCCAGGAGTATGCAAGTAGCTACTAAGTCTTGTGCACTTATGCAGGCATGGGCTCCTAATATTACAAGAACTATTTAATGTGAAACTTTTCAATATGTATAATATATACCCAAACTTTCTTTTCCCCATGTAGAGTAATGATACACATCACATGCAAGTATGATAGTAATAGTTCAATGTGGTCCATGATGGTTTTTTTGATCTGTATACAATTAGGTAATCATATGCAAAAAGCAATGTTGTAGGCTATACACCTGTATTGTAATAGCTTTCTTGAATAATACAATGCTCATTACTTATCAATTCACTTGTGCTGAGTTAATTATTTCTCACTGGGGAGTATTCAATAGCCTTGTACCCAGCCCTCGTTCCTTCCCCTGATTTTATCTTACGGGCTATGAAAATCTGGTGGAGCCTTGGATACAAGGCTGTGTAGTCATCATTCCATAGAAATAGGGAACCTTTTACTCCAGTATGAATTATGCATGGTGAGCTGTCTGTTTCAAAATTCGGTGGCTTTTCCTACTCAGTATTTAATACAATCATCATGTTATACTTCTCTCTGTGCTAATGTACACTTCCCTCCGCGGTGATGATTAGGGTTAAGGCTAGGGTTAGGGTTAGATATACATGTATTGTGCATGTGTCTAGTAGTCAGTACTCTAATCAGAGCAAATCTTATTGACTCTGTGTGTGTTCCTGCTCACTCCAGTAATTTCAAGCATTTATGCTTAACCTATCACTCAGTTTGTTTATAGCAGACTGACTGTGTTTGTGATGCACACACACACACGCATATTATACTTACACACGCACATACACACACATATCACATGCCTGAATCACACACACATACACACACACACACACACACACACACACGCATACATACATCTACCCACATACACACTGTGTATTGACCTTGTGGACTCTAATTATGCATGACCTCAAAGTTTAATGTTTGCCAGCGTGAGTGCAGCATGAGTGCCTGGTGTTACACATTACCAGCCACAAACTTAAGATATGTATTTAATTAAGTCATGCGCACTGCAAAACAAAAGGATTGCTTTAACCCAGCTCGGGTTACCTGAGTTGCAGCATCACTATCAAAGAATGTGCATGCAAGATCAATTATATTGTTTGACCACTATAGCTAGTAAACAATTAAGCTAAGTCACATAATATTAGCTACAGATAGCTACAGTTCAGTAATGCTAGAAGTGCTGCACTTGTGATGTTTCTTAATTGCAGGAGCCATAGAAGTGTTATAAGGGCTGCTTCACTTCAAACATTTCTATAATCCCTTAATTGGGTGTGGTGGGACTAGCACTTGCTGTGAGTTTAACAATCCTCCTTGGTTTTGTAAGGAACTTTCCACGTTGACCCTTGCTGATATAGAGGTGCGAAGCTGTGGGGATCAGTCCTTAGGAGATGAAAATCTCGCTCTTGAACTGATTGAACTATATGTTCAGTAGCTGCTAAATGACTCTTGCTATCTCCCGTACTCAGGTTTCTTAATTAAAATTTTGATTGAGCTAGGAACTGGACAGTTTTAGAACTAGTCAGTTTGTGTCCTTTTTTTTGTTAATTGCCAATAATTTTGCTGCATGACACTTTTACTGTTTCTTTTGTGACGCATAATATATCGTAAGTTTTTGTGGTTCCAGCATCAATGGGTTAACTTTCTCCCTGGTTTTCTTATGGACATTAACCATGGTAAACTGTAAACTGATTACTATAATGTAGTTGCATGTATTGTATACCAGATGTATAATGATTAATGTGTAATATCTTTTTCCAGCTCTATATACCGGTAGTACCCAGCGAGAAATGCACATGCATATTATTTTGCGATAATACCACCTACATGTAAAATAAACTACCAAAAACACATAATTAACCTGCACTTCAGAGTGTATATTAGCAATGGTAAGAACTGTATGTGGATGTACCCGGAGTTCCATCTACATCACAGGAATAATTATAACTACTTTAACAACATTCGTAGTCATGCAAATTGCAGCCATGGACATGATAATGGCAACATTGGTGCCATGTGATGCAACAGTTGTCCAGATGTTCCACTACTGCAGTTAAAATAACTGTAGCCATGATGAATTGCCACAATGTCACAAGCATCTGTCTGTCTAAAGATAAGCACTTGTGTACTCCCACACTGCTAGACCTGTGCTGATATAGCATCCCATGCCATGTATACGACCATATATAGCCTATCTCTACAGAAAGCATAATTGCAGTTCTCATGACATATGTAGATTAGAAAAACAATTTCCTTTTTGCTATATGCAAACGTTTAAGTTATGACGTTACCCTACAAACCTAGTAGTGGGGGAATATCAACATCTGATTGCAGGTATCATTTCAGGACAGTCTCATGTAAAGGTTTCCTGTATAGCATGTATGTGGCATGTACTGGTCATGTATCCTGTGAATGTACATGTAGTTGTTGCTGCGGATAAATGCATGGACAAAAACAATACAGTTGTGAATACTGTTTTGATGTATTAGGAGAGTTCTGCATGTGTACAAAGAGCTAACCTGAATACACCTCTGAGCACCTAAAATCTCACACGTGTCCCCCTAGAGCCTTGTAGGCTGGCTTGTTTGCCCCTGCACCAAAACTGACACTGCATTTATTGGAGTAGTGCCTCCATTTATCGGCCAAGATTCAGGTTTTATGCTGAGAACCCACTGTGGGATGGCCGTGGGTGTGGTGAAACTAGCACTTGCTGTGAGTTTAACAATCCTCCTTGGTTTTGTAAGGAACTTTCCACACTGACCCTTGCTGATATAGACGTACGGATCGAAGCTGTGGGGATCAGTCCTTAGGAGATGAAAATCTCGCTCTTGAACTGATTGAACTATATGTTCAGTAGCTGCTAAATGACTCTTGCTATCTCCCGTACTCAGGTTTCTTAATTAAAATTGAGCTAGGAACTGAACAGTTTTAGAACCAGTCAGTTTGTATCCTTTTTTTTGTTAATTGCCAATAATTTTGCTGCATGACACTTTTATTGTTTCTTTTGTGACTCATAATATATCACAAGTTTTTGTGGTTCCAGCATCAATGGGTTAACTTTCTCCCTGGTTTTCTTATGGACGTTAACCATGGTCTCTGCTAGCTAACTTCGTGGCAGGAACATTTGTAGCTAGTTTTTAGGGCAATAAGCTCTGCTTCAAAATTTGATGGCAAGATGCCCCACAAGCTATTGGCTATTTGCAGAGCCATAACATCATAACGCATACATCAAAAAGGAAATTGTTGCTCAAATAAAAATCTATGCGATGAGAACTGCAATCATGCTTTCTGTAGAGATAGGCTATATATGGTCATATACATGGCATGGGAAGCTATATCAGCACAGGTCCAGCCGTGTGGGAGTACACAAGTGCTTATCTTTAGACAGACAGATGCTTGTGACATTGTGGCAAGTCATCGATATCATGGCTACAGTTATTTTAACAGCAGTAGTGGCACATCTGGACAACTGTTGCATTATATGGCACGGATATTACCATTATCATGTCCATGGCTGCAATTCGCATGACTATGAGTGTCTAACAATTAAGTTTTTCTTGTACAATGACATCTCGCCTGTAACAACAAACTACTATCTTCAACCCACAGCATAATGTAATCCATTTGCAATTAAGATGTAATCATACAAGAGTGCTTTCAAAAAACGCCATAGGATGTACACATCACGACCTAACATTCTGTCATTCCATGTAATAAACATAAGACCTGGTTGGAAAAATGTCAAAAGATATAGGGATGGGAGTCCGTAAAGGTACTGTGGTGTCGTTAAAATTCGTTCCTACCTTGTTTGGTTGCTTTTTGGGGATTCCATCCCTAGCTATATGTCTTTTTTTTTCTGACTTTATTTAAATCCAGTGTGTTCTACTTACTACCGAAGTTACGGTCGAGTGACAGGGAGTGGTTAAGTTTCACACGTGTGCCGATAATTGGTATGCTGTGACGATAAATAGGTACGAAAATAAATGGAGTAAACTTTTAGTAAACTGGGTAAGGTTGAGTGGCATTCCGATTGGTGTAATTCCCAGACTCTGAGGACAAAATTAAAGGGGGCCGATAATCGGTCTATTACACTATATGTCCCCTTTTCCCTTAAATCTTTATACTCTGCAGTGTATAATTTTTATGATTAGATTGCCATTAAATTTTGCGTACATCATGCAGCTGATGTTTGCTAGTGCACTCAGAGTGAAATAGTAATACTTGGAATAAATTTACAAGAAATATACAACACATTTAAGACTATATATGCTACACAGAGATACTAGCTAGCTACTAAATTATAATGAGCTGCAAACATTTTACCTAACAAGATGTAAGATGGTACATGTAGATCAA
Source organism: Phakellia ventilabrum (assembly GCA_963921505.1). Taxonomy (NCBI): domain Eukaryota; kingdom Metazoa; phylum Porifera; class Demospongiae; order Axinellida; family Axinellidae; genus Phakellia; species Phakellia ventilabrum. The sequence continues at coordinate 8,167,283 of OY997379.1, read as the reverse complement.
AGAATCACTACTACTACTACACTATTAGGAGGCATAAATATTCACACAATCAGTTATTATTATTTATTCAATGTAGAGTTTAATCATTTCCACTGCAACGTATTCATGAAATGTTAATCCATATTCATCAGTACACAGACGTACTTCAATATCATCTGTAGTGGGTTCAGATAACTCTTTGCAAAATGTTGGTACTGATGGTCTCTGGCAGCATGGTTCGTCTTGCGCAATGCAGCCCTGTCCATCCCATACTGGCTCTGTTGAGGTGTAAGTTTCACAAGTGTAGTCATCACCGACGAATGAAGGTGTTGTGAAGCTGCCGCTAGTACTACATGGACAGCGACTAGTAGAAGGATGCTGTACTGCAAAGCTCCAAATATGTTCCCGAGGACTACCATGCATATGGGTTATGCTAACACCATCTACGTATGGGCCTTCAATTGTTTCACACACTCCACTGCAAAATCGCAGAAATGCATCAGTTAAGCCAAAGCCACGTCCAATTACTATGCCGCATATAGTCTTGTACTGAGTATTATTGGTGTGGTATATAATCGAAGTACAGGTTGAAGTTTGACTACAGGCCCTCCTGGGAGTTGTAATCAGTTCAAGTCCATCTGGACACTGATCACCGGGTCTGCTCATATTCAGATCTGCCACTTTTACTGCAGAAAAAAACAAAAACAAAAACATGCATGCAAAACTCCAGATGTGTTCCTGTGGACTAACATGGGTTATGCTAACACCATCTACATATGGGCCTTTGATTGTTTCACACAATCCACTGTATTCAACCAATTCACTGAAAGGCATCAGTTAAGCTAAAGTCATGTCCAATTGCTATGCCATGCACATGCAGTCTTGTACTGAGTATTATCACTAGGGTATAAACAGAAGTCCAGTTTGAAGTTTGACTACATGCAGGCCCTCCTGGGAGTTGTTATCAGTTCAAGTCCATCTGGACACTGCTCACCAGGTCTGCTCATATTCAGTTCCACCACTATTGCTGCAGGGGGAAAAAATTATGCATGCAAGGATAATCATGCAATAATTTGTGTTGACAAATGCCTACGAAAATGCAGTACAGTTAGTACATTTTGGAAATATTCTGGTGATTAAACTCACAAGGCAATTGAAAATAATGTTACCTGGAATTGATTCAGAAGTAGAAATGTTCTGAATCTGAGCTTGAACTTCTTCCGTTAAGCAGTATTCTTGCCATCACCCGTTGATCTTGAGTAGGACAGACCTGCTCTCCTCCCTCCAGAATTTTTGCAGGGTAAATCACCGGAAAAGAGGAGTTATTCACAGCTTCAACAGTGATGCAGAAGAGTAAAGCTGCAGCAAATCCAACTCTTTTGCCCATCTTACTAATCGCGCCATGGCTACCGATCGAGAAAAGGATCTGGAACCTGTAGTAAGCGTGATAGTAGCATGTCCGGAAGGTCAATAATTACATTATGTCAATTTTAGAATAATGTAATATAATTAGATTAGGATAAAACAAGAACTATATATTTTTGAAATCAGTATTATGTATGCTTCAAAACGGTTTTTGTTTCATAAAAAATGGTTAAGAACTGACTGAGATACAGTCCTTTAAAGATAAACTGTTTCCTTCTTCCATACTGAATTCCCATAGACATGTGTATGTACTGTGTGTACTGAGGTACCAATGTATTTACTATGGGAGTAAGTGGCACGCAGTTTTCCACAGTTGAAGACGATGGAGTTTTAGAATGAAACTTGGCCAGAAGTTAGTACATGAACTTGGGATTATTATGCAAGTTGATCAAAGAATGTACCTACAACTATACTCAATTGAGCGGAAATTTAATTGTGTCGTCTTTGTTTTGTATTGAATTTGCCATAGGGAGCAATATCAACACTTGAAATCATTTTCCACAGTTGAAAACGATGGAGTTTCAGAACGAAACTTGGCCAGAAGTTAGTACATGAACTTGGGATTATTATGCAAGTTGATCAAAGAATGTACCTACAACTATAATCGACTGAGCGGAAATTTAATTGTGTCGTCTTTGTTTTGTATTGAATTTACCATAGGGAGCAATATCAACACTTGAAATCATTTTCCACAGTTGAAAACGATGGAGTTTCAGAACGAAACTTGGCCAGAAGTTAGTACATGAACTTGGGATTATTATGCAAGTTGATCAAAGAATGTACCTACAACTATAATCGACTGCGCGGAAATTTAATTGTGTCGTCTTTGTTTTGTAGTGAATTTGCCATAGGGAGCGCTATCAATAATTGAAGTCTTTCCCACAGTTCAAGACGATGGAGTTTCTGAACGAAACTTGACCACAAGTTAGTACATGAACTAGGGATTATTTTGCAAGTTGATTAAAGAATGTACCTACAACTATACTCGACTAAGCGGAAATTTAATTGTGTCGCCTTTGCTTTTAATTGAATTTGCCATAGAGAGTGATGCCAACATTTGAAATCACTTTCCACAGATGAAGACAGTACATGCAGTTCTGGAATGAAACTTGGCCACATGTTGGTACACACATTTGGGATAATTATGCAAATCGATGAATGAATAAAATATAATTAGCTATACTTGATTGACGAGCCAATTAATGCTTATGAAATTGCTTCAATTCCAACCCGAATTTCACATCAAAATATATTATCAAATTACCAGAAAGCACATGGATCTGTACATTGGTATACAGTCCTCAGTATAGTAAGCCTTTTACAGCATCTCAAACCTTGAATACTTAGCTAATCAACAGTTTGCTCTGCCCATTGACCCAAGAAATTTGACTTGGTGCACCAGACCGTTCTGTGAGGGGACAAGCCTAGGTCTGGTCACGAAACTAATATAGCTACTTGTTCAAGCCACTATATTGATCCATTGCTCAGTTACTATGTAGGTTTGAAATTAATAATGCGCCGCATGACTCGGTTTAAACTGGCGGACGCTACTTTCAAAGGGGAAACGCGTACAAATGCACAATACTCTCCTTATCTACAAAAATCAGTTTCGATACTCCACTTCCCATCAGCTATATCGCAAGATGAGTACTTAAAGACATACTAGCTATGTTATAAACACGAAAACTTGCCATCCGGAAGCGAATTTCCAATTTTACAAATAATTGGATGGGCGGTGCCGTACCCTTAATTAGAGTTAATACAGTATATACGGTACAATAATTTTAACAAACCATGCAACTTCCGTTCGCTGTATCTCAGTGTAGGAATGACGGATTTTCGTCGGACTTGGACTAAAATGACCCGTATAGGGTAATGAATCCCGCTGAAGTGAGTTTTGCCGCATACACCAATATTCAAATAATGGTCTGGACATGCTAGTTTCTCACGAGTTGTGTAGGTGGCTAAGGCTGTCTCAACCACAACTGCTTCGTTTCTCGCCCCCTCCGCTCCCTGGTAGACAATCTGATGGCTTCAAACGGGTGAGAAATTTGAAGTACTCGACGCGGTCGGGAGTTACCTGCTCAAGCCGGCTGTAAACGACACTTCATCTTAGGTATGGCTTTGTATAGGCTTACTAAACTTGTTGAAGCCTTTGCACACGCTTTTCAGGTACAAATAAGCCATCAGGAGGTTGTGTAATTCGAAATTAATCACAGGCACACCGTTACTTAATTAATGACGCGTACACGCCCATCATGACGTAATTTTACGTCGCGTGCAAAGACGTCAGAGGAGCAGGTTAGAAGGTAAACTACATCGTGGGAGAATGGGTGAAGGGAGTATAAGGTATGTTCCATAATTGCAACTCCTCCTCGTTCATACTCCCAGTCTGAGTACATACTAGTGTGACAGCTGATTTAACGACATTCTAAACCCACTATTGTAACCCACTATTGGAGCTGTACAGATCAGCTGCTGCAGAACTTTGCCCAGTGCTGGAGCCAAGATATGTCTCAGCAATTGACTGGCAGTTTCCATAATAATTATTATAGCCGCTACTGTCGGTGTTTCCGCCAGAATGTGGCATAACTAAAACATTAGTTTTGTCCATCTTGTATGTCTTATGGTACTATTCAAAAAACCTGAGGTTTGTCTCTTCCTCTTTATGTAATGGAAAACTTGAGTAATACTCTATTTAGGGTTTCTCAGTACAGAATCTATTTCTCAGAATTCTCAGTTTCTATGTCTGAGAGAATGCGTTCTATTTCTCAGCATATAAGGTCTATTCTCTAAGTACCGTAATCTCCCGAAAATACGCCCATGGGCGATGAACTTTAGTGGCTACTCAAAGAGGGGGTGGGCTTATTTTCAAGTGTTTTGGTATTTCACTCGAAATAAGCCCACCCTATAAGATAGTATACACCCACCCAGACATAACAGGATGTGAAGGGCTTCACTGCAAAAACATGAGAGTTGTTTTAACCCAACTAGTTGCAATTTAAGGGTCAATAACAATAACATGAGGGTTGTTTTTTGTCCCTTAAATTGCAAATGTGGTAACTAAAACAACCCTCATGTTTTTGCAATGTATGGTTATTACTCCACTCCCAGTCTGGATATGACAGCTGGTCTAATTACTTTCCAACACACCTCACCCTTGTTCTAACAACAGTCCATAAATAAAACCGCTATCTTAACCCACCATTATTCCTTTGGAGCTGCATAAATCAGCTGTCAGAACTTTGCCCAGTGCCACAGCCAAGGTATGTAGCTATTCTTCAGCAATTTCCTGGCACAGTTTTTAGATAGCTAATACGTATTTCTGGTAGCACTTCCTTGCTGCAGCATATCTAACACTTTTGTCCATCTCGTACATTTTTGTATTAGTGTTTGTAAAACCTGGGGCTTGCCTCTTCTTCTGCAGCCATAAAAAACTTTAAATTCATGAATGATAATCTAGTTTGTCTTTCTCAGTACAGAACCTATTGCTCCAAATAAATTTCCTATTTCTGAGGGGATGCATTTTATTTCTCAGCATGTAATGTCTATTCTCTCAGCATATGCAAATAAAAGTCTATGTGGCTTGTACCCCATCACCATGATCACATTATGGTAGCTATATATGTGGAAGGTAAACTACATCGCATTCCTTTGGTGAAGAATGCAGGAAAGTTAACTTTTCCTCCATTGTACAAGATAAACTACATCATATGATAGCAGAATGAACTAAGGGCGGAAAAGGTACATTCCATAGTTATTACTCCTCCAATTTCCTAGTTCACACTCCCAGTCTGGGTATGACAGCTGATCAAATTACTTTCCAACACACCTCACCCTTGTTCTGACAACAGCCCATAAATAAAACTGCTATCTTAACCCACCATTATTCCTTTGGAGCTGCACGGACTAACTGTCGGAACTTTGCCCAGTACTATAGTCAAGGCATGTAACTATTCTTCAGCAATATGCCCAGCACAGTTTTCAGATAGCTAATCCGTATTTCTGGTAGCACTCAGCTTGCTGCAGCAAATCTAACACTTTTGTCCATCTCGTACATTTTAGTGTTTGTAAAACCTGGGGCTTGCCTCTTCTTCTAGCTATAGCCATGGAAAACTTTAAATTCATGAATGATAATCTAGTTTGTGTTTCTCAGTACAGAATCTATTGCTCCAAATGAATTTCCTATTTCTGAGGGGATGCATTTTATTTCTTATCATATAATATCTATTCTCTCAGCATATGCTAATAAAATTCTATGTGGCTTGTACCCCATCACCATGATCACATTATGGTAGCTATATTATATAGAAGGTAAACTACATCGCATTCCTTTGGTGAAGAATGCAGGAAAGTTAACTTTTCCTCCATTGTACAAGATAAACTACATCGTAGCAGAATGAACTAAGGGCGGAAAAGGTACATTTCATAGTTATTACTCCTCCAATTTCCTAGTTCACTCTCCCAGTCTGGGTGTGACAGCTGATCTAAGTACATTCCAACAAACCTCACTCTTGTTCTAACAACAGTCCGTAAATAAACCCTCTCCCATTCTTCCTTTGGAGCTGCAGAGATCAGCTGTCAAGAACTTTGTCCAGTGTTAGAGTCAAGGTATGTATGCTTTTAGTGATTACCTGGCACAGTTTTCAGCTGGCTAGCTAGTCGGTATTTCTGCTAGCACGTCCTTGCTGCAGCATATCTAACATTTTTGACCATCTTGTATGTTTTGTAGCATAGAATATGTCGAGAATTCATTGCTTTTTGGACCTTTCAAGTCTGTGTATATATACTAAACATCAATCAAGTCTCCGTGGATTTCACGGTTTGAAGCAGGACTTAATACTTGAAACAGGACTTAATACATTCAATTAGTGGTAAGCTAAACAGTGCCCAAGCCATGCAGGTGCACAGTGATTGTCTGTCTCATTATGTAACTCTACTGCACTGCAAAAAGAAAAGGGATTGCTTTAACCAGCTCAGGTTACCTGAGTTGCACATCAAACAGTGTGCATGCAAGGAGGTCAATTATATTGCTTGATCACTATAGGTATGGTAGTAAACAATTAAGCCAAGTCACAGGTAGCTACAATTGAGGAATACTAGAAGTGCAGCTGCACTTGTGACTTTCTTAATATGCTACAATTGAGCTACCTGTAAATCTGGCCTAGCTTAATTGTTTATTACCGGTAGTGGTCAAGCTCGCAGCTGCACTTTGACGTAAGGTTTCTTAATCGCAGGAGCCACAGAAATGCTATCTCAATTGTAGCTACCTGTAACATGTGGCCTAGCTTAATTCAAGCTTGAAACTCAGGTAACCTGAGTGATCAAGCTCTTTGTTTGGTTGCAAGCAGTATTCAATTGTGAATATCTCAATACCTATACTATGTAGCTTCATGCTTTTTACATCACAAATACTGCAATATGTGATCACTTAGTACTCCAAAGTACATGTACCTATCTCACAATCCTCCTGAGATATTGAGGCTAAAGCATGTGCCTCATGGGCATTAAAACTTTCTAACCAAAATTTGACCACAGGATCAGCTAGGCAGGGTGACTGTCACAACCTGTGAATACTTAAGAGTGTTTATTAGGGCCAGACGGAGAGCTTTTTTGTATAACTTGTGGGTTGCTAGAGTTATGTCCCTGTAATATCAAAAAAATTGTGAGTTTTCGCGCGCTACAGTGGTTACAGCTGTTATTTCTCTGAAATATCCTTAAAAAACTCTTCGTCTGCCCCTAATAAATACTCTAAACTATTCATAGGTTGTGATAGTCACCCTGTCTGGTTGACACTAGTCAAATTTTGGTTAGAGAGTTAGTGCCCATGAGGCATACCAGCTGCAGCTTCAATATCTCAGTAGTTTTTTAAGATATATACATATACTTTGGAGTGCTAAGCAATCACATATTGTAGTAATAGTGCTGTAAAACATAGGTATCTATGTGGTATAGATGATGAGATATTCGTAGTTGAACATTGCTTGAGGTCACGACTGAAACAATGTTTGGGTATCCCGCCACCTTAATGAGCCACTGACCAGATGTACAACTATGCTGGAGAGAGTAGCTGGTGACCATGGGGGGGGGGGGGCACAGTGTATATTCAAAGTTGCCTAACTTCAATTTGCAACTTTCTCCTGGCTTCTGACTGTTTCTCAGTATATATTGCGGTGTCAGAGCCCTTGCATGTGGTTAAAGAGTGCAGGTTCTGTAGAGGAAAAGAGCCGTATTACCTGAAGCCCAACATTACAGCTGATCAACTGTAATGACTCCACGTGAAACCTGCTAACGAAATCAGTGATTGCTAGAACTATTGAGAAGGCTAAATCCCACGACAGTACTGCTAGGGTGACATCAAGCACAAGCTGATTGAAAGTTTGGGATAGCCTCAAAGGTGGTCCGAGCGGTACTACAGCTGTGCAGTCTCTAGCCTGGGTATTAAATGACCAGATAAACTATCAACTCCGAACTTTCATGTTCATGCATTCTCGGTATTGACACTCCATATTTGGTACATTTTCTATCAGCACGCATTTATACTCTGGCTCTGCGCAGCCACAGACAGCATCACTACCTGGTTATGCACCATTCATCTTTTCTGGTCCAAGGTTAGCATGTGCCTGCAGGATTAACATTAGTATGGGTAATCACATGGGGATTCTTGGACACTTAAGCTTGTACAAAGTGGGGCAGAATGGCAAATCAATTCTCTGATAGCAGAGGCAATTGATGTATTGACACGATAATTATACAACTGCAACTCTGATCTGCAACTACAGCTGTGCAGAACAACACAATGACAGCCTTGACCATCATATATGCTGACATGTGCTTTAATTATACCATCCCCCCCCCCCCCCACACTTACGATATCAGGTAGCTATTCCAATCTAGGTAGGATAGTTAGCTCTTAATGGTATTGATTATATAATTTCCTTAAACCTAAAATGCATTATAATTATAAAACCGGTCTTTTATATAATAGCTATTAATAAGGTCACTCTTCTGCCACTGCTACACAATATAATTAGGATGGAGCAGTCTGAACGATAAATGACAACACATGCAAGAAATGTTGTAAAAGAATGAATGAGTGATTCTTCAGGATGCCATCCTGATTTGCAGCATTGTTGGAATATATGGTCTCATCAAATGCACAATCTAAGCTAACATATAATTGTCATAGGCAGCGAAACCGGGAGCATAAGGTATTGGAGTAAGTTACGCTTATGCTGAAAGCAATGGAAACTTGTCTGGAGCACTCATGTGTAGGTTAATTAGCCAAATGGCTTTTCCACTTGGACTATGAATTACTACTAAGCTGTATTATTCTGCATTAACTTCATTGGATCCGGATACCTCTCTCGACCCAATCCGTGTGTCGATGAGTTTCTGGAGGGTAAAGCTGGGGCTATCTCCAGTAGCCACCTCGCACGTGAAGGCTTCTGACCCAACAATGCATCACCCCCTGCCTTGTCACATTGGAGGCACATGACTTTGTGTAATGCCTCCAATGGAGGTAGATCTAATACTGCCTAATACCTCCTATCTGATGGGAGAGGGAAAAACCGTCTTCTTGTAATGACAGGATCAGTAGGACTGCTTGAGAGCCCGCCAAGTGGCACGTGCCTTGCAGGTGATCATTCTTGCGTTAAACCGCCAGCCCCACCCCTTTTATTCCTTCCTCACTTGCTTTAACTATGGTTAAAGCTTATAATTATTGCATGTCAATCACAAAAAAATGATGTGAGCAGAGATATGTAGCTGTAGTCTACAGTGAAGGTAAGTGTGCCGGGCAAAAGCAGTGGTTCTATTACTAATCACCACAGAGGGGGCAAGGTTCATCAACAGTTGGTTACGGCAGGATAAAACTGTTTACATAGATCTGTCTTCCGCTAATCTGAGAGTTGTGTACACAGTCCAGCCTGGAGAACTGAAAGTAGGCACGCTATCAGTGACACTTCCGAGAAGACCACTACAGCTGCGCAAAAGTGAGTGGATACATCCCCATTTACTACTAGCTAAATTATGTGAGCTAAACCAAGCTTCCTTATTCCTCTAGTTATCGATCATCGGTCGACGTAAATAGCTATTACAATTATACGCATGGATCCAACCGAATTTGAGCACATTTTGCTGTGGGGCCTAGCTATAGTAGGCCTAACGCTATGCGTACTAGCTGTATTTCTGGTAGCCTACTGCTGCTATTGGATGTTCAACAAACAAAGCCCTCCTAACCAGTTCCATAGAGTCTCTCGGCACAGAGCAATCCCTCGGTACAGAGCAGTCCCTGAAGGACACCGGAGACAATTCCATAGGCACACAGTAATACGTGGACACCAGGAACTGTTACAATTCCGTAGCTTCATTCAACACAGAGTAATACCTGGCTTTGCAGGCCAGAGACAGGAATATCATGATCAGTTTGCAGTGCTGCTGCTAATTCCAGAAAGTGAACTGAACAGTATCAACCATGTGATCTTTCAGCCACACTGCAGCAATCAACATCCCTTTGTAAATAATGCAAATTTCTACTACCCAAATCGTAGCTGCTATGGAAACTATGTGGCAGCCCGACCAGGTCAAGTTCATTCAGAGATAACTCTGCTCGAGGAGCTACCACACCTGTGGAAGGCATTTCAAGACAGGTATCGTGGTGTTCCAAGTTACATCATTCTTTACTCCTGGTTGATGCCCTGTCCTGACTGCACACAGAAAATCTGTTGGACTCTTCAGGGCACCAGGTTTGAAAACACACCAGTGATCGTTGCCTATACTACGGACTGGATAGAATATTCCCGTGTTGAAAACCAAAAAAGCAGAGACAAATTACAAGCAGCTGAAATTCACGTTGAACATGTGAAATACCAAGAAGACTTGCCACCTGCACAAGAACGCTAAGTCTCTTATACATACATGTAGGACATTGACAGAGCTGTACCAATATAAGTCATGCATGCATGTATACTATATCTGGAGGCCAGGAGTATGCAAGTAGCTACTAAGTCTTGTGCACTTATGCAGGCATGGGCTCCTAATATTACAAGAACTATTTAATGTGAAACTTTTCAATATGTATAATATATACCCAAACTTTCTTTTCCCCATGTAGAGTAATGATACACATCACATGCAAGTATGATAGTAATAGTTCAATGTGGTCCATGATGGTTTTTTTGATCTGTATACAATTAGGTAATCATATGCAAAAAGCAATGTTGTAGGCTATACACCTGTATTGTAATAGCTTTCTTGAATAATACAATGCTCATTACTTATCAATTCACTTGTGCTGAGTTAATTATTTCTCACTGGGGAGTATTCAATAGCCTTGTACCCAGCCCTCGTTCCTTCCCCTGATTTTATCTTACGGGCTATGAAAATCTGGTGGAGCCTTGGATACAAGGCTGTGTAGTCATCATTCCATAGAAATAGGGAACCTTTTACTCCAGTATGAATTATGCATGGTGAGCTGTCTGTTTCAAAATTCGGTGGCTTTTCCTACTCAGTATTTAATACAATCATCATGTTATACTTCTCTCTGTGCTAATGTACACTTCCCTCCGCGGTGATGATTAGGGTTAAGGCTAGGGTTAGGGTTAGATATACATGTATTGTGCATGTGTCTAGTAGTCAGTACTCTAATCAGAGCAAATCTTATTGACTCTGTGTGTGTTCCTGCTCACTCCAGTAATTTCAAGCATTTATGCTTAACCTATCACTCATAGCAGACTGACTGTGTTTGTGATGCACACACACACACACATATTATACTTACACACGCACATACACACACATATCACATGCCTGAATCACACACACATACACACACACACACACACACACACACACACACATGCATACATACATCTACCCACATACACACTGTGTATTGACCTTGTGGACTCTAATTATGCATGACCTCAAAGTTTAATGTTTGCCAGCGTGAGTGCAGCATGAGTGCCTGGTGTTACACATTACCAGCCACAAACTTAAGATATGTATTTAATTAAGTCATGCGCACTGCAAAACAAAAGGATTGCTTTAACCCAGCTCGGGTTACCTGAGTTGCAGCATCACTATCAAAGAATGTGCATGCAAGATCAATTATATTGTTTGACCACTATAGCTAGTAAACAATTAAGCTAAGTCACATAATATTAGCTACAGATAGCTACAGTTCAGTAATGCTAGAAGTGCTGCACTTGTGATGTTTCTTAATTGCAGGAGCCATAGAAGTGTTATAAGGGCTGCTTCACTTCAAACATTTCTATAATCCCTTAATTGTAGCTACCTGCAATACGTGACTTAATTGTGTACCCTTCCGTCTGAAATTGGAGACCTAATAAATGTACTTGTATGCTCATTGTTGTGCACCTACCATAGCTGGGTTACAGCAACCCTTTTGTTTTTGCTGTGTGCTATATCCAGTGCCCAAGCAACTATTCTCTTGAACAGAAGACCAGGCTATACGACATTAGGGAAGAGATTCATTACAAAAACTGCAACGTTTTGGTCCAGAGGACCTTCTATGGCAGTCACATGCTCTCTTACCAGCCAACAAGCCCAGAGTTGAGGACTAGGTTGCCAGAACCACTGCTGTCTGGTGTCATGACCTGCTATTGGCTTCTGTTGGTGTGTTTCTATCTCCCCAGGGGGGACAATGATAGGGATGTATTCAATGAGAAGCCATCCAAGGAAGAGCAGATGTCGGCTACTCAGGTGAGAGGCTGGGCATGCACTTGAGTATTAGCAACTTATTTCATGATGCACTCTGGTTGCATGTGGTAAGTGATAACCAGTCTTGGAGATATCCAATTCGCCAGTGCGCTCGGGTAAAATTTGCTTGTGCCCGGATGAAAATAATGCGGAAAGCTAAGGTGAAAGAACAGATGTCGCGATTCGACTGTTTCCCTAGGGCATGCTAAAATGCAGAGTGGGATCAACCATTCTTCCCTTCCCCCGATCTTCAGCCTTGGCTCGATAACAAGCACACTGTTTGGCAGAGTGACAAGAGGAATGGATGTCGCACAGAAGATTAGCGAAGCAAAAGTACATCCCAAGACTGAGAAACCATATGAAGACACCAAGATCCTCTGAAGTAGCTATATAGCTACATAGCACCAGATCACCTTTTTCTGTATTATGTATGTAAGCTGATTTGAAGGCTACATGCCTGTCTTTCACTCTCAGGGTGCAGGGGGTGGAGTGTAGAGCCTGCATGGGAATATAGGATACCAATAAGGTTAGGGACATGGCCAGCTACAGGGCTAGGGACTGTTTCTGGAAACTTTTCCAGAAATGCTGTGGAGGCGTAATGGATCAACCACTTGCTAGAACAATCATACCCATGACCCGCAAAAAAAAAACCCACCAGAACAACCATCATAGTAAGCAGGTTTTCTTTTTGTACAGTCATGTCCTTCCTATGCTATTGTCAGCTATCATGTGACCCTACATGTACTATTATACAGATACTACTGACTATTGTGTAATTGGTACTGATATGCATGAATGGACCGGTTATTCTAGATAGGTACGCCTAGCGTCATACCGCATTCATGCTTCTGAGGGGTGAAAATATTTTTCTATGAAAATAATCCAACTTGCAAGGATATAAGAGTAGCAAGTAATGCTAGTAAAATTATGTACCCAGACTATAACAAGATGCCTTAGCCAATTGAGGTGCAGAACATACTGAGCTGGGTAGTGAACCTCAATGGGTGCATACTTTAGCCGATTGTGGTTCAGCACGTACTGAACTGCGTAGTGAACCTCAGTAGGTTAGAGGCTGTGGGGTGCTGAACCTCACACTAGTCTAGCGGCTATGAGGTGCTGAACCTCAATGCAGTCCAGTACTTACCGCTAAGACGTGTCATGTGTTCAATGAAAATATGAAATCAGGAGAAAAAAAAGGGGGGGGGGGGGCACACCCCTGTGCTTCCCACTTAGCCTAAGGCATTCCCACCCCTGACAGTAAAAAGGCACAAAGGCCATACTGCCAGGGGGTCGGGCAGATCATCACTCTGCCAGCCAACTGACCAGGATTTCCCCCAAAGTCCTATGGGAACAGAGGCTACATACCCTTGCTTGGTCTCTTATCAGGAAGGGCTCCGGTTATTGAGGAAGGATCAAGGGAGGAACCCGGACAGATCCTAGGCCATATCGTCCAAGACCACGGTGGAAGTTTTCCTTCCACTCTTACCAACCTCAACCGGGCTTCCTGAAAGAAGCGACCAGCACTCGACCAGATCTTTATCATGCCCCAAAAGGCACTGGGTCTGGCCACTGGCTGACAGCCAAGCGAACTTGACCAAACCAGAGAAGCCGAGGCCTTACTCTAGTGTCTTCCTAAACAAACATGCACCCACAGCGATGAACTCTGCGAGGTGACCCGAAGTACAGCGTGGAAGGGCCCTCTTTATACCTTCCATGGCTCGCGCTTGCTTATGGGTTTCGCAGAATGTACCTACTTCCAGCGAAGAAGTAATGGATTGCTCACTAATTAATTGAGTCAATACAGAGATTAGCCTCGTTAACATTCTCAGGTTGGCAAGAGCCTGGGAACGAGGATATACAGGATATACTCGAGTCGCCACATTTATTTAACTCCCTTTTTCAGGGTTAACACAAAATTGTCACAACCTTGATTTTACCTCCACAGTACAATGTTGTTGTTGCATACATGTAATAAATTTATAGCTAATACTGCACAATATTCAGATAAGTAAAGGGTTAAACAACAACAGCATAAGTAATGCTGGTCAACAAAGGAATGTCTGGTATCACAGGTGTGTATTGACCTTGGAATATATTCATGACCTCAAGATTTAATGGGTGCCTGGTGTTACTGTCTTCAACCTGCATTACAGAATAGCATCAGAGAAGTTGTGTAACTGTTATAACCACAACATTTGTATTCAGTAAGTTGTACTGTTAGGTAATAGCAATGAAAATAATGGTCATAAGTGTAGTGTTGATGAAACAGTAGCAAAAAACTAATCTGTATGCATGCATGGGTGATTTTTGGATACATCTTGCAGTATACGTACGTAGGGGGTTTCTCAAAACTATTTTCCTAAAATGTTGGGGAGGGGGGGGAGGGGGGGGGGGGGGGGGGGTCAAAGTGTACTTTCACTATGACACTACTGGACCAAAATAGTTTGGAGATGTCCCCTTTTTATGGTTGTGTGTGTATACTCTACCTTATGCACTTTCTGATCAATAGCATAAAAGCTTCATTTGACTTCTGCTGATTTCTATAGCTGTCAATCTTCAGGGATGTTAGGGAATTTGTAAGTCCATCATTCATAGCAATGGCTTGTAACCTGCATTAATGTACATAATACTGGTAAAGTGAGACATCATACTGTGTATGTGAGTGGGCCAGGACTGTAACTTAGTCCTGTGGTTCATGTAGTGTTTCTGCCGCACGATGTAGAATAAAACAGTCCGTTACACTGGGTGCTTAAGAAAATGATTTTAACCCATATTACAAGAGACACGGCTCAACACAACTCTAAAGTAATAGCTGCTCTAGTACTATGTATATTATAGAACCAGGAGCCCATGAACCCCGTACGCTTCGCCGCGCTCATGGGCTCCTGACAGAACTCCTTACGGGGATCTCTACATACATACAAGCATACTATTTACCAATGAAATTTAATATTATGCTTGCATTTTGACAAGTAGTCATGTTTGCTCACATACTAGCTATGTAGCATCATTCCCAGTCTCTCCCTCCAGCTTTTGTCGCTTGCAGTATGCTGTTTATGTACCTACTGCAACGAAAGAAAAAGCTTACTGCAGTGACAGAAAACTGGAGGGAGGGACTTGGAACGAGGCTACACACACACCCAATCTCGGTGATATCACATTTGCTTAGACGAAGTGATTCCAAGTGAAGCCTGCCTGAGCACAATGTCTGAATGCCAGAATCATCGATAGAGGATGTACTGAAGTGTCTGTATAATTAAAGGATTATTAGTAGAATAAAAGTACATGAGGTGCTAAATAATGGAAAGAAAAACGTAATCATTGCACCAGTTTTGTAAGGCAATGGAAAGATTAATACCGTCGCAAGGAGATTATTGTTAATTTCAGTATTTCATCCTACTTTGGAATATGGCAGTGAAGTGTGGGCTTGTAATAAAAGGCAGATCGCTTCCTTAGAATCCATTCAGCTAGGAGCAGCTAAGAAGATAGTTGGCTACTCTTCCAAAATGTGTAATGAAATGGTGAAGGGTCATATGAGTTAGAGTCCTGAAAGGAATCGAGGAAGGCTAGGAGGAAACTTAAGTGATGGCATAAAGTCAATAATTTGGATAATGAGATGTATCCTAGATTACTATTAGATACAGAGTGGAAAGTGAAACCATATAAAGGTATAGACAGAGATGAAAGTAAATTATTGCTGCAGTAAATATAGATAACCAAGAGATATTAGCTGAAGATTACAATGTTAATTTGTTTTTAGATACGATAGACGAAGCGTTGAGGAATAGAGAATACAAAGACTAGTACTTTAATGACTTTCGTAAGGAAATAGAATTCAAGATCTACTTGCAGTGCGTAGGTGAGCCAGGCACAGATTAAATGTACTAATAGTCTGAAATGAAGAGTTAGGGTAAAAACAATGATTGGCAGTTTAAATTATGTGGGGGTGAATATGAGAATGTGGTAGATGTGTCCTGTATACAACAGCTTTACAAATACTTTCATGGTAGAAGGAGTTTAGTACACTAGATAACTTTAATAAGGCAGGCTTTATTTTAGGGTGTGAGAATTGGGACAGGCATGATTTTAAAAGCAAGCCTTGTTAAGAGCTTTGTATTATTAGTCTGGGTCCTGGGATATTGGAAAGAAGAAATTATATGGCTATCTTGCTCTTGTCCTCTGACTGGAGGTCTTACAAGCTCCGCCTGCATCTGCTGTTGCATGGTCAATGGCATAAGTGCTACAACAACAACATAAGTATATTATTATATCAGAGTATAGCCACCCATGGACTGTAAATAGTACATGATGTACCTTAGTGTGTTCATCTCACTGATGTGGGCCAAACAAGTGGCGCTTAGGGGCAAGAGGGCAGTTAGGGTGAGTGACTCCAGTGGTATCTGTGACAAACACCTCACTGCAGTTTCAGTAATCTGCCATAAGAGAAACGTCTACAGTAGCTAATGAACAGGGTTTGTTTTAGTATACTATGCAGCCACTCACTGACAATTTGCCATTCACTGTGCATGTATAGCTACATGTATTATACCACCCTGCATGGTGTTTAGGGTCTTCTTCAATAATTCATACATTCTGACTTACACTTGTACATTGGATTTCCAAATCAGTCAGCTTATGAAATGTTACAAGTCTCTGAATGTGCTCTTCTTTAATCTGTATGTGTATACACTGCAGATCATATAACCACCAATACATAGTTAATGTTGTTGACCTACTTCAGTGCACGTGACAGCAAAAGTGGCAAGATTTGGAGCTTGCTCAAATAATTTAGTAGTGACCTCGATGATTGATTTGATAAAATTGAGTTTTCCTTTGATCCTCAATGCCATTAACCTGAAAACAAATCAGTTTACATGTACATGGTCACAGTATTTAGAGGGTTGTCCAGTGACGCCGTGACATGTCAAGGTTGTCAAAGTGTCCTAAGTAACATAAGAATTCTATGGACAGTCCTTCAAATCTACCCACCTACTCAACGTGTAGCTACCTATGACAGAGCCATCTTAAGATGCACATCGCCCTATCCTATCCCGGGATTCCCTAGTAACTGTGACTATCCCAGGATCATCCCGGGATACACATGTACACATACTCCTACCCCCTGTCAGAGTATCCCGGGATTCCCTAGTAACTGTGACTATCCCGGGATCATCCCGGGATGCACACACATCCACATACCCTACCCCCGTCAGAGTATCCCGGGATTTCCTAGTAACTATGACTATCCCAGGATGCATGTGCATGTACATGTACATACATACATACTAATACCCCATGCACAAATACACACATTCCTACCCTTGCTGCTCTCGCAGAGTATTTAACCATTGACTGTGCCTTCAATGTGGGAATGTTGGAGTATATTTATTGAACACACTTATCAAAATAGCTTTTCAGGAATGAAGAAAGTACAGTTGTTAATTAATGGGGACTACTGCAATTTTTGGTTGTGTAAGTCAGAAATATATATTAAGTAAAAAAGGAAGTGCTCTCTATTCATATGTTGTGTGATGCGGGTATAGCGTGACATCCAAGTAAATGTCTGTTCACATATCTGCATGTCAACATAAAATGGAAAAATAAGATTGTGCATAGCTAAACATGCATGTTATTATAAAATGTATATCAGTCTACCTTGTTGAGCTCTTTTACGTGGTAAGGGTTACAGTTCTGGTGACACCATGTGTCAGTGTGGCCCTTAAAGTGCATCTTATCCACTACAATATTGAGGGAAGCTATTCGCTTGGTGGTCTCTGTCAAGTCTATTCTTGTGCTGTTACTGGCATACCCTGAAGCAATATCAAACTGCTTTAGAACAAACTGAGATTACCATGTAAGTTTTCTATACCTGTGGTGAACGTTAAAATGGTATATTACAAACTTCTACGATTGGCTCTCAGGGCAGCACTGGAATCCAGGAAGAGGGCTACTTCATCTACTCCAATTAGAAGGAAATCTCCCAGGAAACAGGCCCTGCAGGACAGTGAGGTTGACCCTTAAATACTGCTCATGATACACTTAGCTTGGGTTGCTTGTTGCTCTAACTTACTCCTTCCTGGCATTATATCATTTATGTTCTTTCATTTACTCTTATATGGACTCCTGACTGTTATTTGTTCTTGTTTACGAAATTATACACTAAGTGATTGTATATCTATACTTGCAAAAATGCTTGACTTCAATTCTGTGGATTCCAAGATGGTAATAGTTATTGTGTAGGGAATCCCGGGACAATCTGAGGGGGTTAGAGATAACACTGACTGTGTGTCCTAGCATCCTGATGATAGGATGTCATGGTTAATTAATAGAGAATCTTGGGATACTTCTGGCTAGCTAAGGAATTCTGGGGTATAATCTCATGGGGGGTAGGAGTGTGTGTGCATCCCGGGATGATCCCTGCAGTTACTAGGGAATCCCGGGATACTCTGACAGGGGGTAGGAGTATGTGTACATGTGCATCCCGGGATGATCCTGGGATAGGCACAGTTACTAGGGAATCCCGGGATACTCTGACGGGGGGGGGGGGGGGGTAGGAGTATGTGTACATGTGCATCCTGGGATAGGCACAGTTACTAGGGAATCCCGGGATACTCTGACAGGGGGGTAGGGGTATGTGTATGTGTATGTGTGTGCATCCCGGGATGATCCCGGGATAGTCACAGTTACTAGGGAATCCCGGGATACTCTGACAGGGGGTAGGAGTATGTGTATGTGTGTGCATCCCGGGATGATCCCGGGATAGGCACAGTTACTAGGGAATCCCGGGATACTCTGACAGGGGGGGTAGGAGTATGTGTACATGTGCATCCCGGGATGATCCCGGGATAGTCACAGTTACTAGGGAATCCCGGGATACTCTGACAAGGGGGGGTAGGAGTATGCATACATGTGCATCCCAGGATGATCCTGGGATGGACCGATGCTCTAGTTACTAGCTGCTTGGATGGACTAAAATATTACTCTGGACACTTTGACAACCTTGACATGTCACGCATCCCGGGATGATCCTGGGATGGACCGATGCTCTAGTTACTAGCTGCTTGGATGGACTAAAATATTACTCTGGACACTTTGACAACCTTGACATGTCACGGTGTCATTGGACATGAATGAGTATTTAAAGGTATGTATTCTAAGTTCAATTCTTATTGATGCATGTATGAGCTGCTGAATTCTTACCATCTTTCATGCTGCTTGGCTAAAAGTTTCAGGGTTTTGAGGGAGATCTCTGGGGTTTGCTCTAGCGATACTGCTTCAAGCCTATAAAAATGATGCGTAATATATACAGCAATACAGGTTTGTATAATGAAGCATGTATTTTGATTATCAGTGCATGGTTGCAAGTGTGCTCATATATACTTAATCAGCCAATTTCCAATTTCGAAGATAAAATAAAATATTGGTTAGAACTGTAGACATAATATTAGTTAGTAGTGATAAGGACAAAATAATGCTTGAGTGTCGCAATGGTTCACCTTTTACAGTGTTCCACAGCGAACCTCAGGGCCCTATCAGAGAGCTGAGTCCAACTGATGTCAATGGAAGTTAGGTGTTGACAGTGAAGAATCGCAGTGGTCAGTATGGTGTCCCCAGTCTGAGAACCAAAATCACAAGTATCCACCCTAAGACTCTGGATATTAAAAAATATATAATAAAATATTATACATTTGCATAAAGTAGAGAACCACAGTGGAAAAAGAAAAAGTTAAAGTGGAAGAACCAGAGGAAAAAAACAACAAAAAAAAGAAACCGCACCTGGCTGGGCTCGAACCAGCAACCTTTCGGTTAACAGCCGAACGCGCTAACCGATTGCGCCACAAGTGCTAGCTGCCCGCAAACCTTCACGCATTCGTATTTTAACCCTTAATAGCATCTTGAATACTAATCTTGCGTGCCAGCCTACTTGAATACACATCTTACCTGTAACGAATCGGATAGGTTCTTGAAGAATGTTTGTAACTCTTTTGTGGTAATATTTGCTTTGCAGTGACTGAAGACAATGACTTTGGGTTGACGTTTGCCAGCAACCTGCAATACTCTCTCGCTGAGGCAAGACTCCTTTCCATTGAAAATAATACATTTCCCTAGAGTATATAAAATCATTGTTTAATATTGCTGTAAATATGCTGCTAAACAAATTAAATTTCCTTTTATCTTACTAATACATGTGAGTAAATAGGTCTACTAAGGTTTGTTATCATCTTAATAATTTGATGTCATAGACATTTGAACCGTCTTCTAAGCTTCAGTACTAGCTATAGCTACATGCTGCACATTCTAGTATCGATGGTTACAAATGTCTGAACAGTACTTATGTCCTGACAGTTATGAAGCTAAAAGTGGTAAGTGCTACAGGTCTCAATTCATGAGTGCCCAACATTCAGGTATCACAATGTAACAAAGGTATTAGCTAGCTAGCTACATGCATGTACACATCACACAGATCTCACAGAGGCTTGAATCAGCTGCAATCTGGCCAAGCCTCCTGCAGGCTCTCAAGCATGCCACCAGCTGTGGGGCTCTCAAGTAAGACAGTATGATCAATAGTAGCTCATCCGGAAGTGATAGGAGGGAAACTGCTGGTGCCAGGTGGAGCTTTTGTAGAAGGAATAAAATTGAAAAATGTGATGACTATATTTGTGTGTATTTTTTGGCAGCTAGACATTCATTAATGTTGCAATAAATGCATGGCCCAATACTATATAGGTCATGTACTATTTTATAAACACGGGACACTTCGAGTAGATATTTAACTGTATTTACTCTAATATGTCAAGACTCCCTGTAATTAACCTGTAATTTAACCTAGCCATGCTACCTAAATTGCAAAATGCCCATGCATGTCTGTAGGGAAGTAAATGGTCAGTAGCCTTACTTCTGATGGTACACTTCTCACTACATCCTTGATGCTGTTGAGGGCCAGATGAGGAATCTGCACACTTCTGCTGGGTATGCCACTGCTAGCTCTGCGATATTTGCCGTGGCTGTTGAAACTATTATCCATCGGTAAATCCTGCTTAGAGGAAACCTCACCATGTGTGTAAAATGCACCGCTAGTATTGTGAAGCACTGCACTGCATGTAGCGCTATCACTGGGCAATGAGACCTTAGATCTTAGTGTAGCAGGCTTTCTCCACATGTATGTTGATGAAGAGTCCCAGTGTCGCTGATGAACAGAAACGGTTTTGCATCCTTGTTCGTTTTCCTTACTGTTGTTAGGTAATAGCACCAGAGGGTCATCATTTAGCGTGTTCTTGCTTATGAATACGCCTGAATTTGAATACACGTAAGCCGATGTATGTGTAGGAAAGTTACTCCGGGTTTTCTTTGATTGCGCATGACTATCTTGTATTTCAGATGCATCTGCAGAGTCATCTCTTAGCTTTTGACAAACGGTTTCACCACTAGAACTATCTCTGGTGCAGGAATCGTACTGGCTGCTAAGTTTGAGAAGGTCCTTATTTGGTTTAGCTATGATGCTTCTGAGATTATTGGTGTCAGATAAGTCCAGCACTTTATGATGTATGGGATCTAACTCCTCACCATAACATTGACTGCACAGAGTAGTGTTGCTGCCACAGTCAGAACTGGGCGTGGTAGAAGTACCACCATCATCATCTGAACAGTCACATCCATTTCCAGTGAGTGCCGTGCCACATTCACTGCACCAGTATGAACCTGCTTCATTAGAATGTCTACAAGCTACACAAATAACCACAGAATCTAAATCCAATATCGAATGGGATAGGACACACTGGCTGCCAGAATCTATACCAGTAATGGATGCATCTTCGACACCTGGCTTTTTTGACTTGATATAAGTCAATGGAGTACTTTCACAGATGTGGGTGTTGTTAGTGCTGAGTTCCTCTGCTGATAGCCAGCTCTCTGTATCAGCACCTGAGTGTAGTGAGTGACCAGGAGCTGCAGTTTCTAAGAGAATCTTATCATCAACGTCCTCTAGGTCCCATATCTTCAACAGGCTGGAAAAGTAGCTATTGTCACTTTGCTGTCCTCGGGTTCCCGCCATTTGAGTTAGATGTACCGTATCATGGCTATACTGATGCACTAGCTGTAGGCAGGCGCTATAGTAAGATAAACACAAAGGAATGTACAATAAAAAAAGAGAATATGTAATTTACTGCATAGTCACACCGAATTGCTGGAGAGTGCAGCCACCTAAACTAATAAACTGTCTTGTATGGCTTATA
Organism: Phakellia ventilabrum; assembly: GCA_963921505.1. Taxonomy (NCBI): domain Eukaryota; kingdom Metazoa; phylum Porifera; class Demospongiae; order Axinellida; family Axinellidae; genus Phakellia; species Phakellia ventilabrum. The sequence goes on along the minus strand of OY997379.1, from coordinate 8,144,925 downwards.
AGGGAGTAAATGAGAATGGAGGTGTGGTCAGCATGGGTGGTATAAATATGTGAAGGTGCATCTTCAAACTATTTGCTGAAGATAATTGATAATGACGTTAAGGGGGGAGAAGGTAAGGAATGTGACCAGTCATTAGTTGAAACACGTGTAACTTGCTAGCATGGCTAAAAATGTAAACATTGCCCTGCTTGGCATCCTTGTAGGCCGCAAGAAAGCTTTCTGTACAATAATTGCTGCAGTAGGTATGAGTACTTCATTGCAATGCACCCCTTGGGCGTAATGTTATGAAGGTTTGGCGACGCCCCCTAATATAGTACATCAATTGCTCCATAGAGAAGATCTGGCTGTGTAAGTAATGTGACTCAGACATCTTCAGCACTAGAGCTGGGGCTATGCACTGTTACTATCCAAGGCACACCCTGTCTACACTGATATGCCAGGCAAGTTGGAGATCTCTTTTAAAAGGCCCAGAAAATTATAAAAGATTATGCAGTGAGTGACCAAGACCACAGATTATAGAGTACAACTACTAGGGTATAATCTATGCCAAGAGGCCGTCTGTGACTAGCTCCGAGCGAGCTAGGTGTGCAGCAAATCAGCCCCGCCCACTTTTATCCATATCGGTCAACTTACAGAATGATATATGCGTAGCTACGAGTCTTCAACTGCAGGCCCAGCAGTTAAAATTCTGCACTTTTAAAGCTCGAAGAGACGGTCTGTTCCTTTAGCCGTTAGGTAACACGTCAATGCCATGTTTGTGGATTATGGTGTGCGATTATAAGAATAAAGCGGGAAATTTTGATTAATTAGTAACCCCTTCAACTCTGCACGAGTCAGCTCCCTCGATCGACCTCCAGTCCAGTGTCTGCAAAACCGCGCGATTCTACTTCTTGATCTAAAGAATCAGGGATTTTTGGAGTCCTAGAAGGAAGCAATGCCAGTTACCACAGCGTGAGTAATGGTCAGAATATTTTGTTTGTCGCTGAATATTCTAATAAATGCCCACCAATGGTAGAGTAGGTATATAGTCTTGACCAGCAGGATTCTGCTGAAATAAGTGGCCATCAAGAGTTAATCTCCATGACACTTATTTCCAAACTGACTTTCTCCATATTAAATGTTGTAAGTGGTGCTGAACCAGCTGAGTGTGGTCAGACTAGTCTCGTTCACAGACCGCACAGAAAAACGAGTGATCTGGGAACACTAATATTGCAAATTTGTTCGGCTGTTATTGAGGTTCATTAATCCATTACATACTGATGTAAGGCAATTTACGCTGCGGCTATACTGCTGCAAGAACAAATTAAAAATATGAATGTCCCCAGACCACTCATTTTCCCGTGTGGTCTGGGCACAAGACAATGGTAGACCCGGCAGAATCCTACGCAGTTGAACGCTTTGCCTTGGTTCTTTGATGGATAATCTTGGGAATGACACTGGGTACCTAAGAAAAAGAAGTTGCTATAGTACATGTACATGTAAATTTGACATAACATGCACACACACATGTACATATGTATACACACCTACATACACACACACACACGTACACACACACGTACACACACACACACACACACACGTACACATACACACACACACATACACAGAGGTCGTATTGAGCTGGGAGATGTGACTACTCATAACCTAAAACAGCTGAAGAAACTCAACTCTGTGGTGTTTCCCATATCTTACACTGACAAGGTACATATACGACTATACCTGCATGCATGAACCTGCAGCTAGAGGTACTCTTCCAGTTTGGATAGACTGTATCCTTGGCAACCCACAGCCTGACCAATGAAAGAAGGTAGAACCTGGGAGCAGTAGTTAAAATTTTAGTTTGTGATCCCGTGGTCCATGGGAGAGTTAAATTCGAAATGCTGAATGCTCGGACCACACAGAATAACTGCGTGCCATCTGCTATAGATGCTAATAGATACGGTGTGGTATGTGACCAACTGATGTGTCGAGTGGGAGTATGTGAGAATTTAACGAAATGATTCTTGTCTTATCTTCTGTGTGTAACTTGTGAGCTGCACATGGCAAACACTTTCAACAATATCTTCCGTGGTCGAAGTAGCCAGTCGGTACCATTCTGCCTAGCAGTGGTCCTTGAAGGCCCTCTGAGTTTTCCTCTTTCCCTCCTTGTCCTGCAGTTCTACAAAGATGTGCTGGAGTTGAGGGAGCTGGTAAAACTAGGTGGGTGTGGTCTACACGTATGATATTACATCACCATGTACATGTATACCATCTGCAAGTGATGCATGATTAATGTATCACATGCCAGAATTTTCAGTCTGGGAGATTTTAGGGAGTGTCAGAGGGTGGGCTACCCCAGGGCTTCCATGTATGAAACTCACACCAGACCTGCTTCCCTGGAAACCACGCTGGGACTGAAATGTGTACAGACTGTACTGTGTGCTAGTATATACGTGTGTACACATGCAGTTTAGAGCGGATCGTGATTCTTGCCTGGCATTAATAATAAAATTGGCATTCCACCTCCAGCCTACTTCAATGACATCGTAGTGGGCGGGGTCTGCTGTCGCATTGAGACGGAGGGTGACCAGAGGCGGCTCTACATCATGACCCTCGGCTGTCTGGCAGCCTACCGCAGGCTCGGAGTGGGTACGTCTGTTGGTCAATATTCTTGTTAGGCTTATGGTGGACGGTACAGCATGTTTTGGTTATCATGTGGAGTGAAGTTTTAGTATTGTGTTTTTCACAATATAGCTATAGAATCAAAATTTGACCACTAGAAATTGGGCATGTTTAGGCGTTAGTTGAGAGCATAATAGGGCAAGTGCTGGAAACTTAGGTAGGAAATATTAACTACATGTACACTGCGCTTAGCCTCGTTCCCAGGCCCCCGGTTTATTCGGTTGTTTTTCCTTTATGCAACCGAATAAAGCGGGGGCCTGGGAATGAGGCTACACTGCGCTCAGGTGTTCAGCAGCCTCTATTTGAACCACTAGATTTGGAGGCTGGCTACAGGCTGTCTCCAGGCCTCCCACCCACCCATGAAAAAGGCGATGAATGTACACTCTCATGCATGTTTAAAATTACTTGTTTCTTGCTTCCCATACAGGTACTGCTCTCCTAAACCATGTGCACAAGTGTGCCAAAGAAGATGGAAATGTTGATAATGTCTACCTGTAAGTTCCCTTTTTGGTGCCTTGAATTCTGTGAGGACATGACCATGGCCGAAGCTAAGAACAATGGCTGGAGTGACTTTAGCATGCTCATTAGCTTTGTGCAGCTTTGCTTCCCAGTCTTTGTAGGTTCAGGTATCAAGCATTGTGTTACAACACGTCACGAAGCACGTGACTAAGCTCTTCTGTGTTCAATGGCAGCTGAGCGGAAGTTGCTGTGATACTCACGCTGTAGTTGGCAGATCATTGAATTTATCCCACGTGATAACTATGCCACTAACGATCAAACTGCTCTTATTTCTCAGTTCACTATAGAACCAGGAGCCCATGAGTGCCGCAAAGGAGTGTTAAACTGGTGATTCGAATGGCACCTACAAGAAAACTTCATATATGGAATGCCTAGCAGTTACACATGGCTGGTTTAGTACACTACTAGTGCCAGGTAAATTATAGTGCTTACATAGCACATACCATATAAGGAGTTTTGTGTAAATGCCATTCGACAGCAGTTGGAATCAGCATACATACTCAAGTTTAACGCTCCTTCCCTTTGAGTTATGGGCTCCTGATAGAACCGACCACTCTCTTGCCACACGGAAATAAGGAATAAACGGACGATAATGAAAAGCAAAGCAGTAGGTATACAGTCATGACGTCACATGCATGTACTCTATATAGCTCAAACACTTGCTACTCCATTCTAATACTTACATGAGTGTCTTTTCTGATATGTATAGGCATGTGCAGGTGAGCAACGATGAAGCTCTGGAGTTCTATCAGAAGTTTGGCTACCGGATTGTGGATACCAAAGAACAGTACTACAAGCGAATCGACCCTCCCCATGCCTTTGTGTTGCAGAAGGACCTTAAGAACCCTCTCGGACTGCCAGCAATTGAATCCTAACAACATTTGCACTGTATTTACGATTACGTTGATTATCAAACACCATAATGTGTATGTAAAAGTAAAAAACACTGTAATTGGGCGATAATGGCTACCTATATATAATAATACAAGAATGCAAAAAAAATTGTCCTCCGTCCTGGACGCACTCTTGCAAATATCGATGAACATGATTGGACAGGCACAATAATATATTGCCTAATGCAAGTGATAACTTAACAATGGAGATGCAACTATAATTATTATGTATGTTATCCTATTAATAGTGTTATAGATAAGTACATAATCACACAGAGAAACGCAGTCTCAGTGGCCTGCTATCTTCACAGCCCACAGCTGTTATCCGGAGATGATGCGCGCCCTTGCTCAGATCAGTCAGCACCAAGGGACTGGAACCTGCAGGTGGTGTATATGATGTGTAATCTATCAATTTAAGCTACATACAGAGACAGGTGCAGCTTGAGGGACTGAACCTGTGTATTGGTGTGAAGCTGGGCATAATTATTGAAGGGCTCAGAACCAGAGTGTTCTAAACCACGAATCTTCAATTGCAACCTGTTCCTTCAAACTTGAGAACGCTGTCAAAATAATATAATACTGCGCTTCAGGAACTGTTGAAAATTTAATAATAATGTTCACGGGTATAGGCGTGTTTTTATTTCGTTTTCAAAAAAAAAAAACATGCATTAATGCAGTTTTCAGAACTTGATTTTTGGGTTAGCCTATACTCTACATTCTGAGTCCTTAAATTCAGTTGTACCAATGGTTGAAGTAAAAGGTCATGATTGTGCTAATACAGTGCATGCATGCTGCATAAAACACAGGTCATTTGTTAAACATTACCTAGCACTATAGCTACACCTACAGGTGGCATCACTTCATGAGTGATGATCCATGTGCTAGGCCTATATAATTGTTTCAATCTCTTTTTCCTTTGCATGCTTAGTAGTTTTCCATGCACTGAAGCTAGTTTAATGCACCCTTACATATTATCATACAGATGTGCAATAATTATAAGTCTCACAGGAGCCAGGAAAATGACGATCCAAACTGCATAAGAAGCTGGTATACGATCCAAATCCTTTGAATTGAACTGTGGCATTAGATCCCACTGTCGTCACACCTCTGTTGATAAGATTGACGGTACAGGTGTTGGCATCTTTGGGAATGGTTATCTTCACTGATGTCTGCACACGTTCTGAGGCAGTAGTGGCTATAGCTCGAAGTGCGTAAGTGCCAGGAATGAGGCTAGGAGTGGTGACGGTTTCTCCAGGTTTGCCTGTATGGTTATAATGTGCGAATTACAACAAAACCTTGAATCACGGTAATAATTACCATAGCCAGCCCATGCAGTATAAGTATGTGGAAACAAAAGGCTGCACGATTGTAACACTTAGATTATTGTATTGGCCATTCTAATTCCTTATTTGAGGAGATATTCTTATGGTATAGCTAGCTATATAGTCTAAGGCTACTTGGTATGTATGGAGTTACATGCATGAATTGTATACACTACACGCACTTTCTTCTTCTTAGCAACTAATCAAATCCCGGCTATGGATAATTATTTTTGTATTTATGCTGTAAGGGGATAGGAGGCCTACTTTATAGCTACAACCTACAATCAAGCCTTCCAACGGCAGTCAGGTGACAGCGGAGAGAAGCAGTCGCATTTGTCACCACCTGGAACACAATCCTATTGGCTTCAATTCTCGTTGGAGTGTTTTCAGTGAAATACACGTCCAATGATGCCAAGGGTGGACCTACAAGGTATGGGTAAGTTGCAGCATGTTATCAAAGGAATTATCTCCATAAGGTAAAGAAATAGCAATACATATTGAGAGAGTAAAGAAGCTTTGGAGCCCAGCTGCGTGGGGATTGAACCCAGGACCTTCTCTGCATGCAGATGCTCTTACTCACTGAACTACTGCAGCTTATGAGCAGAGGAGCAGTAAGTAAGGTTTATATAGCTACTCACAAATCTGCTAGAAGTATTTGCCAGTAGGACCTATAGCCAATTCCAACTGTAATTACTCTCTAGAGATGTTATTCATCACCCTAAATTGAACACTGGACAGAAAACCCAACCAGGGTATATAATATAAAGTACCTGGACTTCATAATCACACTCACATGCAATTGCATCAAGTAAAATATCTTAGCTAATAGCTAACAATATTATTATATACCCATGGATAACTATGCATGCATGACTAAGAAATAACATCTTCTATGCATGCAGACTGGACTTTCAAGTCTTACTTTCATCATCCAGAATTGCAATAGTTGCCACATCTCGCACTGTTGTAACTCCAATATCAGATGAAAGCAGGTGAACAGTGAAAACCTCTGTGCCTTCTGCAATAATATCATCAAAAATCGGAATGGAGAACTCCCAAGTGCTCATGATACTACCATCAATGAATCCAATTTGTAGTGCCGCATCTTGATCATAATCCAGAAGGCCTAAAGAGAGGGAAGGGTATGCATGCAGTTGCCTTATTAAGGCAGTGTGCACAAAGACCTGGTGGCAACATGTGAAATGAAAGGCTGAAAAAGCATGCACTACACAACTCTCCCCTTCAAAAAGAACTTGTAATAGCTGCATGGTGTACATTGGACATTTCCAAAGATCTCAGAATGATGTATAACACTACACATACTATAATTGTCGTACCTGTAGCATTGCCATCACTGCATGATACCATGAAGACAATAGGCTGAGTTAGCTCTGGTACCGGAATTATCATATGCTGCACTACCACTGCCACTTCACCATCACTCTCGCTCACACTGTACACAGCTTGGGAGAAGCCAATTCCTGCAACTATATAGTAGTTATAGTGTTAGTGAATGTAGGAAATCTTTGCTGCTCTTCTCACACAATGCACTCTAGGATACGTAGCCCTTAGCCTCGTTCCCAGGCCAGGGGGGGAGTGGCCTGGGGACGAGGCTACATGTACGTAGCCCTGTGCCCAGGCATTGCAAACCTGAGTACAAGGCTGATTGTACTCTAGGATAGTAATAGCCACACTGATTACTAAATGTTAATACTTAAAATATATGCATTGTCGACGTCAAGTATAATGATATGGAGGGCTTACTCTCGTTGTCTACAATGCAGATGGTCATTATACTCCTTTCTGGATCAAACTGGATGAGCTGTTCATTGGTGGCAGCTGGGAAATCCGTCACATGCACCTGGAAACACTCTGTGTCTTCCAGTATGAGATCATCGATGACCACATCCTCAGCCTCCACACTATGACACACAGTGGTGTTCCCCACTGGATTAAGTGTCATGTTGTATCGAAAACTTCTGAAATCTATACCAGCTGCATTAAGGCAAAAAAACTGAGCTTTATTTCTGTAAACTGTGTGTCAGATTCTATAGTGTGACTATTTAGCATAATTGTACTGCATGCTAGCCATAATCATTGTTAGTCAAACAAGCCTGGGAATAGACTCATGAAAGAGTGGTACTCACAGAGGCATGTAATATCCCAGCTAGGTTTCAGGGGTTCACAAATATCAAATACCGCTCAGTACTTGTCTCAAAGTTTACTGTCTTCATTTTCACTTTTATGAAACAAATTCTCCAGATAGATGTGATTGTTAGTTTGAGTCTTCAATCCCGTTTGTCTCTGTAAGGCCCATAAGGAAGCGTGTATAAAGGTCTGATCTAGAATTGAAACTGAAGCTGCTCATAGCCATTGCCAGTCTTCTAAATTTTTATGATAAGACAGCTACCACAGTTCTAATGGATAGAAAACTATAGGTACATCCTTTTACTATTCTTACGTGGTTATAAGTTGTAGAAAATCAGAACTGTGTTCCTGTACCAGCAATACTAATACATGTATGCTGCCTCTGTACTACTCATTGCCATGTGACTGAGCTTGTTTATGGATACATTTACTGCATGGCCATTTCCCTTAATTCTTGCACATGTGCGAATTGTATGTACCAGGTCACTATTTCGTGGGCGGGGAACGAGGCTAGCCTGGCAAATGTACATTACATAAGAGTGTTTCTTTATTTGCATAGGTAGGTATACTCTAGCCTTGTTCCCAGCCCCCCGCATTATTCAGTTGTATAAAGGTAAAGCCCTTCGTGTAGCCGAATAAAGCAGGGGCCTGGAAATGATGCTAGGTATACTGTAGCTTAAGCATAACAATGTCATATGCACCTGCTAGAGATATTTTATATCAGACTCTAAACTAATGTTTGGTTGAGAGTCTCTTAGCACCTACCCTCAGCACTAGCACTCCTGCTTGTGATGGTGAGCTCCACTACCCTTTTCAGTGTCTGGTTTGGCACTAGAAAGCAAAAATCAATACTTGAAGAGTCATCTTCCCGGATAGACATCTGCAGTTCTACAAAGCCAACGGTGATGTTAATGTCTGTGCCTGGAGTAGCAGCATATACTATAAGTACCCTGCATGTCAACCAGTAAGGAGATTAGAATGTTCTGTAAAACAGAATATACCTGGGCAGTTGTTTTCATCAGCACTACCGATGCAGTCTTCCCTGTCATTGCAAACACTTGCTTCAGGGATACAACGTGAACCACGTGTTGTACTAAGTGGACACTGAAACTCTCCAGGTAAACAGGGTGACACATCTGTAGGAAATACAGGCTTACTTCGTACGGGTAAAATACCAAATAGAGCTATGATTCAGTATACCTGAACAGACAATGCCAGCATCATCAAAATGTGTACAGAAAGTATCTCCACTTCTTGTATGGAGGCACTCAGCTAGCTCTGACTCTGACCCATTGCATTTCACTCCCTCGAGGAAGACTTGGCCTTGACCTGCACCAAAGCTACTGCAACACTCAGCACGGGCACCTGAAGTGGGTGCAATCCATGCTAGCAAATGAAATATTTCCTATAAACGCTGTAGCCGAAATATACTGACTATAAGGCTAACTCGTCTAGACTACACCTTCAGTTGGGAATCCAAGCTGTCGGCAGATCACTATCGCATCCAGGAAGTCCCAATCACTGTCACATACAGTTCCCCACTGTTGATCAAAACAGACTTCAACTCTTCCTTCAAGGTTAGTGTCCCCATCCACTAGTCGTACTGCTCCGTCCTTGCAAACACCTTAAAAAGTAAAAGTAAACTAAAGTAAATGAGATTTTAGTACCATATGATGCACGCAGTGTAACAGCTAGTGTGTGATTACAATCAAGATGGAGTGTGACACTCTGGAGAGCGTATTATGAATCATATAAATATTTTGAAGTTCACTCCGCTGGGATAACTGTATCAGTCACTGAGTAATAACACTAAGTAGCTAGGTACCTACATATTTGCTGGCACTGTACCGGGATATCTTGAGAGAAAACATCAGGAGTGCATAATGATGTGAGAAGTGGAAGAAAGAGTCACATCGTTATGTGCTCCTGAAAACACTGATATCACTTATTCGGAATCAGTAGTATTGTTAGATAATTTGTAAGTGGGTGTGATGTTTTTCCAAAAATAGTCACTTCACTTCACTTTACTAGAGATGAAATGATCTAATGAATCTGTACTGTAAGCACATTCTTTGGTACACGATTTGGCCTTTCTACGAAAGCTACATTTTGGGAGAGTATCACAACCTCCTAGAATGTATCCAACAGTGCTTATAATTACATTGAATGGATGATATCACATTTTGGGGAAGCATCACTACATTTACATCCGCAAACAAAGTTGTCATTGCAATGTTTTAATCAGTCAAGTTTCATAAAATAGCAGTAGACCTGCCTAACAATCCTATACCTTTATTACCCTGTTCAAAATTCAAAATGTGTGCAAATGCAAGATCCTTTACAGAGCTATAACAGTACATAAACAGATACCCACTATATCATAAAAAGAGACCGGCTTTAGTGTGTCTGAGAAGCTACGAGGAAATGGCTGAGTTGGTCTTTGGGAGGAATGTCTTCCACGACACATAGCCAAGACTCAGCCATAGCTGCTACGGGAGAATAGAAAGATCGTCTGCATGCACTTCCTAAATCTCATGCATCGCTTGACTACGCATGCCATTTAAATCCTGAGCAGCTATACCTAGAAATATAGAATAGCTTTATCACTGTTATCATTCTTGTGTGATGAGTTAAGTATGATGTCATCTGCTAGTGATTGCATTTTTTAATGAGCAATCCAGTAAACCATCACAAACACATGCTTCTCTTATGCACGATAGCTCTTGGCAGTGTACTGTTGTGTATATAACATTTTAAACATTCTTCTAATTTTTAATTTTATCAAAGTATAGCTTCCACTGCAGCTATAAGGTGCCACCTTAAGACAGATTCCCAAAATGAAATCATGAATTCCAAGATAGCAGCCATACCATTTTCTTGCTGTAACCCTATATGCATGACAATGCAATAATGCGTAAATACTGGAGAAATTACTGCCAAAACAATCACTGTGTTACACTTACAGTACTGGAATTTGTCAGTTCCTCCGACTATCCTTGTGCTTGCAGGCTGTAGTGAGGGTGTCTAATTTGCTTTGGTGAGCAAGATGAAGTGTTAGATTTAGAGTCACGGCCGCAAGAATTAATATAACATGTACTGCAACCAAGAAATGGGTTAAAGCTGGAGTGTTAAAGAAACGAGGCTCTATACGCAGAGTGTTTTGCTTCAGTAAAGTAAGCCAGACATGCAGTCTAGCTATAACAGCAGATACAGGCTATGGAAAATGGTGGAAATGGGCTCGTGATAACCCTTGAGCTAGCAAATGTCTTGCATTTGCATGTCAAAAAAGGTTGAGTGATATTAATATATTTCAACAATGGTACCACTTTAATCTTGTCTGCTCACAAGAAGTGCTATCCTGTGAACGAGGAACATGTGGCTACTGCACGTGCATCATGACTACACAAAGAGGTAAGATCAAGAGTTTATAGCTCATCCTCAAACATGTTGACAAGTTAATCATACAGTTTGTAGACTATGTGATAGGCGTGTTCACCAGTAATACACGAGACAGTAACTGCAAAGGCAAAGCCTGAGGAGTTTACCTATATAGGAATTGTGGGTTTAGCTGGCTTGTAGTATACCAAACGATGCAGCTATTACCTGTTTCAGGAAGGGCGAGCTGTCGGCAGATCACTTCTGCATCAGTAGTATTCCAGTTATCACACCCAAGACTCCAACTTCCATTGCGGCAGAGCTCTAGTCGACCCTCCTCCTTGGATTGGCCATCTCTGAGACGAATGTTGCCATCACTGCATGCCTGGGCGGCAATACTATAAGTCCATAACAGAATTACAAGTAGCGCAATATATTGGTTGATGATCACTTCCTTCTGCATGTTGGGAGTGCAGATTTACCTATTGTCTGAATATACTGGGACCATCCCTTTAGTAAGTGGAAGCTAATGCTAGCTAACCTGCAGCTATATGCCATTCCTGCAATATTGAGTACTCTTTTGTACCCACACTTCAAGGCATTTGATAGCGTGTCTTCTAGGAATATTGTGAAATTTATTATGATCACATTTTATTATGTAATGGACTGCACTTCGTCCAAATTGATGTGCAATACAGTTAGTTAAGGAACTATTACTCTTCATTTCCTACGTCCGGAGACACTTGGCAAACTGTAGCTATATATGCCCAGACGTATTATACAGTATTTGTACCGGGGCAGAGCTATATACGCATGTATAAGCGTTCTTGCGCGGCAAACGCCTATTCCCGCGATACGCATTGAGACTGGAGACAGCACAGACGCAAAGACAATTAACACCTGCCTAGTTTTTGTGGCCATCCATAGTCGTATCGTAGAACCTCAGATCCATGTATTATCCATGCTCAGATCACATTGCTCGAGCGCTCACGGAACAACATTGTAAGATTGTATCCGGTGTCGAGACTCCACCCCCGGGGGTGAGGTTTACAAATTTTGAACTTTGACCTCATAAGTAAACGGCATTAAAATTTACAACACTGAAAAAAAATCGAAACAGTTTACTGTTACAAACGGATATTGAAAATAAACTCCTGCAAAAGACGGTGCCTTTAGCTATGTCTTTATTACAGGAATTAGAGGTGGAAAGAAGACCAAGAAGAGACAGAGGTGCACAATTGTGATGAGCATTGCAGAGGTGACAGAGTAGGTTACATTTACATTAAAGTCAAGATACGTCAAGATAATAGAGGTGGGTACACCAATACCCATGACAAGGACAAGAGAATATACTAGAGTGTTTATACTTCTAGTGTTTCTGAAGCTTTTATGTCTAATATGACGATTTGCAACTGCTAGACAAAGTACAGCAAGCGTTAAAAATCCTTTGTATCCAAATTCGACTCCGATAAACCATGTGTAAGTACATGTACGTTGAAAAATCACACTTAGTGGTGTGTTGGAAATGTCAATTTCACTTTCCTTTATAGGAAAAGCTATTATGCCTATGATGCATAATATAATATCCACTAGCAACAAAGTCATCACTATCAGAGAAAGCATGCAATCTGATAGGTACTCTCCAACTTTGAAAGAATGGAAAAATATTCGATAAAGTCGCCATGACCTTGCAAGTATGGTTCCAAATATTAGAGTGTACCCAAAGTTTAGGCACCAAGTGTAGGTATTACAGAGTCCAATACCAACAGTGTCCACTGATGAATAAATGCTATTCTGGACCGTAAGTACTACTACGGATGCAACAATTAAGCAGCAGCCCAAAAATATAAAGAAATTGAGCTTGGGAGCAGTTGCCTTAACAGATGGCTCTTTGTTATAATATAAAGTAGCTGCATATAGAGCAATTGATAGAAATAGGGCAATCAGTACAAAGACTGCTCCAGTGGTTGTAACAGCTGGGTGGAGGGTTAAAAACTGTATATCCAGGTTATCACTTACAAAATTCAGTGATCCTTCGTTAATGAAGATGGTGTCGCCAGCATTATAGTAGCCAACTAACACTGCTTGGCCATCGTCGTTCACTTGTAAGATGTCAACCACAGTACTGGCATGCCCTGTTTCATTGTCAAATGAGATCCATCCAGAAACACCTTGGAATTGTGTCTTGTACATGCTATCTCTGATTACTTCAGAAGCATTGGTCCAAAACGTGGTCAGGTTAGGAAGACTTTGGTTAAGGTCCTTTAGCATTGGAATGGAATTGTATAATCCCATTGTGAGAGCCCACACAGCATCGTAGAATACAAATGGATAAGAGTAAGCATCTTCTTCCACAGTCATGTTGATGGCATCACTGTATTCCTTGAATTTCTTTCGATACTGTGATTGTAGCTGTGTAAATGTCAGCCCAGAGACTGTAACAGTGTCACGTTTAATGCTTGTGAAATTATAGCTAGTAAGTATAGCACCGTTCAGAGCTTTCTTCATAGTTTCAGCACTACAGTAATATTCCAGTCTGTTGTACACAAACTTATGTTCTTGCAGTATCAATTCAACAGGAAGTTCCATAATTATGAATTGATATATTGGAAATTGTATATTGTTGTGGAAGGCCAAACAAATCAAATTACGGGTCAGTCTGCTACTTGCAATGACTATCACTATTCGAATTCCTAATTTTTCCACTTCCAGAATGGGCGCAGAGTTCACGCTCATTGCTGCCGCAAATTTAATATTATTGCTCGGAAATTTGCTAGTGAACATCTTCGTAAATGAATGATATACTGAAGAATAGTACTTATTATCAGATTCATAGAAAATTGATATCTTTACCCACTGATTATGCTCAATAAGTGTGATGAATGCATTAGCAAATACTAATGACGAACTGACAATACCAAATGTAAGTGGATACTCTGTACGACTGTTCAGCAAAGGGGAAGACCCTGCAATAATTTGGGTGACTCCTAGGCGTCCTTTAGTATTCAATGGACCTATCACAAATGCCGCTTCAGAGCACACTGGTCCGACGATTCCAGCTATTGGCATAGAGCCATGCACTACATTCCCAAACAGGCTTGAGCGAGCTTTGTCTGTGTTGCAGCCAGAGTCAACAATGAGTATGTCTAAAGTATATTCTGGTAAAATTTTACTGCTGTTATTAATGTGCTCAACGGCCAGTTGAACGGCGGGAACTAAGGCATACCCCCCAGAATATATGGGACTCAGGGCTTCATCAGGGAAAGGAAGGGTGGCCAACAAATTCAGTGTGGGCTTTGTGTTAGTGTGGTTGGTGTCTGTTTCTTGAATGGCACAGAGCAGTAGCGGAAATGACATCACTAGAATGATACTCCAAATGTGAATCATCATAGCGCTATAGTCGGAAAAATTGAAGTGAATATTACTGTAACACTGCCCTTTTATACACATATGCTATTACTTTGGTAAATTTCTATTCAAGCATTGGGAAATCCAGAGTGGGTAGTTTGAATGGTTATGCCAATTAGATAGCCTCGTCCCCAGGCTCCCCTCCCATGCGTGGAAAAAGTACGGCTTTTTCCACATGTGGGAGGAGAGCCTGGGGACGAGGCTACAAAAAACATATTGTGGCTGGAGGTACATAACTAAACTGCTCAACAGAGAGTGTTATAACACGATTGATATTTTATATCAAAAAACTATCCGGATATTATGTCTCTTAGGTAAAGCTCAGAACCAGGTAAAATACAGCTCTGAAGCAGGTTAGCAGAAGTAGCTAACCTGTTCCCACGCAGGAACAATGAAGTGATAATGCTGACAGAACAGTTTTGTACCACCTCCAGTTAGCAGCCATATCTGATTCACCAAACAATAGTGTATTTATTGCTATCTACTATTCTTTTGCTGTCTAGGTATTAAATGCAAAAGTATGTTAGTTTGATGTAACTTAGGCCTGCAATCTCTCAACAGCTCCTTAGGGTTAGTATGGTTATAGTTAGTAGGGATATGGTAAGTTATGACACAATCATTGCACACGTAATGATACTTCTGGAGCACACATACATACATACATACATACATACATACATAATACATACATACATACATACATACATACATACATATATACATACATACATACATACATACATACATACATACATATGTATGTAAAGCAATCTTAGGACTTGGCTGGTAAAAACTACTGACTCCATTGTAGGCAGAGTTATCCAATTTGCAGCAAAAATGCATTGAGACATGAACTTAAAGTTTGACCAAGCCCTGCCCACATCAGTGAAGGTAGGCCATCTTTAAAGCATTGACACCCTTTAGTAGCCACAGAAATTAATACACAAATCATGATAGAAAAGTTATTATAGTCACAACCTGATCGCAGAACTACTTGTTACATCATGCACATAGCTACAGGATGCAGAGATGGTTGAGCTTTTTACCAAAAATATTTAGAAAGTTATAATCACACACTTACTTGAGCATTTTGATTGTCCAGTACCACTCTTGCAATGGTATCTCTCAAAGGACTACAAAAAGAAGGTGGGAAAGTATGTTTAGATATCTCTTGATCTGGCTGTGATTACTTGTGTATTGTCCACAGTTAACAGAGTGCATCTAATGAGTTACTGTTATTTCATAATTTGATATGTGAGGGGGAAGGGAGTTACGTATCACTGCTGCCATGCATGCCTGATTGATGTAGCCTCGTTCCCAGGCTCCACTCCCCAGCTTTTCTCGCACTGTGTAGAAAAACACAGTGAGAAAAGCTGGGGAGTGGAGCCTGGGAACAAGGCTATGATTGGGGTTGCTTTGCAATGCAGAGTCTAGTCATGCTTAGAGTGTAATCATACTTTCAGGCCTATTGTGGAGTTACTGTGGAATGAAATTATACAAATGTTATAATAATAGTATAAGTGCAGATTATCCATCAGAAAAGGGTGAATGAGGGTTAACGTTGTACTTGT
The DNA here is from genome assembly GCA_963921505.1 of Phakellia ventilabrum. Lineage (NCBI taxonomy): Eukaryota > Metazoa > Porifera > Demospongiae > Axinellida > Axinellidae > Phakellia > Phakellia ventilabrum. Next base: position 8,129,025 of record OY997379.1, on the reverse strand, counting down.
TGTTTGCACATTCAAGTAGATTACACCTGTGATTTGTAGTGCACTAACTCTGTGCCTCAGACAAGATTACTATATGGCTCTATATTACTATATGAGTCATAAATTTAACATGAAAATGTTGCACCTAAAAAGCGATTTGGCACTTGTAGTCCTACATTTTACCATTGTGTTAAAGTCTAAGTTAGTTGCAATGGCTAAACACCACTGGGACCAAGACTGGTGTATGATTTCAAAATACCAATAATTCTTGAAGGTCTGATTGCATGTGCTGTATTCCCAAATGTGCTTGTCTACTATTATTATATTCATTCCTAAAATGCTATAGTCTAACCATAGCCCAAGCACCATTTAAATATTATGCTAGCTAGTCAGGTATAATTGCGAGCAGAAGGTCATTGTCATCATCATTGGTATCTCTTGGAAATATGTAAGACAAAAGTGCCATTTATCTATTTGGGAAAAAAGTACGTGATACAGGCCCATAGCCAGCCTCCAGCTTAAGGGGGTTCGTGTACTAGGACTGAGCCACTGTGCGGCTCTGCAGATGCTGCGATAATCCATATGAAGCGTGAAATTTTTTTCTCCGTATGCGTTGCAACTACACAGGAAGCACTCTCGCAAATTCTCGGACGTTTTGAGAAAGAAGACAACGGTTAGTGTGGACTTTGATGGTAGTCTGGCCCTAAAATGACTGCTGCTAATTTGATTGTTTCCTGCCGGAAATTTCCGGAGCAAGCCGTAACTCAACAATCTTACCGTGAGACCTACGGCATGGGACTAAGTCGCTTTGGCTAATCCCGCTCTTCTTGTGCCGCCATTCCCTCTACACGAGACATACTATTACGGCTTGTAAACTTGCTACTTGCACGGTTCACTACCTCAAAATGGACATTTTCCAATGATGTGCATGTAAGGGGGTTCGATCGAACCTCCCGTAACCACCCCCCCCCCCTCCCTGGCTACAGGCCTGCTGATAAGATGTAACTGAAGTAACCATATTCTTGTTAAATTTATGATTCACTTTTTACCGTGGTGTACGTACACATGCACTTAAGCAGCCTCTTAGTGAGTATGTATATAGTGTGCGATTACAGCTGAATGCTGCAGTATCTGCGCCAGCTAGCAGCAAGTTGAATGTGAATGTAGGTGGAGGCAAAGGTTGAGTGGAGAGAGAGCATTGGTTCGATGTGTGATCATGTTTAGGCATTGAAGCATGCAATGCCTTACCTCTATGCAAAGCAAGTTGCAAGTTGTGTGTAAGAACGGTATACTCAGAATTGTGTACTTGTAGGCAACATCAGGTACTGTCTCGCAAGTTGTATCACTGCAAAAAATAGATGGTGTGACTATATACTTGGGGTTACTCTAGTTCCAGGAGTTTCTGTGCCTTTACCAGACTGTACAAATTGCCTATATAATTTGTTTTTCAAATCAGAGTGTTTCACAAATTGTAAAATTACTTCACAGAGGACATGCTTAAGCATCTGTGAAATTTAGCTACCAGACCTGAAAGGGATGTACAAATTGCCTGTGTAATTTGTTTTTTATATCAGACTGTTTCACATATTGTACAGCTTATTGCTTGACTTCAGAATGAAAAACTAATAGTAAAGCCACAAAGGTCCGACTCCTACATGCTTATAAACATCTGTGACGTTTCTGTGCCTTTACCAGACTTGAAAGAGATGTACAAATTGCCCGTATTGTCCTGAAACACACGTCAGGATGGAAAAGTTAGCAGTTACCATCTGATCACAGAATTACTTGGTACATCATGCGCACAGGATGTGGAGACAGTTGAGCTTTTTACCATCAAATAGAAATTATAATCACAGACTTACTTAAGCACTTTAATTGTCCAGTACCACACTTGCATGCGTCAATGCCTAAACATGATCAGATATCGAACCAATGCCCCCTCTCCACTCAACCTTTGACATTCACAGTCAGCTTGCAGTTAACTGGCTCAGATACTGATAGTAACTGTGAGCATTCAGCTGTACATGCACACTATATATAGCAGTGAATGAGGGTTCTACTTGTCGTTTGTACATTCATTGCCGGCCTAGCTATCTTTATTGCTGAAATTAGAGACCCGCCAATGGGAGGGTAAGTGATCTAATTTGTGGACATCAATTCCTTGGCACTGAAACTGTGAAGGTGCATCCCACGTCACAGCTGTGAGGATGCCATCCGCTTCAGAATGCACTCTATCTAGTTGGTCCGTATACTTGTGTGCACACTACGTTCTTTGGTACTGAAGCTGCATCTGAGATAACCCATAACTGGATTAAAGAAACCTTTTGTTTGTTTTTCAGTGATGCATGCATGCCACTGCAATAATAGAGAGGTCATTTTGACCCAAACAGGTTTATATTACCTCAGTTGCAGCCTAGCTGCAGGGACCAGAGAATGTACAGTTAAGTGCAGATTAATAAGATCACTTTACTTATAATTAGAGAAACCCAGCTAGATTGTTTTTCTTTGGTAGGGATAGTAACAGGTTGGTACATGTACAAGATATGCATTCTTAATTGGCCTTTCCTTCCTTTTGAAATTGGAGAAATATTTGTGTAACGTGATCCACTTGTTTACACATTGTTTTGCAGACTACAACTGAGATAACCCAAACTATACGTTATAGAAACACTTTCTGTTTGCAATGCACGCTTCGATTAAATCATGTGTCAGCTCAAGTTAAAACGAATAGATAATCATTATGACATTCATAATTATGACAGTAACTCCACAACACGCCTGAAAGCATGATTGGACTCAGCCTTACAAAGGTGTTTTTTTGCACTCTCAATCAGGCATGCATGGCAGCAGTGATACATGTCATTGAGTCCCCTCGTACTCACATATCATTGTCATGAAATAGCAGTTACTCATTAGTAACTGTACATGTGGGCAATATACTGGTAATCACAGCCAAATCTAGATATATCTAAACATCATTTCCTGCCTCCTTACTGTAGCCATTTGATAGATGTCCTTGTTGATATAAACTATGCTCTATGCTGCAAGTTGTGTGCAAGGGTATACTCAGATCTGTGTACTTGTAGGCAATATCAGGTAGTGTCTCAATCGAGTTGCAAGTTATACTACATGTACCACCTCAGGTTGTGGTAAACACCACAAAAAAGTGTACTATTCAACATATAATCATAATATAGTTTTACCCTGTTTTGGCCATGTAACTATAACCTTGCTGCAGTAGTGTACCTGGATTATAAACTGCCTACAGTAGTTGCGAGGCTGTAGTCTAAGACAAGGACGCTTGCCAATGGGTGTGAAACACCCTCAAAATTCAGAAACTCAAACGCTTCTCCTACATAGCAATAGAAAACATACAGCTTCCCAGTCTGAATCCAATTGTACTAAATCCGGTGGAGAAACGCTTGAAATTCCTCCATGCAGTAGCTACATGTATTACATAAAGTTTAGACTGCAGGTATACATCTATCTACAAAAATATGTGTTTAGTAATACATAATTACTGTGGAATGTGTAGCCCCAGGGGACGGTATACTCAGAGTGCACCAGATTGCACCTACTTTTACCGGGAAAGCATACACCTGGACCCTCCTGCCGATCTTTATGCAAATCCCCTGCACAGAAAAGCATATAATTATAGCTACACACACCCATTCTGAACAGCCACAGTTTATATTAGCTATTGTTTGGTTATATTTACTCTCTATAATAGAGTGTGCTGCATTGCCCTGTTTATGCAGTATTTAGCTCCTTTATCCACTACAATTTTACTTTAAATTTACTGTGTAACTGCATAAAGATTAATGCATGTCCCAACTTTAATTTAAAAAGTGTTGATCACACCTTAAAGATGTACTGTAGCAATGATCATTTTACTTTCTTTGCAGCAGTGGTTTACCAACAAGGAGAACTCGTGACTGCATGAAACAGTTACAGAGCTACATAATGATGTAGGTTTCATTACAATTTAGGTGGGTATCATTGAATCAGATTGTTGTCTCAGAAATCCTCTATGTAGGATTAGAAACCCTGGTTTGCCTCATTCCCAGGCTTTTATCACACTGTGTAGACAGCTGTGCGATCAAAGCTGGGGAGGGAATGGGGCTACTCAAACCAGGCTCTTAATGCTCAATGAAGCAGAACAGCAGTAGCAAATTGCTGGCACTTTTAAGATAACTACAGTATTCTTTGAACTTGCCCAACTAACTACCCACATTAAAACTTACTCCTGTTTATGGAAGAAGTGTATCTCAGTACTTGTTCAACTTGCAGCTTTAAGGAGCCAACTGGAAACACAATTATTTTGGACTGCACTGAGTACTGGCGGTCCGCAATCGATCGATCGAGGATACCTGATGACGTCATTACTATGTAAGTTAAGTTCCGCTAGTCTCTTGACCAGACCTTGGCTCCTCCCCCTCGCCGTTATAGCTATATATATAGAGCAGCAGCGATCGAAGGGCCCCGGGCCGGCCGGGGGCGAGCGCGTAGGTCTGGGCACGAGACTACGCTTCAGCTATATGCGCTACCGCGTACCGTAACTATTTGCGCCCGTGATAAGTGAAGCCGACAGACAAACAGCTCTACAGTTCAGTTACGCTTATTAAGTTTCTCATGAGTGTTTTAGAGCATAGATAATATAGTATGCTATATTATCTATGTTTAGAGTAACATGTTTTATAGTGACGAGTGCAGGAATATGAATAGTCTAAGAATGATGGAAGTAAATATGTGAGTATAATCTGTGTAATAATCCGACCCGAAGCATATCAGCAGTGATCCAATCAGATGGGGTGGACATACAATTAAAATATAGCTACACTATAATGCAACAATTATATGCAGACATTGTTGTAACTATCTCTAACTACACTTTCAGTATGTATATTGTAAACTCCCACTCATATGATCATACACATGTTCAATGTGCTTTTAATATGCCTTTTGACAATCTCAAACTCCTACTCAGACTTTTAGCTAATGCATCGTGTGCATTTCAGTCTCTAATCTATAATATATTGACTATCTCAATCTTCTATGATATGCACATATTCAATTTCTGGTAGTGTTCTGTCTAATTTTGTTACTATAACTCTTTACTATGAGTTTTTTGTGTTTTGTTTTTTCTCTTCTATTTTGAATTTATTAATACCTTAAGTTACTTCTCTCATTTGTGGATTTGAATGTACCCTATGATCCATCTTCAGTCTCACCTTGTGTATGGTCCACCTTCAGTCTCACCTTTTATCCACCAATTTCACTTCTTGTACTAATTGATACTCTGAGATTTTTAGTAGTAGCATTTTCTTATTTCTTATTTTTATTTTTTATTTTATTTATCTTTCTTTTCTTCTTTTTGTAAATGTGATATTTTCAGTGTGGTCTTGGTCCTAGTTTGGTAGTTACAAAAAAATGAAATGAAGAAAATGAAAGGAAAAGAGACAAAAGGCTCACTGATCTTCCCCCTACACCCTCCTCTGGCTCTCTTTTAAACCCTGCTCTGGCCCTCTTCTAAACCCTCCTCGACTCTCTTCTATCTCTCTTTCTATTGTCTGTTTTTCATTATACCTTTATGCCTTTGTTTTTTGTTTTGTTTTGTTATCTATCTATCTATCTATATGTACATGTAGGCTGCCTCAACCTCCTACTCAGGTTCAGTTACATATAATGATCAGTAGCGTAGGAATCGAAGATGTTTGGGGATAGAGGGGGCTGGCATAGAGGCCGCACAGCAGCTGATAGTGGGTATACAAGTTTTTGCCTTAGTTTTTTGTTGTTACTATATAAAGTCTCCTGCTGACACTCCAAGCCCTACCAGTTTATCACCCATGCAATTCTTGCTGCCCAGCCTCACTCACCATATACACAACAAGTACTAATAATGTACTGGGACCATGCACATGACTGCTATATCATCATAATAATTATTATAGATTGCAATTTAATGAGACGTGATACAAATATTGAACTTCAAACTTTAGAAGTCTATCCACAGTGACAAGATACAGGACAGGCCAACAGACAGACAGAGAGACTGACAGATGGCATAAAAATAAATAGCTAAATAGCCAATTTGAGGCCTTGCTCAGGATTACTGCTGGTGGAATAAATGGTTCATATAATAATTCAAGTGGATGGTTCACTAACTGTAGGTGACTAACATTAGACGAATAATAAGATGGTTACAAAAATTAGATAGTGTGGCGGTTCACTGGGTCTATATGTCTCAACATAGGAATCAGGGGAGGCAAAAACAGCAAGAAAAGACATAAAAATACAACTGTCAGTGACATTGCAGCGGTGACTGAGTAGGTAGCATTGATATTGAAGCCAAGTCCGTTTAGGATAACTGAGATGGGTATACCAATACCAATCACAAGGACAAGCAAATATACTAAAGTGTTAATATGTCTACTGGTTCTGAAGCCCTTACGTCTGATACCATTATTTCTAATTGCGAGACAAAGGACACCCAAAGTCAGTAATCCATTTAATCCAACCTCGACTCCAATAAACCAGGTATATATACATGTACGTTGAAGAATCACATGTAGTGGTGTGCTTGATACGTCGATTTTGTTTTCTTTCACTGGAAATACTACTACTCCAATGCTGAATATTATAATATCCACTAGTAACAAAGACATTACAATGAGAGAAAGTGTGTAATTGGATAGGTACTTTTTCTTTTGTTTAAAGGGATGAAAAAAAACTCGATAGAGTCGCCATGACTTGGCAAGTATTGTTCCAAATATGAGAGTGTATCCACAGTTGAAGCACCAAGAATAGGTATTACAGAGTCCAGTACCAACCACTGATGAGTGATTGTTATTCTGCGCTGTAAGTGCTACTACTGATGCAACAATTAAGCAGCAGCCTAAGAATATGAAAAGGTTGAGGTTTGGAGTAGTTGCCTTAACAGTTGATTTTTCACGGTAGTGCAGAGTAGCAGCATAGAGAGCAATTGAAAACAAAAGGGCAATTACTATAAAAAGAGAACCAATGGTTGTAACAGCTGGGTGTAAGACAGAAAACTCAAAATCATCTTTTACAAAAGATCCGTTGATAATGACGATTGGCTGACCAACGTTATAGTAGCCAACTAACACTGCTTGGCCTTCGTTGCTTACTTGCAGGATGTCAACCACAGTACTGGCATGCCCTGTTTCATTGTCAAATGAGATCCATCCAGAAGCCCCTTGGAATTGTATCTTGTACATACTATCTCTGATTACTTCAGAAGCATTGGTCCAATATATGGATATAGTAGAAAGATTTTGATTTATGTCCCGTAGCGATGGAATAGATTTATGTAATGCCATTGCATAAGCCCACACAGCATCATAGAATACATACTGATAAGATTGACGCTCATCTTCTAACGTCATGTTAATTTTATCACCATATTCTTTGAGCTTTCTTCGATATTCAGATTGTACTTGCATAAGTGTTAGCCCTGAGAAAGTAACAGTTTCAGGTGCCATGCTTGTAAAGTTATAGCTAGTCAGTATCGAGCCATTTAGAGCCTTTTGGATCATCTCAACAGTGCAGTGATATGATTCATAGGTATGTTCTTGTAATAATGCTTCTATGGAAAGTTCCATGATTACAAATTGATATGTTGGAAACAGCATATTCCTATGATATGCCAAGCATAACATACTACGAATTGACCTCTCACTTGCAATAGCTATTATTATTCGAATCCCAAGGTTTTCAACTTCCTGTAGCGGTACATAATCCACAGTTACAGCCGGTACAAATTTGATATTTTTTGTTGAAAATTTGTCAGAAAATTTGTCAAGAAGTGATTGGTACACTGAAATATAGTACCTGTTGTCGGATTCCTGAAAAACTGATATCTTTTCCCATTGATTATATTCAATAAGTGCAACAATTGCATCGGCAAATACTAATGAACCGACGATACCAAATGTGATTGGGTATTTACTGCGACTATTCAGCTCAGGGGAAGTCCCTGCAATAACCTGCGTGACACCTAGACGTCCTTTGTTATTCAGTGGAGCTATCCCAAACGCTGCTATAGAACACGGTAGCCCAATGATTCCAGCTATTGGCTCAGAGCCATGTAGTACATTTGAAATGAAGACAAAATGAGCCGGTTCTGTGTCACAGCCAGAGTCAACTGTAAGCATGTCTAAGGTGTAGTCTGGTAAAATTTGACTGTTGTTGTTAATGTGCTCAATGGCCAGTTCAATAGCAGGGAGTAAAGAATGTCCCGCAGAATATAATGGACGCAAGATATCATTGGGAAAAGGGAGAGCAGCCAACAGAGTTAATTTGGACTTCACGTTAGTGTCTTTCAGTTCACAAAAAGGCAGTTGGCTAAGGGAAAATGACATTAATAGCAAGATGATCCAAATGTGAATCGTCATGGCACTATAGTGAATAAAAGAAAGTAGTGAGAGGTACGATAAAATTACCTAATAGTATATAGCTACACAGATGTACTGTCCACAAAAAAAGACGCAAAGACAAATGGAAATAGAGATTTTTCCTCTTATAATAAACTTACTTCTCATAGAGGGAATCACTATAGGAATGCAAATCGTAACTATTTACTGCTAAAAACTAAAATACATACCCCGCGCTCCTGATGGTATACCAGCGGAGTCAGAGCCATAATTATGTGGATGTACACGGACTTCCGTCTACATATGTTTAAATGATGATGTCACAGCTCTGCAAAGAACTAGAGCCAATGGCAGTGCATCTCACCATCAAATTTTGAAGCAGAGCGTTATCGCCAAAGAAGCTAGCTACACACACTGCTGCCACAATTTATGAAGAGTCGGGATGGGGCTGTAAATTCATGTGAAGATGGAAATCGCCATATTTGTGGGGTATCAGGTACAAAAGGCACATACGTTTTGGAATCAGCAGCCATAATATTTTTTTTCAAATAATGCCAATCTTCAGAGGCCTGTAGCTTCACAACATGTGGGGGTATCATCCCCATAAATGGGACTGCTAGAATCAGTGACGTTTTGTCTTTCGGATGATGCAAGTATGGAGCTAAAGCTGTTCAAGTACATATCACTTCTACCCGTAATTTTTTACTTCCCTTTTTTGCTTACCCTGAGCTCCTAGCAGTGAAGGCTGTCACGGCAATACGTATTTTTGAAAAATATGTCTCCCCCCCCGTCTCCCCCCGAAACGTATTTCACCGCAAAATTTGGACCTCCTCTTAAAGTTTGGACCACCTCCTAGGGATCAGCCGGAACTTATTTTTTTAACAAATATGGACTCCTCATAATGAATTTTAACCTCCTAACATTGTCCTTAATACACTTGAATTAAGCAGTAGATATGTGCAGTTCACAACCAAACCATATGGTATGACCGAGGGTGCATGACCTGGATGTCACAAGTCTAACAACTAACCTGGAGAAGCTATATAATGAATGGTCTTTGGGAGATTGACGGCTCTATCTGCAACACATTTTCAAGGATCAGCTTTGGCTCCTACAGGTGATGGGCTTAGCCACTTGTACTCATATTTCTATTTTTTCCATTTCTAGTGCTCGTATCTCTAAAAAGGCTACATGAACTCTACTACCCCTAGGAGCTGTAGTAAGCAAGAAGGTATCTTTCAATGAATCATACATCTCTGACATGCACTAATTTAAGCTTGGGGCCTCTGCTGTGCTGCTTGAAACTCCACATTTTCATTACTCAATCATGCCGCCCGTTTCTATCACTCATATCTCTACTTCTACAGAGGCTACAGAAAGTCAACTACCCGGGGGCTGTAGTATGAAGAAAGAAAGGCAAAAGTGTCTTTTAAACACCTCTGATATGCACTGTGTTAACCTTGGGGCATTCATGGAATGGGCAACCAGCATATCTAAAGTTACGCATGCAGGCCCTTGGGTGGGAACAATTTTTTCCAGGGGGGGGGGGGGGTCCGATAATTTCAGAAAAATGCATTCCAGGGGGAACCAATTTGAGGGGGGACGTGACAAGGCCTCAGATCCCCAAACCCTCCAAATGAGTTTACAGAAATCCCAAAACGTGTGGCAGCAGTGTCAGTAGCCACCTTCTTTGGCAATAAGCTCTGTTTCAAAGCTTGACGGCGAGATGTACTGAAATTGGCTCTTTGCTGTGGGCGTGGTCTATTACTGTATTGAAACACTAACAATAAGAAAGAATTGGAAATGCAGGGAACAGAACCTCTTTTACACCTATCAGGTACACATACACTAAGGTACGTTAAGTTTTATCATCGCTGTTGCACGGTGAAGTCGCTTAACCATCTAAATCGCCTATTGGAAAGGTAGCTATTTGCAAATTTTCGCAGACAGACGGACACACAGACAAAACCCATTGCTTAACAACGCCTCTACATACGCAACGCCTACACACATACGCAACGCCTACACACTACACACTTGTACTGCCTGCACCTCCGCATACGGTAGTTACTGTTGTATTGACCGGCAGTTAAGTCAAAGACTTGTTGATACACTAAGACTCCCTGCCAACCATACATCTACTAGGTCAGGAATGCTGAAAACCCATTACATCAGTGGCCACTCCCTGCCAATCCTACCTTTAGCTACTAAGTCTGGAATGCCGAAACACTGACCACACCCTGTATAGCTAATGCATTTAACATTACATGACACACCTTGAAACCATAGATACGCGTGTATCTATGTTGGTATTCTCACATGAATCAGACTGTACTCAGCAGTAGGTCTAAACCAAATGCAGGCATAGAAAGGATCAACTTGGCTACACACTGTACAGCTTCCAGCAAAAGTGCAGACACAGCAATTTCGTAGTAGGCTAGCTATCAGAACTTGCCAAAACAGAATTATCTACCACTTGTCATAGCTAGTAGTTAGTGTTCACTCAAATTACTCAAATTTCAGCAATTTTCCCCTCACAATTAGATGAATAAGTCTAACTGATGTTATGATGTTCTGTCTCATGGGAAGCCATACTATCAAGGTACCAATAGGGTGATATACAGCTAAGAGCACTGAAGCTGCCTGACAAATGCACAAAAAATAAACTACAGCTTGAAACTGCCTGACACATGCACAACTTGCGCCGATTTACCATAGTAACTCTTAGCAACTATCAGCTGCCATGAGACAATCAGTTAGACCATGCCTACTGGCGGGTTTTATAGCAAATACACTCAGCGACGTCAAAAATCCCGTGGGCTCCTCCCTATGGATTATTGGATATCACTTGTAATAACGCCCTGGTAGGCATTGTCAAACTAATACATGGCAAATGGTTCGATTAACGATAAATGCAGGGGATTGCAGACATGCATTGGTTTTTAACTAGCTATCAATTACAGCCTGCCTCTAAGATGATGTAGCTAACTACACTGAATAGGTACATGTAGCCACTGTCCAGTATTCTGCCTTGAATCCTTGATCACTACAGGCCTTATGGCAGATCCACATGCTTGCTCCATTGGGTAGTGAGGGAAATTTTTATTATGCACTCTATCTTTGCTCCCGGGCAGGCAATAATATTTTTGCAGTCAGGTGTCCCCTTGGCTTCCTTAGTGTCACAAAATCAAGAAACACACCAGCTCCAATTAATATGCTGCTAAACTCACACAAAGAAATGCATGTTCTGAAAATTACGAAAATCTCCCTATAAGTAGCTACGCTCTAGCAACACCTTTATAACATGCAGGCACTAAGCAAATGAGCGATATGAACTAAAAAGGATGCATGCACTGTTGAAAAAATTGGGCACCCTCTTAGCTGTGACTCAGGTAGCCAACTTGCACCAGGTTTGTAAGTTCCTGGTGTAGCTAGCTATTCACTTACCTGAATTGAATAAACAGGGCACGGTGTGGTAGGGGACAAAGTAGACAAACTGGAAGAGGACTCACACTCTGCACTTGCGGCTCAGCTTCACGAGTATGTGGACTTACTACGGTACTAACGATCAGGGAAAAATTAAAGTCTTCTTGGATCTTATAGCTTTGAGAACTATCCTGAGAAAAACCTTTTCTTAGCATAGATAATACAATTATTGTCTTCATGATCTTAGTACGTACTCTTCCGTTCCTGAGAAATCCACTTAACCTATACCCACATAATGCTGTCACACAAATGCCAGTTTCGCCAAAACATCAGTCGTTCCCAGGCCCACGTGCGCGATTCACAGGCTTACCGCTCCGTCATCCGCTTATTCAATAGTCTCGTACCCAGACCTCTAGGTCTGGGCACGAGACTACTTATTCAAAGGCTGACTTGCAGCATGACTGTCACATGACTGCTTTGTTGACTCAAGGGCAATGCAGCGCCGCTCAGCTTTCAACGTTATAGTCTCGCGGGCCGACTCACGCGCGCAGAGCGGAAGAGTGAGTCGGGTCAAATTCCCATATGGCTTTCGTGCAACACAATCAGCAGCAGGGCGGCTAACTAAGTGGGTGCGAACATATTAATTCAGTGAGACATAACTTTGACAATTATCACAGCGAAGGCCTCTGGTCCTCGGATCCCCAGTTCTCCGCCGAGTCCCCGGTCCTCGGGTCCCCAGTTCCCCGCAGAGTCCCTGGTCCCCAGTTCCCCGCCAATTAACAAGTCCCTGGTCCTCCGGTCCCCAGTTCCCCGTTATATAGTGTCACGCTGCTATATTATGCCTTTACTGTTGCTGGTTATTCAATGCCGTGTGACAAATATGGATTTTTAACTGTTTTATTTGCCTGGATAATGAACTAAAGCATAAAATGTAAAGCCACCTCCATGCGGGCCCTGGCTGTGCAGCTGCAGCTAGCTGCTCATGATTAACACAGTAGCTAGCTAGCTACACGTACAGTATTCCTGACTCTGGAGTTGTGGAGTCTCAGCAGGAATAAATATATTATAGCCTAGAGGAGACTACAAAACAACTGCAAGACAATACAGGCAATTGCAAGGAGTACCATAACAAAGGGCACTAGAAAATAGTTTAACTACTAGTTTAATCGGGTCACTCGTCCATGGGAGCTTGAATGGGAACCTAATCGCATGCAGTGAGCTTGACTGCAAACCTAATGAGATCGTACACTCAGTAGTGTATGCAACCATAGCCAGGATAATGCAAACAGTGAAGATTGGGTCCCTGTGCTTCAGATGCACTGATGGTTCACAATATCTGCCAGCAGAAGCTGCTGTGGAAAGATTTTTTCTCCTGTAGCTCTCCATTTAATTAAGACTTTGCTGAACTTTTTAATATTATAATTTTTCTGCTGTTGGTCCCTGCAGCACTATAAAACAAAGGTTGGTTTAACTGTGGAGGTTCAGAGCTTTGCATAGAAATATTTATTACAAATTTTAGAAAACCTTTACACTTGGTTCTTTAGATTATAGCTAAAAAAACTCAACATACGCTCATAACAGCACTCTACATACTAGAAAAGCGGAGGGTGACGTAAGATGACTGGAAGATACAGGAAATGTCATACAAGGGTTAGCTACAAGATGTGCATGCATGACACAATCAGACCTAGAGAATGATCTATAGAAATTGTGCATGTGAGGATGTGCATGATACAATCGAGAATGACCTAGACAGCTGCCATGGCATGGGTGACATGGAATGCTCTAGAAAGGTATAGAAGTAAGTAGGTTAACTGTATATCAACAGGTGCATGGTCCACTGACTGCATGCGACTAAATTGCATTATAGCTATCAGATAAATAATAAAAAGCTAAGGAATTGTATATACAAGAAATTTCATTTTATATTATAATAGTAGCAGCTCAGTATATATCCAAGTTATAATTTTAGTATAGGAATCAGAGGAGGCAAAAATAGCAAGAAAAGACATAAAAATACAATCGTCAGTAACATTGCAGAGGTGACAGAATAGGTAGCATTTAGCTATATTGAAGTTAAGTCGATGTAGAATAATCGAAATGGGTAGACCAATACCCATGACAAGGATGAGGAAATATACTAAGGTGTTAATACGTCTAGTAGTTCTGAAGAACTTACGTCTGATACGACGATTTATAAACGCAAGACAAAGTACAGCAAGAGTTAGTAATCCTTTGTATCCAAATCCAATAAACCAGGTGTAGGTACATGTACGTTGAACAATCACATGTAGTGGTGTGCTTGATACATCAACTTGGTTTCCTTTTATTGGAAAATTCACTGCTCCAATGATGTATATTATAACATCTACTAGTAATAAACTCAGTACGACCAAAGTAAGTGTGTAATTAGATAGGTACTTTCTCTTTTGTTTAAAGGGATAAAAAAAGATTCGATAGAGTCGCCATGACTTGGCAAGTTTTGTTCCAAATACTAGAGTGTACCCAAAGTTCAGGCACCAAGTGTAGGTGTTACAGAGTCCAGTACTAACAGTTTGATTCGATGAGGGAATGCTATTCTGCACTGTAAGTGCTACTACCGATACAGTAATTAAGCAGCAGCCAAAGAATATGAAAAGGTTCAGTTTGGGAGCAGTTGCCTTAACAGTTGGTTTCTCACGGTAGTATAAAGTAGCAGCATAGGGAGCAATGGAAAGCAAAAGGGCGATCAGCACAAACACTGAGCCAATGGTTGTAACAGCTGGGTGTAAGACAGAAAACTCAAATTCATCTTTTCCAAAAATCTGTCGTTGTTAATGACGATTGGCTGACCAGCGTTATAGTAGCCAACTAACACTGCTTGGCGCTCGTCGTTCACTTGTAAGATGTCAACCACAGTACTGGCATGCCCTGTTTCATTGTCAAATGAGATCCATCCAGAAACACCTTGGAATTGTGTCTTGTACATGCTATCTCTGATTACTTCAGAAGCATCGTTCCAAAACATGGGTAGAGTCGGAAAACTTTGATTTATGTCCCGTAGCAATGGAACAGATTTATGTAATGCCATTGCATAAGCCCACACAGCATCATAGAATACATACTGATACGATTGAGGCTCTTCTTCTAAAGGGATGTTAATTTCACCACCATATTCTTTGAGCCTCTTTCGATATTGTGATTGCACTTGCAAAAATGTTAGCCCTGAGAAAGTAACAATCTCAGGTGCAATGCTCGTAAAGTTATAGCTAGTCAGGATAGCACCATTCAGAGCTTTTTGGATCATCTCAGCAGTGCAGTGATATGACTCAAATGTGTGTTTTTGCAGTAAGGTTTCCAAGGCTTGTTCCATGATTATAAATTGATATGTTGGAAACAGCATATTCCTATGATATGCCAAGCATAACATACTACGAATTGACCTCTCACTTGCAATAGCTATTATTATTCGAATTCCAAGGTCTTCCACTTCCCGTAGAGGTACAGAATTCTCATTTACTGCCGGTGCAAATCTGATATTTCTCGTTGAAAATTTGCTAGAAAAAATCTCAACAAATGATTGGTACACTGAAATATAGTACGAAACGTCAGATTGATAGAAAACCGATATCTTTGTCCAATTATTATACTCAATAAGTGCTTTGGCAAATACTAATGAAGAACTGACAATACCAAATGTGATTGGGTAGTCACTGCGGCTGTTCAGCTGAGGGGAAGTCCCTGCAATAAGCTGGGTGACTCCTAGTCGTCCTTTGTTATTCAGTGGAGCTATCCCAAGTGCAGCTGTAGAACACGGTAGCCCAATGATTCCAGCTATCGGCTGAGAGCCATGTAGTACATTTGAGAGCAAGACTAAACGAACTGTTTCTGTGTCACAGCCGGAGTCAACTGTAAGCATCTCTAAGGTGTAGTCTGGTAAAATTTCACTGTTGTTGTTAATGTGCTCCATGGCCAGTTGAACTGCCGGGAATAAGGAATGTCCCCCAGAATATAATGGACGCAAGATATCACTAGGAAAAGGGAGAGCAGTCAACAGAGTTAGTGTCGGCTTCGAGTTAGTGCTGTCATTTTCTTGTAGTGAACAAAAAGGTAGTTGGGTAAAGAAAAATGACATTTGCAGCAAGATAGTCCAAATGTGAATCATCATGGTACTACAGTGAAAAGACAATGTATAATATGACATTTAAAGTGGCTATGGGCATAATAAAACTACCTAATATTAAATTTTGTGCATACACATATGTATTGTTGGAAAAGATGCAAAGTCAAACAGAGAAGCAATTGAAAGAGAGATTTTCCCTCCTACTGCAGAATTACTTCCCATAGAGGGCATGCATGCATTTTTGTCATAAGTAGCTTTAATCAATACTACATTACGTCACTATAGAGTTTTACTATAGTATCCAGACCTGCATTGAGCCGGCTGGAATTGCGGCGCGCGCGTACGGTTAGCGACCTCACAGGCAGGGCGCATGCGCAAGCTATACTCGAGGGTGGCGTGGCTAGCCAGGTCGACGAGTGCAGCAGTGCAGTGTAGCCTAGTACGGCAGGTTTTACTGGAAAATCGTTCGACAACTGTTGTAAGAAGGCATGGTAAGCTACCGCTCGTAGTCTGTAGCTAATTTTGTGTACCTGTGCCTGTGGCCACGCTGCCAATCTACCGTTTTGTGTCTTGAAGGATGTAAACTGCATGCCACTGTAACTACTAGCAGTCACTCGCTTTGGCTGCAATTGCTGAGAGTTGATTTTGACTTGGCTTTTGTGTTTTGAGAACCTCGAGCCAGCCCGTGCAATTTACATGTACGCCATTCTGTTCCGTTTCGTTCTACGTAACGGATGGTTATATATACCTGCACAGGAAACGCAGCCTCGTGTGCTTGATGACGGACCCAAAGTGAGTTGCTGTACAATCTATATTATAGTAGGAAGAACACTGATGCATCTGCTAGACCACTATAGACCATAATAACCTCCATGATTTGCATTAAATGGAGTCGGTACTGCCACTGCTGGGCACCCCTACGACCATCCTTGGCCACATTGCCTTGCAGTTATTTGTGGTGGATCTTGAACCATAGTTGTCCCTGCTAACACTAGAATTATTATATATCGTGTAGCTACAGTCACTGTTTAGCTAGCTATCATCTGAACCTATCACCTGAGCATACGTATTGGGTCAATAGCTCTACATCCCTACCCCCCCCCCCCCCCCCCTGCGATTTTCGGTTTTGGGCGCAGTTTCTACGGAAATCCGTAAAACACCGTGTTACGTATCAAACATTAACCCTCTACCTTCTCATTTCATCTTGGAAGATGGAAGACAGAGCTATTAGCTAGATTCTGTAGTCTAGAAAGCAAATTTAATATGGTGGGAGTGCTGCAGCGAGAAACTAAGGTAAGTTAGGGTCACGTAAACAGATAAATTATGAAGTATTCCGAATGCGGCACTTTAGAGTGCATGTTTGTAAGCATAGCCATGCCTCCTTGGCCAAGGCATGCCAAGGGCATAGTCTGCCCTTTGAGGCTTGTTATCCATGGGAGGACAGTTTTTTATCTTGCAGCCATGGAGTAAAATCAGGGACTCCCAATTTTTTCTCCTAGTCTCTGGGGCTGGATACCTGAGACCATTTTCTGCATGGCTGCGAGAAGGCATGGGTAACTATGGCAAGATAAGACAGTGGCTACTATCTCTTTCTAGAAGATGATAAATTCATATGGTGCTGTAGCTTTTAGTAAATGCAGACATTAATTCAAGATACTCTGATAATTGATTACTTGAGTTTACCGTATTGAAAATGAGAATACTAGTTTGAATTGCCTCGATGATTCCTCACGCCACCTTCTGTTGCTTTATCTACTACGCAGGAAAGAGTCCGATCTGAGTGATCTCCCCAGGGGGATCCCAATGGATGTCATTATCGGAACATACAACTGCCTCACTAATGGTAACTGACTAACCTAGTACCTACTCTAAGTCTCCCGAACTTCTACCCAGCACAGATCGCTTGCAGTATCTGTGCCGGAAGAAGTCGGTCTAGACACTCTTGCTTCTGGTACCACTTCTTCCAGACACTCTTGCTTCTGGTGTGCTCTATTACATGCCACATCATGTATCACATGCTCATAATTAACCCTTTATACCCGAATGACGACTATAGTCCCACCCTGCTAAAAAGCAGTTTTAGCTGATTGTCCGAGTGCAACGATCGATTGGTTGGGTCCTTCTTGTGCTTCAACTCCTCAAACATCCATTGAAGACAATTGTAGCAAGGCTCTTCCTACTGCCTGTTGGTAACGCACACCGGAAGTGTGCAAGTGTGCCCGCACAGACACAGCAAGCGATCCGTGCTGGATAGAAATTGGGTTATATACTTTTCTGTCGTTTGACGTAGGAATTAGACAGAAAATATGCTCCCGGAGGTTGTGTGACGCAGCATGCACGCGCGTGCGTGGTTAGTAGGGTATATAAAGGGCCACGTGTAGGACTTGTGCAGTCCTAGCTGTTGTGCACAGTCACAGTTGTAGCGTCCTACTATCGTGTATTTTCAGACCCCCCCCCCCGCAGTTATTTTCCATTCATCCAATTCAGATATGCAACTGGGGATCAATGGCGGATGGATTAGGAACTTCGTTGAGGTTTTGTTTTGCGTGGCTGTGTTGGTGAGCTGGGTATTTTTATTTGGGTTTTTCCCAGCTGGTTTTTTTCCTCTAGTAGTAGAGGTTTTTTCCTCTGGGTTTTTTCCCTGGGGTCATGTGGCCAGTGGCTCCTCAATATTTGTGTTTGTTGTTGGCCCCCAGCTCTTGTATGCGTTCTGTATGTTCGGTGGTCATCTATGTGTTCAGTTGTGCAGTTGTTTTATGTGAGTTTGGTTGGTGTATATGTGATTTCAGTTGATACGTTGTGGCGTGCACAGCAGGCCTAATTCCAGAATGATGTCATGGGTGGGGCATGCATGGGTGGTTGGAGGCATGTGAGTTGCATGAACCAGGAGTGCATGTTGGTTGTCAATTGCAATAGGCAAATGGTATTGACAGTTGTAACTGTGTAAACTGTTAGCCTTTGTTCTAGATAGCCTAGCCTAATTAAGCACTGGAGAGCCACTGCCCATTTGCTCTTTCCACCTTGTATAGCTACTCTTCCTTCACCCACTGTTTTAGACATGCCATCTTCACAAATGGGTTGTAGTAAGTTCTTATACAGCTATTATATATAATCCAGTTGCATTCATTTAGTCACATTCCCAGGCTTCACTGCCCAGTTTTGTGGCATATTGAAAAATGTTTTTCAGCTGCAATAGCCTCCCTCTTGCGTGTGGCAAAAGTAGAGTGGCAGGTTCTACAGTGAACACAGAAATAAGAGCTCGAAAGTTAAACTTTTAGTACATGCTATAAGTGAAGGATTTATCTACCATAACTACTCCACAGCAATAGTTGATATTACTTGAGTGTAATACTTTCCTTCCAGTGCTATTGAGCACACCATTCCTTTTTGTCACACGGAAGTGCTTAGTTACGTTTTCATGACATCAGTGTATGTGACTCATTCTGGAATGCAATAACCTTGTACACTAACCACGTATTTAGGCCTCCATTCCACATGCAGCTATGAGATAAAGTATGGGTGGAAGACCTGGGTAGAATTCTGACCAGTAAATTATTAATTCATGCATCTGTGATGTTGACTTTGACTTCTTGTTTCCACACAGAGACTGTCCCGGGTACCATCACCTAACAGCATACTTCACATAGCTATTAAGAATTGTGCTGTTATCTGCCAGTGGTTTTGTCAGCTCAAGTGGGAAGAACTTGTAGCTCGGCATCATGCTGCTCCCCCTGCATGATTTGATTGGAGGGTACTATGACTACATGAACAGCTGTTACTCATGCCTTTGTGCACTATCATAAGTTTTGTAATTTACCAGCAGTGAACTTCATGTTAAAGAATTTGTATACTCTTTTCTTACTGTTCTCACTGCCTGAGGCCTATCACTATACTTAGAGTATTTGGAACGCCATTTGTTTCAAAAAAAACGGGGCAATATGGTTGAATCTAGCCCACGGAATGATAACCACCGCGGTAATTGGTAACGGTGGTAACCGTGGTAATTGGTAACGGTGGTAACAGTGGTAATTGGTAACGGTGGTAACAGTGGTAACTGGTAACGGTGGTAACAGTGGTAACCGTGGTAAATTGGTAACGGTGGTAATTGGTAACGGTGGTAACCGTGGTAATTTTTTGCGCGCAAAAACGCTCTATCCCGCGGTGGTTATCATTCCGTGGGCTAGATTCAACCATATTGCCCCTTTTTTTTTTGGCCAATTTTGAAACAAATGGCGTTCCATAAGAGTATGCAGCAGTATAGCCTCGGGGGTGTGGCCTGGGTACGAGGAAGCAGACATTAAGTTTTATCTCGCACGCAAAGAGTTAAAATACAGTTCGTGACGAGGCGTTTTACGGATCTCCGTAAAAACTGCGCCCAAAACCGAAAATCGCCCCCCCCCCTCCCCTCTCCACAACAAAAAAAAACAAGTCACAAAAAATACATTTAAAAAAAATGAAAGGACATATAGGGATGGAATCCCCAAAAAGCAACAAGGTAGCTATAGGAACCAAAAAAAAACACCACAGTAGCTAGCTAGCTTTACGGACTCCTATCCCTATATCTTTTGACATTTGACTGTTCCACAACAGAAAGAGATGCTATGAGAGTGCTTCCTGATCACTGGAAAAAGGCTAAAAGAAGTGTTTTGTGCAATTAGTTTTTACTACTCACTAAAAATTCTAGAACCCCCACTGCTCTTACTAAGTAAACTTTGCTCCCAGACAGTAGTTTTTCAGGATGTTCTTCTTGACGTCCTGGTATCACAACTGAATTAGGATAATTCTAGAAGAATCCAGCTCAAATCAATAATATCTAGCTCCTGCTAAACTCACACAAAGGACTACAGAAACTCTTGTAGCTACAGTTTAGAACTAGTACTGCAAAACAATATTAATATGAATCAACAGCATGCAGTGAGTATATTCCTACTATATATGGTATTAGCTAGTTTTACTATGGCCCCAAAAATCTCCCGGTACAGGTAGGGAAAGAAACTAATGTGGTAATCTGCAGACAACTGGTAGCTACCATGTGGCATGTACTTGTTGTGTACCATTACAAGATAGTATCCGCTGACAAGCTGTTGCGGTATATAGCTATGTTATTGGTAGACATCTGGAATACTTTCGATAGCTAGTAGCTTTGTATTATGGTATCTGTTTCATGATAGCCCCCCCCCCCCCCCAAAATCTCTGACTGCAGAAACTCTTGTAGCTAGCTACATTATAGCACTACCTTAGAATTAGTACTGCACAACCACTAAAAAATAATATGAATCAACAGCATGCAATGATTAAGTTCTTACTGTGTGTGGTATTCATTTTACTACAGCCCCAAAAATTTCCCAGTACAGGTAGGGAAAGAAACCAATGTGGTAATCTGCAGACAACTGGTACCATGTGGTATGTACTTGTTGTGTACCGTTATCCCCCCCCCCCCACCAAAATCTCCCCCATAGTAGCCTTTCAGCCCCCAGTATAACTTGCTAATTAGCTAGATACAGGGCTAGATGATTCAGACTTCTCTATTTGTCTGTGACCTTAGTCTTAGTCCATGTAACTACGTCAACCACACAAGAGGGTTAAAGCTACATATTTTACAGCCAGTTCCCTAGTCAACAATGTGGTTTGTCTTGTAATCTGCTCTTCCTACAAACATGCATTCCAACAAATTGATCATGAATACCAACATGTTTTGTTGTTGTTTTTTTCCGGTAGTGGATCTATGTGATAGCACAATTGATGTCAATGTTTATAATTATGTATAACGTACTTATTATGTGCATATAAAGCTGCAAGCGAGATAACCTTAGCTGGGTTAAAATAATCACAGTAGCTACACTCTAGTAACAATAACCTAATTTAATTTAGGTATAGGAGTCTGCATGTCAAGAAAGCATAATAGTTTTGATGCAGACATTATAGCAGGCTTTCAGTATGGAATTTCATAAACTCCTACTCTGGCTTTTATATGCATGTTCAATCTGAGTTTAGTATGCATCTTGTCAACTTGCATCTCCTACTGAGATTTTTATTAGTCTCATCCCCAGACCTCGCCCCCCGCTGCAACTGGTTATGAGCTACAGTATGCACATAGCCTCGTTCCCAGGCTCCCCTCCCCAGCCTTTCTCGCAACGTGTAGAAAAGCGGGGAGGGAGCCTGGTATACCATATAGCGGGATAATTTGGTGAGCATTAAATTTTGCGAAATGGCTGAAAACAGTTAGGTTTTAACAGGAGCCCATGCTTTTAATATTGGCGAAATTTAAATTTGCCGATTTTAACTGTCGTAGCTTATGACGTAATAAGTGTGCTTTAGCGAGCGACGTACAGTCTTCTCTCTGATGATTCGGTTATCTTCCGATTTAGAAGCTTCGAGAAGTTCCTAGCTGCCTCGATCGAACTGTTTTCAGCGGTGTACTTCCCTACCTGTGCGGTGTGTCCCTTCTGTTGCGTGTAGCTATTGTACTTACCTCGAGGCGTGACAGCTTTCTTTCTGGTCGGCTCTCCCGATGACTCTCCAAGAGCCTCCGTGTTTGCTTGTTCACCGCACGCCCGTAGAGTGGGGAAGTACACACTGTCAAAATAAAATGTTAATTTTAACCCATGGTGGTTGCCACAGTTGCAAGGATTAATCTATTTCAGGACAACCCCATGCAAAAGAACAAAGCAAAAAAATAACTCCCAGTACAAGGTCCACCACTATAAACAGTTTAAGTTCATGGAGTTCATGACCAGTGCATGCCACATGGTACCAGATTAGGTATCTGCATGAATGCAGGTTAGCTACTAGCTACATTGGTTTCTTTCAGGGAAATGTTTACATGGAGCTGTCCCGAAATAATACCCTAGTGGGAAGCTACAAGCTACACTATCCACAACAACAGTGCTCTTTTTCATGGGGTACATGACAAGTACACGATTACATGCCACATGCACAGCAACAGCATTCTTTCATGGGTTACATGACCAGTACATGCAACATGCAGAAAATCTTTACATGGGGCCGTCCTGACCTACTATCAGATACAACAACAGCTACATGTAGGTTCATGGGATACATGACTAGTACATGCCATGGCCATATGGTACTAGTTGTCTGCAGGTTACCATATTGGTTTATTTCAAACATTTGCAGCTTGTATATAGCTTTCTATACTATGGTACATTCTAGATCATGCAACTGCAGTAACCACCCAAGGGTAATTACTTAAAGTTACCCATGCATTTTTACAGTGCAGGTCTTCCTTTCTTGAAATACTCGTGCAGCGCCATGATAATAGTACCGCTTCAGACGTATGCGTATTGCAAAAAAACAAGAACAACAACTGAGATGAGGCGTTTAGTTACTAAACAAACTCACAGTTTGTCCGTTCTCACATCCAATGGGCGTCTATATCTTAAATCTGCAGCTGTTTCTTTGGTTTGTTGCTGCTTAGTCACGATTGCTTATCGACTCACTGCTCGATGTTGTTGACCGTCTTGAATATAGATTTACAGAGTAGCTAATACACGGCAAAAACAGAAGGGTTACTTTAACCCAGCTAGGGTTACCTCGGTATCTCAGTTGCAGCTTTATGTGGATATATTCTAATTGAATACTCTAAACATCAGTTGCTACTTATTTGTAGTACCTATGTACGGGAAACATGTTGATAGTCATGGTTGATTTGTTGGAATGCATGTTTATAGGGTTATAAGGTAAACACCGTTATGGGAGAATAAGCTGGGAAATGGAGGAGTATATAAAAGGTACATCAACAGTCGTAACTCCTCCAAATCCCTAGCTAATACCCCCAGTCTGAGTGTGTACATTCCAACAAACCTCTCCCTTATTCTTACAATACTATAGTCCAACAAATCAACCATGACTATCAACATGTTTCTCGTACATAGGTACTACAAATAATTAGCAACTGATGTTTAGAGTATTCAATTAGAATATATGCACATAAAGCTGCAACTGAGATAACCCTAGATGGGTTAAAGTAACCCTTCTGTTTTTGCAGTGTAGTGGTAGCTAACACACTAGACAAAAGAAGAGTAGGTGTTGTAGTTGTGATCTCCCAGCTCTGCATTTGTGCATGTACGTACTGTTTAAAATAGTAGCATTTTTAAGGACTAAGCCATATATTTACCGATTCACTCCTGTTTCTGCACTTTTTATGGTTGCAACTACATCCTTCATTACACTTTACGTGCATTTTCCTGCAGGAGCACTTCAACTGACACTTGCTGCTTTTGGAGCAACTACACTCCTAAACAATGAGATGACAGAAAGTAATAGACGCTAAATCAATTGCTATTCAGGTAAAGCTAGGAAATGAATAACCTATAGTAGCAGTAACATCTACTGAATGCACTTACAGAGGCAGTAAAATTGAGAGCCCTGTCACTCTGTGATAGATTGCCTTCATCAAACTTATAGGTTTCTTTATAGCCTTGGCTGTAGTGCATGATGGCTGCATGTGGCCTCTACTTTGTAGTGCCGTATGCAAATTTGGCTGACTGTGGAGAGGCATTTCTTTTTTCTTCTTAGCCCACATCTTAAAGCCTGCTGATCATATGGCTGCCTCCATTTCAATGAATCATCTGCCTTTGGTGACAGTTGCCAAGAAATTGTAATTGATCCCCCAAGGGCAGAGATAGCGTCCAGGGAGGATGTGTTGACAGGGCAACTTTTTTCTGTTGCTGATAAACCTTTGTCGCTGGATGTTTTTAGTTTCTTCAATGCCTTGCGGCAAATATGGATTTTTTTACTGCTTTACTTGCCTGGATAATGTACTAAAGCATTATTTACCGTTAGAAATGTAAAGCCACCTGAAATAATCAGCTTTCTAGAAAGTTTTCATTGTAGGCATGCAAAGGGAACGTGAGGCAGAACGATTATTTTAATGGATACTAGCTTCACCCATTTTGGACACGGGTCAACTAACTGCACTAGAAACTGTACAGATTCTGCCAGTCTCAAAATTAGACTTTATTTTGCACAACTAAATTTCGTGAACTCCTGTCCACTGTACACAGCTAAACCTTCTAGGACAATATTGTAATTTCCCGGGAAATGAGTACTATTTCCCTCTATATCAACTTCGCTGTCAAGTATATTTATTAGAGGGAATTATTTGTAGTTCATAATGGAATGTGGCAGGCAGCATAACCTCATACATATACTGCTATTGTAGTACTGTCATATACATGTACTTAGAATGGCCAATGTGGACTGTATACACTACAGTTTTAGCTATGGCATGTTCCTAACCGTAGGCAAAAGAGGTGTCTAACAAAGCATACCTAAATTGTTACTTGCATGGGGGTTTACATGTATATATATATATATATGATTTCCAGGTGATCCTTCAACCCTTACATTAATTAAAAACCTCATCAACAAAACAAGGTATTGGAGTTACCCAGACATGTGGTGGGCAGTAGCCCACAAGGCTCTATGGGGTTACGGGGGCATGCCCCCCCAGAAAAGTTTGAGATTTTAGGTGCTGGAGCCTTCTGAGGCTATTTAGGTTAGCTCTTTGTACACATGCAGAACTCTCCTGGTTCATCAAAACAAGTGCATAGTTTTTGTCCATGCATGTATCCACAGGAACAACTACATGCAGGTTCATGGGATACATGACCACTATACATGCCACCTACATGCTATACAGAAAACCTCTACATGGGTTCTGTCCTGAATGATACCTACAATCGGATGTTGATATTCCCCCACTAGTACTACAATTCACTGTAAAATTGAACAGGTATATAAACCCCTTGAGTGGTTGCTACAGTGGCATGACGGGCTATCCTAGAAGGTACCATAGTATAGAAAGCTACAAGCTGCAATTGTTACACCACTAAAAATAGTTATGTTCATGGGGAACATGACCAGTAGCTAGCTACATGCCACATGGTACCAGATTAATTTACTGCATGCATGCAGGTTAACTACAACAGTGGTCTCTTTCAGGGAAATGTTTACATGGAGCTGTGCTGAAATACTACCCTAGTGGGAATCTACAAGCTATACTATCGACAACAATAGTGCTCTTTTCATGTGTTACATGACAAGTACATGCTACATGCACAGCAACAGCACTCTTTTCATGGATTACATGACCAATACATACTACATGCATGCTATACAGAAACCCTTACATGGGGCTGTCCTGAAATTATACCCATAATCAGATGTTGATGTTTAAACATTAAAGTTTCCCCACTAGTACTACAACAGCTACATATAGGTTCATGTGGTACATGATCTGCATACAGTACATGCCGCATGCATATGGTATAAGTCGTCTGCAGGTTACAAAATTAGTTTCTTATACCGGAAGTTATTTTTGCTTTTTTCTGTAGCATGGGGTTGTCCAGAAATAGAATAATCCTTGCAACTCCTGTAACCACCATAGGTTAAAATTACCGTTTTAGTTTGACAGTGAAAAGCTGGTTTAATGGGGTACATAACCACTAGCTATGTACCACATGGTACCAGTTGTCTGCAGGTTACCACATTCAATTTGTAAATGGGAGATATATTATCTTTGGCGCTTTTCTTACATGGGATTGTCCTGAAGTAGATTAATCATTGCAACTGTGGCACCCACCATGCATGGGTTAAAGTCACCCTTTCATTTTGACAGAGTAGGTAGCATTGATATTGAAGTTTACCACGCATACTTTATCCATGTTACATCATACTGAAATAATATTATGATCAGTCGTACATGACATTACATCAAACACTCAAGGACAAATACAAAAAAAATTATAATCTGTGGCTGCTCAAAGTATCATTAGATCTGACTTTTAACATCACAATAAGGGGGGGCAAAAACAGTAAGTCCAGACATAAAAATACAACTGTAAGTGACATTGCAGAAGTGACAGAGTAGGTAGCATTGATATTGAAGTTAAGTTGATTTAGGATAATAGAGGTGGGTAGACCAATACCGATAACAAGGATGAGCAAATATACTAGAGTGTTAATACGTTTAGAATTTCTAAACTTCTTATGTTTGATACGACGATTTGCAATTGCGAGACAAAGTACGGCAAGAGTTAGTAGTCCTTTATATGCAAATTCAACTCCAACAAACCAGGTGTAGGTACATGTACGTTGAAGAATCACACGTAGCGGTGTGCTTGATACATCAACGCGGTGTTCTTTCACTGGAAAAGTTACTAACCAAATGATACATATTATAATATCCACAACCAAAAAAGCCATTACAATTAGAAAAAGTGTAAAGTTAGATAGGTACTCTCCAACTTCAAAGGAACGGAAAAAGATTCGATACAGTCGCCACGACTTCACAAATATAGTTCCAAATATTAGAGTGTACCCAAAGCTGAAGGACCAAGCATAAGCATTACAGAAACCAGTACCAATAGCTTCGCTTGAAGACGGAATGCTATTCTGTACTGTAAGTGCTATTACTGATCCAGTAATTAAGCAGCAGCCTAAGAATATGAGAAAGTTGAGTTTTGGAGTAGTTGCCTTAACAGTTGGTTTCTCACGGTAGTATAAAGTAGCAGCATAGAGAGCAATTGAAAGCAAAAGGGCGATCAGCACAAACACTGAGCCGATGGTTGTAACAGCTGGGTGTAAGACAGAAAACTCAAATTCTTCTTCTACAAAAGATCCGTCGTCGTTAATGACGATTGGCTGACCAGCGTTATAGTAGCCAACTAACACTGCTTGGCGCATGTCATTCACTTGTAAGATGTCAACCACAGTACTGGCATGACCAGTTTCATTATCAAATGAGATCAATCCAGAAACACCTTGGAATTGTGTCTTGTACATGCTATCTCTGATTACTTCAGAAGCATTGTTCCAAAACATGGGTAGAGTCGGAAAACTTTGATTTATGTCCCGTAGCAATGGAACGGATTTATGTAATGCCATTGCATAAGCCCACACAGCATCATAGAATACATACTGATACGATTGAGGCTCTTCTTCTAATGTCATGTTCATTTTATCACCATATTCTTTGAGCTTCCTTCGATATTCAGATTGTACTTGGACAAATTTTAGTCCTGAGAAAGTAACAGTTTCAGGTGCAATGCTTGTAAAGTTATAGCTAGTCAGTATAGAGCCATTTAGAGCCGTTTGGATCATCTCAACAGTGCAGTGATGTGATTGATATGTATGTTCTTGTAATAATGTTTCTATGGCAAGTTCCATGATTATAAATTGATATGTTGGAAACAGCATATTCCTATGATATGCCAAGCATAACATACTACGAATTGGCCTCTCACTTGCAATAGCTATTATTATTCGAATTCCAAGGTCTTCCACTTCCCGTAGAGGTACTAAATTCTGAGTTACTGCCGTTGTAAATCTGATATTTGTTGTTGAAAATTTGTTAGAAAACATCTCAAGAAATGATTGGTACACTGAAATATAGTACGCATTGTCAGATTCAAAGAAAACTGATATCTTTTTCCAATTATTATGCTCAATAAGTGCAACAAATGCTTTGGCAAATACTAATGAAGAACTGACAATACCAAATGTGATTGGGTAGTCACTGCGACTGTTCAGCTGAGGGGAAGTCCCTGCAATAAGCTGGGTGACTCCTAGGCGTTCTTCATTATTCAGTGGAGCTATCCCAAGTGCAGCTATAGAACACGGTAGCCCAATGATTCCAGCTATCGGCTGAGAGCCATGTACTACATTTGAGAGCAAGACTAAACGAGCTGATTGTGTGTTACAGCCAGAGTCAACTGTAAGCATGTCTAAGGTGTACTCTGGTAAAATTTGACTGTTGTTGTTAATATGCTCCATGGCCAGTTGAACTGCAGGGACTAAAGAAGGTCCCCCAGAATATAATGGACGTAAGATATCATTAGGAAAAGGGAGAACAGCCAACAGAGTTAGTGTCGGCTTTGAGTTAGTGCTGTCAATTTCTTGTAGTGAACAAAATTGTAGTTGGATAAAGAAAAAGGACATTAGTAGCAAGATACTCCAAATGCGAATTGGTGAAATCATCCTGGTACTAATCTAGAAAAAGAAAGAAAATTGCCATGTATTCAGTTTGTTACAGTATCATGGCCCTGTTCCCAGACTCCATTCTGCAGTTTCTCACATGTGAAAACAGCTGCAGAGAGGAGACCAAGAACAAGGCTGTTCATAGACAATGGACAAATTGGCATTGTTAGGCGAGCGTGAGCGAGCCCCACACTAGCGTGTTCAGTTTCGAGTTTTGCCTGTACATCTGTCTGTCCGTCCTTACGGTCCGTCGCATACCGCATATCGTTTTCGTATCCAATACAATGTTCAAAAATGTTTCATACCGCACGCATATCGATATATTGTCACTCCGCGTGGCCCGCTATTATGATACCACAGATTGTCAGACAGTGAGTTAGTGAGTATCGAGTATGCCCGCACGGACTAGATTGCAGCGGAAGAGGGAGAGCAGGGCCGCTGAGTCTCCCAATGCCAGGGAGATCAGGCTTCAGCGACGCCGACAGAGGAGAGCTGCTACGTCTCCAGGCCACCGACAAGCCACTCTACGGCAGGAAAGGGAGCGGGCTAGAGTTTGGAGAGCTAGATCTCCAGGTCGCCGACAAGCCACTTAACCTCGCTCACGCTCACCCCACAATGTTCTGCATTCACCTAGTTGTTAAGCGCATACGAACGAAATACGCGCATACAGGAAGGAAACGAGCGCCTAATAGTGAAGTGTGCCCAATGACAAGGTGCGCTTTAGACCCCGATAGCATGCACACATCTTGCAATTTAATACGCGACATCGGCATCTCAGTTTATTGGCCTACCCATTCCTTTTCTCAGTGAGCCGGCCCTGTAGTGTCAAGTTCCATAGCAATGAACAAATTACCCACTTTGAGGCCAAACTCCTACATGTACCTTCATATTCAGACATCTGAAATTTAGGTAACTTACATGTAAGTAGTCAAAATATTCTGCAAGTTTGTAATCAGGTGTATAAATTATAGCTAACTATCAAATTGCGGTGAAAAGTATACTCAGTGTGAAAGAAAGAGGGAAACCAGTGACTGTGTGAATGTGTGTGTAGCTCAATACATACATGTAGACAGGAAATGTGAATACCTATATAGGAAGTATAAGATGGTTGATGATTTCATTTCCTGCCTACATGTACATACTTAAGTTACTCACTATGTATCTACATCACACTAGATGTTATTTCATTCTGGGATATGATCATGAATATAATACTCATTCATAGTTGATGATTTCCTGCCTAATGTACATACTTAAGTTACTCACATGTATACACTAATTCACACTATGTTATATTCTGGGATATAAGATCATGAATATAATACTCATTCATAGTTGATGATTTTATTTCCTGCCTACATACTTGAGCTACTCACCAGCACGTACATGTACATTTGCACTGTATATACTGCATTCATAGTTGATGTTATTTCATTCTGGTGTCACATTCTGGTATAATCTGCTCACATTCTGGTATAAAATACTCACATTCTTACTTGCTACACTGCTATGTACTCTGTATTGAGCTGCTCACTGGTCATATTGAGCTGCTCACTGGTTTGTAATACCAGTGAGCAGCTCAATACGGAGTACATAAGCAAGGGAGACTGTGAGTAAGTGGAATTCATAGAGAGTGAGAGGTGAGAATTATCGGGTGTCTTTATTCGGTGGACTGGAATGGACCACTGGAATGGACTACTGGAATGGCTACCTATCTCATAAGGGGGGGGGGGGGGAGGCAGGGCTCTACTGATTGTGGCTCAACTGTAGCCTCGTTCCCAGTCCACGAAAGAGTTTTGAGGGGGGGGGGGGGGGGCCCGGGTACGAGGCTAGCTCAACTGCTTCCTCTACATACTGAGCTCTGTACTATTTTAGCTATATATACCTTTAGCATATGTGAGTTTTTGATGTGTACGCTCTGTACAACTATTTCATAGACTGCTGTTCCGCAGGTTTAGTAGCCTCATTCCCAGGCCTTCCTCAGAGTCAACGCGTGAGCGAAGCGCACTCATGTGGGGAAGGCCTGGGAATAAAGCTACAGGTTAAGCATTGTGACTTTCTTTTAGTAAATTATGTTCAGTACTAGTTTAGCTATACGGCTTTTGCTGCAATACTTTTGTGTATGCATTATCCTTTTGCAGTGTAGATATATGTGTATTCCAGTGTTCCAGTAGTCCATTCCAGTAGTCCAGTCCAGTCCACCGAATAAAGACACCCAGAATTATCTGCTGCATTGGACTCGTATTACATTCTTCTCAACAGTGATACCCATTTCATGTTATCAGCTTCATGCATCATTAATGCAGCTTAAGGCATGCGCGTCATTTGTAGTTGATTAATACTCTGCTCATTGCACTTTCTATATTGTTTGTATTTCAAAGGAAGCATTTGAGCATTATGCGGGCATAATAGCAACCGATGCCGGATGCGTACGTTGTGCGCATGTGCAAATGTCCTACAGCCACATGTAGCATCAAGATGGCGGAGTCAGTCGGATGGACTTAGCCAGAGCCAGAGTCTGAGCCAGGTGCTGGTACTTCAGTGAGCTGTAGCGATTCTAGCGAATCCAATCCCAACATGCTACTGAGGGCTCCTAAGAGGTAATAACTGGCACATAAGCACGTAGCCAGACTACACCGGTGTCTAAGCAGATTAGTGTTCGAGCATAATATTGAGCATAACAGCAAGTATGTCAGGCGAATAATAGCAATTAAGTGAACTGAAGAATTCTAGAATAGCACAGTACTAAAATATTTGAGCATAATTATCGACGCAACCCTACTAGAGTCCTACTATTCAGGAAGTGGGTGATAAAATCAGGATGGGTTTTTCTATATATGGAGTTGTTGTAATCGCTGGGTCATAATACTCCCATTCTACGGTATTACTGTAGGGGACAAACTGCGTACCCCTACGCTATTTGTCCGCAAAGAGACCCTCATTCCCAGGCTCCACTGCCTGGAAACAGGAAATAAGGGCTCATTACTCAAGGCCAGCTCATCATGTGACAGTCACATGTCTGTGTTGCCTGACTCCAGATGTTTAATTTAAAAGTCATGTGGTACTCACGTGTGACTAGGAATACGCAAGGATAATATGCCTCACGTGGCTACCAGAGGCATCCATAAACAGGTAGTTGCTATGTCTTAAGGCTACACTATATACCTAAAAAGGACTGCAGAAAAAACTGGCCTTCAAAAGTAGACTTAAGGCTACACTACCTAAAAAGGACTGTAGGGAAAAAATGGCCTTCAAAAGTAGATCCTAAGCTGTACCATGTGTATTATTCATGCCTGCAGACCTTTCCCCGACATCATCACACCCCAGGTTGCACATGGGATGCAGACTGGGGCTGGGGTAGCACCCGATGCACACGGGGCCGACTATTTTTGCGAGTCAGTTAGTCACGAGAATAATAGCTGAACAGTAATTCTGGAGCAGGTATGAAAAACGACTGACGTCCAGGTGAATTATGCCTCTATCTACAAGATGTTCCGAGAATCAGCCACGAGAGAGCTGACAGGGGGACCGTAGTGCTTGAAACTCACGTTCATCCATGAAACTGCCAGAGACGCCATTTTGAACACGTGCTATGCCCCCCCCCCCCCCAGACAAAATGTGACTATATACATGTATATATACATATATACTACAAATGCTAGCTGAGATTCTGAGCCATAGGTTGCGATTATTGGCCTCGCTGTACTTGGCAATTATGCAAGCTTATGCTTTGCCAATACATTTGCTTATTCCGCCAAAAGAATGTGTGCCTTTTGATTGAATATGTCATGTGATTTGAATGAGACCTGATTATGAAAGGTCAACCATGGGCGATCTCCTCTGATGTGTGCTGCAGCTGTTCAAACATGAATACTATTACAGGAGACCACAAAGTTCAGAGTGCAGAGCATTCCTTATATGGAAGGCACTATTTGCTGGATGTTTTTCAAAGCCTACATGTAATTGATCATTCTCATCCCCTCATAGCCTCGTTCCCAGGCTCCGCAAGAGCCTGGGAACGAGGCTAATCCCCTCATTACTGTAGTGTGTTCTCTTAGGAAAGCCTGGCCAGTGCTGCAGAGATTCTGCAAATTCCTGTAGCCAGACAGGGACAATCCTAATAGAGGCTGTACAGTTATTGTTAATTATGCCAGCCAACTAGATGTGGCAGACCTGGTTTTAAATTAATTCTAGTAGGTGCTAATATAGGATGCAGTATGGGTACAGCCTCAATATTGGCAGAATGTAACCTTCAAATATAGGGATCAGGATCGGAGGCATATTTTAATTTCGGTACAGCCTAAAGTTAATAGTAGAAGTTTTGGGCAAAGAGAACTATGTCCCTCTGTCTATGTAAAAAACATTTTTGGCTTGTGAGTTTTTCGCCACTGGAATCTCATCTGTAGTGAACGCACTGCTATTCCTTGTACCCCAACATACAGATTTTGGGTGGGTGTATGTTGTTACAGAAACTAAAACAGGAAATATACTTTCTATTTTATCTTCAAGGATTTCCTTTTGACTAAATTGATGACAACACTGCACAGTCAAGGATGTATTAAGTATCCTGTCTGTCCATCAGACCCATACATCAGATTGCACAAGAATATAGCCTTGTGTTGTTCATAGCACTGGTAAGTAGCTACTGTAAAGCTAAGTCTGGGCTATATATCCACATCTCAGCTCGCCAACCATATACTGTATAGCGGGGTTTTTTTGCAAAGGAGAAATTGTTCACGAATCGCTGGCATGTATATGGTCAAACGGAAATTTTGGTTTGAAAATTTTTGCTTTGCCACTGCAACCATAGATATTAGAGTCCACGTACGTGGACTCTAATATCTATGCTGCAACTAAGCCACGCCTATCAAATATTCGTCCAGTTTGATGCAATGATGGAAGGCGTCATGAGCGAGAGATATGTGCTGGAGTCCATGATTCGGGGCTATTATGTATACAAGTAGTTGGCGTTGTAAATTGTAGTTGCAACATTTCCATCATTTATGGTAAAGTCACACAATTCACATTTGACCACCCTTACTATGCAATAAACCTCAAAAACACCTTAGTTACTGCTGGATGCCTGACGGGTTAAAAAGCTTTATGATGGCATGCCAACTATCTCCACCCAGTTTGTACAGTCCCTCGAAAATATGTCTGGTAATATGAGCCCATTTTTGCGTCTAGCGTGTACGTTATCGTGTCCATAGATAATACAGCTCCGTAACGGAGCTATATTATCTATGGCGTGTCACCTACCCACCGTAAATGTCAACTTAATGCTAAGCGCGTATATTTGTCATTTCCTTAAAGCGAGAGTCTCCCTAAAAATGTAGCTTGGAGCTACATAGGTGCCTGGTTTGCAACCGTTACATTCTCACACTTTCTCACCTGGTCCGTTTGGTGGAAGAAACCTGAAAACCGGCGGCGGCTTGACGATCGCTCGAGGACAGACTCACTGGGACTACACCGTACAAACTACAAGACGGCTTTTAACGAATCTGTATGTCGGCGGTACAGGCTCTGAGGAAATTAACATTGAATAATTGCTAATCGACAGTGCGCTGGCTTCCGGCATCGGAATAATGTCCCCCCGTGAATAATGTCCCCCCGGACATTATTCACCAGTGAATAGTTTTCCCCCCGGTGAATAATGTCCCCCCTCGGAAAGCGAGTTCTGTCACGCCATGGACGGTCCCCCCTCAGAATTGGTCCCCCCGGACGTCAATTGGCTTGAGTCTGAGTTTTGAAGGCTAGATGAAGCGATGGCACTTTGTACCGACACGCATAATTTGTAGACTCACAATCGTGATGGACTCGACCGCTACCGACACGAGGCGGACAACACGGGAGGCAAAAGTTGCATTGATCGAGAAGGCCTATCTTTTCTCATAGATAGTAGAGTAGAAGGAAAACTACCAGTTCACACCTAATTAACACCTACCATGCGCGTTTATAAGTGCTGATGTAGCTAAATGTTAGTCTCGTGCCCAGACCTATGCTCGCCCCCTCGCAGAACGGTCTGGCGCACGAAGTCGAATTTCTGGGGTTTATGGGCGGAGCAATCAGCTTGTTAATTGACTCTTCGAGGTGTGAAATACTCTATAAAGGCTTACTGAGGTCTCTACACTGACGTAAATAAGCGTTTTCTTGTATAATCGTACATGCAGAAGTCAACTCTTAGCAACAAAGTTACAAAACTGTACAGTACGAGTACAAAATACGGCAACTCGAGGAAATACCTTGTATTGATCTTCAACTA
The DNA here is from genome assembly GCA_963921505.1 of Phakellia ventilabrum. Lineage (NCBI taxonomy): Eukaryota > Metazoa > Porifera > Demospongiae > Axinellida > Axinellidae > Phakellia > Phakellia ventilabrum. The sequence continues at coordinate 8,093,861 of OY997379.1, read as the reverse complement.
GCCCTTGTATCACCAAGACTGGAGTTATTTAAACTTCTAAGCGACACAAAGAACAATGTTAGCAGCCAGTTCGCTTAAACCGCTTCCAAATCTCGACAAACAATTCAAACGTCGCCATTTTATCGTTCCGTAATGGCATTCCAGAACGTAATAATTACAAATCCTGCAATCCCATTGGACCTTACCGCATTCCGGGAATAAGCCCCAACATTTTGACTTGGTGCGCCAGACCGTCTGGCGAGGGGAGGAGCCACGGTCTGGTCACGAGACTAGCTAAATGTATTCGTACTGATAGTATTCGCAACAATAATTACACATTAAATATAGTTAGTGCGCGTTATAAGGAGGTTAGCATTCCCCTGGCAGAAGGTGCCCATAAATAAGAGTTGTTTATCTGTGATTTGCCAAGGAGTAAATAAAGGTACGAGTGCTTGAATGTGGGAGTAGCCTATTGAAATCATACATGGGTGTGAGGGTTAGGCCACTCCAAATTAATATTTAATTTCTAGTCCTTTCCTCCTACAGGATGCGGGCGGGTGATAAGTATAGTAATATCTTCACCACACTTCCGTATATTGTATATAATATTACGTCCTTTGTACTCTGTTTGCACTATTAAAAACCTCACTCAGCTCGCTCGATGATGTCATGGTAGCGATGAAAGATATTCTGCCTTTCCAGAACTATGCAAGACTGTGCCTCTGACTACGTGCATTCCACTGTTCTGGCTCATGTGATTATGTAATTACAACAGTCGTAATAAATTCAACTGTGAAAAATTGATGCGGATATTAATTTGGAGTGGCCTAGTCTGGCGAGTGTGAGGGTTGGTAACAAATTTAAGCTAAACATAGACATAATTATGCTACCTACCCAAATTTTCAGTTAGTATACATTACTATAGTAACATGGTACAGTATTTTTTCATAGAGCATGGTAAGAGAGCATAGGAAGCTCTAGAAATACAGGAAATATGTGCATATACTAAATGGCCTAGAGCATGGGCAACTCTATGCTCTAGACTATACTTAGAGCATAGGCAGCTGTCTTTGACCTATAGACTGCTATGGCAACCTTTGAACCGCCCACATAGTATAGCACAACTCCTATTGTAATAAAGGTAACAGGAACTGTAAGTTAAAGGTAAAGTAGTGTTGAGTTAACTTAAGGGACGAGTGATTACACTCTCCAAACTTCCGGCGATGATGCTAGTCCTTTGACTGCATAATACTAATTTAAAGTTGCATTGCAAAAGGTTTGCACGTGTCAGCTTCGAGCACTGAGCATGCCATCAAAAATTTGACCCAAACTTGCCAGAGTTAATTGAAATTCATCTGGAGCATGAAGCTTAAAAGATGTTGTGAACAGAATATCAGGTTGGGGTCAGGCCACTTATTGTAGCATAATATTGTTACCTTATCTCTATTATTATTATGTGCTATGTTACATCTACAATGAGTTCAGTGTTCTAGATTTTATAGAGCAGGGATCGAGAAAGATCTCACTGAGCGGATTTAAGCTCCTATCTCATGACCAAATCTATTTGCTCCAATCATGCATACCTGCACATACCTAACAGCTGCCAAAACTGAAGTCTTACATGTATGACCACTTAACCTGAGTAGTTAATTGAGTTTACCAGACTACATAGTACAATTAGGCTATTCCAGTTAAGTGGGTGTTTAGTCTTGGCCTGACAGTGCCTCCATGCCAATTCAGTCCTGCAAGTTTACCTTGCATCTATTATCAGTTCCTGCTACAATAGCCAACTTTATTAGCAGTATGCTGATATTGGTTCAGGAGCCACTATATACATTATTCCAATCTACCGTAGTTTGACAAATTTTCGCTGTTAAAATTTTTTCATACATGCACTAGAGTACGAAAATAAAACACGCGAAATATTTTCTACAACGAATAACACCAGCTCTTCACCAACAGCTGCCTCCCATACCTCCTTATATTCGTGGTAGCCTCGAATGCAACAAGCTCTCTCAAACTCCTCCATGGCGCTTTAGCTTTCACGATCGAGCGTTCGATTTCGCACTACGTGCATGGTGCGTATTATTTGGGAGGTTTTCGTACAGCATCCATTTGTGCGAAATTTTCGTAACACGAAATTTTTACGCATGAAAATTGTTTAACACGAAATATTCTCAAACTACGGTAGTCCCACATTTCAGTTCAATAATCCAGTTCAGATTCCAGGGGAGAATCCAGTTCAGTGTTTAGAGATACCCCATGCTTGGATGGCTAGAAATGTACAATTATCCAGCTTGGCATCCTTGTAGGCCGCAAGAAAGCTTTCTGTACAATAATCGCTGGCAGTAGGCATGAGTACTTCATTGCAACACACCCTTAGAGACGTCACCATGTTATTTCAATATTTGGACCAATATTTGGACCAAATATTTTGTAGGTGCCCCCTTGTATAGTAGTCATTAGACTCCATGCCATCCAGTCGTAGTGGATTGCTTATCTACTGGTCTTGCAGAACAGACTGTGAAAAGTGGAATAATTCTGAATCAGCTATGAATGCAATTGTTAAAAATTCAAAGACGTCAATTTTGATTTCAAGCTTCAAAGGCTACGTGACTGCCATCCAATCAGATTGCAGCTGCATACGTTCCTGTAGCAGTTACGGAATACTGTATGACGAGTCACCAGCCTGTTTTTCGCCTTTCACCCTCTTGCTCTATTCTACATGATATAATGTCAGCTGAAGTCTGAGATGTATGACCAGGTGGATCCTGTAATATATTGAATGTTCTTCTTAATGTTCAACTCAAACATACATACTAGTGCATGCATGGTATTCCATGCTGAGCGCCTCGCAGGAATTGAGGTGCATTACGCTGCTCAGCTGACCATTCAACCAGACTATATGGATTTAAAAACGCTGCTGCTGAATTAGCCTTACCCGCTGTCAAACCACCGATGTTCCCTCCTCTCCTCGCTACCACTACTTCTGTATTGCTCTCTGGTCACCATTACACCATTGACCATGCACCCACTTTCATAGGCAGAATTTGTAGGGTCCCTAGTCGGAAGGGAAGAAACTGCACTGCACACACACCAATTACCATATCTCTTACACCTTATTACCCCAAAAGAAAACTTGCTCCATTAAACGTCTTACAGAGCGGTACAGCTATGCATTCGTCTTCATGAATACATGCGTGAATACATGCGTGAATATATGCCCTTACTGATACAGCAGAGTACTTTATCTGAACTCCCTCCCAACTAGTGTGTGTGTGTGTGTAAGATTGCACACCGAAAGCAATAGTTTCAGCAACAGGGTTTACGTTCTTGTTCTACAGATGAGTGGTAATACACTGAAGCTGATGTCTCGAGCAACTGTTTGCCAACATTCTGTGCACTAAGGCTTAATTATACAAGCTGCCAAGAATGTCAACATTTGGATGCTTGTTTATTGCTATCTTCATGCCAAAATATGAAGAATATTCATAGGCCAGGACGTATTAGAATACCTCTTTTTGTAATTAGCTAGGGAATTATATAATTATAAGTGTTTACACTGGGACTTTTCCATGGTCTACCAGCTTATGGAACCACAAGATTTCCATAGAGTTATTAGATGACTATACTTCCATCAAGTGCAGTGAATGCTTTTATGATATATTGTACAACTGCTTCTATACATAATATTATATGTTTACTAAGCAAGTCACGAGTAGTACTGCTCTTTGTTAAGAAGTACTTGTACTGCATCTGTTGATGGCAGACAAGAATGATATGTAACTATACATGCAAACGTTACTTTTGATCGTGTTGTTCATAACAGTCATAATGACCTGATTTTTTTCCTTGCGTTTGATCTTCATTCCCAGTCCTCTTTCTACAGTGCTTCAGGGAGAGGTCTGGCTATGGGAACAAGGCTATTGGTCAGAGTTAATGCCTCTCTATATTATGCCCAAAGTGGATTATAGCCAGGTATTGATACCAGATTGTGTCTGCTATTATAATATAGCTATAGCTATGTACAAGTGCATTCTCGAATGTATATAATGTTAGTTTGCAACTATAATACTGTAAGAACCTGAAGGTTGTTTTAACCAAAATGTGGTTACTAGAGTTGCAACTAGTGGATATGTTCTCTATGACAGCTGGAATTGCAGCATTTTGACATGAGCCTGTCCATATTCCATGTTATCAGAGTCGTATGGCTGAAATGCATTGTTTCCTATCAAATCTGTGTACTCTACTGGCTACATCTGTGTAGCAAAGAGTCATGCTGTATCATAACAGATTGTCACTGTAGCACTTTGGCATGTGACCATGAGCTATCCATACTATGCCATCGGACGGCCATGTAAGGTATTACAGTCAGCAGAAAATTACAAAAGCTGTATAGTACAAACTGATTATGATGCAACTCCAGTAACCAATCCATTGCTAAAATAACCTTTCCTTTTTAGCAGCTGTAGGCTCTTGGGTGTTGTCGATCATCACACGATAATCATGTTGCTCTTAGTAGTTTAAATAGTAACAATGGACCTTGGTGCCATTTTCTTTGCACCTACTAAGCTAACTGTTATTTCCGTGGCTGGCTCTCATGAAATAATCTAACCCCATCCCAGATCCACGCACCCTACAAGGCCTTGAGAACTAACTCTAGTTCTCATACACCTTGCTGAATATTTACTACGCTCAACCTTTTGTCGCTAGTCAGCATTACTTCATTACAGCATGGTTAGTGTTTATATTAAAGTAGGGTGTAGTACTTGCTGGTTTGTAGTACTGGCAGGGTTTGCTGTGTTTGCTGTGTTTGTAGTGTTTGCGTGGTTTGCAGTGTTAAGACGATTTGCAGTGTTTGCACGGTCTGGGCTAGCTGACCAAACACCACAGCTTGGGAATGAACTGTGGGATGGATCCGGAGGGTAGAAGGGCAGTAGAAGGGCGAATTTTGCGTGGGCGAGGACAGCTGCAGTTCTCAGACAACAAAAAAAAGTAAGGCAGCGAATCTATGCTTCTTTTAGCTACACTTCGGAGCCCGTTTGTACCACAGACTTAGAACCTGGGTATGAGACTAGTATCCCCTGTGTCACACACCTCATTATGCAGCCCTTACATAGGCCAGCTGCCAAATCTCCATTCAGACATGGAAAAAAGGAATTAACTTTACTAGCTGTTTGAATTGATGTTTAAAGTGTGCCCCCATATAATTAAATCCAAGAATGCAGTCATCTGCATAGCACATTAGTGTATACGCAATTACAGTATACAGTATCCTAAATTACCAGCTTGCGATATTTAGGGTACAAACATTAAGTCCATGATTACAAAACCAATGATAGTGCAGACAGTGATCTATAAATACAATGCCAATATATAGCTAGCCAATTCTCTTTCGTAAGGTTGGAAGGAGAGGTGGCAAAAATAACAGAAACTGAAATAATAACACAACAGTTATAGACAGAGCAAAAACAAAAAAGGTTGTAATATTTACATTTCTGTTTAATTCCGTAAATATTACAACAGCAGGAATGCCAATGCTTGCTATGCATACAAGTACGTAAACAAGAATATTGATGGTCAAAGAGTGTCTAAACTCCTTTTGCCTAATATGTCGATTGATGATGGCGAGATAAAGTAAAGCAAGCAGCATTAGTACTTGATGTAGAAGTACAAATAATCCAAACCAGTGGTATTCACAGTGGTTTTGTATTACTTTTATTGGTGGATTGTTCGATATATCGATACCGACTGCCTTCACAGGAAAGGCTGCCGCCCAGATAATACACGGCACTAAGTCCGCTGCAAACAGGATCATCACAAAAGTGAATAGTGTTAGATCAGACAGGTTCTCCTCCCCAGATGTAAACGTATGAACAAATATACGATACAGTCGCCACAACTTTACAAGAAGAGTCCCAAGTATCAGCGTGGTTCCATTATTCATAAACCAAATAAAGCAAGTGCAGAGTTGAGCGGTAGTTTTATCATCAGTGACACTGCCCTGAGCTGTGTGCATTATGATTCCTAAAATAAGTAAATAACAACCGATAAATATCAAGTTGCTAAGCCTGGGAGCTGACGCCTTGACAGCAGGCTCCTCTCTATAGTATACAGTGGCTACATGGAAGGCAATCAGAAGAGCTAGAGTGACTGCAGTGATCAGTGCACTGATTACTATGAGTGCTGGGTGTAGAGTCTTGAACTCTACTTTAAAGGAATCTTCAACAAATGTCCCTCTTGTAAAGCTGACAGTGCGGTTAGAGCTAGCATTATAATAGCCTAGACATAATTGGCTCCCGTTATCAACCTGGAGGATATCAATAATTGTACCAACGCCATGTCCTGTTTCATTATCAAAAGAGATGTACCCAGAAGTACCCTGGAATCGTACACTGGAAACTTGATCACTGATAATTTCAGAAGCACTGGACCAATATATGGGTAAATTTGAGAGATTGCCTTCCAACAAATCAATGGAAGAGTTCAACCCCGTCGCCAGAGTCCAGACAGCATCATAGAACGGGAAAGCGTAAATATCCTCAGACACATTCGTGTTGATATCATTACCATATTCCACAACCTTCCGCGAATATGCAGCTTGAACCTGTTCAACTGTTCGGCCCGAGATTGTAATGCTTTCTGGTGCAGTTGCAGTAAAATTGTAATCAAGCAGGATAGAGCCATTTATAGCCATCTTCATCTGATCCATAGTACATGTGTACTTCATTTCATTCCTAGGAGTTACTAGCTCTGACTGTAGAAAATCGGAAAGTCGTTTTTCTGCAAGTATAAATTGATAAGAAGGGAAAGTCATGTTATTATGATACGCAAAGCAGACCAATCCACGAGCCAGAGTACCACCTGCAATAACGATCAGCACTCGATCACCACGCTGATGTGTCTCTTGCAAACTGATAAAAAATTCTGTTATCTCAGAAGTAATGAGGTTGTCTTGGGAGAGATTTCTCTGTGAAAAACCGTCAAGAAATGACTGGTAAAATGAAGTAAAATATTGCTGTGAGGTTTCATAGAACACTGACACGTTAGTCCACTGATTTTCTTCCATAAGTTTGAAAATAGCGTCAGCAAATACTGTTGATGAGCTGACAATTCCATAAGTGATGGGAAAGTTAGTGCGATCTGTGAGCAGCGGAGCAGACCCTGTTGTTATCTGAATAAATCCCAGTCGTCCTTCTCTATTCAGAGAGGCAACAGACAAGGCTGCTATAGAGCAAGCTGGTCCTACAATTCCAACTATGGGCTTGGAGCTGTGCAACACATTCCGAACCAGGCTGATCACAGCTTTGGATTCTATGTCACAGCCCGAGTCGCCTACTACTACGTCTAAAGTATAATCTGGCAATACTTCACTGCTGTTGTTGATATGCTCGATAGCTAGCTGAACTGCAGGTACTAAAGAATGACCTCTATCGTAAATTGGTGCCAGTGTTGGTTGGTCGTCAGGAAAAGGAACAAGAACTAGTATGTATACTGTTGTTGGCTGTATTGTGTCCATGCTATTTACGAATAGTAAGAGCAGCAGAGAAGTAATGGTCTGCATGTGGGTCCCTTGAGCCATCATGGTACACTAATATGTCTTGATTAGCCTGTTGTTATAAGACAGCTGCAGAAGAAAGTAATTGTGTGCTTGTATTATAATGCATGGGTGGATGAAAAGTACTGGTTGCTGGGCTATGAGCCAAAGATTTAGTTAGAGTATATACCAACTAGGGTAGTACACTAATATGTCTTGGTTAGCCTGTTGTTATAAGACAGCTGCAGAAGAAAGACATAAAGTAATTGTGTACTTGTACTATAATGCATGGGTGGATCAAAAGTATTGGTCGCTGGGCTATGAGCCAAATATGTAGTTAGAGTATATGCCAACTAGAAAATTACATGCCAAGTTAGTTAAAGCTAACTACCCAAATTGGCAGTTAGGACATAGAAGACCTAATTGATACTTAAATTGCTGTGAGCATATGCTCCATGGGATGTAGCTATAGTAAAAGCCACTTAGGTTGATGGCGTTTCTGTGGTTTACAGGAAGCTCACTTGAGGTGTGTTGTTATAAGACAGAAGAAAGACATAAAGTAATTGTGTGATTGTACTATAATACATTGGCGGATCAAAACTACTGGTCACTGGGCCGGGCTATGAGCCATGCTTTGCCAAGTAGGTAGTCAGAGTATATGGCAGCTAGGGTAGTTACAGCACATGCCAATTAGGGTAGTTAATCGAAGCTAACTACCCTAATTGGAAGTTAGGACACAATTGATACTTAAATAGTTGTGAGCATATGCTTCATGGGATGTAGCTATAGTAAAAGCCAATTAGACTGATGGCGTTTTTGGAAGCCCACCTGAGGCTTATTTTAATAGACTTCTCGCCCTTTATGCTTGTGGTCTATAAAACAAACTTTGTTAAGGTTAGTGACCTAATGTGAGTCTCTATGAGGTTTTTGAAACCAAAGGGGAGGGGCGCGAATCTCTCGGGCCAGACTGTAAAAGGCGGAAGAACAGTCTGGTGACTCTCTTCAGGTTCCGCAACCGCTGCAGGAATGTGTGCAGCTGCAATCTGATTGGCTAGTTGTCACATAGCCTTTGAAGTTTAAACTGGAAATTGAAGCAGTTACAAATGTCTGACAAGAGTCACCAGACTGTTCTTCCACTTTTTACAGTCTGGCCCGCGAGACTAGATGCAACAGTGACCAAGGCAAAGCCGAGGTCACTATTGCATCATTCATACCCCAACCCTGAGGTTTTCAAAACCAAGGAGACTCGCATTGGCCACTAACCGGCTTAGGTTGTAGCTACAGTGTCTGACAAGCAGAAAGCAACAGAGCTTGCCTGTGATCGGCCCCACTTACAAGAGCACTACGATCTAATTATACGTTACCTAACTCATGTACTAGGAGACACTCTTACATGTACTGCTAGAAGCTAGCTAACTGTATGGCCAAATACTTACATATTGCGCTTAATATAGCTGTTGTTCAACGAGACAGTGTTGTATTCAGCCATTAGCTACAACAACGGACGAGCATGCACAAACCTTGGGCATTGTGAACGATCAAGCGCCTCCTGAAAACACTGAGAAGGCTTGGCAAGACAGTGAAGGATGGAACCTGTAATGTAAGTCCTGTTATAGATTTGCGTATACTGATAAGGATAAGCAAGTTATAAGCCTACGCTTACTGCTAGTTAATACTCTCGCTAGCTCATAGCTAGCTGTCTACCTTGTAGTCTTGCGGATCTACCTTGGCAGTGGTTCTTGACAAACAGTACTAACAGCCACTTCTTCGTGCTACATCCAGAAACATTTCAAGTATCGTCATTGTTAAGTTCTCTAGATCTTCTTTGCCTTTTTTGTCATGCTTGAATATGCAACGGCTAGTCTCTGCGAGGTAGACAATGAAGCAAATCAAGCAATATATGTCACGTATAATTTGATTTAGCAAAACGACGCACCCTACGTCATGTACGTGATGTCGTATGACGTACCAAGGAGCCCAGGCTCCCTGCCTGTGTTTTTCCAGAGTGTAAAAAACGCTGGGCAGTGGAGCCTGGGAACGAGGATAGCGTATGGGATTAGCAAACCCCAGTGAGGGATAAGGGTTTACTGCTCCATTACTCACAAATCCCCACCTGGCAGTTCAGGACCAGCCAATCCCCAAAGAAATCACTAGCTAGTAGTACTGGAGCAAGCAATTTCTGAGTGGTACGAACATACGCTGGCACTAGCAGCACGGGGCGGCAGTTGGAGGGAGGGTACGGGAGGGGGGGGGGGGGGATTTTATTGATTCTGGAGCATTGTAATTTTATTGCTATCGTGCAACAACCAAATATACATAAAAAATTCCCACCTCCAAGGGAGCAATTTTTATGTATTCTTGAACAAAACAATAACTGTGAGTATCCATGAAGTTCGTTAATGCAATGACATGTAATCGTTACGTACTACACTACTCAATATTGCAATAATATTATTCGATGCGTAATATTGTCATAATAGGCGGGCTGTGCATACCTACGTATACACGCCTTGTCGGTGTTACCTTGCAGTTGTTTTGTAGTCTTCTCTGAGATATATCTATTCCTGCTAAGACTCCACAACTCTAGAGTCAAGAATACTGTACATGTAGCTACTGTGGTAATTACGTATACGTAAAAAGTCATGAGTATAGCTAGCTGCAACTGCACCACAATGAGAGAGAAAGAAATCCATTACCAAGTCTTTTCACGTTATTCATCTCTTTGCTCACTCGGAAACGTTGCACTTGGGAGTGCGGTTACCCTCAATAACACGAAAAAAAGCAATTATGATCTACAGTTTGCTCATTATTATTCATAGAGAGCAGCATGAGCTTTGGCTTCCGTTTGTAAAAGTGTGAATATTGTTATGCTACTCTAATCACGCGCACTGTATGGCTTTCTTGTAAAATACTGCGTGGGTCGACCATATAGGCTTACCGTGGCTAACTCAGAGGCTCCGAATTCTGCGTCAGATTTCCTTTTACTTACAACAGTTTTGTAGCTGTATTCGTATTTTATGCACATTGGGCTAGGGCCAGACATAAAGTTTTCACTTCTGCGTCTTCCAGTTGGAAAGTTATGGCCATACTATCTTACTAAATCAGTCAGAAGTGAGTATTATTTTAGCTTCGTGCTGACTCGGCAATTTTGCAATGCGCTTCCAGTTAGCTACAAGAACTTGTCAAAATAAAAGTATCATTGATACAAACAACTATTTTGCCATCTAGGCAATACAAACTAAGCTAGCTTGACGTACATTTGCCTATTGGGCCTAAAAATTTCCAGTAGCTTTCACTGTGCTTGTGGCTATAATAGATATATTAACCCTGTTCCGTAAATTCTCGTGCATGCATGAACAGTGGATACCAGGCCACTTATTTTTCGACAGTGTGGCCTGGGTACGAGGCTATATCTTTAGTAGTTATCCCCAAGTCGCTAGTGGAAAAAGTGGGTGTCTAGGGTATTGAGGAATGCACACTGGTAGGCTACTAAAGTGCTCACAGCAATACATGTAGTTCCCAACATTGCCTCCAGAATTGCGCCAGTGAGGACTGACCAACCCACAACAACTAATTGGCATTACTAGCAAGCTTATGGACGAAGCTTTCCCCACAGAATGAGCTAGCATTAATAGTAAATAGAATCCTCATCCCCAAAAATGACATGCAGAGCTTCAAGTATATTGATCATGCTAAACTGCTCCCACCACGAGATGCCCTAGGAAGGCCTAGTTCCTGGAATTACACACATCCTTCTACAAAGCTATGACATGATCTGCACTGGTCCCCCTCAATAATAATTGTTTTTCAAGCTGACCTATCAACTCCACTTGGGTAAACGATTGCCCCGTCAAACAACAAACCCAGTTATTAGTGATTATTACAGGGTTCTCCCTGAAGTGTGGTAGCATTGCACTGTGCCACGCTGAAGGCTTCTTCTTAAGTTTATTCATAAAGACATAGCCAGCCCTGGCATGTGCAGCACATTTAGAATGCACCCACACAGTCCTACAGGAAGTTTATAGGAAGTTACGTTAGCTGGCTGTATCGCAGCTATAGCACCTCATCTTGATTTTGTATATGGCCATTACAAGCAAGGCACACCACTCTGTTTTTGAGTGCTTTCTTTAAAAAAAATGGGCTGTGAAACTAGTCTCGTTCCCAGCCGACTTTTCGCCCTCTGTCAGGAAAAGTATGTCTGGTAACCCCCCTATTCTGTTTCGGTTTACGGTATTTAAATCATTGCTTGCGTCACTTATATAATCATTGCTTACATCACGTACACTACACGTTGACAGCAATGCAATCGTACGTGACATCACACGTTAAATTAAAATAAAACAACACACCAACATTCCGGCGGACTTGAACCGAAATAGAATGGGGGGGGGGGGGGGGGGGTTACCAGACGTACCCGACGGATGATCATGACAATCCGTAAGGGCATTGTGGTATCATTCCTACCTTGTTTGGTTGCTTTTTGGGGATTCCATCTCTATATGTTCTTTCATTTTTTAAGATGTTTTTTTTTGTTACTTATAGACAGTAATACAATAAGGATAGCTATATACAAAGTTTGCACAAGAATGGGTAAGAAAAAAAACAAAAACGAATTAGTTTAGCTATGAAAGGCAGAACATCTCCCATAACACGTACACTATCGACTCTAATCATGGAGTACGGTAGTACTCCATATATAGGGATGGCACTGAAAAAAAATGGCTGCTACATTGCAGGTGTACAAAGTGATGTGTTAAAAACTCTGCCCTAGATGTAGTCATAGGCTTTGATAAGCCATACCTGTCTTTCTCCAGTGTTTTTATCAATAATAAGATTGTTAGCGGTGTCAGAAAGCATCGCTGAAGTGCCACATCGGCAAGTCGCTAAGCGGGCAAATCGTCTTTTTCTGATTCTGATTCTGATTATTATTATTGTTTCTTTCACTGGGCTACCGCGATATTCAGTGAAGCAATTACAATGATTCAAACGCGAAGCGGCATTTTCCATGGAGTATTGCACTCATACCAGAGCGTTTTCAAAGAACTGGAAGTTTTCGGCAGTGATTTACTAGAGCCGTTGAGTGGATGCTTGCTGTTGCACGCCATTTTCATTTATAACAATTAATAACGTAACCGGAAGCTCAACTACTGAGCGCGTTTTGAGCATCGTTTGCAACGGCCGAGGCATGGACAAGCTTTTGCTAGGACTTGGAGTGCACTTTATAATAGCAGTGAGTTGCCATAAGACATATATGAGTATAATGAATGTCGAAATACAACTGCTAGACCTTGATGGTGTGCATTAAATAGAGTCAGTATCCGCCTCGCTTTCGGTGCTGTATATTCCTACTACCTGCAATCTTTGCTCGTATTGCCTTGCATTTCCCTTATGTATGTAGCTGCAAGCTGCAGCTGTGCCACCACAATGATCCATGGTTTTCTCCCCCCCCTCCCCCAAAAAGCAATAGTTACAGTGCCAAGTGAGAAGAAACAAGTAACAAAAAAAACATTTGAAAAAATGAAAGAACATATAGGGATGGAATGCCAAAAAAGCAAACAAACAAGGTAGGAGTGATACCACAATACTCTTACGGATTGTCATCCCCATATATTTTGCCATTTTTCCAACTGCACACACACACACACACACCAATCCCCGGCGTGCCACACCAGCCATATCCCCAGCCGATATAAAGTGGCAATTGCAGCACTTCACAATGCAACACACATGACCCCCTCACACTACAACTTATCCTCCACAGCAATACACACTCTAGACTACATATACCAATTACCCCACATGTCCTACATCACAATCCACACCTACTTCTACAATTACACCTACTCTTCCACCTGTAACAACCTTTGACTTGGCCAACGGAATACTCTTTAGTACTGAACACATTTCCAATAAAAAAAACTCTCCATGTAGCTACACCACAATATAACATCCTGTCATCCTATGTAATACTCATATATAGCTAAAGAGACCTAGTTGGGAAAATGGCAAAAGATATAGGGATGACAATCCGTTAGAGTATTGTGGTATCATTCCTACCCTTGTTTGTTTTGGCATTCCATCCCTATATGTTCTCTTGTATGTTCTTTCATTTTTTAAAATGTTTTTTTGTTACTTTAATGTTGGGTGTGGCAGTACTAGTGACTGCCTTTTAATACGGACTAATTTAATCTGATCTCCTTGGCTTGGGCCATCGCATACGCTATCCTCACTTACCTTAGTAAACTCTATATTCTTGGAAGGAGACCAACGGGATGCCCTCGGCTTTATAGCTACTCAGTATCACGGTTTGTGTGAGAGTGGTCACAACTAGATCGCGTATAAACTCGATATGGGCAGGGTCATGGTACATACGTACATACATTAGTCACGCGTAGCAGGAGGAATGTAAACAGGAAGTTTTAACAACGTCACAAGAATGGCCGCGTACGTAATATAGACTCGTAACCGGTTACGAGTCTATATTATCTATGGTCACGCGTAGCCTATGTGCAGAGCTAGCTAGAGATACAAGTAGTCTCGTGCCCAGACCACGCCCGCCTCGGGAGGCGGGCGTCTGGGCACGAGACTAAGCGTCCCAAGATACAATTCGGTGATTGCTGGTCTAATCCGCTGATTATTGCTAAAGCAGACTGCACATCATACATACACACATACATACATACATACATTACATACGTACATACATAGGCAATCTTAGTACTAGTTGGGTGCACGTGAAACCCAGGTCTTCCTCCCCCAAATTTTATCTTACAGTCATGGAGAACATATACAATCTGGGTGAGGAAGGCCTAGGTTAAAGGCTACATGCTTTGCATGCACCCAGCTGGTAGAATGTCTATTTAATTAGCCTGGGTTATTAAAATATTCTCCACACACATCAACCTTCTATTATCAAAGGTAATTGATGTTATGTACACACGTTGAAAGTACATCACAACACAAAAACAGCTGCTATTGACTATTGACCGCTGCTAAGTAGTCTTCTGATCCTACTATAATTTTGAAATCGCTGAGTGAGTAAAGTTAGGAGAGGTGGAAGGAATAAGAGGAAGAGACACAGAAACACAATAGTAGCTAACAAAGCACAGAGAATAGCATATGTAATATTCACACTGAAACGAAGCACGGCTAGAATGGTATAGATGGGTAATCCAGTGCCTACTGCTAGCACTAAGGTGTAAATCAGGACATTGACACTCCTTGAGCTTCGGAAGTTCTTCTGCTTTATTCCACGATTTATGATCGAGAGGCAAAGTACAGTGAATGTTAGGATTCCTTTGTATACAAACTCCATGGTTACGAACCAATTATAGTCACACACACGTTCGACTTGAATTACTGGTCTGCTTTCTTCAAAGTACACTTTCTGAACTTCCATTTGCACTACAGTGGACTGTACTGCCCAAACAATGCATATTGCAACATCAACTATTACCAGAAAGATAATAATGCAATACAGTACTGCATCAGAGAGGAATTTTTCTGCGCTAAAAGAGTGAAAAAAAATTCTATAAAGCCGCCACGACTTGGCAAGCAATGTTCCAAAAATGAGCGTGTAACCAATCTGTAAACACCATTGAAAAGTATTACAGAGTATTGTACCTCTTGTGGGAGCAAACCTACTCTGAATAGTGAGTATCACAATTGCCAATGCCATCAAATAGCAGCCAAAGAATATACAGTGGTTCAGTTTCGGAGAGGTGGCTTTGATCGCAGCTTTTGTACGGTAACATACGTTTAAAAGATGTAAACACAATGAGAGTGCTAGTGCCAATGTAGCTATAGCTAGCCCTATCAGTGTCAGAGCTAGATGCAGAGTAACCATCTCCGATGGAAATGAGTCACTTACGAAGGAACCTTCACTTATATTCACTATAACACCTGCATTGTAGTGTCCAAGAAGTTTTACCTCACCGCCACTCACCTGCTGAATATTAATAATAGTATTTGCATGGCCTGTTTCCCTGTCAAATGATACACTCCCTGAGGTTCCTCTGAAAGTCATATCGTACATCTGATTCCGAAGTACGGAAAAATTTAGAGGAGTACTGCTCCAGTTTATTTCTTCCACAGATTTATTGAGGCTTAAAGCCAATGCCCAGAGAGCGTCATAGTATGGATATGCATAGATATTCTCATCAATAGTCATATTCACTTCACTGCTGTACTCTTTAACCTTTTGCGAATATTCGTTCTGGGTCATTTCATACGTTTGTTCTGAGACAGTGACAGACATGGGCTGGTTGGAGGTAAAGTTGTAACTTGTTAGAATAGAGCCCTCTATTGTCTCCTTCATCATCTCTTTGGTACATGTATAGTTAGTTCCTAGAAAACGAAATGAATGACTTTTTACGAAGTTCGAAAGTGGTCGTTGTACCAACACAAACTGGTAAGTAGGGTACATCATACCAGCATGATGTGCCAAGCAAATCAAATTGCGGGCTGGATTTGCACTTGCCATAACAATGATAATGCGAATTCCGAGAGTTTTTACAGCCTGTAGCGGAATGTAAAAATCTGTCATCCCTGCAGCTAACGTGACGGTCACATTTGGTAATCTCTTTGACAACTCATCAGAAAGCTTAGAATAAGCTGATGAGAAGAAAAGTCGAAGAGTTTCATAAAACACTGCCACATTCTTCCATTGGTTGTTCTTCATTAACGTCAGAATTACATTTATTTCTGTTGTAAATGAGCTAACAATTCCAAAGGTGAAGGGATATTTTGTATGATTGTCAAAAAGGGGGCTAGTTGCAACAGTGATTCCAACAATTCCTAAGGATTGGAGGTTCCCTCTAGGTCTATTCAGCTCGGCAACTGACTGGGCAGCTTCTGAGCACCCTGGCCCAACAATGCCTACCACTGGTTTTGAACTGTGGATAACATGTTTAAGCAGGCTAATTTGAGCTTTAAAACTAGCATTGCAACCAGAATCACTCTCAATCAGTTCTAGAGTGTATTCGTTTAGAATATCACTTTTGTTGTTGATGTGCTCAACAGCGAGTCGAACAGCAGGAACCAATGAATGTCCCTCTGCCCATGCTGGCATCAGTGATTTGTCAGGAAAAGGAGCCATCATCAGTATGTATAATCGATCAGGCCTGGTGACATTTCTCTCTGCTCCTAAACTTCCGTTAGTGCTCAGAACAGCTGATAAAACCAGCGATAACCAAATGATTTTTCCATAACAGAACGCTGTCATTGTTACTCTGTGTTGCTGACTGAAAGAGTGAAACAATTTGTATAATATAAAAATACGGCATAAAAATATGTTCAAGTTTGACTACAGTGGCTGCTAATTGTATCGTATCTTCACGAGGTACTGCTACATACTGGCATTGCCAGTTGTCTGCAGGTTAGCTGTCTGCAGGTTAGTTACTACACAGGGAGATGTTTACGTCGGGTACACTGTAAAACAGTTGATTGGACCAGTTACAGACTTCCAGAGCTACACCCATATCTGACTTACGCATAAGTTGGACATGATGGGAGATTACATTTAAACAACACTTCTATCATCGTTATACAAGGATTCAGCTGCTAGTATTCACTTTCCAATGATATTGGCTTTTGTAAGACGGACTTTGCTCAACTTCAAGGGAGTATATAGCTAGCTGTCTTTGAGGCCACTACCCATTTTTTGACACAACCCCCAAAACACTGTTTGCCAAGATCTTAAGTGGCTATTACTACATTTAAGACCATGCGTTCTATCTGGCGCACTCCATGATCAGATCTCTCTTGGCCTATGAGCCTCACATAAGGATCACAGCTGAAGCTACGCTGGAGTATATGAGCCAATTGTGTCTGCCCCTGACCAGACTGTCCCCAGATAGTTGTGATAGCTATCAGTAACATGATATCAATGTTTGAAGTTTGTACTGTCTGCATGACACTGAGTGATACCTATCCTAACAACAGCAATCACAGGTTTCCCAACTAGCTAATAGTACACTACAAGCAAACCTGTATATATATATATATTATTGACAATACTTACATATGCATGACAACTCATAGGTATAACTAGCTGCAGCTGCATAACCTGGAGAGAGCTATTGCCCCCTAGCCATTCGTCTCCCTGCTCAGTGTCACCAAGAAACTTTACACCTGGTAGTGTGGTTACTCTTGTAGAACTATCAATGCCTTTTGATCCCCCAATCAGTATGCAACAAAGTATTCATAAAAAGGCTTCAACTGTTACACACTCAGTGTAATGATACCATATACTATTCAATACTTTGTGTGCATATTCAATAACATTGAAATGTTCTGATAAGTATATATGAATGTGCTAGGCCCTATATTCAGTCTACAAGAACATAACAATAGTTTAAAAAAATAAATTATAGTGGATTATACGTCCCTGTGGGGGGGGGTAGCCTCGCATTTTAAATGTATTGCATTTTATGTGGAAAACCATAAATTTTCCTATGTAACTCCGCCTATGAAATAGCCACTTGTGAAGATCCAGCCCTGATTGCCTACCCACCCACGAGAGTGCAATGATTCTTTATAATATTATCATTTGAAGCACTGGTCTGCCCATTCTAGTGACCCATCCCATCTTGTTAGCAACACATGTAAAAGTCACGCACGTACGCAGGGTTGCTATTGGAAAGAGCTAGTGGAAAGCATACAGTATGCTCAATTAAACTGAAATTCAGCTTGTGTCACCGTTTGTTGTATACTTAATGTGCATCATACTATACGCATTGTGCATGTTTCAGCACTCAAGCAGCAGGTTTACAGTTAGCCAGAGCTATTATAGTTAGGCCAAAGTAAACAAAGAACAACACATTCTTTGACTAACATCACTATTCCTTCATCCTTCCCTACCCAGGCCATGTGTCTCCTCCCCCACAAGAACTAACTACACACTTGGGGCATGTTATTGTCGTAAGAATGTAAACAATGTAATGCATGCATGCGGCAGCATAACATGTGTTTAATTACTCAGAGCTAAGCTGAGTAAATAAACACATCCTACTGACAAATGACTCCCCTTCATTCCTTCCTCCCTTGAAGTGTTAAAGGTCTCTTTTCTCTGCTATGTACAGTATAGTATACTGTATATGTATAGTAGGTATTGCTCCAGTGATACATGACTCACTTCTCCCCCATAATTAGGACATGCCATTGTGTAATAAAATACTCATCAGAGAACAGGTTTATACAGCTAGCTCATGAGATATGTATACCAAGAAAAACACCCTATTGACTTACTGACTGCATGCATTGTTGATGGAATGCAGAAAATTGATTACTTTAGGTGGACAATTAAAGTGTTCAAGTAAGCTTGTCATGCAGTTGTAGCTATGTCTCGATGCAGCCAGGGCATGCAATGTGCCCAGAATTATGCAAGTCTATGATTGCATATATTTCACTGAAGAGCTGAGCAGCTACTATATACACAATAAGAATTGTCATTTTGACTGCAGTTGTTTGTTATTGGGTTGGAGATGATTAACACATTACATATAGCTATTGACACAGCAAGATAGCAAGTTTGTCGGAGGAATTGGTCAAGAATTCAAACACCACATTAGAACAAATTGCTGTGGAGGGAGTTAGTCAAAATACATTGTACATTACAGCAAATTGGAGGGAGTTGGTCCAGAGGATATAAGAAAATACACAGAGCAATTGTTCTAATGTGTTTTCTGCATTCTTGACAAACTCCCTACACCTTATTCTTGCCCAACTCTCTCCATAGACTCATACTATCTAGCCTTGTCCATGTATACAACATGTTCATCATCCGAGTGTATATAACTTGATAACAAACAACTAGCTATAGTCAAAATGACAAATCTTTTTTTATGGGGGGGGGGGGGTTGTGTTGCTGCTATTCAAGGGTGGCAATTCACTTTTAAAAGAGAGTCAATCTTTCTTATGAGACTGTACTAGGGCTAATAGCATTGTCCTCCCTCCTCCCCATCCACAATGTAATCACATTTTGAAGATGAAATAATCGTAACTGGTCTTTGGAAAATTGTTGGCTCTAACAGTAAACTGCAGCATATTTTCGACTGACAAGGATCAGCCATGGTTGCTACGGGAGAGTAGAGACTCAGAGACGATCGAGCTTTGTTGCTCGATACTCATAATGCGTATCGCTCGATCGCACAGCGCTCGTACTCTAGTCTCGTGCCCAGACCCTCCTCAAAAGTCGATTCTTAATGTCATTTGAACCACTGCAGGTCTGCCTTTCAGATGGCGACCCGTCTAGTCTTGGTAGCGGACTACTATGACGCTGAGATTCATTGGTCCAGGCTACCTGATTACCAGATCTGCACGACAGTGTATCATACAAATTTCCAAGAAACTTGTTTCACGTACCTTTCTAGTATCGGTGTTACGTTGTCGGCGCGTTATTGCGTCAATTTCAGAGTACTGTTCTCGGTCAATACACCAGAGCAACGTAGTAGATGATATCTTTAGCTATATACCGAGCATAATCACACTGCCAAATATCAAGTATAGCGAGTAGAGATGTACAGTGTAGATGAATTGACTGGGCGGGGCGAGACGGGTCGCGACTCGCGAGCCAGGCTGTCGCGAAAATAACAGCTAACCCGGAACCATGCAATACTGGTGGAGAAGCTACGAACGAGCTGGTCTTTGGAAAATTGTTGGCTCTAACAGTAAACTGCAGCATATTTTCGACTGACAAGGATCAGCCATGGTTGCTACGGGAGAGTAGAGACTCAGAGACGATCGAGCTTTGTTGCTCGATACTCATAATGCGTATCGCTCGATCGCACAGCGCTCGTACTCTAGTCTCGTGCCCAGACCCTCCTCTCGATCTCTGAAAAACGAGTCGGCGGGCGGGCTAGTCGGAAGCGGGATTACGGGCTGGCGGGGTAGTATCTGGGCACGAGATCTCGAGACAACGGGATTGGAAACGCGCGCGCCGCCTTATTTCTAACTGGCGTGTCGAATGCGGATTTCGTGCAGACGATTGTGCACGTGCTGCTCCCAACAGCTGAAGAATCGGGTTTTCAATACGTTTGGCCGTAGGTTTGGCACCGTATGCCGTGTGCTATTGCACCTCTAATCTCAAAGGGGGGGGGGGGGGGGTGCTTTTCATCAAAGCCCCTAGCATGGTCTGGGGTTCTATATATAGCTATGATTCCTTCAGTTGCCCAGGCATGTGTTGGGCTTTAGCCCAGAAGGCTCTTGGGGGGTCTAGGGGTATGCCCCCCAGAGATGAAGTGCATTCTGGAGCGTTCTGAGGCTATTTAGCTCTTTGTACACATGCAGAACTCTCCTATAATACATCAAAACAGTATTTGCAACTGTACTGTTTTTGTCCATGCATGTATCCACAGCAAAACATGTAGGTTCATGGGATACTAACGGCATGACGAGTACATGCCACATAGCTACATGCTGCTATACAGGAAACCGTTACACAGTGCAGTGCTGTCTGGAAATGATACAGATGTTGACGTTCCCCCACTAGTACTATGACAGCTAGGTTCGTGGGGTAGCTACATAATAACTAGCTATGTACGTACCCCTGAACTCCCGTGACGTGGTGTTACGTGACACGTCATGACGTGAGGCTATTAAATAGCAGGCAGCTACTATTGTCATGCTACTTCACTTTCTGTAGTCGAAAGGTCGGCTTCAACCCTACTCGACTTCCCTTCCTACCTTAAAGTTTGGTATTCAGAGAGCCTTCCTTTCTTAGAGTTATTTTTTGGGGGGCTTTTCTTAGTCCTGAAATAGAGTAGCTAATCCTCGAGCCATACCAGTAAAACTCTGGACAACACGGCTTAAGACAAGTGTGTTAGTTGTAGCTACCACTACAAGGTAGTTACTCTGTACAAAGGTCAACACTGAGATTAGTATGGACCTGGAAGGCACTAAATGCATCCTACCAGGAATGATGAATCGCTGCTTATGATGTAAGTTCTAGCTTGGACGATTTCCTTGAGATGGCCCCCTGATCCTCAGTGTATACAAAAACAACATACCTTTTTCCCAGCCTCTTTCCACTGAGGGGTGTAACCAACTTCCCATAATTGCTTTGAATATCATGATTTAATGTAATTGTTGTTGAGCCCAACTTGGCACCATCACAGCAGAGACACTTCATAGCTACATAAACACGGACCAGTGGGGGGTCCAAATTTTTCGTGCCCTACCAGTTTCTTCTCTGAGTTCTCTCCCACATTACCCATACATTTTCCATTACATTCAGGAAGTGGCTGCTGAGGCCAGAGAGAAGCTGGCCTCAGCAGCCACTTCCTCATACCCTAAACCTACCAAAAAGCCAACCTGCTTATCTTTTTCGCTTCTACCATATTCTTCTACCTAAGACTGCATTCCAGCATCCACCTTTGCCAATCTCTCTAGCTCAAGCTTTAGATTTTCCCTCAGCCCTTCCAACTCCTGCATGACAGTCGAGAAAAAAGTGCCCCACATCCTCCAATGCACCATTCCAGCATCCACCTTTGCCAATCTCTCTAGCTCAAGCTTTAGATTTTCCCTCAGCCCTTCCAACTCCTGCATGACAGTCGAGAAAAAAGTGCCCCACATCCTCCAATGCACCAGTACCACATAAAATGCATCCAATCTATCATCCAAATAATCTTCTTGTTCCTTTTGCTCATACTTCAGCTCTTCTTCACTCCTTCATTCCTACCTCATCCTCCCTCTGGAACTCTCCCCCTGCTTTTCTCAAAAACTTTCCCTTTATATCATCCACGCAATAATTTCTAAATTTCAAAGCTAGTACATCAGATCTACACATGTATGAATCCACTTTGTTTTTGTCTTTGTGCATGTGTATCACTCTTTGTATTGGTACTCTTTATATTAGCTGTGAGCTATTGAGAATCTTTTGCCGATATAAACAAAACAGTCCATTGTTGCTTCCATGCCAGATTACTCTGCACTCCACCATCAGAACCTCACAACATTTACCTTCATGATCAGAGTAAATGCTAATTATGTCCATTGTATATATTACTAGTTGCAACTCTCGTAAACAATTGTTTGGTTAAAATAACATGCTAGACAAGAATGTGATTATCTCCGTAATTTCATTCTTTTTTGCACGATTATTGATGATTATTGATAGATGATTAACATGAAATAATATGGACTCTCGTGCCATTTGAACTGGTAATAAGCAATCATATTGCACTCAAATCTATGTGATTACCCATACTAATCAAAACTGTGTGCAGTATAATAGAATTTAAAACTGAGAAGCTAGGAGATGTTGGTTTTATCAGTATTCATCTCCTTCACCTTAGTGTTAAATTAACGGTAAGTATAACTATTTCGGAACACCCCCTAAAACGAAATTGGATTATGCAAACAATAAAGAGTTCATTCTTAGTTGTGTACACACATTGAAACAAAAACATTACAGTACCAAAACAGCTGCTATTGACTACTGATTAGAACTGAAAGTCTTCTGATACTACTATAATTTCGAAATCGCTGAGTGAGTAAAATTAGGAGAGGTGGAAGGAATAAGAGGAAGAGACACAGAAACACAATAGTTGCTAGCAAAGCACAGAGAATAGCATATGTAATATTCACACTGAAACGAAGCACGGCTAGAATGGTATAGATGGGTAATCCAGTGCCTACTGCTAGCACTAAGGTGTAAATCAGGACATTGACACTCCTTGAGCTTCGGAAGTTCTTCTGCTTTATTCTACGATTTATGATCGAGAGGCAAAGTACAGTGAATGTTAGGATTCCTTTGTATACAAACTCCATGGTTACGAACCAATTATAGTCACACACACGTTCGACTTGAATTACTGGTCTGCTTTCTTCAAAGTACACTTTCTGAACTTCCATTTGCACTACAGTGGACTGTACTGCCCAAACAATGCATATTGCAACATCAACTATTACCAGAAAGATAATAATGCAATACAGTACTGCATCAGAGAGGAATTTTTCTGCGCTAAAAGAGTAAAAAAAAATTCTATAAAGCCGCCACGACTTGGCAAGCAATGTTCCAAAAATGAGCGTGTAACCAATCTGTAAACACCATTGAAAAGTATTACAGAGTATTGTACCTCTTGTGGGAGCAAACCTACTCTGAATAGTGAGTATCACAATTGCCAATGCCATCAAATAGCAGCCAAAGAATATACAGTGGTTCAGTTTCGGAGAGGTGGCTTTGATCGCAGCTTTTGTACGGTAACATACGTTTAAAAGATGTAAACACAATGAGAGTGCTAGTGCCAATGTAGCTATAGCTAGCCCTATCAGTGTCAGAGCTAGATGCAGAGTAACCATCTCCGATGGAAATGAGTCACTTACGAAGGAACCTTCACTTATATTCACTATAACACCTGCATTGTAGTGTCCAAGAAGTTTTACCTCACCGCCACTCACCTGCTGAATATTAATAATAGTATTTGCATGGCCTGTTTCCCTGTCAAATGATACACTCCCTGAGGTTCCTCTGAAAGTCATATCATACATCTGATTCCGAAGTACGGAAAAATTTAGAGGAGAACTGCTCCAGTTTATTTCGTCCACAGATTTATTGAGGCTCAAAGCCAACGCCCAGACAGCATCATAGTATGGATATGCATAGACATTCTTATCAATAGTCATATTCACTTCACTGCTGTACTCTTTAACCTTTTGCGAATATTCGCTCTGAATCATTCCATACGTTTGTTCTGAGACAGTGACAGACGTGGGCTGGTTGGAGGTGAAGTTGTAATTTGTTAGAATAGAGCCTTCAATTGTCTCCTTCATCATCTCTTTTGTACATGTATATTTAGTTCCTAGAAAATGAAATGAATGATTTTTCAGGAAGTTTGAAAGTGGTCGTTGCACAAACACAAACTGGTAAGTAGGGTACATCATACCAGCATGATGTGCCAAGCAAATCAAATTGCGGGCTGGATTTGCACTTGCCATAACAATAATGAGTCGAATTCCAAGAGTTTTTACAGCCTGTAGCGGAATATAAAAATCTGTCATCCCTGCAGCTAGTGTGATAGTAGCGTTTGGTAATTTCTTTGGCAATTCATCGGAAAACTTAGAATAAGCTGATGAGAAGAAAAGTCGAAGAGTTTCATAAAACACTGCCACATTCTTCCATTGGTTGTTCTGCATCAATCTCAAAATCACATTTGATGCAGCTGCAAAGGAGCTAACAATTCCAAAGGTGAAGGGGTAATTTGTATGATTGTCAAAAAGGGGGCTAGTTGCAACAGTGATTCCAACAATTCCTAAGGATTGGAGGTTCCCTCTAGGTCTATTCAGCTCGGCAACTGACTGGGCAGCTTCTGAGCACCCTGGCCCAACAATGCCTACCACTGGTTTTGAACTGTGGATAACATGTTCAAGCAGGCTAATTTGAGCTTTAAAACTAGCATTGCAACCAGAATCGCTCTCAATCAGTTCTAGAGTATATTCGTTTAGAATATCGCTTTTGTTGTTGATGTGCTCAATAGCGAGTCGAACAGCAGGAACCAATGAATGTCCTTCTGCCCATGCTGGCATCAGTGATTTGTCAGGAAAAGGAGCCATCATCAGTATGTATAATCGATCAGGCTTGGTGACATTTCTCTCTGCTCCTAAACTTCCGTTAGTGCTCAGAACAACTGATAAAACCAGTGATAACCAAATGATGTTTCCATAACAGAATACTGGCATTTTTATCCCGTGTGTTGTTGACTGAAAGAGTGAAAAAAAAATGCAAAATATGAAAATACAGTATAAAACCTGTTTCATTTTGGTCTGCTGTGACTATACTGATGAATACGTTGTAAGGATATAGATTTATAATATGCTGTAGCCATGTGGGATGGCTTTGTATTCTCAGGAGATTGTTGTGGTCTACGTAAGGTAATCTGAAACAAGACTGATATTTCATATCTAAAAACCGGCCGGGTACTTTTTACATATTAAATCATCCAAACGAAGGTTGTGCTCAGCAACAGGTCAGTCTAAGCTAAATCTAGAATGGATCAGCTTGGCTAGACAGTCTCATCATATACAGCTTCCAGCGAAAGTGCTGACACAGCAATTTCGTAGTGTACTTCCAGTTAGTGATCAGAACTTGCCAAAGCAGAATTATCATCATTACCTACCACACTTTCGCTGTCTGGGTAACACAAAACTAACCTAGCATGTCATACCTTGGCTTATTGAGCCTGCAAACTTCCAGTAGCTTCCACTGCACTCGAGGCTATGGTGGCATAGTAACGAAATGACGTAACTTAGCGCTCGTGATAATTGCGGACGAACACACACACACACACAGATCTAGACATGGGAACGTAAAGCAATCACTGGTAAAAGAGCAAAAGCAATAGCCTATTATTATGACCACTTAGTGGTTACCTGAATTTCAGAAGTCTGACTATGAAGATAGGGGTTAGGCCTCAAAGAGGGTACTTTGTTATTTACTACACTATGGAATGTCCAGTTCCATGGCAACGAACAAAGTACCCACTTTGAGGCCCAACTCCTACCTTCATACTCAGCCATCTGAAATTTAGGTAGCTAAACACTAAGTGGTCAAAACAACTACTCATTTTTGTATGCAATGATATAATTATTAGTATAGGCAATAGGTTGGTTAAGTGTGGTATTAGGGAAAATTGGGTTCTGAAATTGGCATTTGGTTGAGAAAATTGTACGAGTGATAGCGAGTATAATTTGATGACCAAATGCCCATTTCAGAGCCCTATCTTTCCATAATACTACACTAAACCGACATATCACATGCTAATAGTATACCGTAGAGACCGGTTAATAGGCGCATACAGTTATTAAGCGCATAATTTTTAATAAGCGCATACTGTCTTCCTGTTATTTTGTATTAATTAATTGGCGCATCCGCTAGTTACACGTGTCAAAATTGCCGACGTACCAAGATAGCGTATGCCGTGTTTGCGAGTTAGTAAGACAACGAGATGGCACGCGCTGAAGCACCTCGCACTCTCCAAGCTACCGTGGATAGCCAGCCACCCGACAAACAGAAGAGCTACACCAGAGAGATTAAGCTGAAGGTGATCGAATTCGGCACACAGCAAAACGGTCGTGATCGTTTTTCTCCTCGCGCGTAAGTTGCAGAACCTCGCCAACAGTAGGGGACCGTACTCTCTTGTACGTAAGGTGACCTCGAACAACACTCTCGTGCAGATATGCAGCAGCATCTTCATCGGTTAGACTTGCCATGATCTAAAAATCGTCCAATAATCGCATACTGTCCGATAATCGCATACCGTTAATAAGCGCATACTTATAATAAGCGCATGGTTTCTTGCCACTGAACACGATAAGCGCATGCGCCTATTAACCGGTCTCTACGGTATACATACACTCTCTACGGAGACCTATTTCAAGCTCAGAATGGCATTTCAAGCTCAGCCGCCCATTTCACTTGTAACAATCGTAACTAGTATACAACATTTGTACATGAAAACATACAACTATACTATTAAGTGAATAATGAAAGTCCCTTGCCTGTAGTCTCTGGAAATAGCTCACTTTACACAAGACACGAAGACCTCTTGGGCTGGGGAAGACCTGGAGTTTCAACAAAGGAAAATCTTATGATATTCATGCTGCATAGCTACATTGTTAAAAAGCTTGCTGACATTGACACAGCTGTGCCAACAACCAGACTAATGATAGCCTTTTAAGGTAAGCTGAAGACATTACTTCACTGTTGTGTTTACAACATATTAGATAATGGTACTGTATGAAGTTAAGGAAATGCATACGCAGCATACCTGCCATAATCAAAAGCCATATAGCTGAAACCATGAAATGTGGATTCTGTTGAAGCCAGCCAAATCTTAACCACTGTACAAGCCAATATAGCTGGCTAAAGTATTTTAATTGTTCCAGACTATATAGTATTATAGAGAGAATCCAATATATGATTCAGTAATATACATTTAAGAAGTGTACCTAACTAGCTATTGAGAAGTTTCCGAAACAATGCAAATATTAAAACAGGTTGGTATGTTCTATCAATACTTTCTTGGCAGAGAAATTGAGCTTGCCCAAATTGGTCTATGTAAAAATGAGTGGGTAACATAACCCTTCAGTCAGTTGCATGGTCACGAAATGATACAGGAAATTACAAGCTATACCAGTCAGATGTTAATACGTTATGATGTAATGGGGAGTAGCTAAAAGTGCTGGAATCACAAAATTACCAGGAAACAAACATGTTTTTTATGTTTTCGTGTAAGAAAACTCACGTAGCTCGAAAGACACCACAGTACCTTTACGGACTAACATCCCTATATCTTTTGACATTTTTCCAACCAGGTCTTATGCTTGTTACATGGAATGACAGGATGTTAGATCATGACGTGTACATCCTGTGGCAGTTTTTTGTAATCTTAATCTGTTGGTCGAAGATATGTAGTAGTATGTTGTTACAGGCGAGATGTCATTGTACGAGTGGGGTTGGTGTATGTCGATGGATGTGCAGTGGGTGCGATGGAGGTATTGATAATTAGAATATAGCGTAAGTGGCCATATGTCACGCAGTAGCTACCTATTGTCGCGCAGTAGCGGTAAGGCATAGAGTATACGTACTACTTGTACAAAACTCACTTACCTGAGCATCCCACATCGCGTAGAGATGATGTAACTGTAAAGGTTTGAAGTTCATACTCCGTTCCGTTTTGAAGCTGTGGACCTGGAACAAAATCTGCACGGTCACTAGGCAACAATTGGAACTGTGCGACATTTGGTAGCTATTAGCAGAAAGTACGGTAAGCGATATTAGGTACTCGTGCGCAACAATTGGCATATGAGGCGCCTTGTGTTTGACCATGTCATGATCAGTTTGGAGAATACGTGTTTTAGTCCACGATCGCTTAATATGAAAAGTATGATTGTAGACTCATTGCAGCAGCGAAAGTTCGAAGTTTATACGCCGTTCCGTTTTGAAGCAGTGGACCCTGGGTACAAAACCTGCGCAAGAAATGGTCTCCTATGATCACTCTAAGGATCTAACTGCTACAAATACTCCAAACAATTAATAGGTGCCTTCACTTCCCAATCATCAGGACTAGTGATTCCATCCGCTGTTAAATGGCATTCCAAGAAAACTCCATATAATTTTGGATATTATGCTTTTACTGTGCCACTAGTACTAATCTGACATAGAAAGAGGCCTGATAACATGATTTCCCACCCCCTAACCCCACACAGACACACACATTCATGCACATATATATACTGTAAAAAACAAGGGATTATATTTACCAAAGTTTAGTTACCTGAGTTGCAAATTTTATTGCCAGTAGCTATTTCATGCACCGTCTGTGAATACATTAACGATTCCTACTCAGACCATCGTCCATCCATGATGGAGTTGTTTATTCATATTCTGTGCAATACCAGCAGCTTTTTTGGTCATTGGATACTCTCCCAATATGAACATTCATAAGCCAACAATGCCCCATGCATGGCCACATGCATGTGGATTATAATCATAGCCCACACACGATCTGAGCAAGAAATGTGAACAGCAGATATTCACAGCAAGTAGAAATGTGGATAACAGACTTATCCACCCCCTGGTGCTTAATAATACTAGCTAGTTTGCAATTCAGGTAACCGAATGGAGGCAAAAGCAATCCCTTAGCTTTTTTAGTAAATTGCAGCAGTAGCTACTTGCTAAACACAATCTATGACACACACTCTCTGCTAAGTAGACACGGACCATAATGCTGTTCCACACATGGCCTGTATGAATAGCCAAATGGTACAGTGGAAGGCTTATTATTTTTAAATGCTGTCTGATACGGAAGGGACAAGGACATAGTACAATGCTATTACCAAAAAAAGCAGCTTTTTATGGAGGGGGACTAAAGGCATCTCTATGTTGACAGGAATCTCTTGCCTACTGTTCACATGTTCACCACACCCTGATTGTAGTTGTACCACAACACAGCTGTGATGGTTTCACCTTTATGGTTTCTTAATTCCACTTTGGCTATCTGGTTAATGGATAGTGAACCCAATGGTTGGATGATGAAAAAACTTTGTTGATGTCAATAAGTACTAGTAAAAGCAGCTTGAATGCAATAAGCCCAGGACAGCATTGACAATGCCAAGAAGGTTCGCATTTTACTGTTGTAGTACTAGTTAGTGACCACGGAATCCTAAACTAAGTCTACACATAAAAGCGTAAAACTATGAGAGAGACCGATAGCAATGCATGCGAAACACCACGCCACCTGCCGATGCTATGAAGTGCCCGATATTCCAACTTGGCTATATAGTCGTGATTGTTAGAGCTAATTAGTGTCTCAATTGAACACGTGACTCTGCAAGGGCCGACCCTTTACGTATGCTGATCCTGTTTGTGGTTGCTGCCATGTGTTCAGTGAACATTGAGTGGGTTATGTATGCCAGTTATAAATAGCCCATTTATGCTGTGTTAATGTTATTATAGGTCTGACAACTAAAACAGACACCAACATGTCATAAAAACGCATGTGTTACTGCATCTGATATTCGATCTTTAACATGACTTGCACATGCACCACACACAGTATAGAAAATTACACTGAACTTTGGAACTTCCAATAGCTGCTCAAATAACTCACTACAGTTTCGGAACATGTGTGTATTGCAATGTAAAGCCCATACAATGCAGTTCTCAAATTACTGCCAATTTGCAATATTTGTGTTGTGTGTATGCATTGTCATTCATGTGATAGATAACATAATTATCAGATGTAATAACACACCGGTTTTTATGACATGCTTTTATACACTGTATACCTCTCGATCAGCACAACGATCGGTGCAAAGTACGAGCATGCAACATGTAGAATAACTTGCCACTCGTTACCAGCCAGGCATACGCATGGCTGCTACTAAGACTGCTTTACATTTCCTGTGTCTGTTACTTGCTTGTTCATTTTTTTTGCAAATTAACATAGCTATGGCACAAAATTTTCTCAGCACTTTACAATCCTTGCTTGGTGTATAGCATACAAATTGAAATATTGACCATAACCCACACAGCAAAAAACCTTGGGTTTCAAGGGATTTCATTCTCCTTATGGTTGACACCCATTGGATTACAGTGGTAAAGTGTGTATCTAGTCTCATGGATCAGATGATTACTTGTGCACAGCAACTCATCTTGTGTACAAAAAGACTGCGTACGGCAGATCCTGGGAATCGTAGGAGCAGGGGGTACGGGGGAGAGGGGAACAGAGACGACGCATTGATGCAGCCTATTTTGCTTTTTTTAGACCACAGACATCATTGTTTGCCTGTAGCTATAGATCTAAGGAAGTCCATTATACACACCTAAATTCTTATGACAACGGATAGTGACTATGTTCGTAATCAGATGTTGGTACTCGTATGTGCACTATAACATGCATGTGGACCCACTGCTTAGCTGATAAACGTTTATAGCGGGAGGCAAAAATGTCAATACTAATTATGATACCCTTACAACATTAGCTACCCAGAATGTGAACCAACTATTCCAAATGCCCTGATCATGAGTCAGAGCAGGAATCATAATGTAGCTATTCACATCAAAAACCAACACCAGCAGTTAAATTTGCAACTCAGCTAACCGAATTTTGGTACACATAACCCCTTTCCAGTACTGGAAATTGCATGAAACATACATTCCCTACCAGCATATTATGAGCAAAATTTGGCAATTTAGTCTCAAGTTGGGGGAGCAAGTTTACTATTTGTTGGTTAGAGTCTAACCACTCTGAGCCCTTCATATAATGTCTAAGAAACGTGTTTCACTTACCTTTCTAGTAGCCGCGGTATAAGCACGATATTGAAGCAATTTCACGGATCATAGAGCACTGTTATTGGTCAGTATACTTGGACCTACACAACAGATGACAGCTTGCCGACCCCGGGTGAAATAGATGTCGCGAGAGTTGTGAAGACCTCGTGATGCCTAGTTAAGGATGTAGTCAGGTGACGTTAGCATTAAGTTGCAGAGCCAATTAGATTGCCGTTAATTGCACGTACGTGCAGGCATAGACGCATACGTGTAGCATACGTAATATATACATATCGGATAGAAGTCACAGAGAGAGAGCGCAGCAACCACGGGCTGTACGGCAACTGGGCTACACAACTATGAAGCCTGAGTTGCTACGGGTTGTGGCAAATATTTTGGGGAGGCGAGATGTTTAATACTCAACGTTTCACATTCCTGTCGTCGATGCTAACGTTACCTAACGTTACCTGACCACTCCCTTTGTGTGCATGGTCGATCAAGCAACGCGTGACTAGCTACGTGATGATGCCGGGCCCGACGCAATCCCGTGGGCCCTGTGTGAGGCGTAATTAATCGTGCATGTAAGTAGAAGCCCCTTCAGTTGCATCTTATGTACCTTAGCTGACTATATCCAAGGATTGAACTCACTCCACTGAAAATTACTTCAGTTGCATCTAAGGACCTATTTCGCGCTTGTAGTCCTACCTATTCCCATTGTTTTGAAATTACACTGGTCTTAGTTCCAATGACTATACCACTGGGACTAAGGCTGGCATATGATTTCAAAACACCAGTAATTCTTAAGGTCTCAGTTGCATGTGTGTATTCCAAAATGTACTTGTCAGTTGTTCTTATTTTCATTCCTAAAATGCTATAGTCAATCCATAGCCCAAACACCATTAGACCATGGGAATATGTAAGAATTAAGTGCCATTTATCCATTTGGGAAAAACTACCGTGAACACGTTTCCAGTCGTTCCGCAGATGGCAATATACGGACAATTATTGGAAAAACGGAAAATGTATACGTGGTAACTTTCCAACTTTTAATTAGCGGCACAATGGCTTCCGGTGAGTTTGCAAAGTCTATATCCAAGAAGGGAGCAGCTGCAAGCGCCTGGTTTGCCAGCGGTTTTATAGATCTATGTATCTAACATCCATATCCCACGAATAAAGTTGCAGCCTCATACCGCTTGGCCTGGAGAAGCCGTTGTGTACGGACGGTTCGATCGTGCCTCGCGAAATAGGGGTGCGGTTTTTCTTAGTACATTTTTGTTCGCCCCCCCTGAGCTGCATGAAACTGGTACCGTTCTAAAGCACTGGAATAGGGCTACAGAATATGTGAAAACTATGGGGTGCCGTTTGTGTCAAAATTATGCAGAAGTGAATTATTTATATATAATGTACTTTATTTATATATAATGTACATTATTTATATATAAAGTGCATTATTTATATATAATGTGCATTATTTATATATAATGCATATTATATATAAATAATGTGTATTATTTACATATAATGTGCATTATTTATATATAATGTGCGTTATTTATATATAATGTGCATTATTTACATACAATGTGCGTTATTTACATATAATGTGCATTATTCACATATAATGTGCATTATTTGTATATAATACATATCATTTATATATAATGCATATTATTTATATATAATGTATATTATTTACATATAATGTGCATTATTTATATATAATGTGCATTATTTACATATAATGTGCATTATTTATATATAATGTGCATTATTTATATATAAAGTGCATTATTTATATATAATGCGATAATGCATGCAATAATATCGATAACGAGTACCGCTTCAGGTGTTCACGTGAAATTGATTACAGTCACGCTTAGCTCACGTGAGCTGCATGTGGCCAGTATGCGATGATGTCATGACTCCAATTGATGAGCATGTCACTGTAATGTATCTATCAAAGTTATGCCCCACCCTCCCTAGTAGGAGGAGGGTCGGGCAAGGGTGGGAATTTGAATGTCAAACGCAGAGAAATCAACACCCTCTCCCACCCGCACCATGGGACATTATTCCATACGTGATAACAAAATACTATGTACCTACTCCTGACAAATTTCATGATGTATTATGTACTCTTAAGTACCAGTATAAATTAACCCAAACAAGAAGCGCCTTTAATGTAGATAATAGTTGTTTATCAATGTATAATCCATGACAACAGGCAATTAGAATTGAGTTGGACACTATTCACAGCAGTGTAGACCCTCACCTAGTTAGTGGGTGTGTCTGGTATGCAACAAGAGAACACCTGTCTGCTAAGCATGACTATAAATGAGTTGACTTTGTGCAGGCAAAGATCAGTTATAGCTAAAGATGAGATGGACATGTAATTAAAAAGGAAATGGTTAATATAGGGATTGATGTGGTTGTCTGGCTTTCAGTCAGGAGTAACTACAGACAACTTCTTGTAAGAAGTGCATCTCATGAGTAAACTCCTGTTTCAATTTGCTCCTGAGCTACATACCTACGAATACTTCTCAGAATGGCTGGACTGAAACTCAGATAGCCATGTTTGTTTTAATCTTTACCTTTTTGTAGGTCTAAGTTGTATTTAGATCATGTAGAGATCTTCCTTTGAAATGATAAAGATTGTCGCACTACATAAAGGGTGTTTCCCACATACGAAATGTAACCTTTATTGTTTATCAGTTTGTGATCCATGACGACAGACAATAGGAACTGAGTCAAACATTATTCACAACAATGTATATCTCACATGGGGTGTGTCTGGTATGCAATCTGGGAGCAGGTGTGGACTCAGGCTGTAAATTCTAGTTAAATACATGACCCTGAATAACCTGAACTGTCTGGCCCTCCCTTTTTTCCTTTGTGTGAGGTACAGGTGCAAGGAAAAAAGGGAGGGCCAGACAGTTCAAATTATTCAGGTTCATATATTTAACTAGAATTTACAGCCTGAGTCCACACCTGCTCCCAGATTGCATAACAAACACACCCCATGTGATATATACATTGTTGTGAATAATGTTTGACTCAGTTCCTATTGTCTGTCGTCATGGATCACAAACTGATAAACAATAAAGGTTACATTTTGTATGTGGGACACACCCTTCATGTAGTGCGGCAGCCGTAATGCATGGACAGGTGTCTTCTTGTTACATACCAGACACACCCACTAACTAGGTGAGGGTATAGCTACATTGCTGTGAATAGCGTCCAGCTCAATTCCTATTGCCTATTGTCATGGATCACACATCGATAAACCACTTTTAGCTACATTAAAGGTGCTTATAATTTATACTGGTACTTTAAGGGCGACATTTTTACAATATATCATGAAATTTGTCAGGAGTATATAGGTACATAGTATTTTGTTGTTCACTCTGAGGTTGTCACTTTTCCAAAAATGGAATAATGTCTCATGGTGTGATGTGGGGCGGGGAATACTGGGGAGAGGGAGTTGATTTTTAAGTTTCCCCTGGGGGTTGGGCATTTGACGTTCAAATTCCCACCCTTGCCCCACCCTCCTTGTACTAGGGAGGGTGGGGCATAACTTTGATAGATGCATAAAGCTTTATTAAAAGCAGCCTGGTTGCTCTAGAAAGTGTCTACAAACACTGCCACATCAGTTTTTGGCGAGCTAAGAAGGATGTAAATTGCTTCTGAGCGTTGGAGACGCTAGAGCATTGCTGCTGCAAGCCAGGGTAAGCCAAAATGGGAGTGAATTTTTACAGAGGGCGAAAGTGAAGTATTATTGAGTGCCAGTAGCTCTATAATGGGCTGAGCTACAGAAATTTGCTGCGTTTTTGCCACATCCGGTTGTCAGAGTGTTAACAGTATCGACAAATCAAATTGCAGAATGTTTTGAATTCTATTTACTGATTTCAACCGGAGGAGGTTGGCCATCGTTGACCTTTTCTAATTCATTGAGTAGTCATGTGACAAGCAGAGGCCCTACAAACATAGTCTCGTGCCCAGACCACGCCCGCTTCCCCGGAAGAGCATCTGGTGACATTGCGCAGGATCCTCAGTCTTCATTAAAAAGTACCAGCTAATTGCTCTTTTGTCAGAAATTTCAACGAACCAATGAAAATGCATTTTTTGTTACATGTGTTAGTATGAAATCATCAAGCAAGTATTCAAGAAAGGCGGAGTGAAATGGCTACTTGTACTGTCCGACAAGAGATGTATCTAGTGGGTGAATAGTTCGTCAAGACAATGACGGTACTTCTTTCCCACAAAGGAGACAATGATCCATTCTCCCTAGTGCATGCCGGTAGCTCACTCGCTACAGCTATTTCACAAAATTTTAAGCTGCTCACTATTGCTATGCATTTGCTGAGCTAGCATTGCTTCTCGCTATGGGTAAATTAGTGGTTCGCAATTACATATCCACTAAATAATGAATATTTAATGAAGCCTGAGGATTGTGCTGAAAGCCGCCAGACCATTCAGCAGGGGTCGAGGTCTAGGGACAAAACTACTACAAACACGACTTGCTAGAATTAGTGATGTGTTGTAAAGGGCAAACTCCTCTGGTTATTGGTAATAATAATATGCCAAAATTCAGAGGCTCATACTTCCAAAACTTGTAGGGGAGTACATTCTGTACTTCAGATGGCACAAGTGTCATGTTCTTACAACATCTGGTTTGCAGAGCGTTAACTGCATCGGTCAATCAGTAAAACATTCTGCAATTTGATTTCTCGATACTGTTAACACTCTGACAACCGGATGTGGCAAAAACGCAGCAAATTTCTGTAGCTCAGCCCATTATAGAGCTACAGGCACTCAATAATACTTCGCTTTCGCCCTCTGTACAAATTCACTCCCATTTTGGCTTACCCTGGCTTGTAGCAGCAATGCTCTAGCGTCTCAAACGCTCAGAAGCAATTTACATCCATCTTAGCTCGCCAAAAACTGATGTGGCAGTGTTTGTAGACACTTTCTACAGCAACCAGGCTGCTTTTACAGTGACATGCTCATCAATTGGAGATATGACCATAGATAATATAGCTCCGTATACCGTAACGGAGCTATATTATCTATGATATGACATCATCGCATACTGGCCACATGCAGCTCACGTGAGCTAAGCATGACCGTAATCAATTTCACGTGAACACCTGAAGCGAGCGGTACCCGTTATCGATATTATTGCATGCATTATCGCATTATATATAAATAATGCGCTTTATATATAAATAACGCGATAACGGCAATATTATCGCAAATTATCGCATTATTTATAAATAATGCACATTATATATAAATAATACACATTATATGCAAATAATGCACTTTAAATATAAATAATACAAATTATATGTAAATAATGAACATTATATATAAAATAAAAAATTACTAAAAAGTAACAAACAAGGATAATGGTCACACGGGAGCACACACCAGATCGGCCTACGGACTGGCCTCCCCATGTCAGCACTTGTGCTCACACCCTCGCGTTGCTCAGGTATGAGTACGTGCTGACATGGGGAGGCCGGTCCGTAGGCCGATCTGGTGTGTGCTCCCGTGTGACCATTATCCTTGTTTGTTACTTTTTAGTAATTTTTTATATATATATATTTTTTTAAAAAAGGGGGGCTGCGCCCCCCTCACCCCCCTGCTTATTTTTGGGGGGCTGCGCCCCCCCCAAACCCCCCCCCCGTGCTACTCTTTTAGCTCACTTTTTTTACAACTTGGGTCAGTTCATAGGAAAACATAAGTGCACCTTGAGACTGCATGTGGCTAATTATTTGGCTGGTTCTATGAGCATGCTAGTTTGACATGGGTGTTGTTGGTTGGAGTACTTCACCGACTGGGGCTAGGTAAGGTGTGTGTCATAGACAGGTGTACATGTATGTGTGAGTGTATACTAGTTTGCATGACTATGATTCTTAGGTTGAATATGATCTAAGAGATCTAAAAACTCGCAGCGGAGCGTCCGTGTATGAGTTAGCTACTGTAGCTACACTGCGAAAAGAAAAGGATTGCTTTAACCCAGCTCAGGTTACCTGAGTTGCAAGTGTGTATGCAAGGAGGTCAATTATATTGCTTGACCACTGTAGGTATTATAGTAAACAATTAAGCTAAGTCACAGGTAGCTACAATTGAGAAGTGCAGCTGCACTTGTGACTTTCTTAATCACAGAAGCCACAGAAATGATATCTCAATTGTTGCTACCTTTACCATGTGACCTAGCTTAATTGTTTATTGCCAGGCTCGCAGCTGTACTTGTGATGTTAAGGTTTCTTAATCGTAGGAGCCACAGAAATACTATCTCAATCGTAGCTACCTGTAACATCTGGCCTAGCTTAATCAAGCTTGAAACTCAGGTAACCTGAGCTGGGTTAAAGCAATCTCTTTGTTTTTGCAGTGTAATAGTGTGAAATAGGATGTGTCATGAGTATAGGTTGTGTGTTTTAAATCTCAATGCTCATGAATAATTAATGAGTAGTAAAACTGCCTTTTCCCTAGCTTTGCCAGGGGTCATGGCGGACCTTTGTGGTTTGATAGTCATGAATGTAATTAATTGGCTATGAATCTCATTAATAACCTCATGAATATGATTAATTGACTCTCGTTCAGCAATGTCTGGCTTGCTGGCTGTACAGTGCTTAAAAATCAAATTGACATTTTATTGGCAAACTTGCAGGTTATTGAGAGGATTCCTAGTCATTAATGATATTCATTGACAGTTGGATCAGACTGTATAGGATAGGAGCCGAGTGCATGTGCTGTGTGGGAAGTGGGAATTGTTCCTTGAATAGTTAGGCAATAGGAAAGATATGGTGAGGGGATTAAGGTAGGAAGGGAAGTTGCAAAAATCCCCGTAAAACGGCTCATGAATAATTAATGAGCAATCAGCGAGGTCACATGAGCTACGTAAAGTTAATGAGATTCATTGAACTATTTACATTTTCCCATGGCGGCAACCGGAATCAACAGCGGGGGTGTGTCACTTTGATGTGGAAAGCGGCACTTTCAAGGGCAAATTCGGCGCTTTGATGTGGCCGAGCGGTACTTTGATGTTCACTTTCAAACCTCTTTTTTTTTCTTTTTTTTTTTTTAATAAGAAGCCGTTTAGGCCGCGTGTAGTGCTGAGTATCCTGTTTGTGTGTAAAATCCAGCCTGAAGTCTGTGGTAGTGTTTGTGAGTGTAGCTGAAAGACTGGCAGGCAGCCTGCCAGACAGATGGTCATCCAGTCTTCTCTAGTCAGTTGTCTTTAGAAAAGTGACCTTTCTATCTCGTAGACTCCGCCCATTTTCGCGTCTAGCTGCCGTTTGTGGGGCCCTGGCAAAAAGCATGGTGAGTTGTAGCTAGGCTTTGTGCATGTGTAACGTAGCAAGGGAGGGGTTAGTGGAGAAAAGCATGCGTAGATTTCTTGTGAGTAGGCTGGCTGTCATAACCTTGGGGTCAATCTACTGTAGCAGGCGTGGATTGTTGCAATATTTGATTGGCGAGTCCGGATTGCGAAATTAGTGTAGTTGTGAATAGCAAGGTAGATTTGGCTGTAAAACCGGATCTGAAGTGTTTTTGTGAAAAAGCATGCGTAGAATTTTGGCCTGTCCTGTGTAGGTTGTGTGTAGGTGACGATGAGGGATGAAACTGTGTGGAGAGTGCAATATTTGGAATTTTAGCAAAAGAGGTCTTTTTGTGAATATTAAGCAGAGGGGGTAATTAGGTGCTTACCTATTGTCATGTGGGTGTAGGCTAGGATGTTGCCGACATAGCCATGA
The DNA here is from genome assembly GCA_963921505.1 of Phakellia ventilabrum. NCBI lineage: Eukaryota > Metazoa > Porifera > Demospongiae > Axinellida > Axinellidae > Phakellia > Phakellia ventilabrum. Next base: position 8,054,818 of record OY997379.1, on the reverse strand, counting down.
ACTTGGTTCGGAGGTTCGGCTTCAACCCTACTCGACTTCCCTTCCTACCTTAAGTGAGGTGAAATAGTCTGCCATGTTTATGCAGTGTAACAAGAATTTCATGCCTCTGGCATTAGTCTAGCTCAGCTAACCCCTTAGATATATTATACAAGTCACAAAAATTTGAACTTCATAGCTAGCTAGCTATAGGGACAGCATCCCAAAAAACCAAGCAATGCCGGGTCACACTGGAGCACACACCAGATCAGCCTACGGACCAGCCTTCCCATGTCAGCATGTGCTCACACCCGAGCAATGCAAGCACATGTACATTACTCTTTAGTAACTAATGCCTATAGCTAGCTATTTGTGAAATTAGTGACGTCTGACGAGAGATGTTTGTCTAGCTAGCTAGCTAGCTATGTGAACAGACATCACTCCGCACTAACCCTACCTTTAATGATATACAATTAACTAACCCTGCTCTTACCTAGCTACACTGTTGCTTCAGACTATAGTTAAACCTAGCTATAACACTGTGCATGGCTATAGCTAACCATGCCTAAATTATGCCTCTAGCTAGCCTTAGTCTACCTCAGTAACCCCTTAGATAGCTAATAGTAAAGTAGTAGTAGTTGTACTAGTACTATCTATGCCCTAACTGGCCCTAGCACCAATAGGCTTACCTGAACTGTTCAGTGCAAGCTGCAACTTCGTGTAGCTATTCTATATAGAGCCCGACCAGCACACATATAATCATAATAATATAGCTGGACATAATCAGTCTCTCAATAGAAAAAATAATAATAACTATTTAAATAGTATAGATAAAAGGGAATATTGAAGAAACTACTATATATACAGAGAAAAAGCTGCAAAGAAAAAAAATTGGATGTTAAAAAAAAGAGTGAACGTCTTCAGCAGTAGTGTTAACTCCTGTATCAATGGAAAGTGATCAGCAGTTGCAGCCTGAGTCTACCACACTGACAGATACCAACAGTACCTCTTTACCAGAATGAGATGACTTGTCTGCTACCAGTACATGCAATACTCTTCCTCCAAGTTGTGATCATCAGCAGCTGTCTCACCAAGAGTCTTCGAATTCCCTTACTCACTGCACTGATATCGGTCTCCTACTAAAGAATGGTACCAATTTATGTAATATGACTGATGATCATAAACTTAAGATTGTTAGGTTGGATCCAGATTCACATGCCAACTATCCTACTGTCTACATGAATGGCTGCAATCGCAAGTTTAAGGTTCAGTGGCTTGAGACTCACCCGTGGCTACATTACAGTCCCAGTGAGAATGGGGCATACTGCAGAGCCTGTGCTCTATTTGCTCCTGAAGGTGTCAGAGGTCAACGGCTTGGTGTACTTGTTACTGAGCCTTTCTGCATGTGGACAAAACAATCCTCCGTATTTGAGCGTCATGAAAAGCATGAATATCATCACACCGCTGTGTTAAAAATGCAGGAATTTATAAAGGCTTGTGAGACTCCATCAAGAAATATAGCTAACAGACTCAATAAGGAAAGGGAGGAGCAAATTTATCGTAATACTGAGGTTATGAAATCTCTATTTGAGTGTATTCTTTTCTGTGGGACACAGGGCATTTCTTTAAGAGGCCATAGGGATGATTCTAATGCATCTCCAGAATACAACAGAGGCAACTTTATTGAGCTGGTAGAATTCAGGGCCAAGACTGATCAGATACTAACTACACACTTGAAGAAGGCACCAATGAATGCATCTTATACCTCTAAGACCATTCAAAATCAGTTGATATCAGTTATTGGTGATACAATTCGCGATGGAATAATCAAGGACATCAAAGATGCCCGATTCTTCACTATTCTAGCTGATGAGGTGACAGATTGCAGCAACTTAGAGCAACTTTCCATTGCAATTAGGTTTGTAGACAAACATGAAGAAATTAGGGAAGAATTTCTTGATTTTGTCCAAGTGGAAAGGATCACAGGGAATGCACTTGCTACAGCAATCCTGACTCGCCTTCAATCCTGGGGTATAGATATAAAAAACTGTAGAGGGCAAGGTTACGATGGATGGTGTCCTCAAGCAGAGCGGGGGTTCAGGGACGTATATCAGAAGTTGCTCCACTTGCATTCTACACTCACTGTTCAGCTTATCAGCTGAACCTCTGTATTGTTAATGGATGCTGTATTCCTCAAGTTCGCAATGCAAGTGGGACAGTATCTGAGATTGCTAAATTTTTTAATTATTCACCAAAACGGCAGCACTTCTTTGAGAAGATTATTGATTCCAGTGGAGATGGTAGCAACATAACAAAACTCAAGGATCTGTGCAGGACTCGTTGGATTGAGCGTATTGACTCCTCCTCTACATTCTTTCAACTTTATCCATTTGTAATACAGACAATGGAAGCCATAAGCACCAAGAGTTCAGAGTATGGTGATTGGTCATGGGATTCTGAAACCATCACCAAAGCTAATGGCTTTTTGCGACAGATGACAACCTTTGAGTTTACAGTGTCAGCTTCTATAACTATGAGGTTACTTAGCAGCCTCCGCCCTGTGACAGTTAAGCTGCAGAAACGATCCTCTGACATACTAAAGGCTTATGGACAACTTTCAGATGTACAGCTTGATTTGGAATTGTTAAAAACCAACTGTGAGGAGTTTCATAGTTGGTTTGAAGAAATCAATAAATTTTCAGAGTCCATTAATGTTGATGTTGCTATTCCTAGAATTGTGGGGAGACAGACCTACAGAGGAAATATCTCAGGCGACACTCCAGAAGTTTATTACAGAAGGAACATCATGATTCCATTCTTGGATCATATTCTAGTTGAAATGCGTGACAGGTTCGGTGGTATTCACCAACAGATAATTAAGCTACTTGGCCTCATACCCTCAATTGTTGCTACATGCAATCCCACTGTTTCAATTGAAGAGGTTGCTGCACTTTACAATGTAGACCTTTCATCTCCTCCACTGCTAAGCACTGAGTACCGACGATGGAAAGTCAAGTGGATCAACAAGGCACCTGAAGAGAGACCAGATTCCCTGCAGAAAGCTTTACACCACTGTGATGCTGATACATTCCCCAACATTCGAGCATTGCTGCTCATTGCCTGTACCCTACCGGTGACCGTATGTGAAAATGAGAGATCTAACAGCCAGCTAAAGCTTCTAAAAACCTATCTTCGTTCAACAATGACAGAAGACAGACTCTCTGCATTGGCAATCAATAAGGTATTTAGTTACGTGTTTCGTGACGTCGGTGCAACGTTAACATGTACATGTACATATCTACTGTCACGGAAGTACACGTTATCAGCGTTTCCTGACTAGTAAGTCTAAAACGCAGCCTCTCAAATACGAACCCCCGTTCTCTGTTTTCTAGATCCGCCCCTGGAACTGGTTATCATTACTTGGAATAGAACCAGGTACACTAGGTATGGTAGATCGTGCGTTATCCACTAAGCCATTCTGCCACTGCTGTACAGATGCGTCAAACAATGGCTTATATGTGTCTATCACTCTCAGCGTCATTGCCTGCTAACTGTATTCATTGAAAAGTGGTACAACAGTCGTACAACCCAACATAATACTCTTCGCGGAGCGGCCTTCGGCCGCTCCGCTGCGAGTAATAATATGCATTATATATATAATAATATGCATTATATATAAATAACACACATTGTATGTAAATAATGCATATTATATATAAATAATGTACATTATATGTAAATAATGTACATTATATATAAATAATGCACTTTATATATAAATAATGTACATTATATATAAATAAAGTACATTATATATAAATAATTCACTTCTGCATAATTTTGACACAAATGGCACCCCATAGAAAACTGGATATGTACACGACCTAGTCTCCGAGATATACGCGCTAGTATGCAGACTAAAAAAATTGCAAATTTACGGTTACCACGTGGTAAAGACAATGTCTTCTAACCAAGAGTACGATTGCAAAACAAGGTTTTCACCCAGTCAGAGCCCTGAAATCCGGTGTGCTCTGTGCCATGAGCGTCTGAAAGACGCACACAGCCATCCTGGGCAGTGGAACAGTGAGTTGCAGCAGTTTCTCCTGCAGTACACCACTGTCCCTCTGAGTTCATGTGTCTGCAAGGCAGATGAAGTTAGTATTAGGAGGGGATTAGGTGGAAAGCAGAAAGGGTTTATCCCTAGATGGGTTAAGCGAGAGATGCAGAAACAAAAGCAAAGTTGCTGTGTACCTGGGTGCTGTGTAATAGCTGAACGTACCTGTGTGTTTGCTTCCTTTGATACTATTTGTGCTGCATCCAATGCTAGCAGTGATGAGCCAGCCACTGGTAGAGTCACTGATTCACTCCCTCTCTGCACACAGCATTACCACACTGTGTATAAGTACTGTAATCCTGAAAATGTTCCTGAGTGTGCATTGTGTGGTAGCAAACGTAGGCACCGTGTTAGTAGTAGGTTGCCGTGGACCTTCCGACCAGTCCCCCAAACTGAGAGTATTGATATTTTGTTGCGGGAGACTGGGAGCTTTGATGGGTGTCTAACTGCTGACAGTCTTGCATGCAACAAGTGTTATCTGTTTTGTCAGAGGTTGCTCAGTATGGCTGGAAAGTGGTAGAGGGCAAGCTTGAGTGTGATTGGGAGTCTGATGAGAACCAAACGGCTGTAAGGGAGCGTGTAGGACTGCTGTTTAGAGGGTGCTCATGTTCTAGTGTCACAGCATGTAGTACCCGCCGTTGTGGTTGTGTAAAGAAAGGCTCTAAATGTGGTCCTGGTTGTAGATGCAAGAATTGTAGCAATACTGTTAATGTTGTAACTAGTGCCCCAGGTACACAGCAACACAACCCTGTAGAGCTGCTTGAAGTAGAGCAGGAGGAACTGCTGCATGATGACCTGCTCAGGATGGAGTATGGGGAGGAATGTGTAGGAGAGGAGAATGACGAATATGATGTGTACCATTCAGAGGAAGAGGAGGGCAATGAAGAACAAGAGCTTGAAGAAGAAATGTTCTCCCAGTAGACTATTCCTCTGTATGCGTGCCAGTTTCTTCCCTCTCCTCCCTCCCTCCCTCTCTCCCCCTTCTTAGTCTCATGCCCAGACGTTCACGTCCCCCCCGGCGAAAGAACATCTGGCGTCCTGAATTAAATTTCTTGTCTCAGACTTCAGCCTTGCTGACAATAAATCTTGCACTGGTATGTCATTTGTCACTTTATACATGTGAGAAGCGGGTCTGTACATGTCTGGTTTGTAATACGGGGCTTATTGAAGATGAATTTCATTTTGTTATGGTTTGTAATACGCTTAACCAAGAAAGGAATAAATTACTATATCATATCACACAAACAGACCCTTCATTCATGCAACTTCACCCTTTTGATAAACTTCTATATATATTAATGAATGAAACATGTTCCCAGAACTTAATTGCTAAAAGTTTGTTTAAAATACGTTCTTCGCACTCATTCATTTATACAGTGACTTATAAGCCATGTCATGGCTGGGCACCATATCATTATATGTTTTTATATATATGGGCATGTCACTCTAATAAAAATTTGATTGATTGATTGAATGTATTATGGTATAATTCTAATTCATACAACTGACCAATAGTATTGAAGCAAGTGGAAAGGTGTCTGTGACAAGAAATTTTATTTAGAACACTAGACGTTCTTTCACCTGGGGGATGTGAACGTCTGGCAACGAGACTACCCCCTTCTCTCTCTGTCCCTCCCTCCCTTGCCCCCCTCCTCTCTCTCATCTCTCCCTCCATCCCTACTTCCCTCCCTGTCTCCCCTTTCTATCATTTCTCACATGCATTTGGGTGCTCTGCTGATCCGGAAGAGTGACGTCCATTTCAGTCTTCTCTTCACAGTACCCTCAGTGCTACATCAAACTCAAGTCTCTTTTGTATTACAAAGGGTTAGCTTTGTTCATGTCTTTACCCTTAAACTGTACAAGAGGCACATACAACACTAATAACATCATGTGTTATTTTCCATGATATGATTTTTACCAGTACCAAAAATTTTCCAAGTAGCGTTTATGCGCAATTTTTTGTCTGCATACTAGCGTGTATATCTCGGAGACTAGGTCGTGTACATATCCAGTTTTCACATATTCTGTAGCCCTATTCCAGTGCTTTAGAACGGTACCAGTTTCATGCAGCTCAGGGGGGGCGAACAAAAATGTACTAAGAAAAACCGCACCCCTATTTCGCGAGGCACGATCGAACCGTCCGTACACAACGGCTTCTCCAGGCCAAGCGGTAAGAGGTTGCAACTTTATTCGTGGGATATGGATGTTAGATACATAGGTCTATAAAACCGCTGGCAAACCAGGCGCTTGCAGCTGCTCCCTTCATGGATATAGACTTGGCAAACGTACCGGAAGCCATTGTGCCGCTAATCGTTTTTACTTCCTGTTTTTTCAATAATCCCCGTATACTGGTCACTTGCGGAACGACTGTTTCATACATTTTTTAGCTAGTGCCTACTTTTCCCCTTGTTTGCATTATACACATGTATTTGAAGCAGCATAGTAGCTATGCCATATGATTATCATTTAATTTACTCTCTGGCCAATATATGATAGCTAGCGCTACTTGTAATAACTTTACAATATTGATTGCAAGTTAACTCGAACACACAACACAACTGAACTGACAAGACAAGTTCAAGCACGCCACAAAACAGGTCTAGCTACCTACAGAAAGTTCTAGAAGTAGGAACAGTATTACCAAATAAGCCTACATGGACATTACCAGCATGACAGGATCTAACACCTATACAAAACTCAGTAATACATAAAACACTCTGTACAGATCACCCAAAACATCAACTGAAATCATACCTACAGAACCTGTGTAGCAACATATACAAATAGGGAAATGTCCTAACCTTAATTAATATAAAGGTCCTAGAGTTCACAATTATACTACACTACTTGAGACCAGGAGTGGAATAGTTCAAAAACGATATTTCAAAATCACTGATGAGTGACATAGCTAGCTATCTCCCAAAGAATGTGGCTATCATTCACCACATGCATGCACAGTCTGCATTGGGCACCGCAATGGCATCGAATAAGTTTCTATCACAAGAAAGAAACAGTTGCTGTTCTCCAGGTAAGTTAATCAGAGTAAATCCCCCGAGCCATAGCCGAGTATAAAGCATAGGTTGTTTTAACTTCTAAGTGGTTACTTCACTGAGTTGCAGGGTACTAGATGATCACCCCATATTATTATGCTGTTGCAGGATTCCCTTGTCGCTAGCTACAGATCAGTGGATTACCAGATGTTCACTCACCAAAATACATTGCGGATATAGCTAATGGTAACACCAGTAGCTGCATATAGTTTCAGTTACAATGTAGAGAAGCCACACACAGGAAACACATAATGGTATAGTCAACATACTAGTAACATGTAGTTTCCCTCGTAGCTAACAATTAAGGGAAAGACCAACCACTTGTTATTTCTGGAATTACATGCATATAAAGTGACCCTTGAAAGTTGCAACTGAGGTAACCCAGCTGAGTTAAAATGACCCTCATGTTTTTGCAGTGATATAATATATATTATACGTATATAGATACACATATCTCCAACTGGGAAAATGTTTGCAAAATGGGAGTAGCTACAATAATGACATCCCAGAATCACCTGTGAGTGGTCATAAAATAGCTAACTAAATGCAATTTCACCCCATTATTTTGATTGTGCGATTATTTCCATAATCGCACACTCTTTGTAATCGCACACTTTTTTTAGGTCAACAAAGGCTGTAACTATAGGAACTGTAATGGTATGTGATTAACATGGAATCACATGGATTCTCGTACCATTTGGGAATAATTGCATTTGCAATAAGCAAAATTGCATTCGCTTCGCTCATGCAATTATTCCCAAATCGCACTCAAATCCATGTGATTACCCATACTAACAGCAAAGAATGCTTTTGCTCTGGCACCAAGTCTTGAAGCACCATAAGCAGATTATGCCAACCACGGCAACCAGTACTAATGATGTATGACCATACATGGGATACTGCCTAGCTATATATCAAACCCCAAGGTACTAGCTGTGATATGTAACATATAGCTAAACCATAAGTTGTTAGAAACACCCACAGAGCTGAGACAAAGGCTGCATATTTAGCATACAAATTTTTACATAATATTATAGGCCAAAGTAGCCTCATTCCCAGGTCTCCCCGCTCCGTATGTATTACGTAACGCGGCGAGCGAGTGAAGCGTGCTGCAAGCAACAAAAGCTGGGTGGAGGCCTGGGAATGAAACAAAGGCCAAAGTAAAGTTGATATATCTAATACCGTGGATAGTATTACGTATACATCTTCCACCATTAAGCTGCAATGATGATGTCATCACTATGTCACACTGGGCACCTGCGCACTTGTACGTGTTGATCAGGAGCCCATGAAACCCATAGATGATGGGCTCCTGATGTGATAAAAAAGCGGTACTAAGGTTGAGGCTGCAACCTACCTGCAGCGCCATTAGCAGTGCAGCCCCACCCTCTTACTAACCCGGCTCATGACGAAATCATTTTCTATTTAGTCCCCAGTACGCATGGTGCACTGCCGGTCGACACATACTTTGTCCATGTCATTGTGCCCATCACTTCGTTGCTCATCAGTCACCATGACAATCTCGCCGATCAGTGCGATCGCTAGACGGTTCAGCAGTGAGACGCGTGCTGTCGGAGCTCGTGTGACTACCTCCTCGCTTTTTCTTCCCAGTGGAAAGCGACCGCTTCAGGAAGCCACAGTGCAGAGTCACAAGGTACTAACGGGGCATCATGGATCGCGTGCTGCCAACTTTGCTAATGAAGTGATTATGCCAGTTATAAAAACCGTATCCCACAAATTATACTTGTGCTCGCGTCAAAAAATTAAAGGTATTCATGACGTCTATGTAGTTATGAGCTTATAAGTTGTGAAGTAATAAAGTTATTACTATTTTACTGGGCATATCAAGTGTTAAGCTCTCACTGGGGACAATTTACTGGGGCATAGGAATCTGTGATTGATCTTGGTGTACTAGCAGTTAGAACCGTGATGCATTCATAAGCGACTCTGGTTTGTCATGTACTGTGTTGCTTTTTACTTTCAGCATGTAGGTTTACATTAACCCTTAGGGCGCGGATGTGGAAATTAAATTCCATTTGTCCACGCGGAAGCTGTAATTAATTATGACCAAGGTACATGAACTCGAAGTTTTCTATGGCTGCTAGCTAGTTTACTTGGTGAACGGCAACTTTGGAGGCTAGGAACTGTCAAGCTGTCGTTAAATTGTGTGCTAAGGGCGTCATTGCGCCCTGACTATAGCGTTAGGCTAAGCTAAACTCGAGCGCTAACCTTCATACTCTTCCTGTTCTTGAGCCGTCGATGTCTGCCCTCTAGCTGGTGAGTTACTGGGGTAGATAGGTACTGGATTGATGCCTCAAGCCTATAATAGGCTTTTCGAGCGCTACTAACTGATTTCCTGGTGCTAGAAGCCTTGCCTAAGCTGCCAGTGTAAAAACAGTACCACAAAAAGTAAGCGCTTAGATTCTCTCGATCGGTAGGTGGAGCTTCAGATCGATTACTGACATTGCCAACGTCAGTAGGGATTAGTAGGGGCTTCCTCGAAAGCTTGTTAGCCGTGTCAGCATCCGGTAAGCTGTGAATACCAGTATGAGCGTATATATACGCTCGCCGCGATGACGATTGACTAACGTAGAGCGTATATATACGCTCACCGCGCTCAGAGGGTTAAGTTGTACCCACGTGTGCGCACACACACATACACATGCACACATACATACATGCAAACACGCACACACGCACACACACACATGCACACACACACATACACACGCACACACACACACAGCTGATGCTACAAGCCAGCCTCCTTCGTCAGTCTTCTTCTGGTATCTATACCCTCCTCCCCCTGGGCCTCCGTGCCCTGGAGAAACTGGTGGGTGTGGTGGACTGGCGCATGAAAGCCGTAGGTGGGATCAAGGTGGCCATGCCTGTGCTGAGCCCTGCTCCTCTTTGGAAGAGATCGGGTGTGTGTGTGTGTGTGTATTTGTTTGTGTGTATTTGTGTGTGGGGCTGCAGGGGTGTTTGAGTATGGGTTTGTGTGTGTGTGTATATGTGTGTGTGTGTGTGTGTGTGTGTGTGTGTGTTTGGCTTCGTTCTCAGACCCTAGTTTAAAAAAAATGTGAGAGTTAGCCCTGTTTGTTTTGTTTTGTCCAAAGACTTCTGGGGAGTGGAGCCTGGGAACAAGGCTGTGTGTTTGCCTCCTTATGACAGCTGTAGCTAGTGTATGAGCTTACCTCGCATCTTCCACCCTCTAGGTCGGTGGGATACTGCAGGACCTGAGTTGTTTCGACTACAAGATCGGAAGGAGTATGAATATTGCCTGGGACCTGTGAGTCACACTTTGTGCACTTTCTAATACCGGATATTTACTCTAAATAAAAGTGTCTAGAACGATAGAATCTGAAGCCCAAGCCTATGAACTGCCAAGAATCCGGCTGCTATATATTAATCTTAACTGTGTATATACTGTACACGTATGTGTCTAGAATATGCTCAGGAATGATCCTGAAAAACGACTCTCAGCGGTATGGTTGGCTGTCAAAACTGCAGCAAGTCGTACAAACCTAAACCGAACTATCAGCAGAAAAACTGTAGTTTGGACCTTCACTAGTTAAAAACTATCTCCTCTTTCCTTGCCTGTCGATTCTCCCTCCCGCCCTCTCTCTTCCCCTTCTCTGCATTGATCTTCCCTGTCACTCCCTCCTTCCTTTTCCCCTCAATCCTCCCTCTCTCCTTCCCTCCCTTGACCCTTCCTCGTCCCTCCCTCAGACTCATGAGGAGGTGGTAACTGACCTGGTGGCACGAGAGCTCTCCTCCCATCGCCAGCTTCCTCTCCGGATATACCAAGTAAGATGGTAGCTCATGCTGTAAGTATGCTCCTCGCCCCACCCATGTGTTACATCGCCATGCTCTGTAATCAGTGCACTTTGGGGCTACTCTACAATGACCAGTGCAGGAGATGAGGTTATTTCAGTAGTACAACTGCTTATCCAACTGTTAGTGACTGTGGTCAGGGTCTTGGACCTTTGGTAGTTCAAAGGAGTTGTTCTTATATTCCCAAGGTCAACCTACACATCCTAATATGTATAGGATAGATCACTGCGTAGCGGGGTGTATGACCCGTTATCTACCGCGGGGAAAATTATCTCCCGCGGAAGCCAAGGAAGTACGAGGGCGAAGCCCGAGGTACTTCCGAGGCTTCCAAGGGAGATAATTTTTCCCAAAGTAGATAACAGGTCATACACCCCGCTACGCAGTGATCTATCTATCTTATACTATGCCTAAGTCTTTCTGACAAGAGTTACCAAAGCATCAAGAACTGCAAGGCAAGCTACTGCTCGCCAGAAGGTTCGAAAGGTGCCGTTCAGCACGACGCGATAAACTGGGTAGCTAACAGGCTTTCACAACGCAAAATAGTAGCTACAAGTGGCGAAACACTCCCAGCAATTGTAACAGACATGAACAACGGCTAATAGCCACGGTAGCTACCCGTCTAGCCCGACCCTAGCGCCATTTTGGCAAAAACGGTAGGCTGGCAGCGTGGCCACACGTACAAACACACAGAAACGCAACAAAACTAGCTACAGACGGAGACCAATAGCTTACCGTGCTATCCCACATCGATTTACGGGCCCAAAAAACGCCGTAGCCTATAGATATCTATGCCTAGACTACCCTAGCCACCAGCCCTACCACAGCTTTCTGAACATTTGAACGACTGGAACGGAATCGGGTAGCCGCTTTACGTAAGCAATCGGGGTATATTTTTTCGCACGGTAGGTATGACCCGTTATATACCTGTAATGCTGAAATCTGATTGGTTAGAATGACTTAGGTATAGTATAATATGTATCACGTTCTAGCTACATGTAACACGTACCTCTAAGTTATGAGAATTCCCTTCCCCTCCCCTCCCTCCCCTCCCCATCCCCTCCCCCTCCCCTCCCCTCCCCTCCCCTCCAAAGCTAGATAGGAAATTCCGTGACGAGATCAGACCAAGATTTGGCTTGCTCAGGGGAAGAGAATTTTGGATGAAAGGTTAGCATATCCTCCCTCATTAGATGGTAACCCCCAACAGCTGTAGTAGTATAGTCCGCAGGTGCTGAAGCTAACGTATTGTCCTCAGTGATTGACCTCAACAAAAAAGCATACTATTATTTCTACTGTACGTGAGCGCAGTAATCTCTTGGCCTTCATCTGTGTCTGGGCTTTTTCTCAGGAAGGTGTAGCTATATTAATCATGTGACATCCTTTGCACATGAACACCATTGGGACTGTGTTTTCCGTGCATTATAGTGTCCTCATTCTGTAGTAATTAGTAGTAATCCACCTGGAGTTTACCATCAGATTCAAGGTGATACGCATGTGAGTTTCGAGCTGCTCAGCTCATGTCTCCACTCTTCCGTAGCAGCCATGGCTGATCCTTAAGACCAGTTGCTTTTTTTCGTAGCTTCTCCACCATCGCTGTTCTGCATGGTTCCAGGTTAGCTGTTATTTTCACGACGGACTGGCTCGCGACCCATCTTGCCCCACCCAAGTCAGGATTCAATTACATCAGCTTCTATTACGATATACAACCATTTATCCGTGCTCTTCTCTCTTATTAGACTTGTACTCTTTCGATGTGAGTGAAGAGAAAGCAGCTGAGACATACGCTGAGATCTGTTTAGCGTATGAGAAGATTTTCCGCAAGCTGGAGCTACCAGTGGTAAAAGGTAAGATGGCTAGGCACTAAAGGAGAACCTTGGAAGTATTCAGGCCTAATTGAGTTCTCCCTTTTTCATTCTTTAGTCAAAGCTGATGTCGGCAACATCGGAGGGTCGCTGTCACATGAGTACCATGTGACCACAAATGTGGGCGAGGATATCATTGTCAGATGCCAGAGGTGTGCCACACCGAGCCAGCTATTACCCAGACTGAAGAAGGAGCATTCCTTATTATTAGTTCCATTACTCATACCGTACTCATGCGTTGTTAAGCGCATGCGCTTATACTTCCACAGGAAGGAAATGAGTGCCTAATTGTGAGGTGCGCTTAATTACGAATATTAAATTGAAGTGTGCTTTATTTGAAGTACGTACGGTCATTGTCAGACATCAGCTGGAACAGGCATTCTCTTTTCGATTCGAGAGTATCGTTCGAGGGCACTCTGTCTTATGCGCTTATAAAAGATGTTTTGATAACAGAATCAAGCCAGTGCCTAACAGCGAATATGTGTTTATAAGTGAAATGCACTTAACGTGTGGGTACAGTATCATCCCATACCCTAGTGACTCTAATTATTCCACTCCTCTATTTATTTGGACACCTATATTTTCGTATAAACTGGAAATTTCTACATGCTGGACTCTACTCTATGAGAGTGACCCCGCCCATTCTGTATACAGTCACAGGTTGAGCGGTTAAAGGGGCCGAAACCTGTGGCTGCTCGATGATCAGTCTGTGGTACTCTCCTGATGACCAGCTCTAACACATAACTAAATATAACTATGTGTGCCTGTATGCATATAAGAAATGGTTCATTCTTAAGAATATCAATAACTGACATGAAAACTAAGTTTCTGTTTTTGACTCTCATAGCAATTGACCGGTTACCTGCCACAACCCTAAGCCACTTACTTTTCGCCCCCCAACAATCTTTCAAAACACACACATGCACACACACACACACACACACACACGCACACACACGCACACACACGCACACACACACACACACACACACACACACACACACACACGCACACACACATGCACACACACACACACACACACACACACACACACACACACACACACAGTTGTGGTGCTGCCAGCAGTCTGGACCTCTTGGGTGAAGAGGAGGTAAAAGAACTGCCAGAGTGTCCAGATGAGGGCCGACAGGAGAAGACATGTCACCTGGAGAAGATCAGGGGCATTGAGGTAGGGACACCACATTCACCCCCTCATTTTGCTGCAGATTGTAATGACTATTCTTGGTTGAATACGTAATAGTTGGACACTGAGACCAAGTGATCTGCATGATTTAGAAACCCAGAGACCCAAGGCTGTAGAGTCCCTAGCGAAGCAAGGGTGGTACTAAGTGCCTGAGGGTTTCTACAGCGTGTAGATCTCGTGGGTCGAGGCATCGAACTGTGTTGTTAGCATCCTTGCATCAGCCATGGGGCTAATAGAAGTAGATCATGATTCTCTTGCGTCTGAAAGAACGTTCACCAGGCTATTAACCTTCTCTGATATTCTCTGCAGATGATCGCATATTCAAACTTTTACAAGTTTATTTCGTCGCCAACAATTACATTTTTTACCATTCCAAACTTTTCCACTGCACGGTAGTATAGACAAGGAGGAAGAGGGACTTATAAGTTGTTTTTTCATACTCTCATACTCTATGATATTGATACCACTTGAACCATCTTCTTGTTGCATAATCCCATTCCATTCCAGGTGGCACATGCCTTCATACTGGGTACTAAATACTCAGAGGTGTTCGAGGCATCCTTCACTGACAAGGACCACCAGGAGAAGTGAGTATGGGTCTTGAAAACTAATTAAACTGTAATCAGCCCAAGGCCTCTGAGAGTATATAATTAGCATTTTAAGAAAGTAACGGTTGGTCAGAGTGTCCCACTCCCATTATTTTTTGTATCTTGAAGTGATGTTAGCCCCTGAGCTTTGAACCGTGCAGCTGCATATATGCAGGGCTTCATTTAGAAAGTGCCCCCCCCCCTTGGGGATTTCAACCTAAATGAATACTGCTCACTATATGCACGCCCCCCCCCCCCAAAAAATGTCCTCCGACGTGCTCTTTCCCCCCTTGGAGATTTTCCTAAATGTACCCCTGATATAAATACATCAAATTAAACCAATATAATTATAAGGTGTCGTTCAAGGGGAGGGCTACAGAATGTAGCAAATAGGCTAATTAACTACTGGTGTCGTTATACTGTACACCAAACTACTACCCTTATTTGTGTATCTACACACACACACACACACACACACACACACACATACACACACACACATGCACACAGGTTATGCCAAATGGGTTGCTATGGTATTGGAGTATCCCGGCTACTCCAAGCTGTGATTGAGCATGGCTGCTTTCAGCAGCAGGAAAGACTGGTGTGGCCCCCAGCCATTGCTCCCTACTATGTCTGTATAGCCCCTCTCAAGCAAGCCAATGTAAGTCATCTACTAACATGTATATACACGTATCTTCATGTTGTACTACATAGTGCATACCCAGTCACTGGTACTAAGATTGCTTTATGTTTGCCACGTCTGTCTGTTTGTCCATCTGCACTTATCACGTGTGCCAAGTTACGTCCTTGTTTTACTATGCAAGTGCAGCCACGAGCACTATGGAATTACAGCCTCAATTAGCCAAGGTACATCAAGCTGGTAGTGTGTTTGTCTAGATGGCAAAAGTGGTAGGTAGCAGTGATATTTCAAGTTCTGGCAACTACCTGGAAGCACACTATGAAATTTCTAAGTCAGCACTTTCGCAGGTGAAACAGTCTAACCAAGCTAATCTGTTTTTAGCTGCATTTAGCTTTGACTTATCTGTTGCTGAGCATAGCCTTATTTTTGATGATTTATGTGAATGCCTTTGAAGGTACAATGTAGAGTTGTGGCTCTAAACAGGAAGTGGTACATCCTTGCCATACGGGTATAGTCGTATGGGAAGAGCTGGTGGCTTCACTGTGTGTGGTGGTGTGGGGTGGATTCTTTGTGCCATACTCTTACTAAGGCACTCTGCTATAGATACCAGGTGTACATGTACTGCGTACTGTTTATCCTCTGTCGCATACCCATACAGTATCAGTCATCGGAATCAGACACTTGGCTTTCTCGTGCTGGGGAGCTGTACTCTGACCTTCAGAAGGTGTGTCCTGGTGAGGTTCTGCTTGAGGACAGGACCCATCTCTCTGTTGGGGCCAGACTCAGAGCCCTGGAGCTTATTGGCTGCCCCAATGTTATCATCATTGGGCCAAAGGTGTGTGTGTGGGGGGGGGGGGGGGATTATTGTGCTTATCATCATTGGGCCAAAGGTGTGTGGGGGGGGGGGGTATTATTGTGCTTATCATCATTGTGTGTGGGGGGGGGGGGGGGGGGTATTACTGTGCTTGCATGAGTTAGTGATCATTCCTCTGAGGGTGGTCACATTAGTTACAACCTGGTTAATAGGAAATATATGCAGCAATATGCTGAGACGGTACTCGATATTGCTGAGTGGATTTCCGAGGGTAGGAGGGTTCTACATGTAACTGACTTGTGCCCCAGCACCATGCCTTGTAATACTATCTGCCGGTGTCTGTAACAGTAGCTACATGCGTTTAGTTGTCAGAACCGGCTTTGGCAGATTCTTTGTGCCATTGGAGACCAAACACTGTCCAAGGAGTGTCCCAAACTGTGTAGGCATTGGACCAAACACTGTCCAAGGAGTGTCCCAAACTGTCCAAGGAGTGTCCCAAACTGTCCAAGGAGTGTCCCAACTGTGTCCAAGGAGTGTCCCAAACTGTGTAGGCATTGGACTAGATCTCTGTGCACCTGGCTAAGTTAGTAGCTGTCTAAATGCAGTCAGGATCAAACAAAAGGATAGACTATATTGTAGCTAGTTAGTCTCACTAGAGAAATATCATGAAAACTAAAGGTATCTTAACTGTTATGTCAAATGCACTCACTAAGCTTTAGGCCTAAACACTAAACAAATCCACCCTTACTAATTATTCAACCCCCTTAACCCCTACCACATACCCTAAATACTAACATGTACGTCTGTGCTAATGGCGCTGTACATGTAACCAGACTGGCCTGCGAGACTATGTACTGGACTAAAGTGCAAGCTTCTATATTGTCTGGGTAGCTTCTTCTGGGGAGTATTCTGGGAAATGTATGCCTGTTTACAGGGAATACATACCTTCTTTTGGGGAATATCGAAGAGACCGTTCGTGATGGTATTTTGATCTGCACACGCAATGGGGTTGGAGTTTTGCTTTGTATTATTTGTAGCTGCTTTACTTCAAACGTATTATTCCAATGAGTTTATACACCTTTTGTACTTCATCAGCTGTTATACATGGCTCTTAGCTTTCCAGCCAAAATGAAGCCTGTGAAAATCTTCTATGCAAAGTTGTGTCAGTTATTAAACTTCGCATGCTCACCCCAATGACAATCCTTAGCACCTGTATGAAGTAATATATTCCAGAGTCATAATCGGTCCTGTTGTATTTCTATTGCTGCAGACCCCAACTGGGCAGTACGAACTGCGCCTTCAGAAGAGGGATGCAATTGACACACACACTCTGGACAAGAACGGTCTATTAGAACTACTGGCAAACTCCTACAGAGATTTAAGACAATCTGTAGAATGTGTGTAATGATCTCCAATGACAGCTTCCAGCTCACTGACGCCTTGCTATGAAATGGTCACAAATACTCAATAAAATATCATGGGATCCTCAATCTGTATAAAATAACTATATAAACTTCTGTAGTCCATGTGTAGTACACAACAGTGCAGATGGCATGGGGTGTCTCTGGACTGGATTATCCACTGAAACGTCCGACTGAAATGTGGATTATCAAACTAGAATGTGGGACTGGAATAATGCATCTGTGAGTTCTAACCTCATTTTCAGGCCTGGCCACGCAGATGCGGCTACTATGAGTTCGTAAACCATTTTCAGTAGTCATGTGGCATGGTAGTTAGTTTGAATTCCTGGCCATAATTGTATGCTGCTGCATGACTACAGAAACTCACAAATACATGATTCCAGTCCTACATTTCTTATATTATGCCTTATAATTGTATTGTGTACCAATTACTATACACATGTAAATATAGCCATACATGTACTCTAGAATTGAAATGTATAGTGTATGGGGAAAATATGGATGATCATGAAATGAATTTTAGGAACTCCTGATCATAGCTGCAATATTATAATTATTCTAGTCCGATGAACGTGCTGCAGTCCAAGACGCCAGTACCCATGCATACAGATCGACATATTGGTCATAAGCAAGTGCAAGAATTCTGTAAAATAAAATGGAACTCTATATAAAATATAAAAATGACAATACAACATGTGTCGTAAAATCATTTGATACCACATGGTACATGTATACAGAAAAATTGGTCAGAGTGGGAGAGGTTTCAAACAAGTTTGTCAAAGGAGCTGTGTCTCAAACACAGGATTTCTGACCACTGCAAGTGACCTGCCAATGAATGAAATCGTGCAGTTCCCGCACCAGTGCCGGGTCCTCCTTGTCAGTCCCAATGAGATTGGTCATCTGGTAGGGATCTGCGGCAATGTCAAACAGTTCGGATTCAAGGGGCCAGTCAAACAGGTCCACATTCATTCCATCGTAAAATTCCGCATAGAGAAAGTTGTGTGTGTCGTTCAGCAGCCGTGCACCGATATAAGTACTGTTAGGCATGTCGATGTAGTGGTCGTAGCGAACCACGTTGCCAAGGCTCCAGTACTCCAACATGACCTTGTCCTTCCATTTCGCTTGCTTTTGCTTTCGGGAGGACTCGTCTGCATCTATTAAGAGATCCAAGAAGCTTTTTCCATCCATCGTCTCGAAGGCTTCGGATGAACCCCCCGCTAGGCTCACAACAGTGGGAGCTACGTCAATCATACCAGCTACAAAATTGAAGGAAGAACTGGGAGGGATGCCAGGCCCACGAATGTAGAACGGCACTCGTATGTCGTGTTCGTATGGCTGTAGCTTGCAGCTGGGAAGGCGAAATTGTCCAAGCTGGTATCCATGGTCACTTGTCCAAACAAAATACGTGTTATCCAATTCACCATACTTCCCTATCATATCAACCAAGGACACCATGATGTCGTCCACTGAGAGCAATGTTCTCCAGCGATTCTGGAACAGGAGGTCGACCTCTTCTCCCTCCGTATCCGAGAGAGGAGGCTGCATGCGGATTACATAGTGGTGGTCCAGTGCAGAAAAGTTGTAGTTCTCTGTCCGAGGCGCCTTGTAGTCTTTGAAAACGTCTTCATACCAGGGGGCGGGGGTCGCGGGTACATGAGGCGCGTGGGGAGCTACATAAGCAAAGAAAGGCTTCCCGCTACTGAGGGACGCATTAACGAAGTCCAAGGTTGCATTTCCGATGACAGATGTCAGATAATCCTCGGGGCTATTTCCAGTGAGAAACAAAATTTTGCCATCTCTCGTGAACAGATTCTCGTAGTACTTATTATCGTTGCACATGGCCAACCAGGTATCGAAGCCGGGAAGTGATTCGGGATTGTCCCCTTTGCAGTACGGTGTCATGCCGCTGGGGTTCAGAAACTTGCCAAACATCCCGGTGGTGTATCCTAGATTGCGTATGTGAACTCCAATGGTTCTCTCCTGATAAACAGTGTCGGTGACGTTCATGTGCATGCAGTCCGGGTGCCCGACAGTGTGCCAGTGGTGAGGGTAGGTACCACTGAGGAGAGTGGTGCGAGACGGGCAGCAGACCGGTGTGTTGACGAAGAAATTAGCCAACTCGGCTCCGCCTTCTTGGAGAAAAGTCCTGTAGAACCGAATGCAGAACATTTAATGGTGATAAACAGCTTGAGAGAATAATTACAGTTGGAATTAGCAAAGTCCTACTGGCAAGTGCTACTAGTAGCACTTGCCAGTAGGACTTTGCTATAGCGTGTTTAGCGTGTTTAGTAGCCTGCCTACTGCTCCTCTGCTCAGGAGCTCCAGTAGCTCAGTGGGTAAAAGTATCTGACTGAAGGTCCTGAGTTAAATTACAAGCTGGGCTCCGTTGTTTTTTTCGGAGCTTCTTTATTCTCTCAATGTTTTGTTGTTGTTTTTTTCCATCTGGATCATATGTATGTAGGTTGTGCTGGGTGATATGCATGCTGATGAACAAAAGTGAGGCAACTAATCGAGGCAACTAACCGTGTTGCATGGAGACGCCGCATATGCAAAAACAGAGTGGTCATTTTAACCCATATAGGGTTTACTCAGTTGTGGCACTAGCATCAGAGAATGCACAGTTAAGTGCAGTTCAATAAGATCACTTACTCAGGGAAACCCAGATATCATTTTTCTTTGGTGGCGATAGTAACAGGTTGGTACAAAGTTGCTGTCTAGCAACAAAACAATGTGTAAACAAGTGGATCACTTTACACAAATATTTCTCCAATTTCAAAAGAATAGAAAGGCTAGTTAACAACACATACCTTTCCCATGCAGCCTGTTGCTATCCCCACCAAAGAAAAATGATCTAGCCAACTGAGTTAACCTTATATGGGTTAAAACGACCACTTTATTTTTACAGTGTATGTATGTATGTATGTATGAATTATATGTATGTATGTACAGGTATGTATGTATGTAAGTAACGCTACAGGAATACAATTATTACAAAAACATTTCCTGTGGGCGCGGCATTGTTTCCACGCATGTGTAGTAAAAGCCAAAGAGCGAGCATGCACTATGATGGAGTCGCCTGCAGAAAGGTGGCGGTGATTAGGGAGGCTACGTGCATAGCAAGTGGTAGCGAGGAGAGATGACAAACATCAGCGAGAGGTTCATCGACAGTTGGTAAGGTTAATTCGGCACTGAGCAGGAAAATGACGACTGGCCGGTACTTTTAAAGTATCGGACTGGTTGAACACTCAGCTAGCAGCACAATGCAACTCGAGGCCCTCTACAGGGGATACCACATATGCACTAGTAGTATGACTGCTTGTGCTTTCTAGTCTATTAAGCTACGTCCCACCACAAGATCACCCTCTTCCAGCAGAGAGGGTCTAGCTCGAGAGACTAGTCCAATTCATGAGACTACCATAAGTGATTGGTTTGAACAGATATTACAACATTATTGCCCCTCCCAGCTCAGAGTGGTCGTTTTAACCCATATAAGGGCTTTCTTCATCTGCATATCACCCTCTTGGAACGTTCACCCTCCATGGTGGGTGACTGGGAACAAAGAGGTGGGGCTACCTGTACATTAAGTACGTTCAGTCTAGTCTGCCACTAGTCATGTGATCAGATCGTGCGAAAAATGAGTGGCCTCGTTCTGTGGGCGCAACCCATTGCCGTAATAAAATGGTGGACGATAATACTGACAATAAAATAGAGCTGGAAATGTGGAGAACAGAACCGCTTTTGTGTCTATCAGGTACACATTTAGTAAAATGTAATCATTAGAACTGTGTATAAGCCACAAAACCCACTAAATTATCTGTAGACTTAATTTTTTTTTTAACAGACGTACGTACAGACATATAGACAAAACCAATTGCTTTACCTTGCCTCCGCATATGCTGCGCAGGGTAAATACAATGTATCTAAACTGAGTGAAGTCACAGACTAAATAATAACAACTTGTAATGTAATTAGCAGCACGTGCAGTAGCAAACAAACTGCAGCCGTGCACAGGCACTTACATTAATTATGTAAGTGCCTGTGCAGGGCTGATTATTTTTGATCTGTGTTGAACTAAAAACAGTGTATTTATAGTGTTCCCAGTCCACCTATTTTTCAAGGGCGAACAGTAGCGAACCTTAGCCTTGATATGGGCTGCATTTTCTGGGGACACGTATCGCCTAGCTACTTACTTGGTGAAGGCCATGGGCGACGTTCCCCCCAACAGGAGATCCTGGTCATCCGTTAGGAGAAAGACGATATTGGCCGGCTTACAGCTACAGCCTAACAACAGAGCAGCCAGAAATACGGACTGCAGATTCAGCCATGGAAACATCTTGTGTTGACTCGGCTACGCTTGCGACTTTCATGTCATGTGACCACGGAGGTGTGGCTCAGTATACTAGCCCCACCTTCGTGCCCTACGGCAGGATATCCGGGGGACATTCCGCATCCTGCCCTGCATTTAATACTGAATTATGGCTATCTTCCGGCTCCTCGTGCTTTCGGCGGTGCTGTGTGGCTGCAACTGCAAGCTGGCTAACATTGTATTCCTCCTAACAGACGACCAGGATCTCCTGTTGGGGGGTATGACTCCAATGCCTTTCACCAAGTTAGTAAGCCATTAAATTTCAGGAAGCATTTAGGTGCTCTGTGGTTGATTCGGGTGCCTCCTGAGATCCGGCAGCTGCATGGCTTCAGATGAATGGTGGGGTGCTTTACTAATCCCAGGCAAAGACAGTTGGACTATAGTCTCATGGGCCAGACATCCGAAAAAGTTGAAGAGTGACATCTGGTCACTTTAGCGTGGTGGGAGATGTCATGGCAAATGTTGCGAAAAAGTACACAATTAGTGTGACTACACTACAGGACAGCAAGAATGGTAGTGTGTTGCCTTTTAATCAGTCGCTGGTGAAGGCGAAGAAGTGTCGGAAGTTTCATCTTATCCATCTTGGTGATTCTTGCGTTTTGAAAAACGTCTGATCATGTGACAATACGTATACTTATTTAATTATTATACATGCAATCTGATTGGCTTGACCAACAATTTGGTGACGTCCATGAAAGCGTGGCTAAAGTGACCAGACGTCACTCTTCCACTTTTTATGACGTCTGGCCCATGAGCGAGACTAAGTTGACTACGCATTGTCCCTTTCCTCAAATGATCTGCCAAATTTAATAATCTGGTATGGCTGTGGCTTTAATGACAGGCCATTTCAATAAACTGGTATGGCTGTGGCTTTAATGACAGGCTATTTCAATAAACTGGTACACACGTATGGCTGTGGCTTTACTGACAGGCCATTTCAATTGTTTCTACAGCTTCTGCTTAGCCTCATATTCAGGCCTATCCAAAAAGCCTGGGTACGGAGTTAGCTTCTGCTAGTATAGGCCTAAACCCTCGTTGTAGTGAGTGAAGCTGGCCCGAGCTTGTAGGAACAATTGCAGTGGTGTAGCTAGAGTGTAATGCAATGGTGGGGCACAAACAGCACTGTCGGAGGACTATGTACGTAGCTCCATGGCACAGACATCCTGGATCCAGACCTACTGAGATGCCATATAAAGGGCATATAGTTAGCCATTCACAATGATCAATTGTCTAATTTTTTGTGCAAACTCTTATACCACGTACTGCATCTTTCTCCGTACGTTTAGAACATTCCTTCAAAATGGTGGAGCAGAGTTAAAGAACTTCTTTGTCAATACGCCAGTTTGCTGTCCGTCTCGTACAACTCTCCTCAGTGGAATGTATGCACACAACTGGCACACGACTGGCTCCCCAAACTGCATGCACATGAACGTTACCAGCTCATTGTATCAAGAGAGTACAATCGGAGTTCACATGAAGAAACTAGGATACTCCACTGGAATGTTTGGAAAGTTTTTAAATCCTGACGGCATGGAACCATACTGTAAAGATTATCCAGCTGTTAATGAGCCTCAGACACTTGAATTCTTGAAAGCCAGAAAGCATCCTGTATGTGATGACGACATGCAACCCTTACCAGGTTTTGACCAGTGGCTTGCCATGTGCAATGATTTTTGCTTCTATGAGAATATATTTAATGCAAACGGTGTCTTATATAAAACTGGAACTGATCCTAAAGACTACTTAACATCTGTTATTGGAAACGCGACAGTGGACTTTGTGGAAACATCCCTGAGAAATGGAAAGCCTTTCTTTGCTTACGTGGCTCCCCATGCACCCCACATACCCGCAACCCCCGCCCCCTGGTATGAAGATGTTTTCAAAGGCTACAAAGCCCCTCGCACAGAAAACTACAACTTATCTGCACTGGACCATCACTATGTGGTTCGCATGCAGCAGCCCCTGACTGAGACAGTCGCACAAGAGGTCGATTTGCTATTCCAGGATCGCTGGAGATCGCTGCTTTCTGTTGATGACATCACAGTAGCATTAGTGGACATTATTGAAAAGTATGGTGAGTTGAATAATACCTATTTTGTTTGGACCAGTGATCACGGCTTCCAACTTGGACAGTTTCGCCTCCCCAGCTGCAAGCTGCAGCCCTACGAATTTGATATACGAGTACCATTTTTTATTCGTGGTCCGGGTATCCCTCCCAGTGCTACCTTTTCTTTTGTAGCTAGCGTTGTCGACATTGCTCCCACTCTTTTGAGCCTAGCAGGAGCCGAATCTGGATCCTTGGAGATTATGGATGGGAAGAGCTTCTCAGATCTCTTGTTCAGCTATAGTGAATCGTCTCGAAGGGAAAAGGAAGTTGTGTGGACGGACAAGGTCATGTTAGAGTACTGGAGTCTCGAAAATGTAACTCGTTATGGACACTACATAGATCTGCCAAACAATACTTTTATAGGAGTTCGGCTGCTGAACGAAACACACAATTTTCTCTATGTAGAGTTTTATGAATCAGATAATGTTACTGCATTCAAGTGGCCCTTGGAATATGAACTTTTTGACGTCGCTAAAGACCCGTACCAGATGCACAACCTGTATGGGACTAGCAAAGAAGACAAGAACCTCGTACAAGAACTCCATGACTACATGCACTGGCAGGTCTTCTGCAAAGGCCAGGATCAGTGTCTCTGAAAGAAATGCAGACCTAAAACCACACAGTATAGGAACACAATTGAACTGCCCCCCCCATACATGCAATTTCAGGAAACACTGAAATTCTAATTTTGGTAACAGAGTATGCATGTTTTTTACGTGCAATTTCCAGTAGCTACCGTGGACCTGCTGAGCCCTTCGATTATTCTAGTGGTTGCGTACAAATGGGATGAGAGTGCATGTGATTTCCTACTAATCTAATCGTATCCTTTTCTGTTACAGAGTTGGTCAGATTGTACATGTATATTGTAGGGGGGAAATGGGCAACCCTCTTCTCCCAACGGAACCCTAGGCCTGTGACACTGCCACGTTAAGGGGCGAACGGGCAGGTCGTTCCGGCTGACCGTGCCTTCAGCCTTTCGGGCGCCTGTCCGCTATGGTCAGGTCTGGGAATCAATGGAGGAACACGGACGGATCCTAGGCCGTACTGTCCGAGACCACCGTGTGCATAGTTAGGCCACTCTAGTTCTGAGCACTTCAAATAAAATATATAATTATCATTTTGCTTATTTCAAAATTCATATTGTAAAGCATAGCCAACTGCAGATCACTCGGGGGGAGGAGTGACTCTGCCCCGCACTTTCGCCTATATATATATGCATGCCAAGGACAGACTAGGCCCCACCCACACGAATTACGGATATTTTGGTGAAACTGAAAAGTAGGAGTATTTTGCTTTATGACACCAGTAACGCCAGCTACTTCATTTATACTTCGCTTTTGAGCATCAGTCGGTGTGCAGTTGCTGTTCAACAGTGCGACATACTGATCCCCGAAGTATATAGGTATGCTCGTTACGTGTCTATATCCGTGGTATGCGTATGTGCAAGCGAGTGTATTGAAAACTATGGACTTATGGAATATATTAATCCAGTTATCACTTTTTACTGTAGCTACCCCATACTGAGTTGTTTCTGCTTATAGTATGCGCGACCATAGATACTATAAACCGTTTATAGTATCTATGTGTGGCGCAACGAATATATTACGAAGAGTGTATGTCTGTCATTAAATTATACTTTATGCCGTTAGGAGTGTATAGCTATAATTATTATACTCTATACGTGGCTGTGGTTTCAGTCATCAGGTCTTTAGCTTCCCTCCCCCTACACTGCACAAATGTAAGGATTGTTTTATTAACCCAACTTGCTGGGGTTTTACCTCAGCTGCAGCTTTAATATTATGTGGGAATGTTATAATTGGATACTGTACACATCAGTTAACGTCGCCAAATACTACATTCATAATCAACTGCATGTTTCTAGCAATAGCATGCAGGTTACAAAGTAAACCATATCTACGTAATGAGCAAGGAGTATAAGGTACATTACATAGTTGTAATTCCCTAGCTCATATATATCACCGCAAAAACAGAAGGGTTACTTTAGGGTTATCTCAGTTGCAGCTTTATGATATGTGCATATATTCTATTTGAATACTCTAAACATCAGTTGCATGCAAAGACATAATAATATTGCAGTACCTACGTAGGAGAAACATGTTGATAAGTCATGGTTGATTTGTTGGAATGCATGTTTCTAGGATTATAAGGTAAACACCGTTATGGGAGAATAAGCTGGTGAAATGAAGGAGTAAGAGGTACATTACACATGCAGTCATAACTCCTCCAAATCCTTAGCTCATACTCCCAGTCTGAGGGTGGGCCAACAAACCTCTCCCTTTTCTTACAATACTATAGTCCATAAAACAAAACCAGTAATGCCTTTGGTGGCAGATACACACACAGTACAGTAAGTAGACTGTACTTGTAAGCATGAAGTTGCAATTAGCAACTCAGAGAGCTTTATATTTGTGGGGCCAGCTTCTTGAAGATGGTCTCGTTTCCAGCCGACTTCTGCGCTATGGATGGTAAAGAGTCAGCTGAGAATGCTGTAGGGTGAAAAATTATGCAGCTGGGATTGAGACTATCTACAAGCCAGCTGGGCTCGAAACTAGCATGCAATCCTAACTTGATCAACAAGATCCAGCTATCTACAGCTTGGCAGTGAACAGCCACAGGAAAAACAAGTGGTCTTTCAGTTATTACTGCTACAAGGAAACTAATTAGCTGTCAGATTATGTTTCAAGGACCTATGACTAGTTTAGCTAATTGGAACTACTGGCTATCTACTATAAGGTCAACATTTGGTAATCGACAGATCTGATGCCCACATAATACAGTTGGGGAAGTAACAAAGGGTTTGAGTTTCCTTCTGAGTTTTCGTAGCAGCAAGTAACTACTTCGGTATATATTCCGATCCTTCAACGAAGTAACCATCTAGTATATACCCTGCAACCTCAGTAACCCCTCAGAATTTAAAACGACCTATTCATTTTTACGGCATAGTAATACTATTATCATATCAGATATATCCTGCAGGTACATGATGCAGTTCATTTTTGCTATTGTGGTTGCAACTTTGTTCTTTGTTACTGGGATAAATAGTATTCCAATAGAGAGGCCATTGGCAACTGATTCTGTTGGTAATGTGATTGGTATTGAATCAGATCATGACAATGGAAGTATTAACACTCATCCCATTGATCAGTGTGCGACCAATTTTATGGCACTGGAGAAGGCCCTGATTAATACACGTAACAACAGGTTTGAACTGATAAAGACCTTTTATCCTGCAAGGTCTGTAAAGCCAGTGTATGTGAAACAAGTGATCTACATGTTTCTCGGCAATGAAGAAAATGATTCTACGATAAATGAATCATGGATATGGAGCAATGCTGCATTCTACTTGATACAGCCTCCAAGCGTGTTCCAATACACTTCGCTTTTCTGCAGTTATTATACCGGCAAAGGGCATGTTTACAAAGAAACGCTCTCTTTATATCTACCATATGGTTGCTTAAACAAAGATGTCAACTGGACTTCGATAAACACCACCTGCAGTGCTCTAAACCCAATGCTTGATATCTTAACACAGCGAGTAAGTCAGAATTATTTATACCTCACTGCACACTAATTTCTGTTGTAAGGGTTAATATTTTGGATTGCTAATACGTCGTGGGAGCAGTGCATAATGATGTGGTAAAGCAGAAGCTAGAACTGATGCTTCACTATGCCATTTTTCATAATTATGTCATGCCACAAAACGCTAAAACACCAGTCTTCTTGTCAGTGCTCAGAGCTTTCTCTAGTATTTATTATGCCCCCACTACCATTCAGTACCCACAAGGTATAGTGTATGATGACTTCTTGATAGTCACTGCATCCTGTAAGAAAATCAGATGCATGCAAATGCTTTATTAATGCAGATGGGTTATATAATTGAGACACTGTTAATTTAAAACTTTTATTGGTTTTTCTATAGCTCAAATTGTATGCAAAGTATGATCCAGGACATGTCGTTGCTGATGAATCCCTTGCAACAGCAGCCTGTATGAAAGAATTAGAAAGAATGGAGTATGATAATGCACATGCCATATTTACTTTCTTAAGCTGTGTATTTGGCCTTCCAGTTTTATGTACTGTAATTTTGATACTAATAGTACGGAGTGTTCGCCATCCAATCCGGCTAAAAATTAGAGAGAAGAGAAACCATCGCAATCTTGCAGCCATGGCATTAGTTGGTCTTACCTTCTCAATCTATGTCCTAGTACTGGACCTACTTGCAGTAAAGTTGGTCTTACATGATGAGCATGAAATGGGAAACCATACCCATGGACATGATTATCTGAACTCTTATGGATTACACTTTGTATATGTTACATTAGGAATTGACGGATTTCCTTTTTTTGCCGTATTTCTTTTTTGTTTATATCTTTTTGTGCATTCCTGGATTTGTGACAAAGACCTAGGCTTAAAATATTGCTTTGCAGTTGTGTTCTGTCCAATATTTGGTCCTCTTTTTGTAAATGAAGAACAGACTGAGGCGTTTAAAAAGGAGTGCAAAATATGGCTTCTTCTCTTTTGCTTTATCTCTCCACTCTTTTGCTTTGCTTCCCATGTTGGATACCTAATTATCGCTTGGGTTTCAAACCCACAGCATGCGTGGTCTGCCACTCTAGTGACACTGTTCTCTATTCTTTTCTTCTTCTTTATGTACCGCCAACTCTACATTATATTTGAAAAACTTAATTTCAGCATATTGAAGAAAAAGGACCGTAGCAATTGCTGTAGTCGGACATTCTGTTGTTTGTGCTACAATTTCATTAAAAATAAACATGGTCGTCTCAGAAAATTGAAAGAATTTGTTTTGGATGATGATTCAGTTACAGAACCAATTACAAAACCAGAAAATACACGTACAAACACAGATACAGATACAGAAACAATTATAAAACTAGAAGATACGCATACAGATACAAATAAAGATGCTTCACGTAAAACAAGTTTAGACTTTAGCTTTTCTGCCTTTTTTGTATCATTGTTGTGTGGTCTATTCCTGATAGGCATTGAGTTGTATGTTGCATTTGCACTCATTGAACTTCCCTTTTCCACTGAAACCTCTCCCACTTATGTACTGAGTGTTGCTGTCATTCTAGCGACCTTAGTGGCCTGCAAAGTTTTAATAATTAATACACCAACTGAAGAAAAGATCCTTCACATTCTTGAGAGTGGTGTATCGATGAAGAAATTTGCTGAAGACATTAAAATACCAGATGTAACACCACCAACACCAAAAGATGAATCACCCCCACCAACGTCAAATAATAAACAAACTACTCTACCAGTAGAAGTGCATTCAAATATATGAAACAATAGATTGATGGCACTGTCAGAATGTCAACTCTATAATCTGTACCATATACTAATATATTCTGCATAGCGTGTAGTTTCTGTTAAGAATTATATGCCATACATGTCAGTTTGTGTGTCCTTTTGCCTTTTAACACATGTGTCATATTTATGTAGTGTTTGTACTTTGTTGAAAGTAAACAATTTACCTCTTAGGATGCCGTTTTAGTTATGATGATATTATTGTTTACAGTTCAGTTAAATGCATCTCTGTTGATGCTGTATTCAAACTTGTGGCAAACAAAGTCAGGGACCTATAAATATCTGTTACATAATATTTTCAATTAGCTATAGCTGCAATAGAAATGGTGTAGGTATGCATATTGACAGCATGACTGATCTTGAGCAGCACTGCACTGCTATCCTGTATCAGGGCCTTCTTCATTGTTTAGATCAAGATTCTCAAGTATGTTTAAAATGCCAGTTAATATTCCATACGTATAGCTAGCCAACTGAGGTACCACAACTGTTGATTATGCTGAGCAGACAAAATTGTAGCCATATACAATTATGCTCTAGGGATGACATTATCTAGTACTCATGGTTACGTGACAATTTTTTTAATTTCCTGCCATATATGAACACAGCAGCTGCATGTGGAGTGGTGACTGCATGGGAATAGGGTTTTACTGAATATCTAATCAAGGCTTTAAGCCACCTTAATTAATCATAACACACAGATTGGATAGCCTAAAAGCTCTCATTCATGCATTTTTGCAATCTTAATTATTTTGTCTACTGACTAGACTATATAGACTTTATTCACATATGTCAATGACATATGTGAATAAAGTCTATATAGTCTTATATATTAGTCAGTAGACAGTAATGGACATGACATTGTCATGTCCATTCACTTCATTACACCCTTGGTAAGATGTACACAGCAAAGATTGGTAGTGATCTATAGCTGACTGAACACCATATCATTAATATAATATACTATTATTTGCTAAAAAAATCCCTTATTACTCTACAGTAAGAAAGAAAAAAAGACTTAGCTAGAACAGTTGGCACTGGCCTGCTTTATGTATGTCCCCAATTAGGTTACTGATTTACGATTGGCAGATTGGTTCAAGTATTCTCACTAACTAGCTAACAGTCAGTTGTACGAAACCTTGAGAAAAGATACTATTAGTGGGTTGACTCTGATTCAAATAGCTAAGCTAATCTCTTCGACCACAAGACTGGTTGCCCTCCACATTATTGTAGATGGTAATCCTGATCCTGTATTAGGAGAAATGGCTGAACTGGATATGAAGCCTCTATCCTCATCACTCAGAGTGCACATTCACAATCCCAGCTGTCTCTCACTGGAGCCATTGCTCCCCTTTGGCACCTTCCTGGCTGAACAATCAGACCTTCAGCTGACTATCAGCAGTGGATGGCATGCACACTCTTTTACAGAGTTTGTCAAGCACACAGTCGGCCCTAATCCCCTGAACTTTCAGTACACTTTTGGGAGCTGGTCGTGCACTACAGACCACAAATCTATCCTACTGAAGGATGTATGTGCACATTGCTGGAATCTCTTCTAAAGCAGCAGTGGCAGCAGGAGGCCTAGGAGATGGATGACTGAACGTTAACCAGTGTATAGGTCTGAATAATATCTACAATGGATGAGTTCCCTACTGCATGTATACTCACTCGGCTACCAATATACACACACATACACTCATTTAATGTTACTTGCATGCCATCACTGTAAAACATTTGGTGGAGCGTATTCCACTAAAATAGTGCATCACTCAAGTAGAACGTGTGCAGCTAGCTGATTGTGAGATGCACATCCATTGCATGACAATGTACAACGTAAGTGTAAGTATAGTAATTATGGTTCTAAAAATCGATTCTTGCATGTATATAAAGGCAGAGAAGGTCCGGCAACTCATTATGGAACAGAGTGAAGATGGCACTGCTCCTGGCCCTTGCAGTAGACCTGCCAGTGAATGAAGTTGTGGAGTTCTTGTACAAGGTTCTTATCTTCTTCACCAGTTCCATAGAGGTTGCGCATCTGGAATGGATCCTTACTGATGTCGAAAAGTTCATACTCCAAGGGATGGTTGAATACGGTAGTCCTTGCCTTATCATAGAACTCTGTGTAGAGGAAATTGTGGGATTCATTAAGTAACCTGGCTCCAATATAAGTGTCATTGGGCATATCAATGTAGTGGTCGAAGCGGAGCACAAAACCAAGATCCCAATACTCCAACATGATCTTGTCTTTCCACTTAGCAGCTTTTTGCGTTCTAGAAGAGTCAGCTGAGCTCAGCACGAGATCTGCAAAGCTTCTCCCATCCATAGCTTTCTCTGCCTCTTCAGTGCCCCCTGCTAGACTCATAATAGTTGGAGCTACATCAACCATGGCTGCCACAAAGGATAGTGTAGTGTTTGGTTGGATGCCAGGCCCACGAATGAAGAAAGGAACCCGTATGTCAAATTCATAAGGCTGAAGCTTGCCCATTGGTAAACGGAACTGTCCAAGCTGAAAGCCATTGTCACTAGTCCATATAAAGAATGTGTTATTCAACTCTTCATATTTCCGCAACAGATCCACTAATGCTATGGTGATATCATCTACTGAGAGCAAAGTTCTCCAGCGATTTTGGAACAAAACATCGACATCCTGAGCTACAGTACTGTTGAGAGGTTGTTGCGAGCGAATCACATAGTGGTGGTCCAGTGCTGAGAAGTTGTAGTTCTTTGTTCGAGGAGCCTTATAATCAGCGAACTCATGTTCATACCAGGGGGCTGGAGTGGCAGGTTTGTGGGGTGCATGGGGAGCCACGAAGGCAAAGAAAGGCCCACCTTTCTTTAAGGACGCTTCCACAAAGTCTACTGTTGCATTTCCAATGACAGACGTCAGATAGTCCTCAGGATTATCCTTGGTTTTATAGAGGGTCCCATTTCGGTTGAATTCATTTTCAAAATAACGGTTGTCGTTGCACATAGCAAGCCAGGTATCAAAACCGGGCAGGGGGCTCAGATGATCACCTTTGCAGTACAGAGTCATGCCTGCCGGATTCAAAAACTTCCCAAACATTCCAGTGGTGTAATTGAGGCTCTTCATGTGGACCCCGATAGTACTTTTTTCAAATTCTGGGTTAGAGACGTTCATGTGCATGCAACTGGGTTTGTCTATTGTGTGCCAGTTGTGAGAGTACATACCACTGAGTAGGTTGGTGCGAGATGGGCAGCAGAGGGGCGTGTTTACAAAGAAATTCTCCAACTTAGCTCCGCCTTCTTGAAGAAATGATCTAGGAATATAGAAATAAGGTGGGCAGCTAACATAAATAAGGTGGTTTAAGCATTTTGATTTTGTGGTAGTTAGCAATATATCACTGAGGGGTTATTTTACATCATGCATGCATGCAATCATGCACGCGATGATTGTGTGCATGTATGCATGCAACGATTACTGATGTCACATTTCTATGGATAATAAGACTTGCTTTTTACATGTGCCCATATAAAATACATTGTACTTTATATTAACGCCTAATATAAAATGCCCCTTATAAATTCAAGGAAGTGGAGGTAGAAAAGGTGATTTCAGCATGCACTTCCCCCATGTAATCATTTGGTTGGCCACTTACAGAAAATGGGAGCGTCTGTCAATCTAAATTATGACGATTGTAGGCTCAACAGGTAACTGTCAAAACAGCTATAGAAAGAGTGTGTAAACACCCACTGTGGAACTGTAGTACCAGGAGCCCATGAACCCCATAGGGGAGTAGGAGCGTCTAACTCCATACATACACATCTCGTAGAGTAGAGCTGCTACCATGCCATATAAGGAAAGCGTGAACAACTAATTAGTCTGGCTTCACCACTAGCCCTGAATCCGCAAGAGTGCAGTTTGTAAACACACATTCCATATAAGGCAAAGATCCTCCTACGATGTCTGAATCACAGCTCTCATTGAAGTTGTACGCTCCTTCGCGCGGCTTCGCCGCGCTCATAGGCTCCTGGTAGTACCTATTAAAGTACCACATGCACAGTGGTATTTACCATTTTTATGTAGGTATAACAGTATTTGCTAGCACCATCACATCACATTATACTTTGAACAAACAGTCCGATCCCAAAGAGGGAGGAAGTCATTGCCCCTCCCCCCCCCCATGTGCAATATAAATCACTAGCTAGATCATTATGATAACTTTCTATACCTGCAGGTGGATAGTATAGCGTGTAGTTTCCCACCATATATGGTCTCATTTCAGGACAGTCCCAAAAGGTTCCTGTATAACATGCATGTGGCATGTACTGGTCATGTACCCATGATTCCATGAGAACCTCTGACTGCTGTTGATAGCATAGCTTGTAGCTAGTTTCTTACTATGGTATCATGAAAGAATATCCCCATAAGCTGGAAAGAAACCATTGGCAAATAACTTGTACTGTGACATGTACTGCATACTGTATATTGTCTAAACATTCGGCAGGAAAAAATTATTATTGTTGCGTCTCGCCGAAATAATTAGAGGCGAAATTGCAAAATTTCTACCAAAACGCGGAAGTGCCGAATAATTAGAAGTGTCACTTCGTGGCTACCATATCTACAAGGTACGTATACTGTCGGAGCTGCACATTGGAAAAGCCGCTTCATCGCTCTGCATTAGAGCAGCAATGAACACCACAGGCACGCGATGGCGATCTACCGAGATGATGAATCCGAGGTTGTAGTGCTGCTGCAGGACCTAGCTGTTTATAGTGGTGAAACATCAGTTCTGTAGCTTGTAGTTTCGTACACTTCAGGACAGCCCATCTGCGACTATATATAGCAACCGCTCAAGGGTTAAAGGTGCCCATTCATTTATACAGGTGGACAAAAAATAAATTCTGCGTGTGTACAACATAGCCTAAATAGCCTCAGAAGGCTCTAAAATTAATGCACTTCTATTTACTTATATAATATCTCAAAATTTTCCCATGGGCTAGTGCCCACCACAGGCCCTGGGAAACTCCAATACTGTTTCAATTTTGTTTATTCTGTTAATGCAAGTTTGTAAAAAGTCAAAGGCCTACCTTGGAATCAATATTTCAGCTATGTATACCCCCCTTCCCCCAGACCCTGCTAAGGGGTTTCAATGAAAGGCTTCTCCCCCAAACTCAAAATCACCTGAAGTTAGTACAGACTACTGGCGTGTAAAGTTCTGGTTACTCTAATGGTCAACTACTCCAGTGTAGCAGGGATTCCAGCTGGACTGGTAGTCTTTTAGATGGATATCTATTTAATACCACCGAGAACCTAGTCAGCAAGGTCCAAGTCCAGCTTCCTAGGCTGATCGGGCGAGGGTCTGGTCCACGAGACTAGTCCAACAGTATTACAGAAAGTTCCAACCCTCTGATATATACCTGCTGGAAATCTGAGCATTTTACTATAGCTACTAAGATTATAGTTTAAGAACTCTGCTCTAGATTATCAATCCATACGCGTATATTAAACCATTAAGGCATCTGACGTAACTTACGTGGTCTACTATACAAACAGCAATAATAATTATCATGCACTAGCGTATTAAATACCTTAGTAGCTAGCTAGTAGTACCTTGTAAATGGCATTGGAGTCATACCTCCGAGCAGGAGATCCTGGTCGTCCGTCAGGAGAAAGACGATGTTAGCCTGCTTACAGCTGCAGCCACATACTACGTGCGACAGAATGAAGGCAAACAGCAAGGAACTGCCCGCGCCCGTCAACGGCAGGAACATCATCATTATTTTTTTAATATACTAATTAGCACAATCACGCTACAGTTAATTGTACAACGCTTAGTCACGTGACCAGAAGTCCTCGGCTGCAGTGCACGTGCCATTGAGGAGCGGCGCGGCGCAGCCGGGCAAAGTTAATGACGGCAAAGAGAGGGGGCGTATCTCATTCTGGTCTACCTGCTTATCTTGAGACAAGGCTACGAATACTCAAGGCTTAGCTGTAAAGGTCTCTAGACTCTACTCTTGGTTGTATTACTTATATTCGTACAATTATCAGTGGGACAATTCTAGCGCACGTCAAGAGTATTTCAGGCCAGGCCTACAGAATATTAAAGTAATGTACTTACGTACTTTGCAAAAATTCTAAGGGAGGGAAATTATTTCTATCTGTATATAATGTTTCGCTATCATTTAAGCAATCAAGAATTAATTATAATTGCATGTATAGTGCTCCACTGCTGAAAGTTCCAGTTTTTAATAAACCCCTAGTTGAGATACTTCTGTACTAATTGTTCGTGCAGAATTTCACAATTCATGTCAAACTCCCATGGGTTCAGTGCAAGAAGACTACAAGGAAATATGAGGCACACAGGGGAAAACAATGAGGGGGTACAGTCTAAAGGGGACTAATGTTAAATAGGGGAAGACCGTTCCTTAATTAAGTGCACAACAACAACAACAACAACAACAACAACAACAACAACAACAAATTCTAATTAGATGAACCAGTTCATGTTCAGCACTTGCACTTGGCAAGATTCACTGCCTTCTTGTGTATGTACATGGAGTCTGAGGGGGGTACGAGCATTAAGAGAAACCCGCCAATTATCAGATCAGTGGCAGGAAACTTCCAGTTCAGAAAATTAACGTGACGAATCGCTGCATCTACAATGGCATTGAGTGGAATCCCCAGAATGGTCCCCAGGGAAATGAACAAAGGGAAAGTGTATGCTATTCCGACGTTGATGCTAAAGTTGAAGACAAGTCCCGCAGCAGAACTGGCACAGAGGTACGTCCAAGGTATGTCCCTCAGTAGCTCAACACGCGTCAGGTGTAGGACGAGAGCGATGGGCCAGAGGACGAACGTGCTGAAGAGGCCCAGCATGGAGAGGAAGAGGGCCATCTGATAGAGGGAAGCATAACCCACACGCCACTTTAGCAACGTCTGAGGGGAGGAAAACACGGAAGGGATGAGATAAGTTGTTGGCCTTGTTACTAGCAGTCTCTCCCTGCCAGGTTGTAGTGTAGACAAGTGGTCACTCCAAGTCCCCAGACCTTTTTAGAGTGGTGCACACCACTTGGTGTGTCTCGCACACCACTTGGTTGGCCCCTAGAAACACCTGTGCATCACTTGGTTTGAATGGCAATTATGATGTTCGTAGTACATCGAGTACCCGCCCCAGACTAATTACCACAATTATACCACTTAACCCAAGCCATACTATGCAAAAACAGCTACACGTACTATAAGAACTGCTAAAGCTAGGCAGTACGAATGTACACCCACTTCGCACCACTTGGTTTTAAATTTCTGGCGAGAACGCCGCTCCAAGTTTTTGTTGCTTGCAGTATGGAAAGTGGGAGTAATCATTTTTTTCCCGTACTGTGCACAGGTGCATGATGAAAGCTGGGAGGGAGAAACTAGGTGTGATGATGGACGACCCGTACTGTGCACAGGTGCATGATGAAAGCTGGGAGGGAGAAACTAGGTGTGATGATGGACGACTGACTTGAGTTAACGAGACCTAAGGTCACAGCCTTGGCCAACCTCAATTTGGACCAGTGTATAGCTCCATCCCACCCATAGCCCTAATACCAGGGGCTCCCCCCTCTATCTCACGACCTATAATACCTACTGTACTCTCTAACCTTGTAGAGTGCTGCTCCAATAGCTGCACCCACAGAGAGTACGACGCCCACGATGCTGGCCGATTGGAAGCCTTCCACGTAAGCAAACAACACAATTCCACTGATTGCCAAAACTACTGAACCTAACTGTCAGAGAAAAGAAAGTGTGTGTGTGTGTGTGTGTGTGTGTGTGTATGGGTGTGTGTGAGTCGGAAGTGTTAAACCAATGGTAGGGTTTGAAGTTGCACAGCCTGTCTCTGCACTAGCAGTTATGACTGATTCATAAGATCATGTTGTGGAAAGAACAGTATGTCTCAGAGAGTCTGATTCCCCCCCCCCCTCCCCGCCCCTCCCCTCCATCCGACCATAGCCACATTTTTAATATCCTTTCAGGAGGTTATATCTCCAAGCTAGACTATTAATTGGAACTCGATCAGAGAACTCATTCTCAGGATCAAAGAATTCATTCTCAGGATCAAAGAATTCATTCTCAGGATTAAAGAGCTCATTCTCAGGATCAAAAATTTCAGTCTTAGGATCAAAAAACCCATTCTAGGGATCAAAGAACTCATTCCCAGGATCAGAAAACCCATTCTCAAGATCATAAAACTCACTCGTAGTATCAGAGGTGGCTCCTGAAGGATGCAGATGGAGAACAGGAACACAAACACAGGAGCAGATGAGAATAGGGCCGTCACGTCAGTAGCAGCGATACTCATGAGTGCCCGGGCATACATGTAGTTTGTGGCCGCCCAGAGAACACCAAAGAGCACAGTAGAGGTCAAAAGGCTGAGGGGGGTTATCCCAGTGGACGAAAATACCTGGACACTGTGTCTGCATTCAGAGGGGAGGGGAGAAAGGGAGGGAAAGGTATATAGCGTCGAATATCTCTCCAAGTCGGAGTGATGTCCCATGGTACAGTAGGAGTGGACGGACAGTGGGATATGGCAGAGTACAGTGGGACACATGGGATTCCATTGGACTGTCCCTTCTGTCCCCTGGCAGGGGTTCATTTAGGAAAATCCCCAAGGGGGGGCAAAAACACGTCAGAAGACATTTGGGGGGGGTGCATATAGTGAGCAGAATTCAATTTTGGAAGGTTGAAATCCCCAAGAGGGGGCACAAAGTTTCCAAGGCCCCCCCTAAATGAAACCCTGCATGGTACAGTGGGACTGGACGGACAATGGGAGTGCAGTGGGACACATGGGATTCCATGGGACCATCCAGCCTGTCCCATGGTATAGTGGGATGGGATAGACGGTACAGGCGGACCACACTGTCCTGTGGATGTGATGGGAGGGATGGCACAGCTACACCAGCACCACATTGCGTGGGATGTCATGGATATCCAATGGATATCCATAGGCTCCCAAGTGGACATAGGACAGTCCTAAATGGACAAGGGATTTTGACTGGCAAACTTGGACATGCGTGAAGTGAGCCAAGTCCGATAGCTATGTGTTGTGTAGAATGTGCTACATGTACAGTCTAGTTCCTACATGTAAGACCTACTGCTGAGTGCTGCAGTTGTGATAGGCAACCACTAATTGCATGACCCTACCTGCCAGCTGGCTGGTATCTAGGTACCTCATTAGGCCAACCTTAAATAGTGATACACATGTTGCTGCTGGATGCTGTGACTGCTAACTGGAGGCGCAACAAAATTGCTGTGTCAGCACTTATCATGGTAAGCTCCCTGTAGGTTGGAGCACTTGATGCCAGGCCTCCCCCAGCGTACGTTACTTGCAGTACACACGCAGGAGGAGCCTGGAAGCTAGCTCTCATAGATACCATCTATTATAGCTTTCTGTATTTATCAAGGCCTTACCTGTTGCTGAGCATAATTTGGCTTGGAGCATTGGCTGGGATACCTCAGAATGCCAATATAGAGCCGCCACGTCTGGTTTTCAGATATAAAATATCAACCTTGTTTAACTACGCATTCCTACATAGGGTCATTCAGCATAGCTATCTGTTTCTAGCTGAGTAACCATCATACCAACACACACACACACACACACACACACACTCAGTGAACTCACTTCCACAGCTGTCTGAGTCCCTCCCTCCCGAACCTCCCTTGCTTCGTGAGAAAGTAAATGGGAGCAGTGAGTGGAAAGACACACATCATCCAGGCAGTGCCAAACCACACCAGGAAAAACGGAGCAGCAAAACCGCCGCTGTAGGTGCTCTTTGCAGTCTGTGTGGACCCAACCCAGGACACAGCGATCACAACCACAATCACTATTCCAATCGCAAATTTTCCTTTCGTCGAGAGAGAACTGGCGTGCTGAAATCTGATTCCTGGTTTCCAAGTCTTGGCTGGAAGGGGGTGAACTCCAGGACCTTCAATGGAGTCGGCTTTGAGGCTGCTTTTGTCCTCATTGAGCGTGGAGTGCCTCGGGCTCATCGACTCGCCAGCTTCCTCAGAGTCTGAATCCATAGCTGCAAATATGCACTTTCAGTTCTTTGCAAAAAAACAAATACTGTTCCTGTAGTGAGATATATGGCCACAGTAAGGAAAGTGCGAGCACATGAAAGCTATACTGAGGTACTCATGGAAATAGACGCTTCTCTCTCCTCATCCAAACATCGTGGGAGGGGAGGTGTTAGTTACGTTCTACATGTACTTATAAGTGGTGGCTGACCAACTCTTGTGTCTGGACTCTACTAGTCTGTTGCCTGGACCTTGGCTCCTCCCCCTTGCAAAATGGTCTGGCGAATCAAGTCCATATTCTTGTTTTAATGGGGGGAGCAATAAGTGCTTTACATTTGTGAATATGAATATTTCCGACTTCAAAAGCTATAAAAGATTACTACACTCTCTACAGCTACAAGAACCCCATACTTGTCACTACACGGTAGCAAAGATCTTAGTCCAACCTTGACAAGGAAGGCAACATCCATCTACCTGTATAGGCCAGAATGCGCTGCACAACTGTGAGACTCACACCAATAATGTCGAGAGCAATATTTTTGTGGCTAGAAAAATAATTATCCAGGTGTCGAATGGGGAGCCAGCAACGAAGACAAGTCCTAAGAGTCAGCCCCACCAGAAGGGCTGACACCCCATGCCCAGACCTTGGCTCCTCCCCCCCGTAGAATGGTCTGGCAAATGTAGTTCAAATATTAATGGCTTGTTTTACAGGCGGATCCAATGCGTTTGCAGGATTAGTAATTAGTGTGTAAAAGAATGCTATTGCAGGCTCAGAAAGTGGTTAACTGTTAAGGCTTCCTTGTCCAGCTTTGCACCAGTGCTGTCTGTAGAGACCAGGAGTTTTTCTATTTGCCCCCGGGGTTATATAAATAAAGTACAGGTGCAATAGAAGATTCCTTAATGCTAGCACGGGGACAAGAAGAACTAGTTACCAAAGTTAGTTGAAAGTAGGAAACTTGTGTGACCTTAGCTAGATCTTCCTAAGACCACCCTGCTCAGAGCATATCAATCATTACACCCTTATTACTGGCCCTGTGAGCTGGCAAGGGGGCACTCACAAACAGGTGTGTGTCGTGTTTATGACAGTAAGCTCAGACCTCCCACCCCACCCCCCTGCCCCATTTAATATCACAACCGAAGACGATGTTATGCTGCGGGATCTGCTGATAAATAGTATCATCACAGCATCCTGACATAATACAAATAATTGTGCAAAACTGGAAACATTTGTCAAGCATGTATTAATCTTAATGTCATGGGCCCTGACCACCTTCCCCTCTAGTATCAGACTGACATTAAGTGTGTTTGTGTATACCACCAAAAAATTGAAGTAAAAATTGAGTTACTGAAATAACAGCTACATTCCATACATGTCCCCACTCAGAATTTTTGACAATAACCACTTTCTCTTTATTTTGAGCTTAAATGTGGTCTTATACACTTCAGACAACAGGCCCCTGGGCTTATGTACATACTCATTAGGACATCAGCTCAAATGCCTGAGTAAATATGGACAGACGCAGCCCCACCTACAGTCCCGACCCCGAGCGACGTAATTCGGGACCTCGGTCCGTACCAAATTTCGGGTTCACTTCAGAATATTAATTAAGCATAACTTTAGCTAATTGCGGTTCTAATACATGTACAGTGTTTAAGATAGAGCTCGAGTCTGAGGCTAGCTTTACCTATTATTTTGCAAATCTCATCAGCACTAGAGACAGAGACTATCCGTCAGAGTCAAACTGCCCGTTTCAGAACTTGCTGATTGAGCAGCACGTGCTCTATCCGGAAATTTTGCACTTACCAGTTACTAGAGCGATAAATATTTTCGGTATCACGGTTACCTAAGCAACCAAACTATCGCCTTGAAGCTTCACCGCTACTACAGTGATCCTACACAGTACACTGTCGATTGCTTCCAGATGCCTCCTCCAAAGTGTGTCTGTCAAATCTGCACTTGCGGGTAAGCATTATAGAATGATCCAATCCTGCTCGTTTGCGTTAGAAAAGCCTTGGGAGTCGAGGGTACAGTTTACATGCCAACCGGTGGTGGGATGGGTGGAGTTTCTTATTGTGTGGCATCTCCTTGATCAAAATAACGTCACGGTAACATTTAATAAGTGTTGATGTCATGCCCAAGGGTGCGTTGCAATGAGGTACTCATGCCTGCTGCAGTGCTTATTATACAGAAAGCTTTCTTGCGACCTGCAAGGATGCCGAGAAGCGTGATTTGTACATTTTATGACGTGGCTGGAGAACCGGTAAACCAACGGCTGAGTTTACAGCAAGGGTTAGGGTTAGGGTAAGGCTAGGGTTGGGGTAGGGCCTAGACGTTGGGTTTAGAGCTGTGACAGTATCCAGCCACAGCCTAGATTATGAGTGTGCATGTGTGTACTTCCCTATACAAATGTATGAACTTCCTGCTGGCTATAGTAGATACTTTTTATGGTAGTAGAAATGTCTGAGGTCATTTTAGTTGAATATGGTCTGTAGTACATCCATGTGTTTGCCTCAATGTGCTCCTAATACTGTGCTGCATGCAGTTGTATACATGTATGGCTGAACAACTTTTGGGTTATGCTGTAGCATAATTATTATACTTTCAGTAGTAGCTATACAAATTGTACGGCAGCATCCATGCGTGCTGTGGATACCAGAGCTTCTTTCTTAAATTGCCTGATTTTATATGAATATACTCTGTATTATGTATTCATTGTTATATTATGGGGTAGGTATTGGAAAGAATATTCACAGAGCAATGTGTATCCCAGAGTCAGCACATATTGCATTAAATAAATCCTATGATTACACATTATTCCGCATGCATATGTCAGATACCTCACATGACAGTAACTCATTCTTAGTTTATAATGTCGTCAGCTCTTGCTCACAACTCTCCCCTCCTCTTACAGTCGTCATCGCTGCCCCCACAAGCCCCACGGTGATCTCATCAATCGATCCTCCCAACCATGTGCACTCTCGGAGTACACACAGCAGTTCAAGAAGTATAGTGCGAAGCCACGAGAGAGCTTAAAGCCACCGCAAAAAGCTCTCACACGTGATGCAAAGATTGAATCTCTGACAATCAACCGACAAGATTACGTTGCCCATCCTGTCACCCCTACCCCTCCAAAAGTCCCAGTCGTGTATGCCCCTCCTGAGGGAACTATAGACTCAAGTTCTGAATACAAGAACCAGTACCAGGGGAATTGGGCTATTCCAGCAAAGCTGATCAGACCCCCTCAAACTAGGAAAGACACCAGAGAGCCTTTCAACCACAAATCCACTCACAGTACGGAATTTATTGCATACTCTCTCCAGCCGCAGGAGAAATACGGCAACAAGCACGTGTATGAGCCACCCACGGAGCAGTTTGATGCACAATCGACCGTTCAGATGAATTTTGTCGACTTTGGCAGAGTGGAGTCCAGAAAGAGCTTAAAGCCCCCACAGGAGGCTAAACTCTCCACAGAAGCATTGGATGGTACCACCAGTTACAGGCTGTCCTTCTCTGCTCCATTAATGCCCGAGAGATACCAGAGGCCAAAGGAAGTTTATAAACCCAGTAAGGGAGAGTTCTGTGACACAACTACCTTTCAGAGAGACTTCCATGCCCATTCTGGCGCAAAGGTAGCAGAAAGCATGAAGCCACCACAAAAGGCAATTGCATCAGACATCCCTTTTGATGGTACAACGGTGAGTCGTCTGAGCTACAGATCATGGGAGCTCCCCGCTAGGCATTCAAGACCTCCTACAGTATACTCACCTCCAAAGGAAAGATTTGCTACTGAATCAAGCTTCAGGGCAGACTTCCCAAACTACGGCTGGATCAAACCAACCCAAAGTATGAAGCCCCCACTTAGCAAAGAACAAGTGGCACCTTTCCAGAGTCTAACAACCCAGTGTGCAGACTATAAAGTCTGGAAGGATATAGAGCGGCCAATGCTTCTCAAACAAGAAAAGAAGTACGAACCACCAAACGAGAGATTCGATGCCATCTCCACTTTCCAAGCTCACTATAAAGGAGAGTCAACTCCCCGAGCACCAAGCGCAAAGCCACCTGAAACTCCCCGCAGCAGAAGTTGTGGTATGGAAACTACAACCATGTACAGGGATAGCTATTCCAGAACAGGCTGCAGACCATGTCCAGCTTTGCTCTTGCCAGGCACCACCGGTGGACCGACGTTAGAGTACACGTTCTCACACAAACATCCCTCCA
Organism: Phakellia ventilabrum; assembly: GCA_963921505.1. Lineage (NCBI taxonomy): Eukaryota > Metazoa > Porifera > Demospongiae > Axinellida > Axinellidae > Phakellia > Phakellia ventilabrum. Next base: position 8,011,263 of record OY997379.1, on the reverse strand, counting down.
CTGGACATTTGTTTTTCTCACCAATTAAAGACACTGATCAAACAAGACTTGCCGCAACTGTCACATCTTAGCTAGATTGTTTTGAGCACTGAGCGGTGATAATTAACTTGATCTAGTAACTATAATGAATTGTGTGATGCTGAGTGTACCAGTGTCTGTAAGCATTATACATATCGACTAGCTCATTTTTTTTTAGATATTTAAGAAGCTCTTGTCTTCTGACTTTTTCCCACAAACCGAACTCTTATCATTAATGTCTGGTTCACTTCTTTTCTTCAATGAGTGCAACTGATTGTGTCTCTTAGCCTAAACACCAGTACTCCCAGCTGGTATCTTAAATAATGTGGGGTCTGCAGTTACTCATGTTCCTCTCTTTTGCCGTGCACTTCCTGGCCTCTTTATACAGTAACTATAGCTAGCATGCAGTTGTATGTATCTGATATGGAGTTGTACACATGAGTGTTCCTATGCGTTGAATCTGAATGAATGCATAGCAATTATTATTAGCTATCACTTACAGCATTTTTATTCGGGTCCTGCTAGGGTGTAGGGTTTCATACAGCAAGAGAGGGGCGTCCTTTCCCTCCCTAATGTGTCAGAATTAGCTACATTGTATATAAATATGACTCTTGAGACATCAGAAATCATCAAAAACAATCTCACAGCATCCACCTTTGTATAGCTACACCTTTGTAGTTGTAGGCTGCACTAGTCCCACTCTACTACATTTCAGGACAGTTCATCATGCAGCTGTAGCAACCACCGAAGAATTGCCATTCATTCTTACAGTGTATATGAATAATTTCTAGGAGTACGCATGCAGTGCAATTAGCTACTGTACTATGTCTCACACGGCTTAATAGGCACATTGTTTTATGCAACGTGAAACTATCAACCAGTGAGTTGGGACTGGAGATAACAGAAGGCAGCATAGACACGGAGAAGGACAAACGTTCCTTGCCAGGGGGAAGGGAGGAGCTCATACACTTCCCAAATGAGGTTGGTATGGGAAGATATGTGTGAGAATTTCAATTATAGTGTGTGCTAGCTAGCTATAGGAAACTATATACAAGCTATAGGAAACTATATACAAGCTACAGATTTTCCACCACTACAAACATGTAGCTATAGGTTCATAGTATACATGACCATATAGGGGAGATTTTAGATATCGATATTGAAATTAGAAAACTAGCTATCAACAGCAGTTGGTGGTTCCCCCACTACAACAGGTATATTCATGGGGTACATGACCAAAATGTGTACGTGGAGCTGTCTTGACCATATTCAGAACTGCATGCTACACTATGATGGATAGGTGACGTAGCTTAGCTAATTGTTTACTACCTATAGTGGTCAAAACAATGTAATTGATCTCCCTGTATACAGTGCACATTCTTTGATATTAATGCCTGCAACTCAAGCTGTGGTTAAACCAATCCTTTAAATTTGTTCTTGCAGTGTGGGAAGTTCACTTCCTTACATTGTATGAAGTATGTAATGCTACATACTCATTATTATGTATGTTAATCATTACGTTTCAAGGCATGCTATATCAAAATCTTGTATAACTAGCAGTATAGTCAGAATGAAATTAAGATACTCTTTACCATTGCTAGGATACTTGCTAACTGCACTTTTTTGTTGTGTATGGGGATCCGGAAAACTGCAAGCTGATGAAGAGTGTCCGACTTGGTTCATCCCTAGCAGGCCTCACGTCTCCATGCAATGGCTCAGTTAGCTGTGTGTGTGGAAATTCCTTGGGGGAAACTGTGATTTGTAATTCGAACACTAACTTGTCCATGTTACTTTATACTAATTGTATGACCTACGATGAGTTGAACAATAGCACTGTCTCTGGGTTTTGTGCCTTCTCTTTCCACAAACCTGATGCTCACCAATGGTATGTGAAACTACCACGAAATGTCAGTGACTTGAACGATTTCATGTGTGGCGGACTTAATCGAACTGGATTGCAGTGTGGTCAGTGTCAGCCTGGTCTGGGACCTGCTGTGTTCTCCTACACTATACAATGTCTGCAGTGTTTGGACAGTGGTCCTGGGTGGGTGTTGTATGTGTTTCTTGCCACCTTCCCAACCACAATATTTTTCTTCATTATCATCTTTTTTCAAGTTCGCATCACCTCAGCTCCCATGAATGCTTTTATATTTGAATGCCAGGCTCTTGTGTGTATGATGAACTTAAATCCACATTCATACATAGACAACGCAGACACCCAGCATAATGTGATAGTCACACTTCTGACTAGCTATGGCATCTGGAACTTAGATTTCTTTCGATATATTATTCCTCAGTTTTGTGTAAGCAGTCAACTCACCACCATTCAGGCAATATCACTAGAGTACATTGTTGCATTCTACCCTCTCTTTTTGCTTATAGTACTATATACCTGTATTCAGCTTTATGCCAGAGATTGTAAAATATTGGTGCATTTGATGAGGCCATTCCAACAATGCCGCAAATCAGGATGGCATCCGGAAGAATCACTCATTCATTCTTTTGCAGCATTTCTTGTGTTGTCATACTCAAAGATCTTTTTAGTATCATGCAGATTGCTCCATCCTAATGTATTGTACAGTAGCAGTGGCAGTAGAGTGGGTCCACTTGTGTCTTTCTATGATCCGTCTGAAACCTACTTCAGTTCTCAACATCTTCCGTTTGCCACACTAGCTATTTTTGTAATTTTCACATTTATATTACTACCATTCCTGGTTCTGCTCTTATACCCAACCAGAGCCTTTCACTGTTGTCTCAGCTATTTTAGGCTGAGGGGACATGCTCTACGTGCCTTTGTGGATACCTTTCAAGGTTATTACAAGGATGGAACCACTGGAACCCGTGATTGGCGATGTTTTTCTGCTCTTTATCTCCTCATCCGAATTGTGACAATTAGTTCTCATTTAGTACCTGGGAATTACTCAGCAGTGATAAGAATTGTATCGTATATCATTACATCACTGCTATTTGCTCTTGTGCGTCCTTACAAGGAAAATCGCATTAATGTGTTGGATTCTGTAGTTTTTGCTATATTTATCTTCGGAGAAGTGATCATTATTAATGATGAGCAGGTTGGTACTACTAAATCTCAGCCTTTCATTCCCTGTTTACTTGGAATTTTGCCACTTGTATACATTAGTCTGTATGTCACCTACAAGCTGCTGTTTCGGGTAGGTCTACTTCAACGATGCTCCTTGTTTCGAAATCAGAAGCCTTGTGCAGATGCGACCAACTCACTGTATGCCCATGGACACGATGATGACCACAGCAGTACAACAGACATTCCCGACAGAGTACTTCATCCTGAACAATATGACCCACTCCTATCACGTGAAAATTGTACAGCTGCAGAAAATTGTTCTGATGACCCTTTGCTGCTGAAGACAGGTACTCTGCCTCAGTGTGGCAACAGTGTGTCAGACTATGGTAGTGTTTAGATAGTTATGCATAGCTATGTCTATAGAGGAACACCTAGCTACTAGACATGTTTTCATTGTGCATTGATATAAATAACTAGTACATTGTTCATCTAAGCTTGTACATGTGTTTTATTGTAATGGATATTGTGAGCTCTTATAATATTTGCACAACTTAGCTATCCCTCATGGCATATATCTGTAAAAAGAAATCTGTTAGGTTAACAATTTGAGTGGTTACTGCAGTTGCAGGTAGCTAGCTACTGGGGAGGTCACCTCATGTGCAATAACAAAGTGGTCAAGCTTTCCTCAAAGTAGCTACAAGAGAAGTACATACTAGTATGTGTGGCTAGTGGCTATCTTCCTAGCTGGCTCCATTAGACATCTGCTATAGTCTGATGCCCACATATTGCAAGAATAACAGAGTGGTTGGACTGTCCTTGTAGCACGGGGAACTACATTACAGCTAATTCATCTATCATTACTGGAACTATGTGTGGCTACATGTGGACATCAGATCAGTCAATCAGCAGATGTCCAGTAGAACCTCATATGCTAGCTGTTGCAAGAATAACAAAGTGGTCATGCAGCTACAAGGGAAATACATACTAGTATATAATTGACTACTGGAATTACTAGTGTGGCTAGTGGCTAACTTCCTGGCTCTACTGGACATCTGCTGAGTGTCTGATCTGATGCCCACATATAGCCACACATGGTTCCAGTAATTATAAGTCAATTAGCTGTAATGTAGTTTCCCTTAATTGCTACAAGGAAAGTCCAACCACTATATTATTCTTGGAATATTACATGTGGGCATCAGACTAGCAGATGTCTAATGGAGCCAGGAGCTATATAGCCACTAGCCACACTGTGATCTCATCAATCGATCCTCCCAACCATGTGCACTCTCGGAGTACACACAGCAGTTTAAAAAGTATAGTGCGAAGCCACGAGAGAGCTTAAAGCCACCGCAAAAAGCTCTCACACGTGATGCAAAGATAGAATCTCTGACGATCAACCGACAAGATTACATTGCCCATCCTGTCACCCCTCCCCCTCCAAAAGTCCCAGTTGTGTAGCTATATCTATATAGACTCAAGTTCTGAATAGACAAGTGTATGCCACATGCATACTATATACAGAAACCCTTTACATGGGGTTGTCCTGAATGATATGATCAGATGGTGATAGTCCCCTATATACAACACTGTTTTTTTTTTAACTGGGCTTTTTTATTGTACTGAGATTTATCCTTGCAACTAGCAGTGATGTAATAATAGCTAGCTACTATAAAGTTTTATCACTGATGTGTAGCTCCCAGGTAGCAAATGGAAATTACTGTTACAATTCAGATGGAGAGAAGAAAAAAAGATCGCAAATCACAGGTTCCAGGGGTTCGCTTTATCCTTGTAATAACCTTGAAAGGTATCCACAAAGGTACGCAGAGCATGTCCCTCACACTGAAATAGCATTGAAGGGCTCTGGTTGGGTAAAATAGTAGAATCAATAATGGGAGAAATATAAAAAACAACAACTAGTGTGGTAAATGGTAGATGTTGAGCGCTGAAATATATATCACCAGTGGACCCACTCTACTGTCACTGCTACTGCACAATATGTTAGGATGGAGCAGTCTGCATGATACTAAAGTGAGTATGACAACACATGAAATGCTGCAGAGAATGAATGAGTGAGTGGTTCTTCAGGATGCCATCCTGATTTGCAGCATGGCCGGAATGGTCTCATCAAATGCTCCGATGTTCTATATACAATCTCTGACATAATTGTAGCTAATGCAGGCATAATAGCACTATAAGAAGGTAGAATGCAGCAATATACTCTGGTGACATTGCCTGAATGGCGGTGAGTTTATATACACTGTCAAAATAAAATCGTAATTTTAACCCAGGGTGGTTGCCACAGTTGCAAGGATTCATTTATTTCAGGATAGCGGCCCGTGCAAAAGAACAAGATTGAAAGACACCAATATGGTAACCTGCAGACATCTAGTACCATATAGCCATGGCATGTACTGGTCATGTACCCCATAAACCTACATGTAGCTGTCGTTGTACTTGCGGGGGAACACTAACATCTGATTGTAGGTCAGGACGGCCCCATGTAAAGGTTTTCTGCATGTGGCATGTACTGGTCATGTAACCCATGAAAAGAGTGCTGTTGCTGTGCATGTGGCATGTACTGGTCATGTACCCCATGAAAAGAGTGCTGTTGCTGTGCATGTGGCATGTACGGCCCCATGTAAAGGTTTTCTGCATGTGGCATGTACTGGTCATGTAACCCATGAAAAGAATGCTGTTGCTGTGCATGTGGCATGTAATCATACACTTGTCATATACCCCATGAAAAAGAGCACCATTGTTGTGGATAGTGTAGCTTGTAGTTTCCCACTAGGGTATTATTTCGGGACAGCTCCATGTAAACATTTCCCTGAAAGAAGCCAATGTGGTAACCTGCATGCAAGCAGATACCTAATCTGGTACCATGTGGCATGCACTCAGGTCATGAACTCCATGAACTTAACTAGCTGTTTATAGTGGTGGACCATTTGCAGCTTTCTATGCTATGGTACATTCTAGATTATGTAACTGTAGCAGCCACCCACTGGTTAAAGTTACCCATTCATTTTTACAGTGATACTACTTATACAAAACTGAAGAATGACATATTGAAGAAATCTAGCTAAGTTCCAGATATGCAACAGTTATCCAGCCAGGAGTGTAACTATACAGAGGTATGTATGTATGCTCCGTGAATGTCAGTTTGTTTGGTGGTGTGAGAACTATTTGCTTAGAGCATTATGGGTTCATTAGGAATTAGAGACTTGGGTGAAATCCATAAGCGTTTTGAGCATCAGATCGCTATATAAGCTTGGAAAGCCTGCTTGTGCTATACTGCACTGATTAGGCCAAATAAGACTAAATCAGCTGTCTGCAGTTTACACTGGTGGGCTTCCACCATGTTTAGTCTCATATATAAGTTCACCGTACATACAAGAGCTAAAATTAAGTTTATCCATCACCAGACGCTACTGGATTTACATTATTCTGACATCATGTACTTATATGGTATTTTTCCCCCCTGATTTCTGCATGCTCCACAAGAATGATGCAAGACGAGGGTATTGTGCTGGGACATTCCAGTGATCCATGCTTGTGGGGTGTGCTGACAATGCAAAGAGACAGGCAGTTCCTACCATATAGCTAAATACTTCCATTGTACACAGGTTTGCTCCTTCACTGCATGGGCCTTTCCAGTTAGTCTTGTGTGGGTGCTCTGGGCTCTTCCTCGCTATGCTCAGCAACTAAAACCTGGGGAAAAACGGACTTATTAAGTGTCCACTATCTACATAAAGTCATTTATTCGACATTCGTTATCCTCCGGCTTATCATATGCCATGAGTACACTGTTAGCTTGTCATACTTAGGTAATTATGCAGGCATAATTTTAGACATAATAGGTATCTTCCAGCACAGCAGCAAATGCTGGCATAATGTAGGCCAATAGGTAATGATTTCTCTGAAAGTGGTTTATCTCTTTATGATATTCACATCATAGCACGATTTTACAAGTATAAAGTAATTACTTGAATTTAATAATACTTCTCACTTCTGATGTCCTGTAGCACATCATAGCATGATGGTAAGACGATTATACTGGACAATATTCACTTTCTGTTATGTTGTAGCATAGCCATAGAGCCATGCTCTCCCACACGTACTGCACATGCATATATATTACGTACCACATGATCAAGTATAATACTGAGGAGGATTTTACCAGCAATGCTGGCATAGCATAATGGGGCAAAGGTTGAGCATAATTTGCCAATGCCTACACCTAGGTTATAAATCTTCAATCTCAGTGGTTTCATATCCAAACCAGAATTATTCACCATGCCATGAGGGAAAAGTTGTGCAAATATATAAAGAGCTCACAATATTCATTACAATAAAACACGTGTACAAGCTTAGATGAACAATCTACTAGATATTTATATCAATGCCCAATGAAAACATGTCTAGTACGCGTTCCTCTATACACCTATGCATGACTATCTAAACACTACCATAATCTGACACACTATTGCCACACTGAGGCAGAGTACCTGTCTTCAGCAGCAAAGCGTCATCAGAACAATTTTCTTCAGCTGTACAATTTTCACGTGATAGGAGTGGGTCATATTGTTCAGGATGAAGTACTCTGTCGGGAAAGTCTGTTGTACTGCTGTGGTCATCATCGTGTCCATGGGCATACAGTGAGTTGGTCGCATCTGCACAAGGCTTCTGATTTCGAAACAAGGAGCATCGTTGAAGTAGACCTACCCGAAACAGCAGCTTGTAGGTGACATACAGACTAATGTATGCAAGTGGCAAACTTCCAAGTAAACAGGGAATGAAAGGCTGAGATTTAGTAGTACCAACCTGCTCATCATTAATAACGATCACTTCTCCGAAAATAAATATAGCAAAAACTACAGAATCCAACACATTAATGCGATTTTCCTTGTAAGGACGCACAAGAGCAAATAGCAGTGATGTAATGATATAAGATACAATTCTTATCACTGCTGAGTAATTCCCAAGTAGTAAATGAGAACTAATTGTCACAATTCGGATGAGGAGATAAAGAGCAGAAAAACATCGCCAATCACGGGTTCCAGTGGTTCCATCCTTGTAATAACCTTGAAAGGTATCCACAAAGGCACGTAGAGCATGTCCCCTCACCCTAAAATAGCTGAGACAACACTGAAAGGCTCTGGTTGGGTATAAGAGCAGAACCAGGAATGGTAGTAATATAAATGTGAAAATTACAAAAATAGCTAGTGTGGCAAATGGAAGATGTTGAGAACTGAAGTAGGTTTCAGACGGATCATAGAAAGACACAAGTGGACCCACTCTACTGCCACTGCTACTGTACAATACATTGGGATGGAGCAGTCTGCATGATACTAAAAAGATCTTTGAGTATGACAACACAAGAAATGCTGCAAAAGAATGAATGAGTGATTCTTCAGGATGCCATCCTGATTTGCGGCATTGTTGGAATGGCTTCATCAAATGCACCAATATTTTACAATCTCTGGCATAAAGCTGAATACAGGTATATAGTACTATAAGCAAAACGAGAGGGTAGAATGCAACAATGTACTCTAGTGATATTGCCTGAATGGTGGTGAGTTGACTGCTTACACAAAACTGAGGAATGACATATCGAAAGAAATCTAAGTTCCAAATGCCATAACTGGTCAGGAGTGTGACTACCATATTATGCTGGGTGTCTGCACTGTCTATATATGAATGTGGATTTAAGTTCATCATACACACAAGAGCCTGGCATTCAAATATAAAAGCATTCATGGGAGCTGAGGTGATGCGAACTTGAAAAAAGATGATAATGAAGAAATATATTGTGGTTGGGAAAGTGGCAAGAAACAGATACAACAGCCACCCAGGACCACTGTCCAAACACTGCAGACATTGCATAGTGTAGGAGAACACAGCAGGTCCCAGATCAGGCTGACACTGACCACACTGCAACCCAGTTCGATTAAGTCCACCACACATGAAATCGTTCAAGTCACTGACATTTTGTGGTAGTTTCACATACCATTGGTGAGCATCAGGTTTGTGGAAAGAGAAGGCACAAAACCCAGAGACAGTGCTATTGTTCAACTCATCGTAGGTCATACAATTAGTATAAAGTAACATGGACAAGTTAGTGTTCGAATTACAAATCACATTTCCCCCCAAGGAATTTCCACACACACATCTAACTGAGCCATTGGAGACGTGAGGGATGAACCAAGTTGGACACTCTTCATCAGCTTGCAGTTTTCCAGATCCCCATACGCAACAAAAGAGTGCAGCTAGAAAGCATCCTTGCAACAGTAAAGAGTATTTCGGTTTCATTCTGACTATACTGTTTAAGCTAGATTTTGATATAGCATGCCCTGAAACTTAATGATTAAATAGGCTGTGTACAGATAATGAGTATGTAGCGTTACACACTTCATACAAGATAGCTAAGGAAGTTCACTCCCCACACATGTACTCTTGTACATAGTTGGGATCATCCCATGCACCACTTTACTAATGATGCTTTATTACCTCATAACTATTGTGGTTAGATATTTGCTTCCCAGAGTATGTCATTTGGACTCCCCTTTTCAATTAGGGAGTGAACAAAACTAGTTATGCTGTATTTGTATAGAGTGATTACACTGTATATACATAGTCAGTAATATTTGTGGATTTATTGTGAGTGCTGCCATGGATATGGAGTACACTTTTAATGGTATAGACTCTTACTAGTACAAGACATCATATTTTCATTCCCATATAGCTAGAGCAGTCTTGTAGTTAAATTGCATTTCAATAGACTATTGATTATAAAATTGCAAACTGGCCAAGCCAGTGCTATGTGTATGCACAACAAAATGGGTACATGCACCGCCCTTTTGAATATACACACAAATAGTATCCTTAGATATAATTTTTCCTTCACAGATATACACCTTAGGTGAAATGGCATCTGTGAAGGCTATGCATATACATGTACATGCATGCATGGGCGAATATTCTTGGTTTTGTCTATCCTATAGCTACACCAATCTTAAGATTGGTTACCTCATGCAAATGGTACTCACTCATCCAAACAACGCACACGTTCATATTTAAACTATCTTTAATTTAGCTATTTGCAGTGAGTGACAACAAATATATATACTTGCAGAAATACATGAGGTCAGTGTTGTTTGCCTGTTTTGTTTTGTGCTGTAGCTAGGTCATTCAATGCCACTTAACTTGTCCAGTCTAACCAGTTTCACAGCAACAGTTTTTATAGCTATACTGAAAGCGAGCTGTTGCATTTCTTAGATCATTGTAGAACCTACCACTCTTTTTCCACTCATGCATGACATGGAATTAATATATAAGTTATCCAGACGGTCGTGAACAGTTGTGTCCCCCTAGCTAATCTTGAGAATACGTATTGCAGAAGCTGCTGAAATTTTAACAATTTCAAAATTTTGGCCATACACTCAGGGTATGCATAGCTATTTTTAGTGTAATTTATGCAATTTCCTGCATTCAATTTTGGATTAAGCCCACTGTGGTTCTGAGCCCTTCATATGTGTTAGAGTTTCTTACAGAAATGAATCAAAGACTATACCATTCAATTACAATGTACATAACTATTATGACTAATATTATCCCTGAAAATTTCACATCATTCCACATGCATGCACATGCAGGGCAACATAATCTTGTCTGTTGATCGCCTAACTTTGCATCACAAGTGAGAGCTTTTTTGTAAGCTCTCTCGTAGCTTGGCACAATACTTCTTGAACTGCTGTGTGTACTCCGAGAGTGCACACATGGTTGGGAGGATCGATTGATGAGATCACCATGGGGCTTGTGGGGGCAGCGATGACGACTGTAAGAGGAGGGGAGCAAGAGCTGACAACATGATGTGAATAAACTAAGAATAGGGTATTGCCATGTGAGGTATCCATCCTGTCACCCCTGCCCCGCCAAACGTCCCAGTCGCGTATGCCCTTAATTGGAAGCTTCTGATGAAACTATATATACTGAGCTCAAGTTCCGAATACAAGAACCAGTATTGCTATTCCAGCAAATGGGCTATTCAGACTCTGTACTACAAACATCTAGGTCCACAGGATACATGCCCATATGGGGAGATCTTGATCTGAAATCATACCGTAGTAGGAAACTAGCTATCAACAGCAGTTGGTGGTTCCCCCACTACAACAGGTAGATTCATGGGGTACATGACCAAAATGTGTACGTGGAGCTGTCTTGAAATGATACCATATTGAGAACTACAAGCTACACTATCCACAACAACCACGGTACATGACAAGTGTATGCCACATGCATGCTATATACGGAAACCCTTTACATGGGGCTGTCCTGAATGACATCATCAGATGTTGATGTTCCCCACAACACTTCAACCGGGACATTTTCATTGTACTGAAATTAATCCTTGCAACTGGGCAAATGCAGTAATGGTTACTATACAATTTCATCACTGATGTGTAACACCCAGGTATCAAATGGGAATTACTGTTACAATTCAGATGAGGAGAGAAAAAAGCTTGCAAATCACAGGTTCCAGGGGTTCCATCCTTGTAATTACCTTGAAAGGTATCCACAAAGGTATGCAGAGCATGTCGCTCACACTGAAATAGCATTGAAAGGCTCTAGTTGGCTACAATAGTAGAATCAACAATGGGAGAAATATAAGTGTACAAAAACATGAAATGCTGCAAGAGAATGAGTGAGTGATTCTTCAGGATGCCATCCTGGTTTGCAGCATGGTTGGAATGGTCTCATCAAATGCTCCGATATTCTATATACAATCTCTGACATAATTGTAGCTAATGCAGGCATAATAATACTATGAGAAGGTAGAATGCAGCAATATACTCTGGTGACATTGCTTGAATGGCGGTGAGTTTATATATATTAGCTATTACTTATACAAAACTGAAGAATGACATATTGAAGAAGTCTAGCTTTGGGTAGAATGCAGCAATATACTCTGGTGACATTGCCTGAATGGCGGTGAGTTTATATATATTAGCTATTACTTATACAAAACTGAAGAATGACATTGAAGAAATCTAGCTTTCATATGCGACAGTTACCCAGTCAGGAGTGTAACTAGCTATCAGATTATACAGAGGTATGTATGTATGCTCCGTAGAATGTCAGTTTGTGGTGGCATGGGGAGTGTTTGCTTGGAGCATTATGGATTGATGAGGAATTAGAGACTTGGCTGAAACCCATAGCTAAGCATTTTGAGCAACAGGTCACTAAAAAAGTTGGGAAGCCTGCCTGTAGTGGCTGTACTCCACTTTACCGGCTGGTCAGGTATGTGCTACACTGCACTGACGAGGCCAAATAAGGCTAAAACAGCTGTCTGCAGTTTACACTGGTGGGCTTGATTTTTCATGCATACGTTCACCATATAGACACAAGAGCTAAAATCTAATTTATCCAGCACCTGAATGGTGGTGAGTTCACATAGGTATACTGCTTATACAAAACTGCATGGGTGTACATTATTCTGACATCATGTACTTATATGTTGTTTTTCCTGGTTTCTGCATGCTCCAAAAGAATGATGCAAGGCAAGAGGGTATTGTACTGGGACATTCCAGTGATCCATGTTTGCAGGCAAAGAGACAGACAGTTTTTCTACCATATAAATACATCCGATGCACACAGGCTTGCTCCTTCACTGCATGGGCTGTTCCAGTTAGTCTTGTGTGGGTGCTCTGGGCTCTCCCTCCCCCCTCATCGGAATTACGAATAATTTTAGTGTTGCTCTTCAAACCCCAGAAGCAAATTCACACTCACTTGATCATGACTACATGAGATCTGTGCTCTAAGTCTCACACTGTTTTAATTCTGCCCACTATTCAATTTCTCTACTTACCCATATCCATGCTCCTTAGAGTTTCCCTCGGTTAATTATTAACAAACAAAACCTATCTCTTAAGTTCAGTAGTATATTATAGGAAGTGAGATCGACCTCGCTACAGCGTCACGCTCGTTAGTAGAGACGTATGGATAAACAGTTATGAAGAGAAAGTTACTAGTCTCAGGGTTGCCAAATAGATATTAATAATGTATGACATTTCAACCCAACTGGGTTGGTCGAAACGTCGTGTATGAATTTTTTAATAATATCTATTTAGCAACCCTGAAACTTTCTCCTCTGCTCTTCCGCGCTATGCTCAGCAATTAAAACTGGAAAAAAGGGGCTTAAATTATTAAGTATCCATAATCTACATGAAGTCATTCTTTCAACATTCCTCATCCTCTAGCTTATCGTATATGCCGTGAGTACACTGTTAGCTAGTCATACCTAGGTAGGCATTGGCGAATTATGCAGGCATAATTTTAAGCATATGTAATAGGTATCTTCCAGCATAGCAGCAAATGCTTGCATAATGCAGGCCAGTTAGTGATGGTTTCTCTGAAAGTGGTTTATCCCTTAATTTAGGATGTTCAAATCATAGCACGATAGATAAATAAACTAGTTATTTATATCAATGCACAATGAAAACATGTCTAGTAGCTAGGTGTTGCTCTATACACTTATGCATAACTATCTAAACACTACCATAATCTGACACACTGCTGCCATATTGAGGCAGAGTACCTGTCTTTAGCAGCAAACGGTCCTCAGAACAATTTTCTTAAGCTGTACAATTTTTACATGATAGGAGTGGATCATATTGAGTGATAATAGCACTGATGTATAAATTTTTACCACTGATGTGTAGCTAACCCCCAGGTGGCAAAATTAATAAAAACTAATTTTTAAATTGTCACAATTCAGATGTGGAGTGAAAAATATTGCCAATCATGGGCCCCAGGCATTCCATACTTGTAATAACCTTGAAAGGTATCCACAGAGGTAAGTAGGACATAGCTATCCCTCACACTGAAATAGCATTCAGAGGCTCTGGTTGGGTACAACAGTAGAAGAATCAATAATGGGAGAAATATAATGTAAAAATTACAAAAACAGCTAGAATACAAGTGGACCCACTCTACTGCCATTGCTACTGTACAATATATTATATAGGATAGAGCAGTCTGCATGATAATAAATTGAGTATGACATCATAGGAAATGCTGCAACTGAGTGATTCTTCAGGATGCCATCCTGATTTTGCAGCATGGTTGGAATGGTCTCATCAAATTTAATGCAGAAAATCGGACATAATTGTAACTGAATACAGGTATAGCTATATAGTACGATGAGAAGGTAGAATGCAACAACGTACTCTGGTGACTGAATAATTAAAGAAATCTAAGTTACAGATATGCTATACTATTGGTAAAACGGACACAGGGCGGGTGTAAACCAGTGTAAACACCATCTCTACATCACCTCCTGATCACCAACCCATGAGGAAAAGTAGCTGGAATATCTTACTGGTCAGACATCAAACCCTTCTGGGCCCTGAGAGTGTCAATTTTCTGCTTACATCCACGACCTAATAGCCTGTTTAAGGTAGGAAGGGAAGTAGAGTAGGGTTGAAGCCGAATCTCCGAACCAAGTTGATGGCTATGTTGGCAACATCCTAGCCTACACCCACATGACAATAGGTAAGCTCCTAATTACCCCCTCTGCTTAATATTCACAAAAAAAATCTTTTGCTAAAATTCCAAATATTGCACTCCCCACACAGTTTCACCCCTCATCGTCACCTACACACAACCTACACAGGACAGGCCAAAATCCTACGCATGTTTTTTCACAGAAACACAATCCAGTTTTACAGCTAAATCTGCCTTGCTATTCACAAATACACTCATTTTGCAATCCGGACTCACCAATCAAATATTGCAACAATCCACGCCTGCTACAGTAGATTCACCCCAGGGTTATGACAGTTAGCCTACTCACAAGAAAACTACGCATGCTTTTCTCCCCTAACCCGTCCCTTGCTACGTTACACACGCACACAGCCTAGCTACAACTCACCACTGTTTTTGCCAGGCACAAACGGCAGCTTATAAAAAAAAAATGAAATAAAAAAAGTGTTGAAAGTGAACATCAAAGTACCGCTTGGCCACATCAAAGTGCCAAACTTGCCCTTGAAAGTGCCGCTTTCAACATCAAAGTGACACACCCCCACTGTTGATTCCGGTTGCCGCCATGGGAAAATGTAAATAGTGCAATGAATCTTATTAACTTTACGTAGCTCACGTGACCTTGCTGATTGTTCATTAATTATTCATGAGCAGTTTTACAGGGATTTTTTCAATTTCCTTTGCTACCTTAGCTCCCTCCACATCTTCCTTGGATTGTTTGCTGACTGATTATGAAGATTTTCAAAAACTTCAACTTCGCCTCCTTCAGCTTCCACTCACCACATTTTTTAGCCTTCGATACTGCTCCCATTCATCAACTTTTTTTTTTGCTTTTCTTAGCTTTAGTGCAGTAATTAATAGTTATAGCTAGTTCCTCACTCTCATCAACTTTGAATTTCCTGGTCAATCCATGGAAATGACAGTGTTAGTTCGGCAGGCCTAGCTACTCGTATGGACGCATGTACTATTTAGGGGGTGTCTCCCCTAACCCCTCCACAAATGAATGGCTGGATCATAGAAAGTACCCCAGGATTACTCACAAGTGACAATGAGGATCATGATCTTTATCCTCTAATACTAATTTTGTCATTATGATCAGAGCACACTCAACTGCTTAGAAGTATGCAAAGTAAAGCTGGCTGCATTCTTGTCCATAATAATTCAGTGTCCTGTGAGGGGACTTTCACAAAGTGGTCGTCTCCAAAATGAATCATTGTGTGTATTAAGATTATGTCACGACATGTACAGTGGAACCTCTATAGCTACTGTGCTCACAACCTCAGGTCAACGTTTTTGTAAATTTTATGGCTGCATGCAATATAAGTGGCGGCTAAAATTACAGAGATCCATTTAATATACATTGGAATGGCTGCTACATACAGGGACTACTGCGTAATAATATTTGAGCCCCCAAAAAATAGAAGATAGGATAAGCTGAGAACTAGGGGAGGAATTACAGCATAAGTGGGTGGAGCTTGTAACGCCTATCTGACTACTATCTCCTAAGGAGCTACTCACTGTCATATTGCAAGATTAAAAATCATAACCTTAAACAAAGAGCTAGCTCTCTGCTACAATATCTATCTACTCACCGCAGGGGCGGATCCAGGATATTCAGTATTCCGAGGGGGGGGTCAGGCTCGCGATAGCGGCGCCGGTGTCACAGCGGATCCGATCCCCCCGAAAATCCGATCCGGGTGACGGTCGGATCCGATACGCTAGCGAATCCAATCCGGTCTTAGCGAAATCGATCCGGGGTGCAACGAAATCAACTATCGACTTCCAGCAGTAAGATACCGGCTCCTGTGAGTGAATGGCATCCCCTGGGAGTGATTAGCATTACCTGGGAACATGGGAAGTAGCGACTCGCACGCTATTCTCGCGGGCCAGACTGCTGTAGTCTCGCGTGGCCAGACTAAGACTGCTGGAGGAGTAACTGTTACGCCCCCTACATATAGTACTAGTCTCGCGGGCCAGGCGGGTACTGTACTCGCGTGCACTTTGAAGGTAGTTTCTTTCGGTGAAGCAGCTTCAGTTTTAGAAACTATCGGACCCAGAGTTAATCAGAACAATTCCCAAAATGTCTTTTACATATTTCTTTTGTTGTTGCTGTTGCATTGTACAGTAGCTAGCTGTTGTTCTATTCCTTGCCTTGCATCATCTCTTTTGTCTCATTCAGTATTTCTTTTTTACACACATTATTTGTGATGTTGCTTTGCCCTACATTGCCTTGTTTGTTGTTGCTTTTTGTATTGTTAGTGCACTATAATTGTATTGGCAATTAATAACCTAACTTTCATTGTAGGCCCACATGCAAGCTTAGCTAATCTGAAGATTATTTATGCAGGAAGTGATAGTAAATAACACCTAAACCACATAGCAAATGATATTGGCCAGGCTACCGTTATGTGGCAAAAAGAAACACTCTTGTATCGCTTGCTACACTTGTACCAAGGCCGGATCGTTTTCGCGGCGAAGGATCGAATCCGCTAGTTAAATTGATCTGGGGCGGATCGATTTGACTAGCGGATTCATTCCGGCGGATCGATTCCGCTAGCAGATACGATCCTTGGAGAGCAGCCTATTACGCGATTTTCAGCTATCACGAATTGCTCTCGTAGCATCTCGGTAGATTTCTACTTAGCTACCTGCGTTTACTAACTTACTGTATGGACTGAAGAATGACGCACAGTGATCGATTGGCAGCTCCACTGCAGAGTTTGTCGACCAGGTTTAATAAGTAATAATCGACAGACAGACGGTAGGGCCTAGCTCTAGGGCCCCCCTAGTCTGGCGACAAGCCTATATTACGCCCTGCATAAATTTTGCAGTCCAATCAGATTGCAGAACGGCTAATTAAAATACCAATACCGCGTGAACCGCTAGACGGTACGGCTTCGGGCTTCGATTGCAAGTAAGCTTCGACACCCGCTCAGAACGAGAGGCAGCCAGAAGTGCAGCAAGGGAATTGAGCTACCTGGACTTGAAACCTGAACAGCTGAAAGTCGTACTGACATTTGTAAAGGGTTGTGGTGTGTTTGCTGTACTTAATAAAATTCATTAAGCGTTATGTAATCTTACGTATAGTATTAGGTAAAAGTTGGTATAGGCTTGTCACCAGACCCTCGCGCTTCGCGCTCGGAGTTAGTCTCGTGCCCAGACCAATGTTCACCTCCCGCCGAACGGTCTGGTTCAAATCCTGGGGAATGATTACGTCATAATGGCAAGATTGAATATGGTACAGCCTTTGTATCTTTGCTACGAAAGTAGCTGGAAAGGTAAGACATGTCCAACGGAGGTAGTTGCTAGTCAGTTCGAACATATCCAAGTTTGAAGAAAATCCATTCAGAAAAAGGCAAGTTACACTTGTTTACGCTATTTAAAGCGCCGTTTACAAGCTGCAAGGCTTCTATTTCAGCTCTCTCTAAGCGGTTTTGTTTCAGACCTCGAGGATACTTGGAAGAATGATCGTTGACTCTGTTGGTGATTGTCCTCTCTCAGAAGCCGATCTGTGAGCGAAGATAGAATGCAGCAAACTATCCACGTTGGCAGCTACTTGTCGGTGTATTACGCAATAATTTTACTTTCGTGCAATCTGATTGGCCGTACTAACGCAATTAACCCCATTCTGCAATCTGATTGGCCGCATCAAGATCTTGACGCTTTCCCCAGGATTTGAACTTACGTAACCAGACCGTTCGGCGGGGGGCGAACATAGGTCTGGGCACGAGACTACTCGGAGTCTGGCTCCCCCCCCCCCTGCACGGAGAATAGTCTCGTGCCCAGACGCCGCCTCCCGGTCTGCTATCGATAGACGAGCGGTCCTGGGGGAACAAAAATTTCAAAGGAGGTCTACCTATTACAACGTGTAGTTTCAGTTAAGAATTATATGCCATACATGTCAGTTTGTGTGTCTTTTGTAGCTAGCTACCTCTTTTAATTAACCTGTTTTGTCACCCATTTTCTTTACCATTTTAAACCATTCTATCCCTTTTGCCTTTTAACACATGTGTCATATTAATGTAGTGTTTGTACTTTGTTGAAAGTAAACAATTTAGCTCTTAGGATGCCGTTTTAGTTTTGATGATAATTGTTTACAGTTCAGTTAAAGGCATCTCTGTCGATGCTGTATTCAAACTTGTGGCAAACGAAGTCAGGGATCTATAAATATCTGTTACATAATATTTTCAATTAGCTATAGCTGCAATAGAAATGGTGTAGGGTATTTTAGCTAAGCACATTGACAGCTCTAGCATGACTGAGCATCACTACACTGCTATCCTGCATGTATCAACCTTGGATATGTGCTGTAGCAAGGCCTTCTTCATTGTTTAGATCAAGATTCTCAAGTACGTTTAAAATGCCAGTTAATATCCTATACATATATAGCTAGCCAATTGAGGTACCACAGCTGTTATAAGCTAGTATTTGGATGGAAAGTTTCAGACATATTTGACCAAGCATAGCATGATGATTGGTTTAGCCTTAAGCTTGTTTCGATTCAGTCCACAGCTTTTCACATTATCGGTGCTTCTATATATGAACACAGCAGCTGCATGTGGAGTGGTGACTGCATGGGAATAGGGTTTTACTGAATATCTAATCAAGGCTTTAAGCCACCTTAATTAATCATAACACACAGATTGGATAGCCTAAAAGCTCTCATTCATGCATTTTTGCAATCTTAATTATTTTGTCTACTGACTAATATATAAGACTATATAGACTTTATTCACATATGTCATGTCCATTCACTTCATTACACCCTTGGTAAGATGTACACAGCAAAGATTGGTAGTGATCTATAGCTGACTGAACACCATATCATTAATATAATATACTATTATTTGCTAAAAAAATCCCTTATTACTCTACAGTAAGAAAGAAAAAAAGACTTAGCTAGAACAGTTGGCACTGGCCTGCTTTATGTATGTCCCCAATTAGGTTACTGATTTACGATTGGCAGATTGGTTCAAGTATTCTCACTAACTAGCTAACAGTCAGTTGTACGAAACCTTGAGAAAAGATACTATTAGTGGGTTGACTCTGATTCAAATAGCTAAGCTAATCTCTTCGACCACAAGACTGGTTGCCCTCCACATTATTGTAGATGGTAATCCTGATCCTGTATTAGGAGAAATGGCTGAACTGGATATGAAGCCTCTATCCTCATCACTCAGAGTGCACATTCACAATCCCAGCTGTCTCTCACTGGAGCCATTGCTCCCCTTTGGCACCTTCCTGGCTGAACAATCAGACCTTCAGCTGACTATCAGCAGTGGATGGCATGCACACTCTTTTACAGAGTTTGTCAAGCACACAGTCGGCCCTAATCCCCTGAACTTTCAGTACACTTTTGGGAGCTGGTCGTG
Organism: Phakellia ventilabrum; assembly: GCA_963921505.1. Taxonomy (NCBI): domain Eukaryota; kingdom Metazoa; phylum Porifera; class Demospongiae; order Axinellida; family Axinellidae; genus Phakellia; species Phakellia ventilabrum. The sequence continues at coordinate 7,991,295 of OY997379.1, read as the reverse complement.
CACTACAGACCACAAATCTATCCTACTGAAGGATGTATGTGCACATTGCTGGAATCTCTTCTAAAGCAGCAGTGGCAGCAGGAGGCCTAGGAGATGGATGACTGAACGTTAACCAGTGTATAGGTCTGAATAATATCTACAATGGATGAGTTCCCTACTGCATGTATACTCACTCGGCTACCAATATACACACACATACACTCATTTAAATGTTACTTGCATGCCATCACTGTAAAACATTTGGTGGAGCATATTCCACTAAAATAGTGCATCACTCAGAAATCCAATCCCTAAAATTTGCCTCCACGAATTAGTGAAGCTGAAAATAGAACGTGTGCAGCTAGCTGATCGTGAGATGCACATCCATTGCATGACAATGTACAACTTAAGTGTAAGTATGGTTCTAAAAATCGATTCTTGCATGCATATAAAGGCAGAGAAGGTCTGGAAACTCATTACGGAACAGAGTGAAGATGGCACTGCTCCTGGCCCTTGCAGTAGACCTGCCAGTGAATGAAGTTGTGGAGTTCTTGTACGAGGTTCTTGTCTTCTTCACCAGTTCCATAGAGGTTGTGCATCTGGAATGGATCCTTACTGATGTCGAAAGTTCATACTCCAAGGGATGGTTGAATACGGTAGTCCTTGCCTTATCATAGAACTCTGTGTAGAGGAAGTTGTGGGATTCATTAAGTAATCTGGCTCCAATATAAGTGTCATTGGGCATATCAATGTAGTGGTCGAAGCGCAGCACAAAACCAAGATCCCAATACTCCAACATGCATGATCTTGTCTTTCCACTTAGCAGCTTTTTGCGTTCTAGAAGAGTCAGCTACATGCGCTACCTGTGGTATAGTTTAATTACGCGATAAGTGGTTGCAAGGTTGATGAAATAACTGTGAACTGTAGACCCTCTCTAGCCTTTCCAGTGGTGGGCGCAGAGAGGGTCAAGCTCGATAGACTACAAAAACTCAGTCTAGTACTAGTCTCGCGTGGTTCCCGCCGGGGGGGAGAGGCTGCACGCGTTAGTCTGACTGCACTGAGTGGGTCGACCGGTATTTTGTAGTGGACTAGTCACGCTGCGTAGCCCATAAATTCACTAGGAACTGAGCTTGGGTTAGTCTCGTGCCCAGACGTCCACGCCCAGCGCCCGTGGCTCCCTCCCCCACGCAATTACCTGAATTTAACGCGAGCGCCACCCTCTATTTTAGTTTGGCCGCCTGTAGGAGTACAGACTAGTGATGGCCCAAACATCAAGAAATCTCGCAGCAGACACCGCATTTCGGAACAACTACGCCAGTTTGCACCGTACTCTTGCACAGCCAAATGTGATTTCTGAGCTGGCTTCAAAACTCTATGAGAAAAAATTAATTACACCAGTAACCAGAGATGATGCCCAATTCACAGGTATCACTCCATCAGGTAGAGCAGCTAATCTTCTTCAAGCAGTTGAGTCCTCCATCAAGTCGGATCACCGGAGGTTTCGGCAATTCATTCGTATTTTGAGAGGCAATGTTACTTTGAAACGAATTGCTATACAGCTATACCAGTGCTACAGTAAGTCTTTGCACAGCATGATAAGTAAGATAAGCCTTTTGCATTCATTCTTGCTGTTGTAACCTATCTTTAGAGACATCGGTTTCTGAACCTGGACAGTTAGAAAGTTGCAGTTCTGACTCTGACACTGAGCAAGGTATATACTAGCTACTCTGTTTAATATACTAATAATATTATAGTTACAAAAACATGTCCCCAAATATTGAACATTTGTTATTATTGCTGCATGGGTAGAACCCAAAAACCTGCCCATATGTATTACATATGTGCAGCTTAAGTACGCTTTTTTGCAATACAACTGCCGTAATTAAAACAGACATTTATTATGTTGACTTTTTTGATTTCTTATCAGATACTGAGACCACCACTGTGTCTGTAGCTCAGCAAATTGAGGAATATGAGGATCGATTTAGAGGACTAACTTACAATGCCCAAGATGAAATCAGGGAGAAACATACACCTATAAGAAAATTTCGACGCACAGTAACGCTGCTTCCTCTCTCTATCAGAGCCGATCATTATCAGTTTTTGAAAGAAAATCTGTTAAATATGGAAAAAGCAGACAGCATTGATGAAATTTTCATGTATTTGAACCTCTACTGGACCTTCATTGACTATAACTTGCTGGAGCATATAATCAGAGAACATGGAAGTAATGATCTAAAGGCCAAAATGAAAGACTATGTACAGGACCTAGCTCAGTTCAAACGTACTACAACAATAAGTCAGATATGTGGGGTTGCCAGAAGATGGCATAGCAGGCCAGATCTTCCTGAACACTTTGCCCTGTTGTCCGCTAAATTCAAAAAAGATCCCTCAGAATACACCCTCGAAGAATTAGAATGCTTTAGAGTATCATTCTGCAGGGAATTTTCACTTTCTGAATCCACTACAATGTTTTCTGGGGCAATAGAAGGCTCTCTTATCATACACTGGCATATACCATCTTCACTTGTTCCTGGTTTGACTGCTTCCATACTCAGCCATCCTCACAGAAACAGATTCTTTGAGCAGCAGTCACTGCTGCTACTTGAGATAGATGAAAAGTGCTTATATCGTTCTCCAGCAAGCACAAGTGAATTGAAAGAAGTCTATGAAGGTATACAATGCATATGCAAAAGCCCATTAGGTGGGGGATGTTCTTCGCTGGTCATAAGATTGCTATATTTTCCACATTTGTATGCATGTGTGTGTAATCATGTGCATGCGCAATAATTACATGTATTAGTTAGACCATTTTTACCAGGGCGTTATCACAAATACACGAAGTGATATTCAATAATCCCGAAGGTGGAGCCTGAGGTATTATTGAATATCCTGGCCTGAGTACATGTATTATTTGTGATACAGCCCGCCTATTGTGGTCTAACTGATTGTCTAATGGCAGCTGATAGTTGCTAAAAGTTACTCCGTGTAAATCAACATAAGTACTAGTTGTGAATGTGTCAGGCAGTTTCAAGCTCTAGTTTAATTTTCGTAGCTACATGTGTCAGGCAGCTCCAAGCTGTGTAGTAATCTGCACGCATTCTTCCCTTGCTGCTAATTTAGCCATTCCGGTAACTGTCAGCAATGTGCTGCTCGTGATAAAAAATGTAAGGAATTGGAAGCAGCTTGGTAGACAATTGTGTGTCCGACCTTCTGAAATTGCTGAAATTGAAAAGAAGCACTCGACTCTCAATGAGCGAAAGGAAGCAGTTATCAATAAATGGAACAGCACTGCTCCAAGCCCTACATGGCGGAGGCTAATAGTTGCCTTAGATTCGTTGAAAGACTCAGAAAGAGCAAGGTGTGAGAGCATTGTGTATCAGTATGCTGAGGAATCAGTAGGTATGTTCAATAATAACTGCATTATATATATATATTCAAGTGCATTCATGTTTTAATGGAATGTCAGACAATGAGTGATAAAGCTAATGATTTAATATCATGCCAAGCCTCAAATGACAATTGATTTAGTTTAGTCCACCTTCGAATTTTGGATACAAGAATATACAGTAACTGTAAGTCACATGTTCAGTAACTATACCAACATTCAAGTTGCATGGCATTTTTGCTGCTTATCAACTTTGCTATATCAGTGTGCGAGCATTAGCCTCATTCCCAGGCCTCCACCCAGCTTTTATCGCTTGCAGTACGAAAAATGGTCAATAAAATTAAAGCTGGGTAGATGCCTGAGAATGAGGTTACGCAAGTAGCTAGCTAGAGCTTTAGCCAAGAATCTTTTACCAGACGTGCATGCAGTATTCATCTGTTTTGAAAAGCAGCATCTGCCTGATAAGCATTCCTTAATCATATGCATGCTTTCCTGAATATCACTAGCTCACAAAAAGGCTGTCACATGTTTTCCACATACACAATGAATATCGGCGTTAGAAATTGTATTTTAAATGCAAGAATGCAGGCGGCAAGTTAATAATATTTACAACTGGTTACGTACCTCAATGTTTTAATGATGGGCTGTGATACTAAAGGTCAGAGAATATATGTGAGGTTAATGCTTTCAATCAATGCATGGGGAGTTCCCTAGTATTACAGTGGCATCGTTGCTATCCTAGCCATAGCCTTGTAGCTAGTATCGTTTTTAACATTAGGGCCGGGAGACTAGAGTTGAAGAAAGTGAAACATATCTTGTAGGAGGTCCCTAGCATCATAGCTAGTAGCTTTGCAGTCCAAACACTCTAGTGACATTATTAATGATAGGGTTTGGAGAGCCAGATATATAGGGATGGCACTGAAAAAAATGGCCGCCACATTGAATGTGTACAAAATGATATGCATGTTCAAAACTCTGTCCTAGATGTAGTCATGGGCTTTCATCACCCATACCTGTCATTCTTCATTGTTTTACTCCGTAACAAGTCTGTTAATGGTGTCAGAGAGCATGGGTATCTGTAAAAGCTGGACTCTGAACTGAACCATGGACTAGACTATGGACTTGACTATGGACTGGACTAGGTCTAGATTTTGATTAGTTCTGCTGCCAATAACTGCTTACAGTTCTGAAACCGTAGTACCAGTTTGGTGGTTCAGACTGCATCCCACCGTTTTTCTAGCCAGCGGTTGGGCGTTTTCATTGACATCATGTTACGTCATTTGCATCTAACAACTGTTGCTAGGGCGCCATCTTGGTGCAGGTGGGCAGCAAATAGCGGCACGATGCCTATAACATGTATAAGGACAGGAAGTAGCTCTCGTATTGACAGTATAGATGGCAGATTCACTCAATTTATACCGTATGAAAACTGATTCACAGCAATAGTTGAGGCACCGAACGCGTAGCTAAGTTCCAAGCAGCTCTGCTGTTGATTCTGAGATCGCTGTATAACGTACTATTCTAGCTTCCATTTATCGCCCACGCATGGTGGGCAAAAACGGACGTAAACGGAAAATGACACGGTTGTCATGCCTGATGTGACGTCACGCGAAAACTGATACACAATGTGCAGGGACGTCCTCGCTTCGCGAGAATTGCTGGGCGTGGCACATGGCATGCAGATGGCACGCCCATAGCACCCAGCCCACAAATGAAAAGGGTCAAAACACACCCACAAAACAAAATGGCTACTTGCTATTATGAAGACCAGAGGCCGAAGCAAGCTTACTGTGATAGTGATCGCTTCCAAGTCTCCCCGTTAGGAGTTTTATACCGAAGACACTTAGTGTTCGCTGTGTGTTTGATAGGCTATACCAAGAGAACTGGCTGGAACAGGTTACGACGACGACAACGAAAAAAGGTCAATCGAACTGGAGTCGCTTCGCTCGGAACTAGCTTCGTAGATGGTACCTATATAAAGCAAGTAGGCATAATGTATGTCAACACTGCAAAATTCCAGATAAGAATCTGTAATAGAAAAGCACTGCAAAGTGATACAGGCTAGAATCAGCCTTCATGTACCTGCTTACCAGTATCGAACGGCATTCAACACTGCTTCTATGTCTGTAGCATTTTCAGCCACCAAAGGACACTGGAAAACATGGCACAGTAAGATTTGGCAACTTAATGCACTTACAGAAACTCACAGGTGATCCTAGACCGTGAAACCATGGCCACTGCTGCTTTAATTTACGTACGCGTATACCAAACTATTCAGAATTCTATCACGTGCGGAATGCAATTGTAGAATGATGTCATAGCCTCCCGCTTCGCGGCCTCCTCGACGCCACAATGGTGAATGCACTCCTTGAACCACCCCACTGGTACTAACATCTCAGAACTGTAAGCAGCGATTGGCGGCAAAACTAATCAAAATCTAGACCTATTCCAGTCCATAGTCCAGTCCATATTCCAGACCAGTTCAGTCTAAAGTCCAGCTTTTACAGAGACCCCAGAGAGCACCACTGAAGTGCCACATCATCAAGTTGCTAAAATGGGCAAATTGACTACCTTATTCTTTCTGGAGGCTAGCTACCACATCAATATGACTGAGATGATCACAATGATTCAAACGCGAAGAAGCGGCATTTGTTCCGGGGTATTGCACTCACACCATAGCGTTCTCAAACAAATCGAACTGTTCGGCAGTGATTCTCAAGCGCTCGAGGTAGCTAGTGTAAGTGACCAATTATCGTGCAGATTTTTGTACCTGGATCCATAACTTCAGAATGGAAGGGTGTATAAACTTCAGAACTTCACTCGGAGAATCGCCATCGCTTCTGCAATCTTACTCTCCTTTTAAGCGAAGGTAGGCGGAAGTACTTTTTTGTGCAAACGATGAAGGCGGAGCTCGTTTATGACCAATTATCGCACATGCGTACGTATTATTGTGCACCACGCATGGTACCAATACTTAACGGTTATACCAATTATCGCGCAGTTAGCACAAAGGAAAGTGTACTAGTCGCTAAAAATTATTTTTTGTTTTGTCTCACGTTCTCTTCTACTAAGCAACCTTGTTTCAACGTAGTAAGCAAAAAAAAATTTCACTTAAGTACAGTAATACTTAATTGGTACTGCGCGATAAGTGGTCACTTACGCTAAGTACTTGCCACTACATGCTGTTCTGTTCCGTTCCATTCTGCATAACGGTGGTTACGCCTACACTGGAAACACAGCCTTGAGCACTTGAGCATGAGCTTTTCTGCTTAGACGATTTTAATACTTGGAGTGTGCTTTATGATGGACCCAAAATGAGTTGCTGTAGCTACATTATAATAGTAAGAACACTGATACAACTGCTAGACTACCATAGACCATACTATCCTCCATGATGTGCATTAAATGGAGTCAGTACCGCCACTGCTGTGCACTCCTATGACCATCCTCACCACATTGCCTTGCAGTTGCTTGTGGTGGACCTTGAACCATAGCTGTCCCTGCTAAAAATTGAATTATTATAATATTGTCTACTGTTTAGCTATCATCTGAGCCTATCACCTTAGTAGCCATACATGCGTATTGGGTCAGTAGCTGTTTATCACCACCCCCCCCCCCCCCCCAAAAAAAACAACAACTGAAACATGTCACAAAAAAGCATGTTATAAAACGAAAAGACATATAGGGATGGAATCCCCAAAAAGCAACCAAACAAGGTAGGAACGAAAGACACCACAGTCCCTTTTCAGATTCCCATCCCTTTACATACATTTTTCCAACCACACGCACACTACAATTCTCCACATGCCACACCAGCCATACCCACAGCCAATAAATGATTGCAGTACTTTACACGTACAACACACGATCTCACACTATGACTTATACACAGCAGCATACACTGCCAATATAAACAGCCCATTCCACATCCTTCCACACACACCAACCCGACTTGTACAATGACATCTCGCCTGTAACAATATACTACTACGTATCTTCGACCAACAGCATAATGTATTCCATTTGCAATTAAGATTATAATCATACAAGAGTGCTTTCAAAAACTGCCACAGGATGTACACATTACGATCTAGCATTCTGTCATTCCATGTAACAAGCATAAGATCTGGTTGGAAAATGTCAAAAGATATAGGGATGGGAGTCCGTAAATGTACTGTGGTGTCTTTCATTCCTACCTTGTTTGGTTGCTTTTTGGGGATTCCATCCATAATATTATATGTCTTTTCATTTTGCTTTTTTGTGACTTATCTAAATCATCCGGGGCAGTTTTAATTTGACATTGTGAGCTGTCCAAGCCAATCAATGGTCAACAACAGGAATAAAGGCCTTCAGCTATGGAGCAGGTTGGGTTTAATAGGTTGTGTCTATAAGAGCTCCTAGTTTCTAGGCTCACTGTAAGCAATAAATGCTGGGGGAGGTCTGGGATCAAGTGCTCTAAACTACATGGAGTTACAGTGATAAGTTCTGACACAGCAATTTCGTTGCCCCTGCAGATAGTAGCCACACCATCGAACAGCAGCATATGTATCGCTATCTATACTTTATTTGAGAATGCAAAAACTAAGTTAGTGTACTTTAATTGGCTTACAAACAAACTGCCAGCAGCACCACTGGACTGGTAGACTACGGTCGTGTAATAACGTTTATGATGCAATCATTGCACACAGATACTTACCGCTGCACATAACTTGTAAAGCATACCAGCCAGTCATACGCCTCACACACGACTGGCTGGTAAAAGCAAATCATAGGTAATGATTATCATGCATGCCTCAAATGCCAACTGATTTTAGCTAGTTCAACTTCAATCATTGTCAGTGTTATAAGTCCTGTCACAGACTCCATACTTGCTGACAATAAATCTCGTATGTGAATGATCACTGATGTATGGAGTACTGATATTTTCATTGAATTGACCAATAGTATTGGAGATTTCTTAAGCTAACATCATAGCAAGGTCTAAAAGTTGCAATCTGATTGGAGCTTGAACTTTCCAAAGGGGAAGAGTATCTGTAACAAGAAGTATCATTCAGAACACCTGCAAACATTCTTTCACTGGAGGGGGGGGGGGGGGGGGGGGGGGGGGACTAGTTCCAGTTAGTACTATTGCAAGTCACATGTTCAGCATATAGGTAGCAACACTGTGCATGCTTAAAAAAACAGCATCTGATAAACATGCAATACATACACCCAGAAGAAGGTGGAGGGGGGTAGCCTCGTTCCCAGTCTCCGCTCTCAGCTTTTTTTTGAATGTGAATTTTGAATTTTGGAAACTTGAAGGACAAGGGCTAATGAGGTTTGTCCATATGTGCAGGAGTTGGCAGCTTTGCTTAAAAAGCGATAAAGCTACTTGGCCCGTGCCCATACACGCTTCCAAAGGAACAGAACTTTTTTCAACATCTCAAAAAGTGCTGTGACCATAGCCGCACCAGCCACGCCATTTCCAACGACCTTGCACTGCCAGGTGTATTAAGATTTAAAGGAAAAGGGGACATATATAAATAGTCAGTAAATCTGGATACTGCCAAAAGGTATTATTAGCTGTGGAGGAAGGATCATAGAAAGGCAAATCTTGGTATTGATTATTATGGTGAAAGGTACAAAATTAGTGTTTGCAAAGAAATTATTGGGGAAAAAACGGTTCTGAATACTAGCCTGAAAGCAACAAATTTCGCCCCTTTAATTACTAAGTTTCCCTTTGATAATATTTTCCATGGTAATGAAGATGTGAAAACAAAGGAAGAAAGGCAGTCCTGACCAAGATTTGAATGTGCCCTCTTATATATACACCATAGCCCTGTAACCTAACGTACAAACTATGGCCTTGAATTCAGTGTTAAGACTTATAAATGCATATTTATAAGTATGGAACCATGTCAACAAACATTGAAACAGCAAGAAGCCAGCTGGAAGATCCATGGTTATGTCTTCATGACTTTTATACTGTGTCCATCTACCACTAGCTAAGTATCAATGCATGAGGATTCCCTTTGTGCTAAATAGCTAGAGCTACCAATTAACCAGAAGAACATTTCTCACCAAACATAAGCCTAAGTAGATTATACCTACATTCAGAAGTGCTTAGTCACGACCTGCCAAAAGGATGAAATTGTTCGTTCATGCATGCATGGTTAAGGCAGGACTAATGGATGGACTGGACTAGGGTTTAATAATCTGTTTAACAATCAACTTTTCCTTCTATTTATAGATCCTAACCTCACTCTGCAAAATGTTCTGAAAGTACTGGAGTCTGTGAACACCTGGCGGGAATTGAAAGTACTTGGTGACAGCCTTGGAGTGCCGGAGGCTAAGTTGAAAGAAATTCAACTGCTTCATTCGCATAAAGATCAGCAGCAGAAAGAGGCTTTGATTGATTATTGGATACGCCTAGTCCCTATGGCATCATGGAGCACTCTCGCTGGACAGCTCTACTACCTAGGGCAAGTCAGAGCACTGGAACAGACCTGCAGCTTGTATTTGAAGAACTTCAAGAGAGGTACGTACATGCAAATCTGATTTTCTAATAGTGTCTCATATATGGTTACATCTGGCAAGTGCTTGCATTCTGAAGTGCATATACGTATAATAGTACATACACTGCCTAATGTAAAATGCAATAATAAGACAGCCTGCATCAGTAGCTATAGCTATACTGCATTTCAGGCCTGAGTGAGTCCCAATGGTACTTTCAATTGGGACATATTCTTGCTCTTATCATCTTTTATTTGATCACGTATAGGGTGCCAAAATTCATGTATTTTCCGGCCTAGGAACATTTTAAGGATACCATATTGCAAATTACAGGATCCTTTGTACTGATGTTTCCTTTTAGATTCCACCTTGACCGTTGAAAACCTCTGCACTGTACTGAGAATGGTAGATAACTGGGAAGACCTAGCGCTTGAGCTGGATATACCTGCATCCATACGAGATGCCATTGCCAGGCAGTGTGATGCTGAGCCCAAGAAGTGCAAGGAAGAGCTGATGAAACACTGGCTGAAGCATCATCCAGCCCCTTCTTGGGCTCTGGTTGCTGAGGCCCTTTACAAGGGAGTGCAAGTACTAGCAACGGATGATTTAAATTGCCATATTGCACTCTTGGAAGTGAAAAAGCTCTACAATATTGGTACATATTTTATACTAAGATACTACACATAATGTATAGTATATAACACATTCTGTGAGTACATTTACTGCATATCGTAGCTAAATACCTATAGAGAATCCATGCAAAAATACATTGTCTTCTACAGAAATAGCTGCTGCACTGGTACCACCCTCAAATGGTACGAAGTTTAAACATGTCCAAAGGATCGAAAGAGATGATCTAGTGTTTGAAGAGGAGGTGGGACATGGAGGATCTGGTGCTGTGTACCGAGCAAAGTTGAATCCCCAAGGCAAAGTGGTGGCAGTCAAGAAACTGATTAAGATTAATACAGACGAAGTGAGTCATTTCATTGGTTGTATCTTTACTTATACTGAGGCTACACAAACTCTACTAACTGTAGTAAGCCATCCTTAGTAAAACTGGGTAGACTTGTCCAGATCCTTAACTCTTCGTGCACCACATGTTCAAAGACGACATCCATGTAACTGCCAGAGACACCATTTTGAATACATGCCTTCATGGGGTCCCGCAAAGATACGTATATAGTTTGTTGTAGCCATAACTCCTCACATAAACTGAACCTGATTTATTATTAGCTATATCCTTTACGCTTGGCAGTGTTTAAATCCCATTAGGCAAACCTCCTGAGTCAGGCAAACCATCCAAACATCATCCGCTTCTTGGGAGTGGTCATCAAGTGGCCAGACTACTATATTGTTACAGGTTGGTTGCAAGATATGAAAACTATTCGAATTGTCACTTAATTAACAGTGTTATTCCTCTAAATTGTCAGAGTATGCTGAAAACGGCTCTCTGTATTCTGTAATTCATGAAAAAAAACATCTTCCCGATCATGAAGAAGGCTACAAGTGGGCATGTGAAATTGCTCAAGGTAACTGATTTTGATAAAATGTATACAAGTGGATACACAAGTGCAATACATATGCCTCACAGGGATATATAGGTGCATGCATGCAGAAGGTATATAATTACTTCACTATTGATATTAGAGTATGATAGTTACTCTCAGTGGAAGGGGGGGTGACTAGAGGGAGCTGGCCACAGTCTTGTTCCCAGTCCTCTTGGTACTGACAGTAATACCAATTGTTGGCCTTGACAAAACTACAAGCTACAAATTGCAATATTCCTACTTGCCATCAAACCTCATTATGATACACCCACCAAAGAGTAGTCTGTATTGGCATACATAAAGATTGATCTGCATTTTACTGTCACAGGAATGAATTACCTCAGCGAGATGAAGATTATTCATAGGGATTTGAAGTCATGCAATGGTATGTAGTTTACTTGCCAACAGATTATGGGGATCAAATGCACTCTCACCTAACTCTGGTTGATTTTCTGTACTATTTTAGCATCTTCCACTTTTCTCAAAACCTAGCCTAGATGCATACGCTAAACATTAACTCAACAAATGCCAACTTCTGACATGCAGCCCTAAATGTTCAAACTGTAATCCAGACTGCTTGATGTACATGGAAAATGCTGACTCATAGCACTTCCAGATCACTTCTTTGCTTTCTAGGTATATAACAGAAAAATGCTAAGGTAATATTGGAGTTATGAAAATACTTTTTTTTACAAATGCATGATTATGTTTGATTCTGTCTCACATATATATACATGCAATGGCTCCTATGTGACTCTTCCTTCATGTCTAGCTTTAATGTATAGCTACTCCTCTTAAATTATGCAGTGTATCTAGTCTAGTAACTCCTTGTTTCATGACGCACAGTTCCTACGTATATCTGGCTGCTATTGTATGTTTTATTGATCCTGAGCATATTGTATTCTCTCTAAACAGTTTTGCTCTCTGGAAATTGGACCATCAAGGTAATATGTTGAGTATTGTGATGCACTATTATAAGTATAGATGTGATTGACAGTATGTCTAATTTATTCATGCATAGATGGATGATTAATATAATTACTGTAATACGCATTTTTCAATTATTGTTCCTTACAACATCACAATTATAGATCTGTGACTTTGGTGTAGCAAAGAAGTTTGATCACACAACAAAATTATCACAAACGGGGACATACAGATGGATGGCTCCAGAGGTATATTTGAAACTGCATTAATTAGCAGTGTACTGTTGTGATAGATCATATCATTAAAAAAGTGAGAGGAGGCATGTAACTTGTTATGTCTTTCTAGGTTCTGAAAAGGCAACCAGTGACCCAGACATGTGATGTCTTCTCCTACGGAATGGTTCTGTTTGAGATTGTCACTGGAAAACTGCCTTTTTCCAATTGTCATGATCTGGATGCCGCTGAAAATATAAAGAAAGGAAAGGTACGGCTCAACACTTTGTAGAACATTACTTGAAGCATAAGTAGTATCAGCTATTATTAACAAATCTAAAAACCAGCCAGGGCATTGCACATGCCTCAAATCGAATGTTCTTCTCAGCAGTAGGTCAGGCAAAACTAAATGCAACTGTACAACAGATCTGGCTGTCTTATCAAGTCTTACAGCGAAAGTGCTGATGCAGCAGTATCATTCTGCACTTCCAGCCATAACAGGATTATCATTGCCACCTACCTGTTTTTCACCATGTAGGTAACACAAAACCAAGGTAGATTGATGTACTTTCATTGCAAACCTCCAGTAGCATCTGCTGTGTTCATAGCTACAACGTCACAGTAATGTATGGGATAAGCTTAAAGTACGTCATAATTGCATTCCATAGTGTGGACGCACATACATATATTAATATTATGTAATATGTAAATCATGACCAATGTATATGAAGGAATATAGTCAGTAAAAAAGTTACAACCTACTGACACTACAGATTTTAAACTAGCTGGTTAACAACCCAATTTTAACAGTGTAGCTACGCTATAAATTGCACGTCTCTCTTTCCTAGCAAAGCATAGTGAATAGACTCAGCTCACAAGTGAATCAGCAAAACATGCATGGGGAGGGTTATGGTTAACTCAGAAAAATAGTGGTCTGGTCACAAGACTCATAATTCAATATGAGTTTCACTTAATTCGGTTGCCTATAATCTGTAAGACCCTTTCAACCACGAAGAGCATATAATTATGCAAAATAAAGAACACTTGGCATTCTGCAGATTTCAGGGTGATTGATTTTCAGGGCGAAAAGAGGCTAGCTATAGATGCTACAGGAGCAGTTCCTACCTGTTGAAAAAAGTTAGGTCAAATCTGCATTTTGCACAGTTTATCAGCTGCTGTTCATCCTCTCACATAAGTGCTCAATCTGACCAGTTTAAATTTTGTGGCTCTGGCCCTGAATTCTCACAAAACAGCAAGTTTTAAACTACCATTCCCTAACCAATTAGGTACCTACCATTCCTGCCGATTCCTGTGAGCCATACATGGCCAGTTTGATGAAGATGTGTTGGACTACTAACCCTAAGGTAATAGTATTAATGGAGCATAGCACTAATATTAAGTCTACCTTTCTATACAGTACTTAGATGGGCATGTGTAAGCATAATTTTGATCTCAAATACTATCAATGGGATATCCAGGAGGTAGCTCAGAGTGCTTAAGCACCCCTGGCTCCACCACCAGGCAACCATGAATGTAGAGATTGATTACAGTGTCCTTTGCAGTGCGACTACCAAGTAAAGATTTAGATGCAGTACAACTCACCACTTCTGGCTTGCATGTTGTCACGGCATGTACTATATAATGGCATAGTTGCATATTAAGTTAAGCCGTTGGTCCCAATGACCCTCAGGCTTCCTGTGCAATAGTACCAACATCTTGGATGTGGTACTAGGGTCCTGTTTAGGTCATGTATAGTGTTGAGTGGGGAGTCAACTTTACAGCTGTAGGGAAATTCCCAAGAAATACTACTACAATAGTGGAATGTATTGTTGAAAGGGCTCCTCCATGTAAGCGCCCATGCCCGGTTTTTTCTTGCGTGAGTTGCAAACACCCATGGGCGCTTGCTTGGGACAATAATGGGTATGCAAAATACTGTCAATTAGTCCTAATTTAATCTTTTACATGCAGAATCGACCAACATTTCAGGAAATTTTATCCATCTTAGAGAAAAAAGGTAAACTGTACTGTACCACATGCAAAGCAGCTATCTTAGGGTGACCTCAGACTAGGTATATAGACTATATGCTGATTGTCAGCACATTGATATATCTAGGTGGTATATATGTGCTGACTCGGGAGTGGTATGCGTTAGATATACTCACCTGTTCCTCTATGGGTAAGCATAGATACCATGGTATATAATTATATAAAAGCATTTTAGAAAATGAAAAGACATAATATTATAGGGATGGAATCCCCAAAAAGCAACCAAACAAGGTAGGAATGAAAGACTTACGGACTCCCATCCCTATATCTTTTGACATTTTCCAACTAGGTCTTATGTTTGTTACATGAAACATAGATAATATAGCATACAGTATGCTATGTTATCTATGCATGAAATGACAGGCCGGATGTTAGATTTTGATGTGTACACCCTGTTTAATGTTTATTTATACTCAGGCTTCATTCCTTTTCAGTATGTCCCCACATAGCTATCCGCTGCCACAGAAACAATTTGACAGCAGAATGCTACTTTAGGAGCCCTTTTCTATGAATAGCTTGGAGTTTTGTCATTTGAGTGTCAACCTGTTGCATTATAATGGTTTCCCAATATTGCTTCACTTCAGTTAGGCTTCTCCATAGGTACTACAACTTTATGGATGGCAAAATTCCGAATGGCTTTCTTCCAATCAGGTTGTGGTAAAAGCGGTTTCCATATTCTAATAGTTAGCAACCCATGATTTTTGCATTTCTGCAGTAAAGGCAGTTTCTTTATAGTTATACAAACAAACAGCCATGGATATTCTCTGTACCACATAGGTAGAATGTTTGTTCATTTTTAGCTTTGTCCACAGGCTGGAAATGTTTGTTCTCACTTGCCAATATGACAAATCTGTCTCCTGCATACGATAAAATGGGGGGGGGGGGGGGGGGGGCAATGCCACCCCAATTTTAAATTTGGAAGGGTATTTACGACAGTCAGCCTACCCACAACCAAATCAAATAGACTTTTCACCTCTAATTACTAACCCCTTGGCTACTGTGCTGCGTACACCCAGACTGTCTACAACCAGGAGCCCATGAACCCCGTAGGGGAGTAGGAGCGCGTATCTCCATAGAATTATATCTTGTAGAGTTGGACTGCTACCATGGCATATAAGAAAAGTGTTGCTAGACTACTTTTCACACTCCCTGGCACACTGAATCTACAAGAGTACAGTTTGGTAAACACATTCCAAATAAGGCAAAGACCCACTTACGATGTCTGGATCAGAGCTCCTGTTGAAATTGCATGCTCCTTTGCACAGCTTTGCTACAACTCACAGGACCACACAAATGCCAGCTAGCTACGAAAATGGGCAGAGCCAACCAGACAGAAAGGTCACTTTTTGAAAGACAACTGGCTAGAAAAAACTCGAGGACCATCGAGCTGTCTGGCAAGCTGACTTCTAGCCTCAGATACACCCACAAATACTACTACTGACTTCAGTCTTCCACTTACAAATAGCCTACTCTGCACTATGCATGGCCTAAACAGGATTTTAACAAAAAAAGGGTGTTGAAAAGCAGCATCAAAGTACCGCTCGATCACATCAAAGTGCCGAATTTGCCCTGCTTTCCATATCAAAATGACACACTCCCGCTGTTGATTTCAGTTGCCACCATGGAAAAATGTGGCTATAAATCTAATTAACTCTACAAAGGTGACATGATCTCACTAATTGCTCATTAATTATTCATGTGTAGCTTTATGGGGTAATTTCCCCTTCCTCTTCTTGTCAGTTTGTCACATGTCTTTTCGCACAGTAGAGATCTGCATTTTTTCACATGAAAAGGTAGCATTGTTAATGGTAGTCAGGGAAAGGAATCACATGACATGTGGGTCATGCCTACTCGGACATGTGTGACAAACTGTTATGAGAATAATTATGTAGCATTTTTTTACTGACATATCATTGGAAAATCGATGTAGCAAAATAAGATAAGCTACTACCCTATTCTACGTAATATTCGTCCATGATGTATTATCAGCCCATGATGGGCCACCCATCCCCTTCTTCGAACAAAAGTTATGTTGGAGGGTATTTACATATATAGTATCCGCCCATCCCTTATAGTGTCCATGCGAGCTAAATCTATAACTAAAAACCGAAAACTCCAAGACAGCGTAAGACAGTGAGTAGAATCGAGCGGCAAAATTCGATATTTGATGTGCTTTGATTGGAATACTGACAGTACGTCAGCTAACTATTTAGTCAGTGATAATAGTTATCTGCATGCTTACATAATAGCATCTATACTTGGCTAAAATATGCTAGAAAAGGCTATACTTACCTTGTAACCTCGCTTAGCATATTGCGGCGTATTAGCTATGCGTTCAAGTGGGCGGATAGTACATCACGATTATACAAATACGTATTATCCACCCACCCCCCTCTTTCACGTAGCACTTAAGTGGCCCACCCATCGGCGGTAGAATACGATACTCTCCATTTGCATCTGGTTTGTTGCGTCTTTGTGTGTGTATGCATGTGAGCCAGCCTACATTTAGTATCAAAATGGAACTAGGCTCAGGCTAGATGGATAGCTATTGTAGCTACTAGCAGTCCTTTGTGCTTGCTATAGTTGCTGGGAGTGTTTCATCACTAGCAAGCCTTAGCTGGGATTAATTTTTGTGTACCTACAACTATAAGTGCCTGTCCTGGTTAGCTACACGCGGCTCTTGTTTTAACACTGGGTGGAAAATGATGGAAATAAATTATAACGCCCGGGCCTTTAATTAAGGAAATACGAGAAGTGTGTGCTTATCATTATTGTTTTGTATTAATTAATAAACATGCTTGCTTGTCATAAATGTTTTGCTTGTTGTCACACCAGCTGAGTGTTACGTATTCTCTTGCATTGTCGGTTCTTGCCATTCCCACTAATTGAACAGATACCGAAACAATCAGCAGAAATACTTCTTTTGGCTAATGATTTCAAATTTACAATACCTAGGGCTTTTACTAATAAATCTGGTTTGAAGGAACGGTCAGAGAGGATCAAAACTTATAGCTATCACTTTAATCCTTGGGTGAAAACTAAGAAAATATATTTCTTTACTTTCTTTACTTTCAGTTTTTGTGAAGAGTTATGGCGAAATTACACATGATTTGTATAATTATGTCTTTATGGATTCTGTATAATTATAGAGACATTGATCTCCAAAAGACTAATCGCTTTTTCTAGAATTGCTGCAACTGGCTGGCTCGCAAAATACCCTCATCCGGCCATGCCCAGCTGGCCATAATTCATTACCTCTGCATCTCTACTCGCATCCATATGGCAGTATGATTACTTTTGATAAGTGAATAAATTTAATGTTTGGCATGAAGGAGGGTCACCGAGGGGCAAAAGTATAAGGAATAACACTATGGCTCAAAATAAAACATGTTGCTTTATAGCTTATGTGTGCTATTTTCATGGACAGTTTTTTATACTTGCTCTATATCCCAATAGTGTTACATATACGACACATCTATAATTAAATTTATGCATTTGAATGTATATCTTCTTTATAGTTCTTCCTATGTGCCCCTATGAATTTTATTGTTAGCGCATGCTTCTATCTTGCAGAACACGTGCTTGAAGTCCCGATTTATTGCGGTGCCGGTTTGTCAATACCAATACCTGAGGTAGTATGGTCTACATTATACTAACTGTTTAAAGCTTAATAGCTACTTGTGACATTTAATTTTTGTGTATAGGATGTCGAAGGTACTGATGATGGTGGTGGGACACCTGGTCATTCTTCCAGAACATTTCAATACCAAAATCCAGTAAGTGCAGAATTATTGGTACTTAATACTGGAAAGAAAGCTGTAACTTTATTTTATTCTGTCTTATAGGATTGTCCTTCAGAGAGCCCAGCTTGTCACCAACACTCACCTGGTGGGCCAGGTATTATAGTAACTAAATAGAGTATGAAGATGTACTTCCATTGAGTAACAGGCTCACGACAGGCGATATAATGCCAGCTAGCATTACATAGCATTCTAGGATTGGCCCAGCATGATAGAGGCTGCATGGTGGACAATTATATTATTTGTGAAGAGTGGGCAAAATTTGCCTTTCAGCAGTCAGGAAGTAGCATTCATGCTGCATTGAAAGTGTTGGCAGATAATATTGTTCAGGTAAACTTTCTCTGGTACCAGTGAAGATACATGATTAATAAACGAGGTGTATTACTTTGCAATGAGTGTCATGTGTGATCAAAGTCAAGCGAAAATGATCATGTGTAAATCACTTCAATGAGGCATTCAAAAACTGATACTTGTAGTACTGTTGGTATGCTATCGCAAAATTTTGTAGTTACTGGGAAAGAAAGCTAGATTATTAGACTAGTGGCCACCAGGTACACCAGACTTGCTCTGCTGGCCCTGCATTAGGTGTAAAAGAATATGTACAGAGACTTTACTTATTTAATAAGTATGCGGAAGACATTTAAAATGCCATTGACTAGCTGGATAGGCTAGGTTTGCAGACAACTTACAGTTCAGAATGATTGTCACAAGGCCGGCATAAGCATTTTAGGATTGGTCTGGCATGATAGAGGCTGCATGGTGGTTGATTACCTTAGCAAAGCGTGGGAAAAATTTTGACCTACCTTTTCAGCAGTCTGCAGGCCAGTGCTCATATTGCATTGAAAGTATTGGCAGATAGTATGGTGTTTCGTCAGGTTATAGTTCGGGTGAACTTTCTCTGGTCAGGTTATAGTTCGGGTGAACTTTCTCTGGTAAAAGTGAAGATGCATGTCATTAATATTTTACAATAACTATTAATAAGCGGGTGTGTCACTGTGCAGTGAGGGTCATGTGTGACTGTGGGTAATTCTCTGCAATCTCTTCGATGAAGCATTCCACAACTGATACTTGTAGTACTATTGTATAAACAGTTACAACAAAAAAGCTATGGTCTGATCACTGCTAGGTAATTGACCTACTCCACTGATGCTGTATTAGAACATTTACAGAGATGTTACTTAAGTATATGGAGTATGCCATAGACTAGCTTGATAGTTTCAGACTAGGTGTACAGAGCACTTTCAGTTCATTTCCATGATTGTTTACCTTGTTAATGTAAAACTATTACTGCTGAGTGATATTCTTTATAATTAGCTACTGTATTGCAGATAAAACTTTAACCATGACTGATTTGCGAAGGATCCAAGAAAAGCTGAAGCCTATATCATCACAGTGGCCAGTGCTAGGGAAACAACTACAGCTCGACCAAGAAAAAATTCAACATATTATGCTACTTGGATCGGACAACAATGATGCATGCCTCGGAATGATGCTTATGTGTTGGGTGTCCAATGAAAAGACTATGCATACCCGAAGGATCCTGGCAGATTCGCTTTCACATATAGATGCTGAGCTATCAGAGTTACTCCTACAAGATTTTGATGACAAAGCACTCTAAGCTAATACTAGAGAGCAAATTAAGTTTCAGTGTAGCTAGTGACTGTTGATGCTATTCTTAGCCCAATTCTTAGCAATAGATGTAGATATTGCATTGTAATAATGAATGTGTGAGTGTTAGCATTGGTGTCTTTACAGTACAGTGAGCTGTATAAGGTGTAGTTATAGGGACGAGCATGGCAGTTTCTATCGTGGACATCTTGGCAAATCATCATAATGCAAATATGCTGACTAACCTATTTCAACTGAATGTGCATGCCAAGACAGAAAGTAATATTGTATACGTGAGACTAGATGCTGCAAGCACATTAATATGTGGCCTAGCAGCTACTAGTTATATATATACTAACAGTGTGGATGTGCCAAGTCAATTACTTCAGAAACTTGGAAGTATGTAAACTGTTCATGTAGTATTGGGAGAGAAGAAGTGTGAAAAGTACAAGGAATAGGGAGAGAAGGTTGGAGTGTGAACAAGAACTGCAATGGCAAAGGCAATCTGATGAGTTGGTAGAAGCTAAGGAGTCGACGGGCGACTGGAGCATGGTGACTCAGCAATTGAAGACATCTCAGCTATTGGCAGTGACTACGGTGGCTGCATTGTGAAGAAGGGCCCATCAGAAGGACTCTTGGACTGTCTCAACAATCACCATCATAGTGGAGTTAGAGAAGAATGGAACTCTGCCCTTCCTCGACATCCTACTCCAAAGAAAGGATTATGGCCAATGAACTGTTACAATACAGAAAGAGGCCCTCCACATCCAGATGACCCTGCTGAAGAGTGTTTCAACCAGGATGGAGGACTGGAGCTTCCTAACTGCTGGATGGCGACAACTATGGTGACTGTGAGGAGAATGGAGGGTGGAGCTAACCTCACTTGAGATCTGATGACGTGCATCATGATATGCATGACTATAAAAATAGTAGGTATTAACATCAGCTTCATTTTTGCCCTGAAGACTAGAGCATCTATAGTCTAAACAGCAGCATAGTTTAGTCGAATTAAAGTTAATAGCTACTCCAATTCAAGACCCTTTCTTTCTTATGCAAAAGCCTACTGAGAAGCCCCAGTACTGTTACATAGAACAAAACTTAAATACTTTGGTAAGACAGAGGAGAGCACACCACTACCTGCAGGTCAGCGTTTTTTCTTCTGGTCTCTGAAATAAAGGCCACTTTTCTTCAAGAAATGGTTCCTCCCAAGCTGTTTAGAATATTATTTCATGTGCATTAGCTAATCCACCTTTGCTGTAAACCATATCATGGAGTACCGTACTCCATATAGGGATGGCTCCCCCAAAAAATGGCTGCCCCATTGCATGTGTACAAAGTGATGTGTTCAAAACTCTGCGCTAGATTTAGTCATAAGCTTTTGTGGACCATACCTGTCATTCTCGAGTGTTTTCATCAGTAACAAGACTCTTAGCGTTGCTGGAGAGCACCGCTGAAGCACCACATCGGCAAGTCACTAAATGGGCAAATCGTCCGTTTCTCTTTGTTCTTCTTTCACTGAGCTACCGCAATATTGACTGGAGCAATTACAATGATTCAAACGCAAAGAAACAGCACTTCTTCTGGGGTATTGCACTCACACCATAGCGTTCTCAAACAAATCAAACTGTTCGGCAGTGATCTCTAGCCTCGAGGCAAGGCGATTTTCGGTTTTGGGCGCAGTAAAACACCGCGTCACGAATGTTACTTTAACTCTTTGCATGCAAGATAAAACTTAGTGACAAAGCTGCCTGATCACTGCTGCTGCATACCCGGTACGTACTCTGACATAAGGCCTCAGGTAGTGAGAACAGTAAGAAAGAGCATACGTACAAATTCTTTAACATGAAGTTCACTGCTGGTAAATTACAAAACTTATGATACTGCGCAAAGACATGAGTAGCTACTGTACCCTGCAGTCAAATTATGCAGGGGAAGCAGCATGATGCCAAGCTACAAGTTCTTCCCACTTGAGCTGACAACCACTGGCAGATAACAGCACGATTCTTGATAGCTACATTATGTGGAGTATGCTGTTAGGTGATGGTAGCCAGGACAGTCTCTGTGTGGAAACAATAAGCCAAAGTCAACATCACGGATGCGTGAATTAATTACTGGTCAGAATTCTACCCAGGACTTCCACCCATATTTTATCTCATAGCCGCATGTGGACTGGAGGCCTGAATACGTGGTTAGTGTACAAGGTTATTGCATTCCAGAATCAGTTACATACACTGACATCATGAAAACGTGACTAAGCACTTCCGTGTGGCAAAAAAGGAATGGTATGCTCAATAGCAGTGGAAGGTTAATAATAAGTATTACACTCAAGTAATATGATCAACAATCGCTGTGGAGTAGCTATGATGGGATCAATCCTTCACTTACAGCATGCACTAAGTTTAACTTCCGAGCTTTTATTTCTGTGCTCACTGTAGAACCTGCCACTCCCAGTGGCGGATCTAGGATTTTGAAAAGGGGGGTTCTAGTATTACCGGCGGCGGAAGCATGAAAAAATAGGGGGGGAGAGCTGAAGTTTAAGGAGTCAGTGGCGGATCTAGGATTTTGAAAAGGGGGGTTCCAGTATCACCAGCGGCAGGAGCATGAATAAAGTGGGGGGGCTGAAAAGTTGGGGCTATGAAGCAGCCCCTCCCCCCTGCGCGAAGTACGGAAAAAGTGGGCCAGGAATAGCTCTCATGGGGTCTTTGCAAATTAGTACTGGAAGTGGTCTTGGTAAAGTTGTGCATGCAGTAGGCCTATGGCCGTAGACCTCGCCAACTCACCATAAATCTGCTTGCCCGCGTATGTACCACAGTTATGTTTGCGCAGACTTACTAAGTATATAGTATAAAAAATGAAGGCAGCCTTTCAAAAGAGGGGTTCCATGGAACCCATGGAACCCCCTCTAGATCTGCCACTGACTCCGCTTTTGCCACATGCAAGAGGGAAACTATTGCAGCTGAAAAACAATGTGCCACAAAACTGGGCAGTGAAGCCTGGGAATGTGACTAAGTGAATGTAACTGGATTAAGTATAGGATAGACTACACCCAAGAGTGGGTTATGCGCCTATGTAACCCACGAGTTTGCGGTTATAAACAAGTGGGTTACTGCGCATAACCCACGAGTGGGTGTGGTCTATCTGACTTATACCACATTGCGCATGCGCACAATCAGCGCCGCGTAGCAACGTCTTGCCTCTAGCGGTAAGAATAATAGTGTGGGTTATGAGCCTATGTAACCAATACTTTTCAGCCAATCACGTTTATTATCGATGATGTAATGTGTAACTGTATAAGTTGTGAAGATGGCATGTCTAAAACAGTGGGTGAAGGAAGAGTAAAGAGTAAATGAGCAGTGGCTCTCAAGCGCTTAATTTGTCTAGAACAAAGGCTAACGGTTCACACAGTTATAACAGTCAATACCATTTGCCTATTGCAATGGACAACCAACATGCAAACCTCTGTATCCCCAATATCTATCCAGCACGGATCACTTGCTGTGTCTGTGCGGGCACACTTCCGGTGTGCGTTACCGACAGGCAGTGGGAAGAGCCTATGCTAAAGCTGTCTTCCATGGATGACAAGTTGAAGCACAAGGACCCAACAGATCGATCATTGCACTCGGACAATCGGCTAAAACTGCTTATTAGTTAATGTAATGGTGTGTAATAGAGCACACCAGAAGTGTGCAAGAGTGTCTGGACCTATTTTTTCCGTGCAAGCGATCCGTGCTGGGTAGAAGTTGGGGAGACTAAGAGTAGGTTACCACTCAGTAGCTAGTTGTCAGTTACCATTAGTGAGGCAGCTGTATGTTCCAATTCATCCATTGGATGGGAGATCACTCAGATCGGACTCTTTCCTGCAGAGTAGATGCAGAGTAGATAAAGCAACAGAAGGCGGCATGAGGAATGATCAAAGCAATTCTAGATTTTCAATATAGTAAACTCAAGTGATCAATTATCAGAGTATCTTTAATATCTGGATTACTATAGTATCGAAGCCTGCAGATACATCCACTAGAATGATTACGATAACTGGCAAAACCACTATGCATGCTCAGATTTATAGATCTAGCTAGAAAGGTGAATTTATAATATTTCTCATTGCTGTGTAGTAGTCTGTAGGAAACTTTCTCTACAAACAAAATTTGGACATGAGTCAACATGGCTCTTTTCAGCTATTTGGTAGCTATTCTTGGCTTCACCTCTATGCTACAATATATTGTGTAGTGTTATTCTTTGGCTCTGCTTCCTGAGCTGTCTCAGCGGCCTTCAAGGCTGCTTATCATAAGGCAACCATTTTGAAACTTCTGAGTCTGTCAGAGTTGGTAATGAGCCCTCACACATCCTTACAATCATTCTGTACCCAATTTCTAACCACTAAGATTATCTCCCCAGCAGTAGAAAAAGCCTTCAAATGATGGTGGTCATGTATGTCACAGTAGCAACCAACACCTAAATCTTTTGCACAGCATACAAATGTATGAAAACACTCTAGTAATAAAGAACTGATATAACTATGATGTTTAACCCTTAGAGTGAGAATGTGAAATTAAATTGCATTTGGCCGGAAGCTATAATCAGTTATCACCATGATACAGGAAGTTTTCTATAGATACAAGCTATTTTGGTGAACATCAACTTCAGAGGCTAGGAACTGTCAAGCTGTCATTAATTTGTGTGTTAAGGGCGTCATTGCACCCTGACTGTTGCTAAGTAATAGAGTTTTCTAGCACTTACTCTGACTGTACCCTGATGTCAGAGAAGAGGCTGACTCTCTGAAGTGAAGCAGTTGAAAGTGATTTGTAAAAAATGAAAGACTTTTCCAATTAACACATGTTAGAATGTAATTATTAAGCCAATTGGAAGTGCGCCTTCATTACCAGGCACACAGTACACTTCCACCCCAGCCTATCGCTCAGACCCTCCTTCCAATTTTTCCACAGATCTGGGTAGCAGAAACTACCTGTAGCTGGTGAGTTAGTACTTGCCATAGGTCGATATGTACTGGGTTGATGCCTCATGCCCATAGGTGTTTCGTGTGCTTCTAACTGTGCTAAAAAGCCTGGCTGCAAAAACAATACCACAAAAAGCAAGCACTTATATTCTCTTGATCTGCCATGGTAGGTGGAGCTTTAGAGCAATTTGCTGACGTCACTGACATTAGTCGGGATGAGTAGTGGCTTCCTCCGAAGATTGCTAGCCATACCAGTATCCGGTAAGCTACGAATACCAGTACGAGTGTATATATAATGTATATATGCGCTCCAGGATGAGGAATGGCAGACGTAGAGCGGCTATACACGCTCACTGCACTCAGAGGGTTAATGGTCCAAAACTAGAATTCAGACAGGCAGATAGATTTTTATGTCATGCCACAACCATAGATATATAGTTGTAATGCTAAAGCACATCCGAGGGCAGCCGGCTGCAGTAGCGACTGGATCATAGATACCCCTTCAATATTCAACATGATATAAAGAGACTCTGATCAGATACATTAAAAATCCAAGGAGTCCCAATTATTGGCCCGGCACCATGAGTTTGCATCCTTTTTATTGATACTTTCAGTTCCCTTTATGCCCTTTCCATTCTCACAGGCCAGACCCTCACATATGAATCTGGCCTGTGAGACTAACTCTTCTATTAAATAGTTTCAAATAATCCCTTGCGTGCTTCTTTATGTGACAGTCTGGCTACCTAAATGGAGCTCTGAAACAAACTCTACCCAGTAGCAAGTAATTTTCTACTGTGTGGTAACACAAAACATAGCAAAATACTGGGCAAGCAGCTTATGTTCCATCCTGCGCAGACACTCCTAAAACGTTGGCCAATTACAAGTTTTAATTAATAAAAGACTACTAGATTTTCTGATCAAACTATTTGCCCAGCACTAGAACGTTCAGTGGTGTTCATTTCATGCACTGATAGTGGTACAAGCAAAACACTTAAATATTGTCCAAAATTTCAATTGCTGATATGTGTAGAATTGATGTAACTATCTTAATTTGATGTACAGAATATCATACACTTCTGAGCTCTGCATGTGTACGAAGAGGTACACATGCAGAATGCGCCTCTGAGCAACTAACATCTCAAATATTTCCTGGGGGGGGAGTGGAGGGGAGAGTGTTCAGGCAAAAGTGGAAAGATAAAATTTATGCATGTTCCAACTACAATTTCACGGGGGGGGGGGGGCTGGAGTGGTTGGGAGCAAAACAGGACTTAGAGAAAGTTTAGGGGGAGGGGAGGAGGGGGTGACTGTACAGCATGCAACAGCGCATGTGAGGATGAAGACAGTAACAATTATTGTTATGACATTGCAACCAGTTTTAACGAAGAGTACAGCTATTTATAACACAATGCTTTCATGCACAAATTTAAACACTAGTGAACATAGGAGGTTGCAAAGCACGAAGACACAAACACTCTGACCACTGCTGCACCCTTAAGGAAGGTTATTTTTATGACAGGTCTATTAAATCCCATTGGGGGGATAACTTCAGATACCGTACACTACAGTAATAGCTACCAGAGAAAGTGCTTGCAACCTATATAGAATATAAAACAAGGTACCTGGTTAATATGATGTTATTATACAGTGATAAGTTACAGATTATTGCTCATGGATGCATGTATTCATACACTTAGTTCTGCAACTTTAAATTCTAACATTAGCAGCTACACCTTTATATTGAAAAATGTACATTCTGTGACTGTCCTGCTATGGGCAAAGGAAGATAATAGGGTTGAAATCAATACCTTTAGTACTGTCTAAGATAGTGATGAATCTTTTCTGGCTTATGAGAAATCTATTGGACTACATTTAGCAGACAAGCTTGTGCTTTGGAGGACTGACTAGTGCAGGTATCCATTGCTGTTATGGCTGATGCGTATATTGATTACGCCATATTAACACATGGTTCAGATAAACCCATCATAGGGCATTGTGTACTGTTCAAGAAGCTCGAGATTTTGGACATCAGGTCCAAGGTTGTATAAACAGTAAACACTGCAAGACCGGTGACACAACTGAAGGAGAAATTAATGACAGTAGCTATAGGCTCTCTTTCCATTCTGTACAAATACCTGTACAGATGCAATACTCATGTATGGTAGAGACCTCAGAACATATCTAGTGAAGGCCAACCTCTCAGAATCCGTACTACTAAAGCACCATGCATAGTAGTTGTAGCTACATGGTCCATCCGATATGATTTCCAGCATGCTCCACCTACATTGCTATACATTACACCTGCATATCTGTTCACCCAGCATGTTTACACTTGGAAGTGCGGTCATGAAAAGTGTGCTTTATAACTGAGGAAATGGCTGACTACGAGCCTAGGGTAGCTACTAGTTACAGCTGAGACTAAGTCATGAGCATGTCTTGTGGGGTAACTTCAGCTGACTTTTTCCCAGGCAGGTCAACTTTGGCTGACCTATTTCCAAACGGTCAGTTAGATACTTTTGGTTGCAACACAAGTGGAGTGGTTACATAATTGGCTGGCCCGTTTTGAAATGGATTTGGTCACCAATCGGTTTATAACACATTAAAAGGTACCTATACTTTTATGCTGAATGCATTAATTCTTGCAGGAGCAGATCGCAAGCTACAGGATTGACTGAGATGGGCCAGTACCCCCAACAAGATCCTGACCAAGAAGTTCATGTTCCAGTTACATCCTGCCATCTCTCACAACATCACTTTCACCATTTGACATTAATGATTAATGAAATTCTCTCCAGCAATTATCATGGGGTAGACATCTACGAGGATGTTTTGAAATATAGTGTATAACATTTGGCATCTTGACGCAAGGCAATAGCTGCATGTGTCAACTCAAATGCATGCAGAGGTATGCAGGATGCTATTTATGATGTCATGGCTAGGCCTTGACAATTTATGCTTTTATTTTTCCCTATTAGTCTATTCCCCTATGCTCATAATATATGCCTAATATGCTTTTAAATTTGGCCCATTATATTTTCATGGAAAATTATAATTATGTCACATGACAAAGTACAACTGTACATGTACTGGACTGGTTGTACTGTGGCATAACAGAAACAGAAATGTAGTCCTCTAGGGACGATTGTTGCTTGTCAGTAAACGCAGAGGCAGATGATACAATAATTAGAATTGCCACTATCCATGTTGCCATAATCAATGCAAACAGGAAGCTATAGAGCACAGCAAGGTAATTAAGTGATATTCTATATCGAACACCTATTATTCCCAAAGGTCTAAATATTTTTACCTATTATTCCAGCATAATTCTCTCATGCTTTTGTGTACCTAGTATTTTCAAAATTATGCTGGCATAATTTGTCAAGCCGTTAGCTGAGAGGGAGGGGTGGGAACGAGGCTACACTATTGCACTCATCAAAACGACAACCTCATGGGCCTTTTACCAGTATGATGAAAAAAGGGCAGTACCGCATGGAATCAGAACAAGAAATTATATTCATGACTATCAAGCCACTAAGGTCAGTTACAGCCATAATCCCTGTCAAAGCTAACAGTTTTAGGCTACTCATTAATTATTCATAAGCTTGTCATTCAAAGTCCATATCGTGTCACAATTTATTGTGAAAATGCCTGTTTGCTGGTATAGTGTTTCATGCTGATCCCATGTACGTAGTACTGAACTTTTTCATCATACTGGTAAAAGGCCCATAGGGTTGCCCTTTTGATGAGTGCAGAAGTGTAGCCTCGTTCCCAGTACCTCCCTCCCGGCAAACAGGCATTTTCATATCATACAATAAATTGTGCCCTTCTCAAATTCTTGTACAATGCCATTCTCTGTGTTTTCAAGTTGTTTGTATGATGCCATTTCACTGTAATAAAATTTTTAGAGAAGAATCCTTCAAGAGGGAGAGCCAAAACAGGTAGCATGGAAAAAAAAGCTGTAGAGTGGAGCCTGGGAACAAGGCTATGGTATTGCACTAGCCCATTAATAATTGGTGCTTATAATTATTATTAATGGTAATGTGATTGAGGCAGTACTGTAGTTTGTATGCTGCATGTATTATATTATTTTGACTCCTTGTACCAACAAAAGAAAGTAAGTCTGATAAACGATAGTGATGTATGAACCTATTGAACTTCAACTCTTGAGGTTCAGCGCTTTACAGGTATAACCTATTGAGGTTCAACTCTCAGACGGTTGGGGTTTATAATACTGAATTTGACATACATCTGACAGATTTTCGAAATGGCGCGCTCGTTTGCAGACTGGGGTTCGGAGTGTGGCCTCCCCAAGGTGATCAAGTCGGGGATCGGGCCCCCTGGTACTAAGCTAGCTTTACGTTCCCGCGTTTGTCTGTTTGTGTGTGTGTTCGTCCGCAAATATCACGTGCGCTAAGTTACGTAATTTTGTTAACTGAAGCTAGCCGCACATTCGGCCGCACATTGCGGAATAGCGTAGTATACGGAAAATAATACCGGCAGTGCGCGTCAAAAAGAATGCGCACGCCTATACAGCGTTACTACGCACTACAGCTGACATCTGTGGAAGAGGTATGCAAGTTTTATTATGTATATGTTTGGGGTAGGTACCTATAAGCTAGGAAAGTGATGCTAGATTACTGAGAGCTACATGCATCACATTTTTGTGACTACACATCACCACTGAGCCTCCTGCCTGGAATGGGAGGCGTTTACTATTAACGCTGTAGTTTCCCAGCCCTATCGTCAATAAGGACTATAGAAGGTTTGGGCTGAGAAACCAATGCCACCGCTGCGATGCTAGGGGCCTCCCCTTTAATTGTAGGCATCAGCCTCGCATTCTCCGACTAGTTTCCTAGACCTATCGTCAAAAACGACTCTAGAAGGTTTGGGCTGAGAAACCAATGTCACCACTGTGATGCTAAGGGCCTCCCCTTTAATTGTAGGCGTCAGCCTCACATTCACCGACTGTAGTTTCCCAGCCCTATCGTCAAAAAGGTCTATAGAAGGTTTGGGCTGGGAAACCAATGCCACCACTGCGATGATGTTTTGGTTTCAAACGGCACTGGTTGAAGCAATCAAATTGAAAAACATCCGGTTCCATCTTCAAAGCAGATGGATACTGCAAGGTGGCATTGGTTTCCCAGCCCAAACCTTCTATAGACCTTTTTGACGATAGGGCTGGGAAACTACAGCCGGTGAATGTGAGGCTGACCCCTACAATTAAAGGGGAGCCCCTTAGCATCACAGCGGTGACATTGGTTTCCCAGCCCAAACCTTCTAGAGTCGTTTTCAACGATAGGGCTGGGAAACTACAGTCAGTCGTTTTGGAGAATGCGAGGCTGACGCCTACAATGACAGGGGAGCCCCCTAGCATCACAGTGGTGACATTGGTTTCCCAGTCCAAACCTTCTAGAGTTGTTTTTGACGATAGGGCTGGGAAACTACAGTCGGAGAATGTTAATAGTAAACGCCTCCCATTCCAGGCAGGAGGCTCAGTGTTGATGTGCAGTCACAAAAATGTGATGCATGTAGCTCTCAGTAATCTAGCATCACTTTCCTAGCTTATAGGTACCTACCCCAAACATATACATAATAAAACTTGCATACCTCTTCCACAGATGTCAGCTGTAGCGCGTATTAATGTTGTACTGTATAGGCGTGCGCATTCTTTTTGACGCGCACTGCCGGTATTATTCTCCGTATACTACGCTATTCCACGATGTGCGGCCGAATGTGTGGCTAGCTTGCAGTCAGTATTTTGTTACTATGCCATGGCGCCACTATAGCCACGAGCGCAGCATTAGTGACTGACCGGTATATACTTGAAGTACACAAAGTACATAGCTACACGCTATCCACCATCTGAGTGGGTTCAATAATCCTTAAAACCTACTCTCTGATTTGGTTCAACACTTTCAAATTAATTACCCTTGTCAATATTACGGCTAACCCTATTGAGCTCTTGACTGGCCTCTTACCCAACCACTAATAGGGTTCAGCCCTCTTCACGTCACATACTTACCCTTTCAATACTTTTGAAATATCCCTCCAAGCATCTTGAGTGCTCTCAAGCTAGCCCTTTCCATACTATGACTGGATTCAACCCATTTGAACTCATCATACTAATTAGCCCTCTGAGTCAGTAATTATAAATTGGTTCAATATACTATTGAACTACTTCCACACAGCCTCTGGAACCTTTGATGCCCTGGTATCTGTTCCTTTGAGATGGCCTACAATAAAACTCTTTTTTATTCTGACATCTATCAGACAACAGTCATAGCTACTGGTATTGTTCATTCTACTGCTTGCTTACCTAGTATTTTAAACTCCATGCATATTTGTTCATCATCTCTGCTCTACTCTAGCTGTTATGTCCATTGCCTATTGTTCAACCCACTATAATTCATCTTACTTAGCTACGCTCTGATTTACCACTGGTTCATAGACTGCACAGGCTAGTAACCACTGGTTCATAGACTGCACAGGCCTGTAGCCACTGGTTCATAGACTGCACAGGCCAGTAACCACTTGTTCATAGACTGCACAGGCCTGTAACCACTGGTTCATAGACTGCACAGGCCTGTTCAATGACTGCGCTTTTTGTGGTAACTGCTGCACTGATTAGAGTTGTTCAAGCATTCAGTAGTTGAATAGGGCTATGCAGAAAATGAATAAGCAATGAACAGAACTGCATGTGCTGACACTGAACAAGTGCTTTTCTCCATAAATGGTCTGTCCAGTCAACAATTCAATGACTGAACATGCAGGTCTGTGTTCATTGAGTCAGTGAACAAGCAGTTCAGTCAGGGGACAGACCTGTGCAGGTTATGTGACTTAATCACATACTATAATAGTAACAATACATTTACCCCTATAGATAAGAGTGCAATTATTTCCATAATCGCACACTTTTCGTAATCGCACACTTTTTGTAGTTCAACAAAGGCTGTAACTATAGGAACTGTAATGATATGTGATTAACGTGGAATCACATGGATTCTCGTGCCATTTGGGAATAATTGCATTTACAATGGGCAAAATTGCACTCGCTTTGCTCGTGCAATTACCTTACCTATTGCTCATGCAATTATTCCCAAATCGCACTCAAATTCATGTGATGTGACCCATACAAACAAGTGGTTCCATCAGTGCAGTTCTATGCAGTATTAAACAAGCAAGCAGTTGGTTTGGTCAGGTAACAGGTCTAAAGTACTCAGAAAAGAAAGTTGAAGTATAGTGCGCTAAATCTAATCTACATTGAATAAATGTTTACCTAGCTAAATTGCTATGGTTATTACCACAACAAATATTCATTGTGGCAATGACCATAGTAGCTAATTTAGCTAAGAAAATTTTTTAAACGTAAACAGAGCTAGAGAAGAGTGGTCGAAAATGAAATACCTCCTAAACCCAAGCTTCATAATATTATGCTCAAGTGAACAGCCTTCCAGTCGCTAATATAATTGACGCTTAATCTACTATCACATTAAGGGGGACTGGAATTTCTTCATGGCTTGTGTTATTAGCGGCTTTAGAGATTTGTAACCCAAATTGTTTTTGGTATTTGGTTCAAAATGTTAATAGTTCTAGATTAATTTTCCTGTATGCTTGTCTCTTCTTGCTCTTTGCATTGTCAAAGATTTGTATGCTTTCCTTTCCTTCTCTAACTTCATTGTTGTCTAGATTGACTCAAAGCACTTGTTTTTTGGAAAAGCATTTGCCTTCTTTGTCTAAATTGTGAAATTATTCAGTCTTTGCTGAAGAGTGGCTTCTATAGTAGTGAAGTAAATTTAAGATAGTTTATCTTACAAAGCTAAATCAAGGCCCCCAATCACATCATTCAGTTGAAGCACAAATTGGCTATGAATATGAGATTTTATGGCTGCCTCAATTATAAAGTGACTGGATTGGACGGGCTTCCACCCTCACTATTAGCTAAAGCTATTCCACAATAATCTAATCACATATCTTACATCACTGTTTAATAGGGTCTTCTCATCTAAGCAGTATCCTAGCTCTTAGTATATTGGCAGTATAAAACCCATTTACAAGAAGGGGAACAAGAATGACCCGAACAACTATAGAAGTATAACCCTACTCCCTGTAATGGGAAAGTAATTAACAGCAATATTAAGAAACAGGTTGATAACTTGGGCAGATTATTATCAGAAGCTCAATAAATCACAATTTGGTTTCAGAGAAGGGAGAAGGACAACTGATCCTATATATGCAGTAGTGCAATTTACGAAGAAAAAAAGGACTTAATGCTGGTTTTGTAAACTTTGCAAAGGCTTTCGACTATAGCCATAAACGTCTGTGGTCTAAACTATCTTCCTCGGGCTTCAGCTCCAAAATGCTCTCTGTACTACAAAACACGTAGCTGCCTCCAGAGTATCAATGAAGGGTGAGCTTTCAGATTACTTCCACTGCAGGAAAGGTGTTAGACAAGGTTGTAACCTTAGTCGTTTTCTATTCTGTATATATATTAGTAATTTAGGTGAATTCATGCAGTCAGACACCTCGGCTTCACCACTGTTAATGGAATACAGTTCGCCACTTAATGTTTGCAGATGATTTGGTACTACGATCAAACTACACCTCCGGCTTACAACAGTCTATTAACTTACTGGCAATGTATTGCAAATCATGGGATTTAAGAGTCAACATCGAGAAAAC
This sequence comes from Phakellia ventilabrum, assembly GCA_963921505.1. Taxonomy (NCBI): domain Eukaryota; kingdom Metazoa; phylum Porifera; class Demospongiae; order Axinellida; family Axinellidae; genus Phakellia; species Phakellia ventilabrum. The sequence continues at coordinate 7,957,666 of OY997379.1, read as the reverse complement.
AAATTTAATTGTCTTCTCACCCAATCAAGCTGATAGTCATCACTTTAGTATGAATGGTATCCCTATTGAAGTAGTGGAGGAATACAAATATCTTGGGTTCTATTCTCAACGAATGGCTCCTGCCATAGCTACCCTTACCAACCACGCTAAGAAAGCACTATTTTCACTCATGAAAATAGCATCTCAGTTACAGTTCCCGCCACCTTCCGTTCTCTGTCATTTATTTGACTCTCTAGTTCTACCTGTTACTGTTAGGCTGAAGAGATAGTAAGGGTGCACAAACAATCTTGCAAGTTTGTTCTAGGTGTGCCTACCACTGCTGCAAATCTAGCAATACATAGGAAGAATCTCATTGGTAACTAGAAGAAATGATTTAATATTGGCTAAGACTCGCACAGAATAAAAATGTATCACCTAAGCTTATACTAAATATCTGATACTATCCCAGGAGAATGCTACACCCTGGACAAAGTGTAATAAAATCAATCTGGATGTGTGGCAGAACCTATCCGATGTTAAGTCAGCATTTTTAGATGAATTGAAACAAAGACTGATGGACCAACATAAACAAATCTGGCTTAGCAACCTACAGGAAACTGAGGGTAAATTGAGATCTTATACAAACTATATAAACATGTTTTTGAACCGAAAAATTATCTGCAACTCTCCTCATACCTAAGTGCCGAAATTAGAATGAGCTGTCATTCTTTGCACATAGAAACAAGGAGGTATTCACTCCCTGCACCAGTACCCCCAGACAATAGGTTTTGTGCCGACGGCTCTATTATAGAGGACGAATATCACTTACATTATCTGCAATTGCAAACTATACTCAACTGCACCAGAGTTTGAATCACTTTCTACTGCTGTGCTCTAAGACCTGGCTTCCTTCATCACAATTCCACTGAACAAATGAACAATACAAAAAAGCTTATTAGCTAATTTTATGTTGCTTCCAATATTAGAAAAGAATAAGTACACGTAAACTTGACTAATGATTAATGGCCTCCTGGCCTTAGTTTGTCGAATAATAACTATCGCACGTGAGATATTAATTTACAGACTTCCGCACATCTCCGCTTCAAACCGCATCGCACGTCATCACATCGCATATCACCATCGCATCGCAGATCGATACCACACGTCATCACATCGCAGCTCACGACAGGACATCGAAACGGTCATCATATCGCTGATCGCCATCGAATTGGTCATCGCATCGCATATCGCCATCGCATCGCCGCTCGCCTGTCGTCATCGCATCGCAGCTCATTTCATCGCAGTTTTGATCGCATCGCAGGCTCGCAGCTCATTTCGTCGCAGTTTTGATCGCATCGCAGTGCGTTATCGCATCGCAGAAGTGACCGCATCGCGATCGAATTTTGGCACTAATCACGCTCCATAAGCCTCGAGCGCGAGCTGTTTTGCTTTGAGGATTATAATACTTGAAGTGCGCTTTATGACGGACCCAAAGTGAGTTACTGTAGCTACTATAGTAGTAAGAACACTGCTAGACCACTGTAGACCATACTAACCTCCATGGTGTGCGTTAAATGGAGTAGGTACCGCCATAGTCTCGTGCCCAGACGCCGCCTCGGCGGGCGTGGTCTGGGCACGAGACTAGTACCGCCACTGCTGTGCACTCTTGCGACCATCCTCGCCCACATTTCCTTGCAGTTGTTTGTGGTGGACCATGAACCATAGCTGTCCCTGCTAACACTAGAATTATTATATGTTGACGGTGTACTGTTTAGCTATGATCTGAGCCTATCACCGGAGTTGCTCATACATGCGTATCGGGGGTCAATAGCTCCATATCCCTGCCCCCCCCCCAACAAAAAAACAACGGAAACGAAGTCACAAAAAACATATTGATGGAATCCTCAAAAAGTAACCAAACAAGGTAGGAACGAACGACACCACTGTGACAGTACCTTTACGGACTCCCATCCCTATATTTTCCCAACAACACGCATACCACAATCCCCTACATGACACATCACCCATATCCGCAGCCAATAAATGATTGCAGTACTTTACATGTACAACACACATGACCTCACACTATAACTTATACACAGGTAGCTACCGTAGACTCGATATAATCTGCCCAATCCACATCCTTCCACACACACCAACCCCACTTGTACAACTGATGACATCTCGCCTATAACAGCACACTACTATCTTCGACCAACAGCATAATGTAATCCATTTGCAGTCAAGATTATAATCATACAAGTGTGCTTTCAAAAAACTGCCATAGGATGTACACATTACGATCTAACATTCTGTCATTCCATGTAACAGGCATAAGATGTGGCTGGAAAAATGACAAAAGATATAGGGATGGGAGTCCGTAAAGGTACTGTGGTGTCGTTCGTTCCTACCTTGTTTGGTTACTTTTTGGGGATTCCATCCCTATATGTCTCTTCATTTTTTCAAATGTTTTTTGTGACTTTCACATCTAGCTACCAGTCCAATGTCTTCCTCACTGGGCCACTGGAATAGACAGCTTTTTTATACTGCTTGAAAACAGCATTCACTGGCTATAGAACATCATGATTTGTTTGTTCTTAGCTATCTTCATCACAGAAACTGAAAGTGAGGTCAGATTTCTTAGTTTCACCCAAGCGTCACAACAGTATTTATGTGTACTGCTCCTCTGTGCCTTCCACGCCCTTAGCTACTCCCCGATATGATCTTTCTCCACGGCTACAAGTGGGTGTTGGTTAAGATGGCAGGATACCAAAACATTGTAACAGTTTTGTGATCTCAAGCAATGTTCAACTATGAATATCTCATCATCTATACCTTTACAGCACTATATATTACTACAATATGTGATTGCTTAGCACCCCAAAGGATATGTAGCTAGCTACATAGCTTAAAAACCTACTGAGATATTGAAACTGCAGCTGGTATGGGGTACTAACTCTCTAACCAAAATTTGACTACAGTGTGAGTCAACCAGACAGGGTCACTATCACAACCTATGAATAGTTTAGAGTGTTATGAGCTCTTGATATGTCTGGTGATAACTCATATTGCAACTATGTTCTGATAAGAGGACAATGTTTTTGAGTGGTGATGCTCATGTGTGGGCTATGAATATAATAAGTGAGCATGTGGGGCATCACATGGCTTATGAATGTTAATGACATGTTATCATCCGATGCATCCCAAAGACTGATTGTGAATAATGACCCTGGGTTCGCTCCTATGGGTCTATTCAAGCTTCAGTTTGCAACTGCAATTCAGACAACCAAATTGTGGTTAAAATAATCCCTCATTTGTTTCAGTGCAACCAAACTATGTTTTGGTATCCCGCCAGCCATCTCAGGCTGAGAAACTGATCATGATATTCAGTGTGTATGCGGAAAGCATGTGATCAAAATCAGTAGAGCAGGCTTATCAGATGCTGCTTTTCATAACGTTGAATTTAATTAGGAAAGCTCTAGCAGCAGCTAATAAAAATAGTTTACTGTTTATATGTGTATGCGAGAAGAACATTTAGCACTGTAGTTAAACTGTTAATTTAAAACATCTCTACATCACTCATTTGAGTCTGGTATTGTGACTATTAGCTAGCGACAATATAGTACTATAAAGGTAATCCAAGGTTGACGTAGTGTAGCTAATTGAAGGAGAGAGCCATTCTCCACTTAGCTAGCTGTAGCTAGCACTTAGCCTCCATGGTGAGAAAAACAACAACAATATTACTAGCTGGCTATAGCTTGCTAAGTGCAGAATGTCTCTCTCCTTCCTCTATAAGATCTTTTCAATTAGATTGCCAGAGTGAATATCACTGCAAAAACTCCAGCATTGATTCAACCTATAACAGGTTACTACTGTCCTACTGTGCTGCTTGAAGGATACCTTACTATTGGGAACACATTTGGTGCCAGCACGTAGTAATGTTTGTGATAGCAGCTACAGCTGAATCCTGGAAAGATCATGCTACCCATATGCTTTGTGATACCATATGGCTATATATGTCTGTGATATGAATTCATGGTGCATAAACAATTAGTGATAGCTACGCCATTGGTCACCAGAAATTAGAATAATTGAGGTTGCACTTGCAATTCATGTAACCTGAACTATAGTAGCTACTGGATCAAAAAGTTTTGCAGTGAGGATGTGATGGAATGTTAGAAGCCAAGCACAGGTCCTTGTGAACTTTTGTAGCTTTGGTAGGTGCAGTGGGTACTAAATTGCAATTCAAGTAACTCTAGCTAGCTGGTTAAAGTATTCGGTTTTTGCAGTGCCTCCGTAAGCTTAACGTATTCTATTAGACGACGTCAGATCCGCTACAAGATATTACGAGGATGCTGACTCATGATGCGAGTATGCTGACTCAAGCTGCATTCCCGATTTATGCAATTTTAGTACCAAAACATAATTATTGCCTCCACGAGGTTTTTGAAACCTCGGGGTCAGAGCACGCATAGTGACTATATTGCATCATTCGCACCCCTCCCCTTTAGTTTCAAAAACCTTGTAGAGACTCGCATTAGGTCACTAACCTTAACGTAGACAGTCAGTATCCTTGCCTATAGCTACTGGTTTAGTGTTTGATGTGTAGAACTATACTGCTTCCTGCTATAGTTAGGCTGCGCTAGAGGAGCGGCCAATGGTACAATATGGCACAAACTACTGAAAGTAAGTTCAATTAATTTGCATGCAGTGCATGATAGTACCTATATGCATGCAGACATTCAGCCATGCATGGCCAGAAGCAGCCACAGCCACACGCCTTACTATTTGCATATTATTGTATTTAGCGCCGGACAAGCTAAGAGTCAGACAAGAATGATTACTTTCTTGTAAAAGGCTTTTTTTTTTGGCGGAAAGAGCATGCCGGATCCACGGTTGCCGCCGCAAGTGCATGACATTTGTGCAGCTATTCCACTCTTCAATTTTCAGTCATCTAAAGAAGCGTGCATGATCAATGAAAGAAGGTTGCACTGATCAGCAGTGTAATTTCACTATCAGTCTCAAAATGATTGTAGCTTAAACTTTCACCTGCCGGTCTCAGAGCCTATACGTTCCTGTTCGATTGTCCGTGGGGAAGGAGGGATATTATCTATGGTGCTACTGACAGTAACTTCATCCGCTCTTCGAGCTTGGCATCATTGTAATCTGCATATCCACTGCAGTCTTCTCTTTCTAAAAATGCCATGATCAAAAACCATAAGGCGAGGTAAAAACCGCGTAAAAACCTTCGTATAAAACGGACTAGCTACATGTGAGCCTTGCAGCCAATGTATTTGCATGGTGCCAGATTTTATATGTATAATGTAGTAATCTGCACACATTCTTCCCTTGCTGCTAATTTAGCCATTCCGGTAACTGTCAGTAATGTGCTGCTCGTGATAAAAAATGTAAGGAATTGGAAGCAGCTTGGTAGACAATTGTGTGTTCGACCTTCTGAAATTGCTGAAATTGCAAAGAAGCACTCGACTCTCAATGAGCGAAAGGAAGCTGTTATCAATAAATGGAACAGCACTGCTCCAAGCCCTACATGGCGGAGGCTAATAGTTGCCTTAGATTCGCTGAAAGACTCAGCAAGAGCAAGGTGTGAGAGCATTGTGTATCAGTATGCTGAGGAATCAGTAGGTATGTTCAATAATAACTGCATTATATATATATATTCAAGTGCATTCATGTTTTAATGGAATGTCAGACAATGAGTGATAAAGCTAATGATTTAATATCATGCCAAGCCTCAAATGACAATTGATTTAGTTTAGTCCACCTTCGAATTTTGGATACAAGAATATACTGTAAGTCACATGTTCAGTAACTATACCAACATTCAAGTTGCATGAACTTGAATGTTGGTATAGTTACTGGACATGTGACTTACAGTATATTCTTGTATCCAAAATGGGAATGAGGCTAATGCTCGCACACTGATTTAGCTGCTTATCAACTTTGCTAAATCAGTGTGCGAGCATTAGCCTCATTCCCAGGCCTCCACCCAGCTTTTATCGCTTGCAGTACGAAAAATGGTCAATAAAATTAAAGCTGGGTAGATGCCTGAGAATGAGGTTACGCAAGTAGCTAGCTAGAGCTTTAGCCAAGAATCTTTACCAGACGTGCATGCAGTATTCATCTGTTTTGAAAGCGGCATCTGCCTGATAAGCATTCCTTAATCATATGCATGCTTTCCTGAATATCACTAGCTCACAAAAAGGCCGTCACATGTTTTCCACATACACAATGAATATCGGCGTCAGAAATTGTATTTTTAATACAAGAATGCAGGCGGCAAGTTAATAATATTTACAACTGGTTACGTACCTCAATGTTTTAATGATGGGCTGTAATACTAAAGGTCAGAGAATATATGTGAGGTTAATGCTTTCAATCAATGCATGGGGAGTTCCCTAGCATTACAGTGGCATCGTTGCTATCCCAGTCACAACCTTGTAGTATCGTTTTTAACATTAGGGCTGGGAGACTAGAGTTGAAGAAAGTGAAGTCAAGTCGCTAAAATTAAACAGGCAAATTGACTATCTTATTCTTTCTGGAGGCTACCACAACAATGACTGAGGCAATCACAATGATTCAAGTGAGAAGAAGTGGCATTTGTTCCGGGGTATTGCACTCACACCATAGTGTTCTCAAACAAATCGAACTGTTCGGCAGTGATTCTCAAGCGCTCGAGGTAAGTACTTGCCACTCATGCTGTTCTGTTCCGTTCCGTTCTGCACCGGAAACACAGCCTCGAGCACTTGAGCGTGAGCTCTTCTGCTTAGACGATTATAATACTTGGAGTGTGCTTTATGATGGACCCAAAACGAGTTGCTGTAGCTACATTATAATAGTAAGAACACTGATACAACTGCTAGACTACAATAGAACATACTATCCATGATGTGCATTAAATGGAGTCAGTACCACCACTGCTGTGCACTCCTACGACCATCCTCGCCCACATTGCCTTGCAGTTGCTTGTGGTGGACCTTGAACCATAGCTGTCCCTGCTAATACTAGAATTATTATATATTGTCTACTGTTTAGCTATCATCTGAGCCTATCACCATATTGGGGGTCAGTAGCTGTATAGCTATCCTACCCCCCCCCCCCCCAAAAAAAACTGATAAAAAAACATTTAAAAAAATGAAAAGACGTATAGGGATGGAATCCCCAAATTGAAAAGCAACCAAACAAGGTAGGAATGAAAGACACCACAGTAGCTACCTTTCCGGACTCCCATCCCTTGGCATTTTTCCAACCACACGCACACCATAATTCTCTACATGCCACACCAGCCATACCCACAGCCAATAAATGATTGCAGTACTTTACACATACAACACACGACCTCACACTATGACTTATCATACACAGCAGCATACACTGCCAATATAAACAGCCCACTCCACACACACCAACCCGACTTGTACAATGACATCTCACCTGTAACAATATACTACTATCTTCGACCAACAGCATAATGTAATCCATTTGCGATTAAAATTATAATCTCATAGCTATTGTAAAGCTAATGGTAAACTCCTATTTGAAGCAATGAAATTATTTACTCTTCTTGATATTTCACTGTTGCTATGTGAAATTTCACTGTTGTTGGGAGCTATAAGATTAACGTGTGATAGCATGGTTTGGAGTGAAATTAATCACACAAGAGTGCTTTCAAAAAAAATGCCACAGGATGTAGCCAAGGGCTATATGCCAGATATTGGCACGGTTATGACGTAGAACCCGAGGGCCGTGGTTTACATGTCATTTCCGGTGACGTCAGAGAAGCTTATAAAAATCAGATTCAAACGCGCCATTTTGTTGTTAACGAGGACTGCAAGCTATGGAGGATTCTCTCGATTTGTAGGAGCGATACTGGCTAGCAACCCCGGGAACAGCTAGCGCTTAGCTTCAGAAAGCGCTGGGATCAGCTGACAAACGCAACTCGGCTCGTATGGCGGTGAGTGACTTTCTAAGCTTCTTTATCGACGATGTGGGCATGTAGCTGTTGGTGTTGCTACCTTTCTGGGTACTGTATTCGAGTTCCTGCGTGCTGGAGAGCATAGATGCTATGCAGAAAGAGCAACAAGCGACTGTCAGGTGAGCGCTCTCTGCTGTAGCATGATTTGCCCAACTTGCTGTGTCTACTGTGCATTCAAGTTGTTGCTGTGTATTTTGCTACGACCTTGTGACTGCGAGAAAACCGCAAATTTGGTTTTTCGGTGCCAATATCGTGACCTGTGCCATATGTATTACCGGTAGTTATTAACACGCCCAGGAGGGCTGTTGTTGATTTATAAGCACAAACCCGAGGGCGCGAATGCTTATAATATCAACAACATCCTGACTGGGCGTGTTATAAGTGATAATGCTAGGTGGTTGTCGTGTAGTACTGCCTAGTCTCGTGACCAGACCTTGGCTCCTCCCCTCACCAAACGGTCTTGCGCACGAAGTCGAATTTCTGGGGTTTATGGGCGGAGCAATGAGCTTGTTAATTGACTATTCGAGGCTTACTGAGGTCTCTGCACTGACATAAGTAATCGTACGTACAGAAGGCAACTTAGCAAACAAAGTTACAAAACTGTACAGTACAAGGAAAAATACAAATACCTTGTATTGATCTTCAACTAGCCCTTGTATCACCAAGACTGGAGTTATTTAAACTTCTAAGCGGCACAAAGAACAGCGTTAGCAGTTAAACTGCTTCCAAATCTCGACAAACAATTTAAACGTCGCCATTTTATCGTTCCATAATGGCATTCCAGAACGTAATAATTACAATCCTGCAATCTCATTTGTCCTTACCGCATTCCGGGAATAAGCCCTAATATTTGGACTTGGTGCGCTAGACGTTTGGCGACGGGAGGAGCCAAGGTCTGGTCACGTGACTAAGGATTGCCTACAGCTACCAGTACTTATGCTATGTTGCGTAAGTGTCTGCCTTTTGGTGGCTGCTGTTTATCTTGTTTGCTAATTGAATGTACTTACTTACGTAATAGTTGTAGCATGGCCTCAGAGTGCCATATGTGAGATATGGACACAGTCGACACAGGAAGCCCGAGGGCCATAGGCCTGAGGGCTTCCTGTGGCAACTGTGTCCATATCTCCATATGGCACGAGAGAAGCCATGCTACAACTAATTTGTAGCAATTTAGATTGTAACCATGGTGCATTACACGCTTCACTGGTGCTTTGGTTGGGAAAGTTTTTACAGATAATTGCCCTAATTGGATAGTGGCACAGTAGTGACCCGTTTAGCATCACTACTGAGCCAATATCTCATATTGGCTCAGCTATGATGTTACGAGATCCGATATCTGGATAATGCATTGTTTGTACAAGAACAGCTACTTTATGCTAAATGTAGGCACAGCCGGCCCTTTTGATGTAAGGCTTCACCATGCTACAAAATAAACTTAGCAACCACCTAGCAACGTCAAATAAATCCAGATATGTATAGGATAGATCACTGTGTAGCAGGGTGTATGACCCGTTATCTACCGTGGGAAAAATTATCTCCCGCGGAAGCCGAGGAAGTACCGAGGGCGAAGCCCAAGGTACTTTCGAAGCCTGAGGTACTTCCGAGGCTTCCAAGGGAGATAATTTTTCCCGAGGTAGATAACGGGTGTTGTAGCAACTGTGTCAACTGTGTGTCAACTGTGTCCATATCTCACATATGGCACTCTGAGGCCATGCTACAACTATTACATACACCCCGCTACGCAGTGGTCTAGCTATCTTGTACTATGCCTAAGTCATTCTGACAAGAGTTACCAAAGCATCAAGAACTGCAAGGCAAGCTACTGCTCACCAGAAGGTTCGAAAGGTGCCGTTCAGCACGACGCGATAAACTGGGTAGCTAGCAAGTTTCACAACGAAAAATAGTAGCTACAAGTGGCGAAACACTCCGTAACAGACATGAACAACAGCTAATAGCCACGGTAGCTACCCGTTTAGCCCGACCCTAGCGCCATTTTGGCAAAAACGGTAGGCTGGCAGCGTGGCCACACGTACAAACACATAGAAACGCAACAAAACTAGCTACAGACGGAGACCAGTAGCTTTTGTGCTATCCCACATCAATTTACGGGCAAAAAAACGCCATACGTCTTGCCTAGGCTCCCCTAGCCACCAGCCCTACCACAGCTTTCTGAATGTTTGAACGATTGGAACGGAATCAAGTACCCGCTTTACGTAAGCAATCGGGGTATATTTTATCGCGCGGTAGGTATGACCCGTTATATACCTGTAATGCTGAAATCTGATTGGTTAGAATGACTTAGGTATAGTAAAAGGCACGGTTAACTGTGCCAATATGCCAAATATTGGCATACGCGGTGCCTTTCATCCGCCCACACACCATGCAATAAAGACTATTAAACTAAGACAAGGCTAAAGATCATTGGCATTTGGTACCCAGTGGTGTAACTGAGGTAATATGTGAGGGGCAGTGAAGTAAAGTTTCAGGGTGATGATAATCGAGTATAGGAAAATGTACAGAGTGACGATATCAGGTACTGGGTGACGATAATTGGTAAATGAGGGGGTATAGCTGCTGCACTGTCGCTTCGTGATGAAGTATAGTAACATCCTCGGAGGTGGGGCGATATTTAGTGAACTCAATGACCTCATTTCCAGCGCAAGAGCGAGCTTTCTACGACTAATTATAACGAGAGCGAGGTTAGTGCGGTGCACCATTCATGTGTCGATAATTGGCCATTTACGCTATGTCTTTTCATTTTGTAAAATGCTTTTTTGTGACTTATCTGAATTATCCGGGGCAGTTCTAATTTGACATTGTGAGCTGTCCAAGCCAATCAATGGTCAACAACAGGAATAAAGGCCTTCAGCTATGGAGCAGGTTGGGTTTAATAGGTTGCGCCTATAAGAGCTCCTAGTTTCCAGGCTCCCCTGCACGTGCACTGTAAGCAATAAATGCTGGGGGAGGTCTGGGATCAAGTGCTCTAAACTACATGGAGTTACAGTAATAAGTTCTGACACAGCAATTTTGTTGCCCCTCCATATAGTAGCCACACCATCGAACAATAGCATATGTATCGCTATATGCACTTTATTCGAGAATGCAAAAACTGTAGCTACCTTAATTGGCTTACGAACCAACTGCCAGCAGCACCACTGGACTGGTAGACTACGATCGTGTAATAACGGTTATGATGCATGCACACAGATACTTACCGCTGCACATAACTTGTAAAGCATACCAGCCAGTCATACGCCTCACACACGACTGGCTGGTAAAAGCAAAAATAGATGTCATAGGTAATGATTATCATGCATGCCTCAAATGCCAATTGATTTTAGCTAGCTAGTTCATTGTCAGTGTTATAACCTACATTGATACTTTTTGGAGCACTAGAACGATTTCACTCCCCCCCCCCACCCCCATGGCAAAACAGTGGCTGGTGTTCTGAATAAAGTCCTGTCACAGATTCCATACTTGCTGACAATAGATCTCGTATGTGAATGATCACTGATGTATGCAATACCGATATTTTCATTGAATTGACCAATAGTATTGGAGATTTCTCAAGCTAACATCATAGCAATGGAAAGTCTAAAACTTGCAATCTGATTGGAGCTCGAACTTTCCAAAGGGGAAGAGTATCTGTAACAAGAAGTATCATTCAGAACACCTGCAAACGTTCTTTCACTGGAGGGAGGGGGGAATGTCTGGGCACGAGCAGTTATCACTACTGCAAGTCACATGTTCAGCATACGGGTAGCAACACTCAAATTATTACAAGAAGTGCATGCTTAAAAAACAGCATCTGATAAGCATGGCATGATACTTTGATCACATCCAATATATACACCCGGAAGAAGGTGGAGGGGGGTAGCCTTGTTCTATCTGCCATAGAGCATAGAAAACTTGTTTGCACACCACAAATCAAATTAGTGTGCTCATGGAGCGTGAAGTGGGAGGGATGTATAGTACTAGTATAGCACAAGCCACTTAGATGATGGCATTTTCGTGGTTTACAGGAAACACACTCGAGGCTTCATCTGATAGACCACTCACGCTTCGCGCTCGTGGTCTATCAGATGAAGCCTCTCGTGTATTTCCTGTAAACCACTCAATGCCATCATCTAACGAGACTGCTCTAACCACACGATGGACACTGGCTATGATGAAGGACGTGATTCGACTTTCTGTCTCATGTGCATGAAGGTGTACACAAAAAAAACAGGCTAATAACAGTCTACACTAAGCCATCGGTAAAAGAGGTGTGTCACATGAGTGCAGGAAGCCATGTACAGGTACATGGGTAAATTAATTAGCAGTTTACACAACGCCTTCTACAAAAGCGTGATTGCGTGACGTTACATAACTCACCCTGCTGAAGCGTATGAAAGAGCTGAAATTCCTTTTTTATTGCACCGTATTTCTGCAGCAAAGGCAGATATCCGGTAGGCATTACACAGAGTTACTTAATGCAACCTCACGTGCGTGTGGTGCAAGTTTCGTGGGGATGGCGGACTTTGCTCCATGTTGTCCCAAAAATCAAAGTTAGCCCAGAGAGCGATTTGCTTGTAACCCCGGAGGTGGATGAGGGCATATCTCAGAAACAGTGAGTGGTAGATTTAAGAACTTTTCGTGGCATATGGAGCTAAGGTAGAAGAAAGCTCTGCCGTTTGTTGCTTGTCTACTAGCCGTACTTAGGCCGAGTTATGAGCGTGCAAATTATTGTTTTTCCCGAAATTCACTGGTCCATATTCACAACAATACTTGTACACAGGTAATGATACTTAGATATTTAGTAGACAGGAAGGTTATGTAGCTGTAGAGAAAGAATGGCTCCAGTTCCGTGCTTTGCTCCATGTTGTCCCAAAATTCAAAGTTGGCAGACCCGCTAGCGGAGGGTAGTACGGTGGCGGTCCTGACAGCATTTCAGGAGCGCGGTTCAGACTGACTATACTCTATTTGTAGACTTTATGGAACATGTTACAATATACACAACATTCATCAACAGACACCAAATAGTTTTTGAGATCCAGCTGGGCAAAGAAGCTGCCGTTTAGGCAATCCCAGCCGCCATACATTACTATACGTAGGGCATAACCGGAAGTGTTCACTTAATTATCGATGGCTTAGCGTAGACTGATAATTCAGCATCAACCTTAAGACTACATTCACACTAAGATGTGTTTTTATTGCTCAGAAGACTTCTAATTAGTCTAAACTCTAAAAGTAACCTCAGAGAAAGAGAATTTCAAATATATTTTTTAGGGTCTAGTGTGCATATAGTATGCGCTAGTGCTACTTTCTGATATTGGCTTTACTACTTCCCTGTGCTTCTGACGGCCTTGCAGTGTATAAATGGGAATGAGACACGGTTTATGGGAGTTAGTGGTATATACTGTTGGCATAATCATAGAGTGGATAGCTCCCATTGCAATAGTAGAGATGTTGTGTAGTACTGGTACACATGCACAAGAAACATGACAGTAACTGCCAGTATTCTGGCTTCATTAATATCTTTCTGATGAATTATTCAGTATCCCCCCTCCTAGCCTCGTTCTCAGTCTTCACTCCCAGCTTTTTTTTCACATGCGAAAAAAAGCTGAGAGCGGAGACTGTGAATGTACAATTTCCCGGTTCTGAATAGATGGGATAGGTTTAGGGTACGGTTAGGGCATGGTACGCGAGATTGTTTCCAGAAACGTTTCTGAAATACTGCAGAGGTGTAACGGGCCTAGGTACACATATTTCTCCTAATCAGTTGCTAGAACATATGTTCTATCTGCCCTAATTGGCAGACAGAGCATAGGCAGCTGTCTTTGAGGTATAGACTGCCACCGGCACCTTTGAACCGCCAATGCAGTATAGTACAAATAATGATATTCTTCTCAAATTTACATTTTGGAAACTTGAAGGACAAGGGCTAATGAGGTTTGCCCATATGTGCAGGAGTTGGCAGCTTTGCTTAAAAAGCGATAAAGCTACTTGGCCCGTGCCCATACACGCTTCCAAAGGAACAGACCTTTTTTCAACATCTCAAAAAGTGCTGTGACCATAGCCGCACCAGCCACGCCATTTCCGACGGCCTTGCACTGCCAGGTGTATAAACATTTAAGGTAAAAGGGGACATAATCAGTAAATCTGGAAACTGCCAAAAGGTATTATTAGCTGTGGAGGAAGGATCATAGAAAGGCAAATGACTGTTATGGTGAAAGGTACAAAATTAGTGTTTGCAAAGAAATTATTGGGGAAAAAACGGTTCTGAATACTAGCATTAAAGCAACAAATTTCGCCCCTTTAATTACTAAGTTTCCCTTTGATAATATTTTTCCATGGTAATGAAGATGTGAATACAAAGGAAGAAAGGCAGTCCTGACCAAGATTTGAATGTGCCCTCTTATACCATAGCCCTGTAACTTAGCCTACAAGCTATGGCCTTGAATTCAGTATTAAGACTTATAAATGCATATTTATAAGTATGGAACCATGTCAACAAACATTGAAACAGCAAGAAGCCAGCTGGATGATCCATGGTTATGTCTTCATGACTTTTATACTGTGTCCATCTACCACTAGCTAAGTATCAATGCATGAGGATTCCCTTTGTGCTAAATAGCTAGAGCTACCAATTAACCAGAAGAACATTTCTCACCAAACATAAGCCTAAGTAGATTATACCTACATTCAGAAGTGCTTAGTCACGACCTGCCAAAAGGATGAAATTGTTCGTTCATGCATGCATGGTTAAGGCAGGACTAATGGATGGACTGGACTAGGGTTTAATAATCTGTTTAACAATCAACTTTTCCTTCTATTTATAGATCCTAACCTCACTCTGCAAAATGTTCTGAAAGTACTGGAGTCTGTGAACACCTGGCGGGAATTGAAAGTACTTGGTGACAGCCTTGGAGTGCCGGAGGCTAAGTTGAAAGAAATTCAACTGCTTCATTCGCATAAAGATCAGCAGCAGAAAGAGGCTTTGATTGATTATTGGATACGCCTAGTCCCTATGGCATCATGGAGCACTCTCGCTGGGCAGCTCTACTACCTAGGGCAAGACAGAGCACTGGAACAGACCTGCAGCTTGTATTTGAAGAACTTCAAGAGAGGTACATACATGCAAATCTGATTTTCTAATAGTGTCTCATATATGGTTACATCTGGCAAGTGCTTGCATTCTGAAGTGCATATACGTATAATAGTACATACACTGCCTAATGTAAAATGCAATAATAAGACAGCCTGCATCAGTAGCTATAGCTATACTGCATTTCAGGCCTGAGTGAGTCCCAATGGTACTTTCAATTGGGACATATTCTTGCTCTTATCATCTTTTATCTGATCACGTATAGGGTGCCAAAATTCATGTATTTTCCGGCCTAGGAACATTTTAAGGATACCATATTGCAAATTACAGGATCCTTTGTACTGATGTTTCCTTTTAGATTCCACCTTGACCGTTGAAAACCTCTGCACTGTACTGAGAATGATAGATAACTGGAAAGACCTAGCGCTTGAGCTGGATATACCTGCATCCAAACGAGATGCCATTGCCAGGCAGTGTGATGCTGAGCCCAAGAAGTGCAAGGAAGAGCTGATGAAACACTGGCTGAAGCATCATCCAGCCCCTTCTTGGGCTCTGGTTGCTGAGGCCCTTTACAAGGGAGTGCAAGTACTACCAACGGATGATTTAAATTGCCGTATTGCACTCTTGGAAGTGAAAAAGCTCTACAATATTGGTACATATTTTACACTAAGATACTACACATAATGTATAGTATATAACACATTCTGTGAGTACATTTACTGCGTATCGTAGCTAAATACCTATAGAGAATCCATGCAAAAATACATTGTCTTCTACAGAAATAGCTGCAGCACTGGTACCACCCTCAAATGGTACAAAGTTTAAACATGTACAAAGGATCGAAAGAGATGATCTAGTGTTTGAAGAGGAGGTGGGACATGGAGGAACTGGTGCTGTGTACCGAGCAAAGTGGAATCCCCAAGGCAAAGTGGTGGCAGTCAAGAAATTGATTAAGATTAATACAGACGAAGTGAGTCATTTCATTGGTTGTATCTTTACTTATACAGAGGCTACACAAACTCTACTAACCTGGGAGCTATAGTAAGCCTTCCTTAGTAAAACTGGGTAGACTTGTCCAGATCCTTTACTCTTCGTGCACCACATGTTCAAAGACGACATCCATGTAACTGCCAGAGACGCCATTTTGAACACATGCCTTGATGGGGTCCCGCAAAGATATGTATATAGTTTGTTGTAGCCATAACTCCTCACATAAACTGAAAGTGGAGGCTGATTTATTATTAACTATATCCTTTACACTTAAATCCCATTAGGCAAACCTCCTGAGTCAGGCAAACCATCCAAACATCATCCGCTTCTTGGGAGTGGTCATCAAGTGGCCAGACTACTACATTGTTACAGGTTGGTTGCAAGATATGAAAACTATTCGAATTGTCACTTAATTAACAGTGTTATTCCTCTAAATTGTCAGAGTATGCTGAGAACGGCTCTCTGTATTCTGTAATTCATGAAAAAAAACATCTTCCCGATCATGAAGAAGGCTACAAGTGGGCATGTGAAATTGCTCAAGGTAACTGATTTTGATAAAATGTATACAAGTGGATACACAAGTGCAATACATATGCCTCACAGGGATATATAGGTGGATGCATGCAGAAGGTATATAATTACTTCACTATTGATATTAGAGTATGATAGTTACTCTCAGTGGAAGGGGGGGTGACTAGAGGGAGCTGGCCACAGTCTTGTTCCCAGTCCTCTTGGTACTGACAGTATTACCAATTGTTGGCCTTGACAAAACTACAAGCTACAAATTGCAATATTCCTACTTGCCATCAAACCTCATTATGATACACCCACCAAAGAGTAGTCTGTATTGGCATACATAAAGATTGTTCTGCATTTTACTGTCACAGGAATGAATTACCTCAGCGAGATGAAGATTATTCATAGGGATTTGAAGTCATGCAATGGTATGTAGTTTACTTGCCAACAGATTATGGGGATCAAATGTACTCTCACCTAACTCTGGTTGATTTTCTGTACTATTTTAGCATCTTCCACTTTTCTCAAAACCTAGCCTAGATGCATATGCTAAACATTAACTCAACAAATGCCAACTTCTGACATGCAGCCCTAAATGTTCAAACTGTAATCCAGACTGCTTGATGTACATGGAAAATGCTGACTCATAGCACTTCCAGATCACTTCTTTGCTTTCTAGGTATATAACAGAAAAATGCTAAGATAATATTGGAGTTATGAAGAAAAAAAATTTTTACAAATGCATGATTATGTTTGATTGTGTCTCACATACATGCAATGGCTCCTATGTGACTCTTCCTTCATGTCTAGCTTTAATGTATAGCTACTCCTCTTAAATTATGCAGTGTATCTAGTCTAGTAACTCCTTTGTTTCATGATACTCGCAGAAATAGAAATAATGCACAGTTCCTGTATTTGGCTGCTATTGTATGTTTTATTGATCCTGAGCATATTACATTCTCTCTAAACAGTTTTGCTCACTGGTAATTGGACCATCAAGGTATGTTGAGTATTGTGATGCACTATAGATGTGATTGACAGTATGTCTAATTTATTCATACATAGATGGATGATTAACATAATTGCTGTAATATACACGTTCTTTGATTATCGTTCCTTACAACATCACAATTATAGATCTGTGACTTTGGTGTAGCAAAGAAGTTTGATCACACAACAAAATTATCACAAACGGGGACATACAGATGGATGGCTCCAGAGGTATATTTGAAACTGCATTAATTTAGCAGTGTACTGTTGTGATAGATCATATCATTAAAAAAAGTGAGAGGAGGCATGTAACATTTCAAACTTGTTATGTCTTTCTAGGTCCTGAAAAGGCAGCCAGTGACCCAGACATGTGATGTCTTCTCATACGGAATGGTTCTGTTTGAGATTGCCACTAGAAAAATACCTTTTCCTGAGTATGAAGACCTGGACGCTGCTGAGTGTATAAAAAGAGGAAAGGTATGGTTCAACAGATCAAAAAATTACTGGAAGCTGTTTTTAACATCACAACAACTTTACTTTTACTTTAATTCTACTGTGATAGCTTACAATGAGTATTGGAGTTCACGCATATCTATACGATTCTCACAAGGTTTTTTTACATTTTTTAAATTGCCAATTAGGTACCTACCATTCCTGCTGATTCCTGTGAACCATACATTGCCAGTTTGATGAAGATGTGCTGGAATAGTAATCCCAAGGTAATAATATTGATGGGGCATAGCGTATGTACAACAACCATTGCACTGTATTCAGCCCCTTTCTAACTAATAAAAGAAGTTTTGCACGCAGTATGAAATCATCAGTTCACAGTTAACCTGCAGCTGTCAGTTTTTCTTCTAAATAGAAGTGACACATGAATCTATTTTCAAAGAGATTTTACCAATAGTAACTGGATGTACTATACCATGGGACTGTATCTCGAGAAAATGACAACTAGCAGAAGCAAATAAGCTTGAAGATTCATTGTAGCATAAATGGCCAACCACCCTAACCTCGCTCTCATTAGTCGTAGAAAGCTCGCTCTACCTCCGAGGATGTTACTATTCTTCATCACGAAGCGACAGTGCAGCGGCCATACCCCCTCATTTGCCAATTATCGTCACCCAATACCTTATATCGTCACTCTGTACATTTTCCTATACTCAATTATCGTCACCCTGGAGCTTTGCTTCACTGCCGCTCACATATTACCTCAGTTACACCACTGGGTACCAAATGTCAATGATCTCTAGCCTTGTCTTAGTACTTTAATAGTCTTTATACAAGTTTGAGACTCAACAGAACAAACAAAAACATCAGAGAAGGAAAAATTCACTACACAGCATGCATGCATCTGAGAGGATAAACGCAAAAAAGAGACAATTAGCTAGCTATAGGACCACTGTTGCTCGAGATAGTCATGAGAACTGGCCACAAAACACAGGTAAAGCTGTAAGTTGCCGATACTCATCTGATACTGAGCCTCAGAGCACCTTTCACAACTGCTCGCAACCGCCTACAGTGCACGTGGATACAGCGAAGGTAGGTCCAATTGATGCGGGTCCTTTGCGAATCAGTCAGTCTTGGCCTCATCTTCCCAACAACAAAAAAGAAGCAATTAGCACATTCCTTGCTTGCTAAATACAGAACTGATGAACCGAAAGTAAAGTTGCCGTTCACCTCCGTTCTCTCAATACACATTCACGGATACCTATTCCGTATACTACTAATGCCGATATTTGGTACATGTCGATAATTGGTAATTTACGCTAGTACGTAGAGTAAGAAACAACAGGAATTGCAAATGTTTCAATTCTAAAGAGCAGTGGGGCAGCTGCTTGCTTTGGCTTATTTCAGTCTGAGTGAGGTAACTTTGATTTTTACCCAAAAATCTTTCACGTATGGCAGTAACACCAGTGATATGAGGCTTGATAGCCAATCATGTATGCAATTCAGGCATGCAACAAGGCTAGAACCCCAGACCAACATCAGCAGTAGTACAGAAATACCGGTAGCTATGCGTGTGCAGAATGCTAAAAGCCATGCAGCTGACTGAATTTAGAGGTAGTACCTTCCAGCAAAGACTTGTCGTTTTTCAGTAATAACAAAAGAAGAAAAAACGTTCAATTTTTTTACCCAACTTACAGCAAAGGCTCAGAGAGCTGCAAAAGTATCACAACTCCTCCTACTCAATCAGCTATCTTTTCCAAATCCCAAATTTTCTGTATGAATCATGTCAGGAGGAGGTTTCCCTTAGTTTCTGGTTCTTTAGCCATTCTGTTACTTTCTGGAAGACTCACAACTTTCATTCGGAAGACATTGTACATCAGTAGCTACCGATGGTTGCAAGTATAATGTTCATAAAGAATTATTAGGTAATTTCATGAGACTAGTAGGACAATGTTGGGCAAGCCTGAGCTGAGGGAGCGTATTTGCATAACAAGTGTTTGTATAACATGTATTTGCCTGGTACTGTCTGTCCTCCAACACTCATATCTCTACTTATGTGTAGGGTATGCAAATTCTAATAACCTTGGAGCTGTATTAAAATTCCCTTGGTAAAACTGCGTAAGAGGCTTGTCCAAATCTCTGACGTTTGTGCACTGTAAGTTCCATGATAGGATCACTGCCACTCAGTAGTCGCCATTTTAAACATGTGCCTATGCCCTCCAGGGCTAGGGGGTAAGATGTACACACCAAACAGACACAAGGACACAGTCAAGCCTCTAGTTTTTGCATCACTCCGGCCCATCCCAATCAACTTCTGACTTTTGTAGAAAGGTGTGTGAGAGGATCAAATGTACAAGGTCAAATGTACAGGCGGTGCTACCATATGGCATGTGACGGTGCTAGGTATGAACAATGCCACTGTTCAAGATGTGTCTATAACAAAAATGAAATAGATGTAGCATGGCTTCCTCTCCAGCCACATGTAGATATATTGGTTGTGCTTTCCCAGTGTTATTTATAAGTTTGAAAGCAAAAATCAGTTCTGATCTAGCAAATGTTGACATCAATTACCTGTGCAACGTCACTGAAAACAGCAACTCGTTAGCAATTCTTTCTGTACCTCAACCTCTTTTAGACCATATGGTAGTTAAGCAGTACCCAGCCCTTTGACGTCCTCACACCTCTTGATTATTAATTGGGCGAGCGTAAACAAGCCCCCTTTAGTCAGTTACCAGTTTTTGTTGTGGACTCTAGTCATATTGCAAGTACGCTGACATACTCTGGTCATACTGCAAGTATCCTGACATACCTATTTTAATTGCATGCATGCACCGCGTCCGAAAGTAAT
Organism: Phakellia ventilabrum; assembly: GCA_963921505.1. Taxonomy (NCBI): domain Eukaryota; kingdom Metazoa; phylum Porifera; class Demospongiae; order Axinellida; family Axinellidae; genus Phakellia; species Phakellia ventilabrum. Next base: position 7,936,813 of record OY997379.1, on the reverse strand, counting down.
ATTGCATACATGAGGCCAGATATAAGCAAGGTAGGTTCTGACAGCCGTATTAAAACTTGTGGCGTACGAAAAGTCGGAGATCTGGGCATGTCTATCACCAAGGGAGCCTTAATATTGCTTCAATGTTAGTAGAAATTGTGTAGCTTCTGTAAAAGTAGAGATATGAGGATGAATTGTATGAGGGCGTGGCTCTATGCACATTTTTTCCCACCCCCACCCAAAAATTCTGTATGAAACCCTGATAGTTACCGTCAATTATTCCTATTTAACCTATTACATACAGAATCGGCCAACATTTCAGGAAATTTTATCCATCTTGGACAAAAAAGGTAAACTGTACTGTTCTATATGCATACACAACATGACTAGATAAAGCTACAAAGAAATGCAGCTAATAATATAATAATGTAGTATATGTACATACAAACACAAGCAGGGGGCTGCACATAGAAGTGTGTAATATCACTGTGATTCTTGGACCATGGAGGTAGGATTAAATTTTCAGTTTCGACATGATATCATCACAACATGTATTTTGAAGTTAATTATTCCTGACCCTGAATGTTGAATGAATGCGAATGCATCAAATTTACAATTCAAGGAAAAGAAACAAATTACCAACACACATGTAAAAGGCAAGAGGGAAGGAGGGGGGAGTTTGGGGAGGAGAAAAAGAGATGGAGTATTGATTTTTCAGTGTGCTTTTTAAACTTCATAGGTGACCAGAGCCTAGGGCACAGCTTCGAGAGAATAATACATAAAGACCAGAAAAAATGTTTACAAAGATAAGGAGTGTTTCAGGTGGGAAGGGTAACTGACAAAATCCCCCCCCCCCCCCCTCCCGTAAAACTGCTCATGAATAATTAATGAGCAATCAGCGAGGTCACGTGACCTACGTAAATTTAATTAGATTCATATTACTATTTTCCCATGGCAGCAACCAGAATCAACATCGGGGGTGTGTCACTTTGATGTGGAAAGCTGCACTTTCATAGGCAAATTCGGCACTTTGATATGGCTGAGCAGTGCTTTGATGTTGCCTAACAAATTAGCATGATAACGCCTGTGTTTTATTGTCTAGTACTTTATTTTGTCTTGCAGAACATGTGCCTGAAGTCCTGACTGATCCCGTTGCCGGTTTATCAATAGCAATAACTGAGGTAGTGTGGTCTACAGTATATTAACTATTATAAACTTATTACTCATGAAATTTTATAGGATGTCGAAAGTAGTACTGATGATGATGGTGGGACACTTTGTCGTTCTTCCCGAACATATCAGTACCAAAATTCAGTAAGTGCACAATTGTTGGTACCGTAAACTCTGGTTGTTAAGCGCACCTCGCTATTAGGCGCATAGTATTTATTAAGCACATGCTTCCTTTCTGGTACTTGACGTCATTTATGTAGTGCATGAACTTTAAATAGATATCTAAAAATAGCAAAGTACCAAACAGTATATAGTCAACAGTAAAAGAGAGATCGAGTGGACAAGTCTATCACAGTTTTACCAAGGGAGGCTTGCTACAGCTCCAAGGTTAGTAAAGTTTGTGTAGTCTCTGAAAAAGTAGATATATGAGCGCTGTAGACAGAGTCTGCCATCACAGTTTTACAAGCCTCCAAGTCTTCCGATCCTTCGCCAATGCTCGATGTCTCAAACAGTTGTCTACTCTTTTTTTAACGCGCCTAGTAGCTAGTATAGTAGTCACGTATTGGGCGTGGCTTCAATAAGCTTATTTGCGCACATCCTCTATTAGGCACATGGTTGCTTACCGCCTAGGGTCATAAGCGCATGCGCTTATTAACCAGAGTTTACTTAATACTGGAAAAGAAAAGCTGTAACTTTATGTTCAAATGAATGAAAAATATTGGTTTTGTCTTATAGGATTGTCCTTCAGAGAGCCCAGTTCATCAACACTCAGCTGCTGGGCTAGGTATTATTATAACTAAATAGATAATAGAGTTATAATTGTATAAAGTAACAGATATAATACCAGCTAGCATTACATCACAAGGCCGGCATAAGCATTTTAGTATTGGTCTGGCATGATAGAGGCTGCATGGTGGTTGATTACCTTAGCAAAGCATGGAAAAATTTCTGACCTACCTTTTCAGCAGTCTGCAGGCCAGTGCTCATGTAGCATCGAAAGTATTGGCAGATAGTATGGTGTTTCGTCAGGTTATAGTTCGGGTGAACTTTCTCTGGTCAGGTTATAGTTCGGGTGAACTTTCTCTGGTAAAAGTGAAGATGCATGTCATTAATATTTTACAATAACTATTAATAAGCGGGTGTGTCACTGTGCAGTGAGGGTCATGTGTGACTGTGGGTAATTCTCTGCAATCTCTTCGATGAAGCATTCCACAACTGATACTTGTAGTACTATTGTATAAACAGTTACAACAAAAAAGCTATGGTCTGATCACTGCTAGGTAATTGACCTACTCCACTGATGCTGTATTAGAACATTTACAGAGATGTTACTTAAGTATATGGAGTATGCCATAGACTAGCTTGATAGTTTCAGACTAGGTGTACAGAGCACTTTCAGTTCATTTCCATGATTGTTTACCTTGTTAATGTAAAACTATTACTGCTGAGTGATATTCTTTATAATTAGCTACTGTATTGCAGATGAAACTTTAACCATGACTGATTTGCCAAGGCTCCAAGAAAAGCTGAAGCCTATATCATCACAGTGGCCAGTGCTAGGGAAACAACTACAGCTCGACCAAGAAAAAATTCAACATATTATGCTACTTGGATCGGACAGCAATGATACATGCCTCGCAATGATGCTTATGTGTTGGGTGTCCAATGAAAAGACTATGCATACCCAAAGGATCCTGGCAGATTCGCTTTCACATATAGATGCTGAGCTATCAGAGTTACTCCTACAAGATTTTGATGACAAAGCACTCTAAGCTAATACTAGAGAGCAAATTAAGTTTCAGTGTAGCTAGTGACTGTTGATACTATTCTTAGCCCAATTCTTAGCAATAGATGTAGATATTGCATTGTAATAATGAATGTGTGAGTGTTAGCATTGGTGTCTTTATAGTACAGTGAGCTATATCATGGAGTATGGTAGTACTCCATAGCTATGTAGGGATGGCACGGGAAAAAAATGGCCGCCGCATTAAAGTGTATATAAAATGATATGCTCAAAAGTCTGCTATAGCTACACGTAGTCATAAACATTTATGAGCTGTAGCTAGCTACCTGTCATTCTCGGGTGTTTTCATAACCAAAAAGACTAATATCAATGTTAAAAAGCATTAGCTACTGAAGTACAAAATCGGCAGGTCGCAAAATCACCTTTTGTAGCTACTAATTGTTGTTTCAAGTTCTTTCTTGTAGTTCTTCCGAGAGGCTAAAACAATAATGACTGAAGGAATTACAATGATTCAAACGCGAAGAAGTGGCATTCTCTGCAGGGTATTGCAGAGCGCTCTCAAAGAACTCGAAGTTTTCGCAGTGATTTACTACTCTCTCAAGTGAACGCTGACGCCGCTCCACGCCATTTTCAAAGATAATCATTAATAACAAAAACCGGAAGCTTAATAACACTAGGCACGTGTTCAGATTGCAAAGACGCTAAGAATCTGCCAGGGCTTGGAGTGTTCTTTATCATAGCAGTGAGTTGCTATAAGACATATTATTAATATTAGTATAAGCTTAAATGATATAACGGCTAGACCAGACTAACCTTGATGATGTGCATTAAATAGAGTCAGTATCCGCCTCGCTCTCTGTGCTATGCACTCCTACCACCAAAATCCTTGCCCGCATGCTTTGCAGTTGTTTATGGTCTGTATCGAACTGTAATTATCCCTGCTAACACACTACAATTAAGTTCTGCTGCATAATTATAATGCATAGCAGTAGCTATAGTCTAGCTACACATAGCTAGCTAGCTCTGACAAGCTGCAGCTATGTATCCAGAACCTGCATGGAGTAAGAAATACATGCTGCCATTCAGAATGTGCATGCACTGCAAAGACGGTGGATGACTCTGCTGCAGTCTGCTAAAGAAGGTGGCTACAGACACTGCTGCCACATTTTTTAAAGAGTCGGAATGGCTGTAAACTCATTTGGAGTGTTTGGAGATCTGAGGCCTTCGCCAGGGTTAGCCATGCTGTGAAGCAAGTAAAAATTGTGGGCAGAAGTGATGTGTAGCTACGTGAACGACTGTAGCTCCATAATGTACGCTAGAGTCATGGAACTAGCGCCAACTGAAAGACAAAAGGTCACTGATTCTAGCAATCCCATTATGTGGGGATGATCACAAGTTGTAAAACTAGCGCTATACAAAGTTTAGCATTATTACTGAAGCAGCCCATAGATGTAATGCATTCTGTTCCGTTTGGAACGCTATAGTTTAACCAAGCGTAGCACTTACATGCAAAGCCAGTACGTATACCAGATGAAAGTAGCTATTATGCCTGCTGATTCCAAAAATTATATGCCTTTTGTACCTGATACTCCTCCTGACCTGAATAAGGCAATTTCCGTCTCCACATGAATTTACAGCCATCCGGACTCTTCATAAATTGTGGCAGCAGTGTAGCTATGTTCCTTGGTGATAAGCTCTGTTGCCATTGGCTCTAGCTCTTTGCAGAGCCTTGACACTTAAAACATGCATGTAGACGGAAGTCACATAATTATGGCTCTGACTCCGCTGGTATACCATCAGAAGTGCAGGGTATGCGTTCTTGGAACACCTCTAGTAGTATTGTGCATTCACCTTTGCTGTAAACCATCAACATCTGGAGTCACCAAGGCTGTCTGCACATGCACTTGCCATGTAGTCCCAAGTCTTCCTCATTCGGCAATTGGAATAGCTAGGCAGCTTTTGAAAACAGCATTCACTGGCTATAAAACATCCTGTTTTGTTTGGTCATATCTCCTCACATAAACTGAAAGTGGTAAAGCCTCAGGTCAGGTTTCTTTGTGTCACCCAAGCAATACAACAGTAGCTAGCTTTGTATTTTGCTCCTCTATGACCCTTCCTTCATACCAACCATCCTAACATTACATTATATACGCCACCTTTTCTCTAAGATCTCTACACTTGGCATAGCCTCGTCCCCGGGCCACATACCCCCACGCCTGGGGACGAGGCTACACTTGGCAGTGTATAACAACAACATTGAGAATGCTTAGAAGCTTGTATAATTTCACTCTTGCTAAAGTGACATGGTGGAATAAAGCTTGAGCCATGCATGCAGCTAGTTGACAGTAAGTCAGGTATATACGTATACTGGCCGGAGAGTCCAGGCTGACCCATGCACTTCTATAGTCGGCTCCTTGTACTGGTTGTCACCGACTTACGCCTGTCATAAGAGCTGATGCATAGGCGTACAAATGTAATTTTAATTGGGGAGGGCACTGACAAAGCAACTAGGTAGCCTGGGGGCATGTCCCGCAGATAATTTTTGATGTGCTGAAACTGATGCTGGTTATTTCTGGGACGCTATTAAGCCAGGAAAAGTACGCCCCTAAAATGAAAGCCTATGAGATTCGCCTATGAACTGTATGATCGAGCTGCACAGCTTGAACTTTCCAACCAGCCATTAGCGCAATATTGAATCGACCCCTCAGCAGCGCCTCAATATGCTAGTTGCGTTGAAGCTTGGGGTCCAATTGGAGGATCTGTTTAGGCAGGGCATCAGCGGGGAGGGCAGCAATTGAGAGAAGGAAGGAGAGCTTCTTATAAGCAATCAGGTCAGCAACAGTGGAGCATCCAAGTAAGGTGCCTACAGCTTCTTTAGGACATCTTAGCTACTGGTAAGCCCTGGATTGACCATAGAATCTTCCTGTGTGCCCTCTCTAACATTTCCAGCTCTGTGTGAGACAGTACCCATAACTCAGCTCCATATAGCTAGCATTCTAGGAAGAGAGATACTGTTATACAGTCGCAACGCTGTGATGGGATGGAGGCAGCCAAAACGTGTTCCAGCACGATTGAGTGCGAAAAAGGAGGAACGGCCTAGGCTAATGTGTCAGGAAGTTCTGCTCGTCATGGATGGTGATGAAGATCTGAGGATACTCAGGTGAAGATACTCCTTAACTACCTCCAAATTCTGGCCATCAATCGTCCATGAGGTGGAGGGAGGGAGCTTGGAGCCGGCGCCGATCACAAGAATTTTAGATTTGTGTGGGTTAAGGCGGTATCTCCACTTAGAGGCATACTGAGATACGATGTTGATCATTGCCTGAAGTTCCTCAGGAGAAGAAGCAATGAGAGCGAGGTCATCTGCGTACATCGGGGCACCACAGAACACACTGCCAATCTTAACACCTAACCCTGACTGTTCAAGGGTCCCCAGCAATTCATTGACAAATAAACTGTAGAATAGGGGGGAAAGGATGGCCCCTTGTTTGACTCCCTGCTCGATGTTAAAAGCGCGTGATTGTACACCTTCCCAGAGCACAGTACAGGATGAGGATTGATAGCTACCATTTCCTGAGGATCCGCCAAGCGTGATCCTGGATCCCATAGTTATAGCTATAACTTGTAAAACAGGCCATTATGCCATACTGTATCAAAAGTCTTCTGGACATCAAGCAATGCAATGTATGCCTTTTTCTTCTGTTCTCGTAGATGTAATTGCGTGGGCGATGCGGCTCCCAAAATTCTAGTGGGTGTGGTTTTGTGCTAACTATACTAACTAACGTCATAACTCTGCGCGAGCCCTTTTGCGCAATGCGTACGTCTAGTATGCCTTAGGTGTCCAGTCTAACCACCATTTCACAGCAACAGCTATACTGAAAGCAAGCTTTTAGATTGCTTAATGTAGAACCTACCACTCTTTTTCCACTCATGCATGACATCGAATAACATCGTTATCCAGACAGTCGTAAAACAGTTGTGGCATTGTTTGCAGAACCTCCATTATGAGGTAGATATTAGAAAAGATATTCACAGAGCAATATTGTGTATCCCATTACCAGGGAAAATGACTTATTCTAGCAAAGCTGATCAGACCCCCTCAAACTAGGAATGATACCAGAGAGCCTTCCAACCATAAATCCACCCACAGTCTGGAATTTGTTGCAATTCTATCTCTATGGCAACAAACAGGTGTATGAACCACCCCTGGAGCAAGTGAGTCGTCTACAGCGGCCATGCAATGTTCCTCAAACAAGAAAATAAATACGAACCACCAAACGAGAGAGTCGATGCCATCTCCACTTCCCAAGTTCACCAGGTATAAAGGAGAGTCAACTCCCCGAGCACCAAGCGCAAAACCACCTGAAACTCCCCGCAGCAGAAGTTGTGCTATGGAAACTACAACCATGTACAGGGATAGCTATTCCAGAACAGGCTGCAGACCATGTCCAGCTTTGCTCTTGCCAGGCACCACCGGTGGACCGACGTTAGAGTACACGTTCTCACACAAACATCCCTCCACTGGACATTTGTTTTTCTCACCAATTAAAGACGCTGATTGAACTCTAAGAGCATACATAACTAATTAAGTGAAATGGTAACAGCTAAACTGCATAGACATACATAATATAGTTACATAAATTATTATGCTTGTGGAGTGCATGGAGACTGGGAACGAGGGTATTTAGATTATCGTGGATTTGTTATGAGTGCATGCTACCGTGGATATGGAGTAGAGTTTCAATGGTAGACTCCCATTGATGTCATGTTTTCATTCACACATACATGGAACAGTCTTGTAGCTAAATCACATATTTCAATAGACTGCTGACAAAAGTGCGTCAAACTGGCCAATGCTGTGGATACTGGGTACTCCTTTCTTTGCCTGAGTACCTATAGATATGCAGTACAAGGGTATATAATATTCCTATAGAGGTTGCGCATTGATGTCATCTGCAGCTAGTACCATAAAATTTATGTACTTGCAGATATTGTTGTTGTTTATCTTCCTCACACTGTAGATAGGTACTTCAAAATTGCTTAACGTGTCTTGTGTAATGATCAATTTACAGTGACAGTTCATACACTTAAGGTTTCAAGCTGCTTGCATTTCTGAGATCAGTGTAGAATCTAGCTACCATTACTTTTCCACTTATGCGCATAAACAGAAGTTACCCGGATTGGAAAACATACTAACAGCAATATTATGTATCCCACTATCAGCTCATACTCCATAAAACAAATCCTATAACACTATAATGCACTCATACCATCAATCATACTGGCGGTACTTACTTCCTGTGCTATGTGAGAGCCTCTGCCTACTCTCGATAAGTGATGGGCACGAAAATCTTTATAGTTGTGTTATGGAACTCTCTCTTGTTAGGCTTATATACTTCCTTTGGCCTTTGGTATCTCTCTGCACTGTAAAAATAGATAGTTGTTTTGGCTATCTGGTGGTTACTCTCAGGAGCCCATAACCCAAAGGGAAGGCGCGACTAGTGATTCCACCTGTTGTCAAATGTAGTATTAGTCAAATGGCACCTACAAGAAAACTCCATAATTATATGAACTGCCTGGCGGTTATGCATGGCTGGTTTACTACACTACTAGTGCTAAGTGAATTATAGTGCTCACATAGCACTTACCATATAAGGAGTGTTGTGCAAGCGCCAGGAGGAATCAGCATACCTACACAAGATTAATGCTCCTTCCCTTTCAGTTTGGGTTATGGGCTCCTGTTACTCTAGTTCCAGATGTTTAAGCATGTAGGAGTCAGACCTCTGTAAAGTAAGTTCTACAATTTGTGAAACAGTCTGATATGAATTTTAGAGGTAAAGACGCAGAAGCTTCACTGATGTTTATAAGTATGTAGGAGTCAGACCTCTGTGGCTTTACTGCATTAATTTTTCATTCTAAAGTCAAGCAATAAACTTTGCAATTTAATTGTGAAACAGTCTGATTTTAAAACAAATTACACAGGCAATCTGTACACCTCTTTCAAGTCTAGTAGCTAAAGGCTCAGAAACTTCACAGATGTTTAATTAACACTTGAAGGACTATTGTCACACATATATGTGACATACAACTGTCCAAACTTCATTTAAACTGACAAGTTGGACTAATATAACTGGCTAAGGGTTATTAAGTTAAATAACGAATGGCCAGTTCTATTGCTATGTTAACACTTGAAGGAGTATTGACATAAGTGACATAATACAACTGTCCAATTAAGTTAAATAACGAATGGCCAGTTCTATTGCTATGTTAACACTTGAAGGAGTATTGACATAAGTGACATAATACAACTGTCCAGACTTTATTTAAACTGACCAGTTGGACTAACTGGCCTGTCCCCTTATTAAGACTGGTCAGTTTAAATAAAGAAATGGAAGGAGTATTGTCACAGATATGTGACATACAACTGTCCAGACTTTATTTAAACTGACCGTTCTACTGCTATGCTAATGTTACTAAACTTTTGAAAAAATAATAACCAAAAATCTCAAGGGGGGGGGGGGGGGGGGCAACTGGGTTTCAAGGGGGGTATTTGCCGCCCTCCCCCAAATGAAAACCTGGTATACAATGTACATAGCTAACTGTGACCAATATTCTCTCTACAAGGTTCTTAGAAGTTGGTTCCTGTACAACCTGTAAAGATTAGAACTACATAAAACAGAGGGTAAGGATCAATTGGAGTATCGGAATTTGGCCAACATTCACCCAAACTGTTATAAAGGTGCTACGGAAATGTTGTTTCAAATATGACTGCAATAACTTGATCTGCCTTTGAGATATGCATCTGTGATTTTTTTTCTCCATATATAGAGAATGTACATGTATGCTGGGGGAGTTGCTCCCCCTACACATGGCTCTATGGAAAAATAATGATGCATAGCTCAGAGATGGAATATGTTACTGCATTCAAATTTGAGGTAATATAAGGTTCAAAGAATCAGACTAAATTTCATAACTAGTGAGCAGTGGTGTCAATGTATGATATCAATGGTCTTTTGTAATAAAGGATCTCATCTGACCAGTATATAACTACTTAGCTAACTTGTATGTCAGTGTGTGTTAATGCAGGGAAGACCAGCCAATGGCTGACGAGACATTCCTGGTAAAAATAAAATTAGGCTATCTATATCAGAGCAAACATTCACCATGCACGTAAGAGTTTGTAGTTATTGAACAAGACTGATATCTAAAACCATACGTGCACTAGCCTGTAGCTCAAAACTGACGCAACGCAGCGAGCTCTAAACCCAACGGTTAGGCCCTAGCCCCTAGCCAAACCCTAGCCCTAACCCTAACCCTAACCCTTCCCCTAAACTCTAACCGTTTCCTGCCGGACCAATAGCCACTTCGTATCTAAAAACCAGCCGGGTGTGTTTTTTTTTTTACATAAATCATCCAACTGAAGGTTGTGATCAGCAACCGGTCAGTCTCAGCTAAGTTACATGATGCAGCTGTAGAATGTATCAGCTCGGCTGGACAGTCTCATCTACAGATACTCTGAAATTTTTTTATTTTCTGAGCGGAAGTACCTACGGATAACGTCGCATAACAATCAACGAATCTGATTGGCCCTGCCAAGATCTTTTGGCGTGGACACAACTGCTATTATCGAAACAACAGCCTGTCTGTGATTTGTGATCTTGCCGTCATTTTATGTAGTCAAGGGCTCTTTGTGGTTGCATTTTAGTGGCCGCCCTATATTTACAGGCACTGAAAACTTACTTCCGTATGCGCAAAGTTTGTTTCCTGCTTTACTTATGAATTTCATTATTATATCCGCCGCATGCCTGTGGTTTGTGAGACGGCGTTAAAGTAAAGGCTCAGGGCCTGAGTCTCTCTGTAGTTGGTAGAGCGTTGGATTTATTTACCTGCAAATTCAGAGATGCAACTGGTGACAACGGTTCTAGTTTTGTGCTTCCTGGCTGCAACAGCCTCTGCAGGTTAGTGTGTGAGGTTGACATACGTAGCTACTAATTTTGCTACTTAGTAAGTTGTGTCTCTTGATTTATGCGCTGACTGGAGTAATAGTAAGAAAGTCAGCGTGGGATAGCTCGATGTCGCCACGTACCTGTGAATTTGGGGTTCCATGAAGCACTTGAAATTATGTTCGGTTAAGTACGCGCGGCTGGCGAGTTGTAGCATAGATTATGGAGTAGAAGTAGTACTCCATAATCTATGGTTGTAGCTATGTACATTGTAGGCTCTGGGGAGGGGTGGGGCAACGGCTTGTAATGAATGTGGGTGGTAGATAGTTGGTACGTGTACGTGTAAACTGTTTATAAAAGCCGGAATCTGATGTCAGTTTGAGTTTCTGATAATCTTCCTAACCATTAACATATTGCTATAGAATTTTGTGGTCCTGTGAATGTGGGGACAGGAGTCACGTCTGTACCAGTCGACGTCACAAGTGGCTGTCCTTTTGGTGTTGTGCTATTATTGTTGCAAAACGCATGCAGCTGAATGTTATGCTAGCTTCGAGAGTGCATGGGAGGAGGCACGTGACAACGTTAGCTGCATGAGGAGGCTGAGGGTGGTGCCTGGGGCAGGGCCTTGAGAGAATCTCCCCTCATACTGTATTACAGCTTAGGCCACACCAACTTGCACTTTAGTTTCAGGTCTTGAAGACTAATGTGGGCGTGGTGATTTAGGATATTCATAGTCTCCTATTTACTAATGTACTACTACAGCTTTCAGTCACTGCAAAGCATATTCACAACTATTTACAGAACTTACATAGCTCCTTTAGGGCCAAACACAGGTACTCAACCGGCCAGAGGATAGCGCAAAACACTGAAAGTTTGAAAGATGTACAAAACACGTGGGACGCTGACATTGTTAATTAATAAACGATGTCATTGAAATGTAATTAAAGGGAATAATCCTCAAACTCCCCCGTATCGTGAACTGGATGCGGGCGCTGAACTGAAACTAAAGTGCGAGTTGGAGTGGCCTTAAGGCATGAAAGCCCAGAAAGTATTAGACAATTTTATCACATTGTTCTCACCAAGCATCCCTAGTTGGTTAGGCGCTATTGCGGCAGAACCGTTCACTCACGATGAGTATCAGGAGTGAAATTCCCTCTCAAGGAGGAACTTCCCCCACACCGCCCCAATTCTGCAGCCTATGGCTTCCACAGCATATCAACATGGTATAGCTCTTATAAAGGACCTCTTAAATAGTACATGACTGGTAGAAAGCAAGAAAAAATTTCTTGCAGAGTAATTTTTGGTACTAGTATATGTATTGTTACCCCGTCCAAAGTTTGTGATCAATGTAATGACACACTTAAAGTTTTCAAAATCATGATGCGTATATACAATGGTAACCAGTTTGCCATTATAGGATTAAATTTATTTGCACCTCTCATATTTCCCCATCCACGTAGGCTTTTTACTGGATTTTGCAGAGCACCCTGTAAGCCAGGAAGTTGCTGTAAATGATGCTGCCACGCTGCAGTGCTCAATGAGCACTCCCGGTGCTACTGTGAGTCACTGGCTCTTCAATGGAGACCAGCTCTCGACAGGTGCAGGCATTGTCATGAGCGGGGGCAACCTGACCATCCAGTCCTTCCAGACCAGTCATGCTGGCGACTATAGGTGTGCGGCCACAGGAGGAACAGACGGCCACTTTCAGCTCTCGCATGCAGCTACCCTCACCCACTTTGGTAAGCAAGTATGCTATTGAGGGGAGGGGAAAGGGGAGCTAGAGAGGGGAGGGGGAGGGGGAGGAGAGGGAAGGGGGAGGGGAGGGGAGGGGAGGGGAGAGTTTTTTTTCCTATGCTGTAGCTTTTTTGTTGTGGAAATGACTTGAAGCTCAGGAGAGAAATTTTGAGTATATTTCCATGTTTATGTTTGGGTAAAAGGTTAGAGCAGGCAAAGAAGTTTTTTGTGATCACTTCCAAGCTCCATTTCTTGGATGCAAGATGGGCTGTGGACCCAGGGAACAAGATGGGGTGTGGACCCAGGGAACAAGATGGGCTGTGGACCCAGGGAACATGATGGGCTGTGGACCCAGGGAACAAGATGGGGTGTGGACCCAGGGAACAAGATGGGGTGTGGACCCAGGGAACAAGATGGGGTGTGGACCCGGGGAACAAGATGGGACCCAGGGAATGAGATGGGGTGAGGACCCAGGGAATGAGATGGGGTGTGGACCCAGGGAATGAGATGGGGTGTGGACCCGGGAACAAGGCTGCAATGCGGAGCGTGTTAGCCTGCCACACCAGACCTTCAAATGGAATGTATTAAGTTATGCCATCCTTTGTTGGCACAGTTACGGTTCATGTATTTTACTGACGTCAATTGCAATTCATTAGAATGTGCTGCCATAGTGTTTGCCATTGCAAAACATACCTCGGATTCCTAAGTAGTGGCCCTGTACCCCAAGTAGAGCTAATGTACTACTGTGTGTGTGTGTGTGTGTGTGTGTGTGTGTGTGTGTGTATGTGTACGTGTGTGTGTCATGGGCATGTGTGTACGTCTATAAGGATATGTGTGTACATTATTATGTGCATAAACTTATTACTCAAGTGGTCTATCTGGCTCCTAATGAAAACTGTAGGCACACATTAACTTGAGCTGCCGACTTCATTTATATTTCAGCTAGATCCTCTAGCAACGCTAGCACCAACCTCCCCTCACTACACCTAGTACATGTATACTCATGGAAGAGACTAGAGGTAGCAGGATAGTCCGTAGATTTGGTGAGGGATTTGGTAAGGGTTCCGTATTGAAATCGTGTAGGTTGTTTGTTCCTTTTTGGTGATCTATCATTCCTGGGCAGATCACTTGTCCTTCTTTTGAGGGGCGGCAATTATACGCCCTGTAATTAGTGGGTGGATCTGCTCGGAGGATAACATGTCGGTAGTGTTCTCAACTGGAGCAGCCATGAATGAAATAATTAATGGCATCATGATTGCGTTTATGTGATCGCAAATCTACCTAATGACACAGTTAGCATAGCAGCTAGCAAGACTCTGTGACATGTATACATAAACCTAGTTTGTACTGGGGTGCAAGTACTGTTGATTGCACTTGCGTTCAAACACCCATGAGTGGATGTGTAATGCTCGTTAACATTATTCACTGAAAGATCAAAGCATACTTTAACGAATATCATTATGGAACTGGGCGTAACTCAATGCAGTGCTGTAAGTCAACTGAAATCAATAGTAAATAGCTTTAGGCCATAGGCTAATTTTTTTGATACCCTTTCTTCAGACTGCAAGCCTCTAGAACTAGGTTTGTTGTTTAATTACTGTTTATATTATCGGTCACAGCTACTGTAACACTTGTTCGAGTGGCGAAGTGGGTGGAACACTGATTAGAAACATTGTGTTGTGTTTTCTGGGCTCACTTCAAAGATGTTGTGTATATTTACTGCCAGCTACGTATGAGTCTCATTGCTGTGCTAACTGTGTATGCCGTTTGTAAGCACTACATACAGCTGGTCATTCCATTTACATGTACCTAAGTTAGCCTGACTTTGCAATGCAAACAAATGCGTATGGAGATCTGAAACAATATTTGGGATGTCTTCCTTCCAGCAATTTATAGAGAGGCCTCCCTATTTTCAGTATGTTTTCCCAAAGAGCCTGCCATACCTGCTAATATTCCAGCATTACCATGGGAACAGGGAATGCGCCCACAATATCATTCCAAGAAGATGCAGTCACACTCCACATACCAGCTACTATCCCAGCAGTCCCATGGGAACAGGAAATACACACAGTAATATCTTCAAGAAGATCTCAGCTAATATTGCAGCAGTCCCCATGGGAACAGGGAATATGCACATATCCTCTAATAAGATTTGGCTCACTGGAGCTCATATTGTGTTTATTTATTATTTTGTCCGCCCATTGGCACTCTGTAGGTACTTTAATGAGTAGACTTTAGCCAAAACCAGCTCTTAATGCCAGCGGTGAATATTACAAGTGGTGTAACTGGATATCATCCCCCAGAAGGGCTTAGAAGCTCGCTCAATTGACTTTCAGGAATACAAAGGCTGACCTAGCTGCAGGGGAATGCTCCATCATTCCGCACAGCCTGGCTGGTTCCTTTGGCATTCCATATGTGCGGACCAAAGCGAGCATCAGTGTAGGAGGGTATCCATGAAATTTGCAGCTGCGTAGCTATTCCTAGAAGTTTGAAGCTTTGACTGAGGCGAAACCACAGATGATGATTTATATGGCTTTATTCTTGAGTCTAGGAAACTGTGTAATATAATTAATACTACTTTTAAAGGGCTGCCCTAATAGTGCAGCACCACTTTCCAGTTCATTACACACTGCCTACCTGGTTCCTAGGCCTTGCATTCCATTTGTGTGGAGCAGAGCAAGCATGAGTGTAGGCGGGTATCCAGGCAATCTGAAGCTGCTGTAGCTATTCTCTGAAGTTCAAAGGTTTGACTGAGGACAAAACCGCAGATAAACGGCTCACATGATTTATACGGCTTTATTCTCCAGTCCACCGCAGAGTGTACTAGCTGGATGGATGAAGAGCATTGTGGGAGTGAGATAACCGGCGCTAGCTATGTGGCAGCTCTCGTAGCTCTAGCCCTCTTCCCTCTCCTGCCGCAGAGTGGCTTGTTGGTGACCTGGAGACATGGCAGCTCTCCTTTGTCAGCGTCGCTGAAGCCTCATTTGTGCCGCACGTTCGAGCATGGCAAGAAAGGTAGCTCTAGACTGATGCCATTGTTGGAAGCAAGAGAAATGGATTGCAGTAAGCTTACGTTAGATTAGTTGAGCACACAAATATACGGAACGACAATGAGAAGAATTGGATTGCAATATG
Organism: Phakellia ventilabrum; assembly: GCA_963921505.1. NCBI lineage: Eukaryota > Metazoa > Porifera > Demospongiae > Axinellida > Axinellidae > Phakellia > Phakellia ventilabrum. The sequence continues at coordinate 7,921,108 of OY997379.1, read as the reverse complement.
TTAAATTAGGTACATTGTAGACACAGAATACGCAGAATGACGTATGTACCACGGCGATATGTGTTCACATCGCTGGTGTGGGGCTTGTTCACGTTCGCCCCAACTACTTTGAAGGCCTGCGTGCCCTATTAGTGCACTACCAGTTTTCAGTTCTTTACACACAGGTTCCTTTGTCTGGCATTACATATGTGCAGATCAGAGGCAGTATCAGTGTAGGTGGGCATCTAGGCAATCTGAAGCTGCTGTAGCTACGCCTAGAAGTCCAAAGGTTTGTCTGAGGACAAAACCACAGATAAAGGGCTCACTAGAATGTGGTTAATTCCAGCCTTGTTCTCGATTACAACAGTCCAGGTCTGGGAATACGCTATGCTCAAATATTTTGGTATCATACTGTTCTCAATTCATTTGCTATTATTCACTTGACATGCTTGCTATATTATGCTCAATATCTAGCCTCGTCCCCAGGCCACACCCCCACTTCTTTGTGCGGAGGGTGTGGCCTGGGGACAGGCTAGCTCAATACCATGCTCAAAAGCTAGTCTAAGAATGGTTTACACGCTAGTTTGACCCACTAAGACTTCCAATTGGCTTGACTACGTTTGCTACAATTATGGAGGACCAGCCAGCACCTGTCTCAACATCTGACTCTGGCTAATATGTCAGACACCATTGATGGTACGGCAGAACCGGTCTTGCTGTTACCTAGGCAACCATAGTGTAGGTGCCTGAGCTGTGTGTGTGAGGTTACGTCAGATCTATTGCATTCTTTTATAGTACTCATTACTTGCTGGTATTCATAAGTACTTGACCTGTCCTTGAGATAAAAGATCTTTACATTATTCATGGTGTTAATTTTCTAAGCACATGGAATGCACCAAGCTATGAATCAAGGAAAGGTTGATGTATTTCTCACAGCAAGTATCATTATTATCAGACTTAGTTGACAAGCCAATTCACATGTATGCGGTAGTCCTAGGTAGAAACCGAACGTTATCCTGATGCGTATTTTGATCACGTTGCATGATCTGGTGAATTTCACGTCATTTCTTGGATCTTGCTAACAATGTAGCACACACTTGTGATGGTATGAGATTCCATGTGCTCACATTCCCCACTGTGCACAAGCAGCAAGAATCTTGTAAAGGTCACCAGACCATTCAGTGGCATTTGAACTGAGATCTGGGAATCAGACTATGTACATGTATGTGAGGGTGAAGTGCTGGCATGCTCCAGTATGTGAGTAGCCATAAAGTTTCTTCCCAGAACTCACTTTGTGGCTTCTGGGAATTAGACTATGTATGTGAGGGGGGAAGTGCTGGCATGCTCCAGTATGTGGGGAGCCATAAATTTGCCAGATCTAATTTATACTTCACCCACACTTCACAATCATGTTAGCTATGCTGTTGGGTGTAGTGTTACAGATAAGTGGACAGTATTGGTATGACTTCCATAACTCACACCCACACTTCACAATCATGTTAGCTATGCTGTGTTGGGTGGCAGTGGGCCAGTGGCTGGAGTTACAGATAAGTGGACTGTATTGGTATGACTTCATACAATGAAAATAGCGACTGATTGTGTTTTCTACTATCAATGTGACTGTCATGTGACTATTATGTGACTATCATGTGATTATCATGTGACTATCATTATGTGAACTAGACTACCACACTCTAGCACAAATTTTCTGTGTCAGGCTCAGAATGTAACTTTGCAACGTCCAGTGCAGTAACTAACTGGTTCTACTGCAGCAATTTCCCACACATCCGCAGTACTCTAACTCCACTGCATACATATCTCACACAGGTCAGCGCAACTTCACAACCCATCCTACTAACTTCATAGTCTACGTGACTCCCAATGTTACAGAAACAACACCGCTATCCCGGGAGACTGCCCCCTTCCAATGCGAGTTCGAGCGAGCCATCAACGGCAACCTACCAGCGATAACTTGGGAAATTCGTGAGGATAGCACAAGTGCAATCACCTCCCTGCCGAACGAGTACAATGAGGGCACATACCAGGCCACGTTCCAGTACGACCACATCGGCTATTTCCAGCAGTTCTTCCCAACTGAGGACAATGACGGGACGGAGGTACGCTGCGTGGCTACCGGCCCAGATGGACAGACAGTCAGGAGCAACTGGGCCAGAATCATAATTTCAGGTACAATGTTAACATAAAATTAATAAGATTAGGTAGTAATTGAGGCATTGTTGATTCAGTTAGCATATCTGTAAATGGACAGATTCACAGCCATGTTGACATGTAACAAAGTTCCATTGCTGTTTCTTGACTCTCAGCCACATACCTTTTATGCTCAGAGTTACACGGTTGAATGTCGGCCTGCGATAACCACAAAATTACCATTTAAAGCGCCTGAGAAACCTCCTACATTATTTCTAGTACTGATGTGAGTGTAAACATGTTAGCACTCGGAGACAACATCCTGCTGTTGTCGCTGTAATGACTGTTATGGTCAAACTGTAGACGTAACTAGGAAATGCTATAGCACTGCAGGGCCAAGCTGTTGTGGGGGTGATTGCGCTAGCAGTGTTCGTCTCGGCATTCGTATCTTGCCTTCTTTGTAATCTCCACAGCAGTCCTGATTTCAAGCTATTGACCTGATTATAATGTTATCATGTGTCGGATTTAGTCCACACATTAATCTATGACGCGTTAGACCATGTACGTAGCTGTGTATCAGGGATGGTTAGTTCTAGGCCACCATCCCCACCAGCCGCTGTCTTCTTGCCATTTACTGTGAGAGTGCTTTTTCATAGCTAAAAAATCATGTAGTGCTTCATGCAGATTGCAATTGTCGGCTGCTTTTCCGCCTCTGTGGAAGCACTCTGCGCTATGATTACTGGCCTTACCACTTGTCTTACAAAGTTGCTGCTGCCACTGGTATGCCTTTTATATTACATACCTGTATCTAAGGGCAGGTATGTGTTGGGTAATTTGCTATTATACACAGAGGCACTTACAACGTGTGGGCATAACTGGCTCATATGTTTCACTGCAGAGCTAGAGGTAAGTATGTAATAACCAACACTATCTGTTGCATCACTAGTACCCGGTATGGTGGGTCGTTTTTTATAAAATGTTAACAACGTGAGACTAAAGCATGCAGATATGTGTGCATACGTGTATAGCTATAGCTTGAAGCAACCAAATCCAGAGTCAGATATAACCGAGTTTTGAGTCAGTGCGGAAGTGGAACAAGTTTTGCACGATCTTATCAATGATAACCATTACTCCGGTCACATGAGTCACTCTCTGTAGAGAGCTGTATTCGTGTAACAAAAAAATTGGTATGGCCGGCCTTCTTCCTATACATCCAGTCACTATTTCATCGGCTGATTCACTTATAACAAAGGAGGATCTTGCAGCCATGGAGAGACAATTGGGTTTAAATATAATTCCACTTGGTAGCCTCGTCCACTTTTGTCGCTTGTGGTATCATGTATTTTTTTCAGTAGGGAGAGCCTGGGAACAAGGCTGCCCAAGCTGTGAATGAAATAAAATTTTGAAGCGGGGCGGACTGGCTACATCCTCACATTTTTGCCACCCCGGGCTTCATTGGAGGAGAGATTAGGTACCAGTCTAGCTTGATAATTATGGAGGGGGGAGGGGATGGGGGAGGGGATGGGGGAGGAGGGGATGGGGAGGAGCATAGGGAGGGGGTGGGGAGGAGCGAGAAGCCAGGGGTCAGGGGACACTACCTTCTCACTAGCAGTCTGCCTCAAGCAGCATCTCTTTCAAGGTTCCTCTTACCTACATGTATGAGAATGGCTAGGCATGAGCTGTACCTGCAGCTATAGCAGTGACAGCAACATACACAATAACTATGGTAACTGCCAACTGCAGTGCATGGCTCCAGGGAAGTCCGAAAAATGTTTAATGCGATTATGTAAGCTTTGATCTTGAATCCTTGCTAAGTAAATATATACGGAATTGTTGTCATACCTTTTAAGACCTAAATAGTACAGTGTAGCTGAGAATTGATTTCTTAGGGCTTCCAAGCCATAAAAGTTTCAGTCACACATTTACAACCTCAAAAAGTCATTCTGTGTGAGGGGAAAACATGGAAAAATGAAATTGAATTTGAAGATTCCGAACAAGTGCTGATATTATTATACCGAATTTCCCTATCGAAATTGATTTTCCTGCTAATATCTCCTGATTCCCTGGAGCTTAATACTTCAAACTTGGATGAAAGTTGACACACTACTTGCGGAAGCCATAGAATCCTGCGGTTTTCACTAATTGACTTTCACAAATTGTACTGAAGTACTTTTATTCCGAGTTTGATACCAAAATTTACGTCACACGAGGAGCACGAGACTTTTGCGCGCATGCGGCTAGCAGTATCCGGAGTAGAATACGGAAGTGTTTTTCAGACGATGGAGTCAAATGAAGGAGAAAGAATCCTGGACTTCTTTGATGAAGCTAAAGAGCCGAAGACTGTGGGGGAGGTTGCTGAAGCCTTCATCGGTAGAATAGAGCGCACAGCCGTAGATGCAACCCTTCAGAAGCTGAGAAGTAGCGGCGACTTGGAATGCAAAGTTCTCCATCCAGAGTGCATCGTTTACTGGAGGGCCAAGTCGGTGCGCACAACGGGAGGTGAAGTATTGAGGACCCCTAGAACGAGTAAAGGTACAACTAGGCGGCCTCCCCTTCGTTCTTTCAAGACACCAGCGCGCGTGGACAGCCTCGGTCCCGGACCTAGCCCTCAGGTTCAAAGTTCAAGAAAGGCGCGCGCTGGACTAACTGCACGAATGGAAGCAGCGCAAAGTGATCGGAATTCTCGCGACTGCGAGAGTCTAGCCAAGACGATTACCCAGCTCAAGAGAGAGCTTGAAGAAGTCGACACTGAGATAGCCGAACTGTCTCAAGACCACCGTGAGGAGGACCTCCAGCTGCACATACAGGCCCTGCATGAATACAACGAAATCAAGGACGCCGGGCAGATTCTTCTGGGGAAATTGGCAGAAGTGGAGAGAACGACGACTGCCTCGCTCTACGAGAAGTTCGGACTCTCTTTGGACGATTGAGGCTATAATCTTTCATTCATGCCTGTCAAGAGTTTGAAGCCTGGTAGCCAGCCTGAGAGGACAGAACATAATCATTTTCACTACAGTAGCACTTGGTCTCCCTGATCATTGCTGAACCATACGTCATGTAAGGAAGTGAAATTCATTTTCTGGTAATGCAGTGATGGCTGACAATTGAAAAATTTCAAGACAGATTATATGATGTACATGTATTGCAGTATGTCAAAAGACTACTTTTAATAATGACTGTGTTGACCTTCAACTATTTATATCGTGGGAGAATCATAGCCTCCTTCCAAGCTTCCCTGCTTTGTTTTTGCTTATACGTATATAGGACTCCCAGAGCTGAGATGACAGTATGTACTGGGGATAGTTTTGAGCAGTCCACTGACTTGCAGAGGTATTCTCTTCCCTTATATAGACCAACTGACTCCACCTGACTTCCCCGTGTTCTCCCTGCTTGCCCCTACCGAGGTCCATTTCATCGGTGACCAGGACCTTGTTCTGGGCTGCTCCAAGACTAGTGCCAATGAGTCCTTCGGAATCAGGTAAGAATTAGTAGCTTTTCTGGGCTCCATGGCCCAGTGCTTTTGTTTCTTGTGCATATGTTTGAAAAACTCTGGGGATGAAGCATCTATAACAATGAATTAGCTTCCTTAGGGCATGGGATGTGGTAGCCTCGTTCTAGCAAGTAATTTGGAAGAAAGAGACAATCCCAGAAGCAATCTCGTGCCCTGGCCCGCCCTAACCTTACCCTATATGCTTTACCATTATGATGTAAAAGTGAGCACTAAATGGAGAAAATAGAGGAACGTGTGTAAACAAGCATGTTCTTATGTTTTTGGACAAGAAAACCACATCAAAGCATACATGTATGTTTGCTTGTATTTTCTCCATTTAGTGCTCACTTTTACCCCCATTACATCATAATGGTAACGGGTCCATTCCATTCAAGAATTGTACATTCCCAGGCTCTTGCAGGGGAGGAGTAGAGCTCCAGAGATGTGGTAGTGTCCAGTTTCCCACTGATGTCATGCCAACTAGACAACTTTGCTTACTGATTGTAATTGCTTCTACAGTTTTTGCAGCCTGTTTTCTCTGTGGACAGTGGTGTTCACACGGTAGTTAGTTGGTCAGCCGAGTGCTTGACAGTCAGTGTACATCCTTGCTTGCTTGCTTACTCATTGCAGCGGTGACTCAGAAACCCGGTTAATTGGATGTAGTCCATTACATTGTACGTAGATGGGTATTCATTAGCAAGGCTTCTACTGCCATGTAAGTCTATTAGTAATCTGAAGGCTGAATTGATTTCCATTCACTTAAGTCCACAATTGGACACTTTGCTACCGCTATACAGTAACCTTGTTTAATGGACAGTACGTGTGCTGCAAATGAGTATTTGTAATGCATAAATTCACTCTACAGCAGTAACACACACTGGTATTCAAAAGTAATTTAATGCTTTGAGGTTGCTTTAGATAGCCTCATTTCTATATAAGATACCGGAATCAATTTTTCTCCACGGCTGTGAGATAAAATCTGGGCGTGGAAAGCCTGGGTACGAGGCTAGCTTTAGATGGTTTTGGGCCCCAAAAGGCTGCAATTTGCTACTAATAAACTATTGAAGTGAAAATTCTAGGTGGGGGATCCCTATAAATTCCCCCCCCATGATACCCTGATGACTGATTCTCTGCTCTCTCTACTTGTTAGGTGGTTCCGTAACCAGGACACAGTTTATACTCAGGGGTTCACTAATGTTCTCTTCCTACAATTTGCGGGCTTTAGTCTCCATGGCCCAACCAATCTCGTCCTGGATGCTGACAGTCGTCAAGACTATATTGGAGATACTTTCAGTTGCCAGGTCCGGAGAGTCAATTTTGAGCCGGATAATGCGAATACCTTAATCACCGGTGAGTATGTAATGAAGCCTATTATATATGTAGGTGGAGTACGCCAAGATTGGGAGACATTAAGCATTTTGAGTACTAGGTGCCTGTATAATCGCGAATGCCTGCTGGGTATAAGTGAAGGCAATGGCTGCCTCTGTCTGTCAACTCCAAGTGCAGAGGGTGGTTAGCTGCCGGTCGGCTAGGAGTTGCTGGTAAACTCCAGTTGCTGCACCGCACTTACGAGGCCCAAATAGGCTGAAACAGCTGCCTGTGGTTTGCATTAGCAGGCTCTCCATTTCGTACAAACCAGGGGACCTGCCTGAGGGTCAAAACCAACAGACTGCTGAAAACCACCCTACTGCTCTGAGCTCCTGCCTGCATGGAGGGTACCCTAGGCAGAGGATCTATTAGTAATAGGCAGTCTATAGCACGAGGGCATAATTTGAACTATAGCTAGTAGCACCTGTTATTACATTACTTAAAAAAGTGAAGGTACAAGTATTTCTCCCTCCTTCCCTCCCTCCCTCACCCTCCCTCCCTCCCTCCTTCCCTCTCACCCTCCCTTCCTCCCTTCCTCTCACCCTCCCTCCCTTCTTCCCTCCCTCCCTCCCTCCTTCCCTCCTTCCCTCCCTCCCTCCCTCTCACCCTCCCTCCCTCCTTCCCTCCCTCCCTCCCTCCCTCCCTCCCTCCCTCCCTCCTTCCCTCCCACCTCCCCTCTCTCAGAACCCCCTCCTCCAGTCCCTCCTCCGGTGTTCACAGACATATCAGGTGGCACCATAACTCTCGTCCACAGTTTTCCAGCAACCATACCCCTTCCAAACCCATACTCTGGTGCTATACAGTGGTTTTACAATGGTGTTGCTGTGAGTGGGAGCAGGTACTCTATCGATCCTTCCGATGGCTCCCTGACTATCTCCAGCGTTACTCTTGATGACGATGGAATCTACCAGGCCGAACTCTTAGATTTTTCTCCTCCACAGTTTGTCAACTTCTTGGTTGAAATTGATGGTATGTTGTAGGTATCTTGTATAGAAACAGACTGATATTTCATGTCTAAAAATCAGCCGGGTGTTTTTTTTACATAAATCGTCTAACTGAAGGTGGACAGATCAGTCTAAGCTAAATGCAGCTGTAGAATGGATCAACCTGGCTAGACAGTCTTATCATGCACAGCTTCCAGCAAAAGTACTGACACAGCAATTTCGTAGTGCACTTCCAGTTAGCGATCAGAACTTGACAAAACAGAATTATCATTGCTGCCTACCACTCTTTCGCCTTCTAAAACTAATCTAGCTTGACGTACCTTGGCCTATTGAGCCTGCAAACTTCCAGTAGCTTCCACTGCGCACGTGGCTATGGCATAGTAATGGAGTGACGTAACTTAGCGCATGTGATAATTGCAGACGAACACACAGCAATCTTAGTACCCAGGCCGACGTATGCATTTTAGCTAGCTATACTTGTGGGCCTGGTACATGTACATTGCACATTTTCTCATGTACATGTACATGTAGGGTAGAAGGATGGTAGGCACATGCCATCCTGACGATGCATGTCTGGGTGTTTGTAGTAAGAGCCAGTGTTATAAGGCACTACATGTACTCCTGGCAATGAGGTCTAAACATGGCAAAACTGACAATGCAGTTTCATTTGTGGCTCACATTTCATTGATGTATAGTGTTCACTGCCTCTCTGATATCCCGTGTTTACCCTAACCCCCTCCCTCCCTCCCTCCCTCACTCTCACCCTCCCTCGCTCGCTCCGTCCCTCCCTTCCTCCCTCCCTTCCTCTCACCCTCCCTCCCTCACTCGCTCCCTCCCTCTCACCCTCCCCCTTCCCTCCCTCCCTCCCTCCCTCCTTCCTCCCTCTCTCCTCCCTCCCTCCTTCACTCCCTCTCTCCTTCCTCCCTCCCTCCCTCCCTCCTTCCCTTACCCTCCCTCCCTCCTTCCTCCCTCCCTCCCTCCCTCCCTCCCTCCCTCCCTCCCTCCTTCACTCCCTCTCTCCTTCCTTCCTTCCTCCCTCCCTCCCTCCCTCCTTCCCTCTTACCCTCCCTCCCTCCTTCACTCCCTCCCTCCCTCCCTCCTCCCTCCCTCCTTCACTCCCTCTCTCCTTCCTTCCTTCCTCCCTCCTTCCCTCTTACCCTCCCTCCCTCCCTCCTCCCTCCCTCCTTCACTCTCTCTCTCCTTCCTCCCTCCCTCCCTCCCTCCCTCCCTCCAGAGGGTGCATGCTCTGGCACCTGTGGCCCTAATACCATCTGCACTCTCACACCGACTCCGAACAGTGTCATCTGTAGCTGCATGCCTGGGCATACAGGAAATCCGTTAATTGGCTGCACAGGTCAGGAGCTGTGTATATTGCTCAGATGGTAACTTCATGTGTAGGGGTAGAATGGACCCTTTTTTACTATGATGTAATTGGGGGAAAGTAGGCACTAAATATAAAATGCACGAAAATTTGCATGTTTTTGTGCTTTCATGTACATGTACATGTACATGTACCATTTTACGTGAAACGTGCATGTTTTTATGTTTTCACCATGTATTTAGTGCCTGCAGTACATCATAGCAAAACAAAAGTTGATATTTTCATATCTAAAAACCTGTTTATTTAATGCAAAAACTAAGTAAGCTTGATCAGGAGCCCATGAACCTTGTTGGGGAGTGGGAACATCTAACTCCATACATACACATGTCGTAGAGTAGAGCTGTTAACATGCCATATAATACTGAAGTTAGATGCTCCTTGACTGGTAGACTTTGTCGTGTGGTAATACCGGTATGATACAATCATTGCTCACATGATGCATGTGGACGCACAAGCAATCAAACATACATGTACGTACAAACTCAAAATCGTAAAGTAATCTTAATAGTACCAGCCAGTCGTGCGCTTTGCACACGCCCGGCTAGTAACGAGGCCCGGCCAGGTGATTTCGTCTGCCCATGCCGGGATGGGTTCCAGGGGATGGAGTCACCTGCACAGGTCAGCGCGGTCTGATTCCCATACTCTTACAGACTAGGAACAGAAAGTACATGTATGTATTTAGCTACACGTACATTTTCTCACGTGCGCAACACGTACAGTAGAAGGCTATGAGCGAAATGACATCAGAATGTTACGCTCTGTTTGCTTCTTCCCATAGATGTCGATGAGTGCACTGGAAATACAGACAACTGTCATGCAGCTGCTGTTTGCTCCAATACACAAGGATCTTTCATCTGCTCATGCCTGGATGGGTTCCAGGGGGATGGAGTCACCTGCACAGGTCAGCGCGGTCTCATTCCCATATAGCCTGGTCCCCCGGCGCGGAAAAGTCGAAAGAGCGCCTGGTGTCTATTGTATGCGCATGCGTGTTAATTTCCAAGAAATCTTGGAAACCGTATCACTAACGAATATTTCCGTGTGACGAAAACGTCACAAACGTATACTATTCGGTTATTGATAAGAATTAATTTACGATTACAAAGCGATGGCATCGAGTGAGAATGAGTTTGATCTTGCGATTTCCTACGATCTCGAGCGTGTCTTTGTCTGGCTCCCAACCGGTTGTGGTAAGTCTATATGTTACCGGTGCACAACTCTGCCATTTGTGTTTGACCACAAGTTGGGGCGGGTTGATCGTGACTACCACAGTTTAGTTGTAGTAGTTTCGCCTCTTATTTCTTTGATGATTGATCAAGTTGCCAGCCTGAAGGCTATAGAATCCGGCGCTTCCATCGCTACTTCTGGAGGGAGTGTATCTAAGGCTTTACTTGCTACCGAAGAGGGTCTGGTGAACTGTAGCCTTCTGTATTGTGTGCCCGGCGCTTGTGAGCTCCAGATAGAGAGATGCACTCGAGAAACCTACCATCTCCGAGAGGATTGTCGCTGTGGTTGTGGATGAGGCCCACTGTGTCTCTAAATGGTAAATGACTTATGTCGCTTTAATTGTAAACGGCACACGCCTACTTATTTGATTTCGTCATCCTCGTGCACTCCCCTCCCATACACGTGGTTTAGCTGTACTAATTACGCGCATGCGCGTACAATAGACACCAGACGCTCTTTCGTCTTTTCTGCGCGGGGGGACCAGGCTAATTCCCATACTCTTACTGACTAGGACATGTATGTATTTAGCTACGCGTACATTTTCTCACGTGCGCAACACGTACAGTAGAAGGCTATGAGCGAAATGACATCAGAATGTTACGCTCTGTTTGCTTCTTCCCATAGATATTGATGAGTGCACTGGAAATACAGACAACTGTCTTGCAGCTGCTGTTTGCTCCAATACACAAGGATCTTTCATCTGCTCATGCCAGGATGGGTTCCAGGGGGATGGAGTCACCTGCACAGGTCAGCACGGTCTCATTCCCATACTCTTACTGACTAGGAACAGAAAGGACATGTATGTATTTAGCTACGCGTACATTTTCTCACGTGCGCAACACGTACAGTAGAAGGCTATGAGCGAAATGACATCAGAATGTTACGCTCTGTTTGCCTCTTCCCATAGATGTCGATGAGTGCACTGGAAATACAGACAACTGTCATGCAGCTGCTGTTTGCTCCAATACACAAGGATCTTTCATCTGCTCATGCCAGGATGGGTTCCAGGGGGATGGAGTCACCTGCACAGGTCAGCACGGTCTCATTCCCATACTCTTACTGACTAGGAACAGAAAGTACATGTATGTATTTAGCTACGCGTACATTTTCTCACGTGCGCAACACGTACAGTAGAAGGCTATGAGCGAAATGACATCAGAATGTTACGCTCTGTTTGCCTCTTCCCATAGATGTCGATGAGTGCACTGGAAATACAGACAACTGTCATGCAGCTGCTGTTTGCTCCAATACGCCAGGTGGTTTCGCCTGCTCATGCCTGAATGGGTTCCAGGGGGATGGAGTCACCTGCACAGGTCAGCAGAGTCTCATTCCCATATTGCTTGCTTTGTGGGTACGTCATGTCCACACCCCACATACCGTACTCACGCGTTGTTAAGCGCATATTCGCTGTTAGGCGCTGGTTTGATTCTGTTATTAAAATATTTTTTATTAAGCGCACCTTTATAGACATAGTGCCCTCGAATGATACTCTCGAATCGAATTAAACTCCTGTTCCAGCTGATCTCTGACAAGTACCGTACGTACTTCAAATAAAGCACGCTCCAATTTAATTAAGCGCAACTCGTTGTTAGGCGCACCTCGCTATTAGGCGCTCATTTCCTTCCTGTGGAAATACAAGCGCATGCGCTTAACAACGCGTGAGTACGGTATTCTTACACTTACTGTACATGAGCAAACTTGAGGTTGAGGTGTCATATCTAAAAACCAGCAGGGTGTTTTCACATAAAACATACAACTGAAGGTCAGTCCATAAAATTAATCAGCTTCCAGCGAAAGTGCTGACTCGGCAATTTTGTAATGCGCTTCCAGTTAGCTGCAAGGACTTACCAAAACAGAAGTACACGTATTATCAATACCTACCTACCACTTTTTCACCATCTACATGTGGGCAATACTATATATAGCTTTACATATGTGCCTACTGAGCCTACAAATGGCGATCGCGAGTAGCTTCCACTGTACTCGTGGCTATAGTGGCATACGTGTGGTAATGTGATGATGTACATTGGCGCATGTGAGAAGTGTGGACGAACAGACAAACAGACGTAGAGCAATCTTAGTACCAGTTGAGCATGCTCTTTGCACACGCCCGGCTAGAAAAACCAGCTGACACAAATGCTCTCTTTGGCATTACACCAGCTATATAGGCCTGATACATTTTCTTACATTCACATAGAAGGGTGAAATCAGGTGTATGGACAATGGAATGGATAGGTGTGTCTCACTGCGTGAGTCATTGTGGCTTATGGGGAGTTATTTCACGAGGAATGCTATTTTGTTTTGATGAGCGAAATTACAGTCTTAGAAAACCCACCATATTCCACAGTGATGAGGGTAATGGGATATGTATTCGATCAGGAGTGCATAAAAGAAAGAAGACATCTTCATTTTATGTGCTCCTGATTAGACATGGGCAATATTTCAGTAATATCGTCATACCATGATACTGTGAAGGCAATAATATTGTCAATATCGCTATTATTGCCAACTTCCACCTACATGTACCATTTTCATGAACTTGATGTACACAGGTAATTCATTGTGATGTTAAAATTCTAAAAGTTTGCCCGAATGCAGTGTAGCAATATTTATATCAGCTACAAACTAAGATTATTTGTGTGTTTACGTCAGTCCGACATCATCATATACAAATTTCAATAATATTGAATTACCGGGATAATCATGATAATAATAACCGAATAGCAATACCGCCCAACACTAGCCTCGTACCCAGGCCTCCTCTCGCAGTTTTTTTCGCAGCTGTGGAAAAAAACGCGCTTTTTTCCACGGCTGCGAAAAAAGCTGCGAGAGGAGGCCTGGGTACGAGGCTAGCCCAACACTACTCCTGATTCTATTCTGTTTCACCTAGCTGAAATATAGTAAAAGGTAAATCTTGTAGAGAGACCTCCAATTGCCCACCATAGAAGAACGGTCCAGGGACAATAGAATATACCACTCGATGACGTGGATGTCTGGTATGTGGGATGACCAATCAGAGCAAAGCTATGAAAATAATTACCTCATAGTACCACGTGCGGTAGTATCTGCTGCCAACAATTGCTTGCTTGTCAGTTTCAAGAAGTTCAATCGAGGGATTGGTTGTAGAAGCAGTGCAGAACGTCTGCTACAGCACAACAATACAATGTGATTATTTGTAGTTACTGCACAATGTCCCTTTGGTCACACCCCTCAAAGGTTGGGCAGCATGTTCTATTGTCCCCACACTGTTCTTCGGCAGTGGATGCATGAGTAGAGGTCTGGGCACGAGACTAGCAAAAGGTGGAAAAGTGCAGCCATTTTTCAATCGATCCCTGCCAATGTGTAATTAAGTACATGTAAGTTAAATCAAATGAGAAAACATAAACATACCAGTCTCTTCAGTAGCAAGTGCAACACGCACAAGAGCCCGGAGGCGAGGCTACCTGTTTATAGCCACCTGTTATTTATTCACAGATGTTGATGAATGCGAACAGGACTCCGACACCTGCGGTGAGAACGCAGAGTGTGAGAATGTGGAAGGAAATTTCACCTGCACCTGTGAAACTGGTTACACGGGAAATGGGATCAGTTGTGCACTAATTGTTGGTAAGCGCAAATGTATCTCACACAATGGGAAAAGTATTTTTTGGGGGGGGGGGGGGGGGGCATATGCATACACGAGACCAGTGTGCTCTGCATGTCTCTGAATAAAAATTTGTTACACCAACATTCTACATAGCTGCATTTTGATAATAATCAACTGTGATAGCACAGGACATGCAAGACTCTTCCAAGATATATACCACATAAAAACTTCCATTGGTCACTGAAAGAATTACATCTAGTAGACCTTGTGCCATTATATGTAAGCTAGGGGGGGGGGGGTAAAGGTAAGCACTAAATGGAGAAATTCCAAGCAAACATGTTTTCATGTAGAAAACGTAAGAACATACTTGGTAAAAATGATGATAGGCAGTGTAAATTATGCAGGGGTGAATGTGAGAGTGTGGTACATGTTCTCTGGGAGTGTCCAGCATATGACAGCATTAGAAATAATTTCATGGTTGAATTAGAAAATCTATTGGGGGGGGGGAGGTTTGGGGAGTTTAGTACACTTGATAATTTTAATAAGGCAAGTTTTATTTTAGGGTTTGAGAATTGGAACAGGGATGATTTTAAAGCATTATTAAAGCTAGTTAAGAGCTTTGTATTACTGATATGGGAGACTAGGAAGAAGGAATTGTATGGTGATCAGGATTGTGTGGTCTCTGGTTGTTCTTGCTCTTGTCCTCTGACTGGAGGTCTTACAAGCTCCGCCTGCGTCTGTGGGTGCGTGGTCAATGGCGTAAGCGCTACGGCAGCAACATGAGTATATTATTATTATTACACATGTTCTCCTGTAGTTTCTCCTTTTAGTGCTCACCTTTACTCCCAATTATATCATAATGGTAAACCGCCACAGCTTATACATGTACCAAGTGACAATGTATGTGCTGAGTCCTACACGTAGTTACAGTTGCTATTATTTTGTTTTTCCCAAGTGGTCGACGACGATGACGACGGTCTGGAAGGATGGGAGATTGCTCTGATCATCATCTTCCTGATCCTGGGGCTGCTCTGCTGCTACTTCCTCTTCTGTTTCCTCTGTCTCTGCTGGAGGAAGCGCTGGAGAAACTACTACGCCGAGGAGAAAGGTACTTTGCTGGGACCCGGGTTTGTACGGCGCAGACCCCACTATCTCTTAGGCCAATTTGGTACACTTGATAATGTTATATCAACTAGATTTTCTGGCCGAAATTTTAGCGAAGACAGTGGAGTTACTGTATCCACCCCCCCCACCCCAATAAAGGGGACTGCAGACCTCGAGTCTGACTAACTGCATGTGCAGCAATGGTTGCGTGTTTTGCCTGTATAATCCATTTCTTTATCCTACGTACAATACCGACTAGCTCTTCGGGGGGGGGGGGGGGAGTGGCCTGGAAACGAGGCTAGTCATGTAGCTGCCCCCTTGTGCGTGCACTATGAACTTAGGGCTGGTATGCCCAGTGCCTACATCCTGCATCAGAGCTACTTCATGTCTATTACATTACGCAAAATAGTTAGTCAACAATCCGTGAATACAAAACACTAAGCCTGAACTCTAGCTAAAGGAAGTATGCACATATACGTACACAAGGACGAGGCAAGAGACAGGGACTTCCTTGTAGCCTACGTAAGGGACAAACGACCTAGAAAAAGACAAGTCTAACTTTACATCCCTCTCAGAAGACTAAGGGAGAGACTAGACAGAAACAAAACAAAAAAAAACATGCATGTGCAATAACATTTCCTACATGTACAATGTAGATGCTACCGTAGCCCGGTGATGTTATTTTATACATGTATATTATTTTTATTGGCGTAATCGAATTTCCGAGTGATCAAAATTACTGTGAGCCTTGTCTCATTTCACTTGCTACTAGAGAGCCTAGTACATTTGTCCCACAGCTTAATTGCACGTGGGTAGGGACTGCTCAAAAGACGGATGCATTTCTGTACCTTTAGCTGCAGGTGACAGTGTTTCAGCGCTCAGTCTGTGGTACAAACGGGCTCCAAAGAGTAGCTACAAAAGTTTTATTCACTGCCTTCCTTCATTGTCTAAGAACTGCAGCTGTACTTATCCACACAAACTGCAGCTGTCCTTATCCACACAAACTGCAGCTGTCCTCATCCACACAAACTGCAGCTGTCCTCATCCACACAAAAGTTCACTCTCCTACCCTACGCATCACGGATATGAAAACATACCCACAGCTACAGTGTACATGTACATAGCTAAAGTGAAACACATGCGGGCCTGGGAACAAGGCTAACACAAAACCGCCTGTTCTGCTTAAATAGAACCTTTGGTATTCATTCACGGGATTCGTGAGACCACTCCCCACACTTGCTACACACAGCCATGTGTTTCTCTCAACTGTCTTGCTCCCAGCACGTCAGTACAGACCCACGTTCTTGTAGACCCTTGAGGTGGTGCACCCTTATGTCAGTTTGGCTATGTAGCTGTGGGTATGTTTTCTCATATCCGTGATGCGTAGGGTAGAAGAGTGAACATTTGTGTGGACGAGGACGGCTGTAGTTCTTAGACAATGAAGGAAGGCAGTGAATTAACAGGGTGGTCCAAGACTGCCACGGACTGTCCCAGTACACAACAACTCATGGCTGGGATCTCTTAGGAATCCTGTCACTACAAATGTAGGAGTTCGTGCAATGCTATTTTTGCGATATTTCTTATGTGCCACCGTACTTCCTAGTAAATAGAATATCTCAATAGTAGTATTTTTTTTTGCTCCAAACGAATTTCCGAGTGTTTAAATTTATTGTGACACTTTCATAGACTTTTGGGCATAAATGTGGTACTGTACTTACAGTATGCAATGAGTTACAGTTCCCATTCCATGTTAGATTGGGTCTGAGAACGAAGCTAATTTGCTTTGACTCTTCTGTCTTCTCTCCTCTGTCCACCCTCAGAAAAGAAATACTACCATTATCGCGAGGAGCTGGACGAGGAAATAGCCTCATAAGGATCTGCAGCTTCATCTCCGCCGGAACACACATACAACAATACTTTAGCCTAGCTTCGACAGTGCCATACACCATTATGATTATCAATTTTTATCCCTATACATATTTATACACAGTAGCACCATGATTTTTAATGCTGTAGAGCCAGTATAACACTGCTGTTTTGTTTCCTCAGCAATACATGCTTTTCTGTAGTAGTTTGCAGTTCACTGTATGATGATTTTGTCTTGGAACGAGCGATTATAGTCCGCGGCACGTGCTGTGTACGGCTCGCGGAGTGCCCCGCCCCCCCGATGTCCGGATACCGATGAATATTGTCCCGATCCCCCGGACGTTATTCACGTGCACTATGAACTTCGACCGCAGTGAGGCCGAGGTTGGCCACGCTTACGGAAGTCTGGCAGGGGAGTTTCCGCTGTAAGTCCCGTGGCACATACGCTAGCGCTCCATGCAGCGTCTTGACCGCAAAACTGGGATCAGAGCTCGTGGACTGTAGCTAGTGATCTTCACGTCTAGAGCAACAGGTACGAGTGGTAGATATACTTGCGTGTGTGTGTGTGTGTGTGGAGGGAGGGGGGAGGGTCATTACAATGTAATGCTGCTGTGTGCAGACCTATCGACCTCAGTACTTGGGGTTTGTATGGTAGGGAGGACGTGGTGGCCGAAGGTCACCATAGGCTGTGCAGTAGCCCCCTCCCCCTGCGTGTAGCGTGGAAATTGCAGGCTGTTCAGTAGTCCCTCTGCGTGTAGCATGGAAATTGCAGGCCGTTCAGTAGTCCCCCTGCGTTTAGCGTGGAAATATTAAATTTGCAGGCGATGCAGTTGGCTTCCTGCGCGAAGCGTGGAATTTTATATATAAAAATCAGAGATGGCTGAATACTTTTTAGCCGCATCTGCCAGCCTGGGTCTGCAGCTACACTTTGTAATGAGATAGGAATTGAAAACAGGAAGTAGTTCAGCCCACTGCATGATAGGCAGACTTAGGGGAGAGTCCTGATGGTAAGGACTAAGTGTTTTGTTTTTTTCAGAGATAAGGTTATAGAGAGTTTTTATTGCCATCATCTTACGTCATCTGCATCGGCGCCATCTTGGTGGGCAGCAAATAGCGGCATGATCACATAAGGACAGGAAGTAGCTCTCATACTCACAGTATATACAGTAGATTCACTCAATTTATCCTGCCTGAAAACTGATTCACAGCAATAGTTAAGACACTGAACGAGTAAGTTCCAAGCAGCTGTTGATTCTGAGATCGTTGTATAACGTACTATTCTAGCTTCCATTTATCGCCCACGCATGGTGGGCAAGAACAGGCATAAACGGAAAGTGACATGGTCGTAGTGCAGGATGTGACGTCACATGAAAACTCTCTATATTGATTAGTGGACTGTAGCTGCAATATAGCTGGCTAACAGGAGGTAATGGTAAACTAAGGAATGCTATATCGCTGCATGTGCACTGGCCTCACACTGTAAGGTTTACCCTAGCCTCATACCTGCGTCAGAAAAACAGATGCTTGGTACACACTGTTTGCATGCTTATAATCTCCCCAAGATGTGGAGACTGTGTGCTGTTATTTTTCCCCCGGATACTGTTTTGTTGATATTTCCATGTCACAACGGTGTAGAGTGGAGGCAGCAGGGTTTTACTGCTGAAAATTACAGCCCAGAAGGCCAGCTCTAAGATTGAAAATTATACCAGATCTGAGATTCAAAATTGTGCAGCCACTGCATGCCAATTTGCCTGAGAGAGTTGCTTCGGAATTTTTATGGTAAGATAGCTACTGGGTAGAAAATTACAGTTTCTTTTACTATTCTTGACTAGCTAGAAAGCCATTTCAGTTGCAGAAAATTCAGTTTCCATTTACTATACATGTTTTGTTTCTGCTATTGATTTCTACGCATCCTTCACAGAGTGTACATTTCAGTGCAAACATCCTGTGCCCTAGGCAAACGCTTGACAATGAAAGCATCCTGTACCATATTATAAACTGGCTTGGCTGTATGCAGTGTAACTTCACTACTTCGCTGATATGATATGTGCGTGGGCACTGTCTCCATAGTACTGCCAAGCAGTCCTTAAATTGTGTGAAGCCCACACTGAATACTTGCCTGGTCTGTAGGCTGGCCAGGTACCGCGTGTATATGGATATTGCTCATGAGAGCGTGAGACTAGGCCCAATATTGTGTGATACACGACCGGATTGTGAGAGTTGAGAGGTCTGGTCATATGTACGTGGGCACTGTCTCCATAGTACCACTTGCTAGTACGTAATAGTAACAAATTGCATCACCACTTTATACTTGGTAGTGCAGCTAGCTGAATGGAGGTGTTAGGGTAAGCCTAGCCTCGGACTCAGCGTAACACCTGGTACATGGTGTTCATGCGTGTGTGGTGTTCATGCGTGTGTGGTGTTCATGCATGTGAGAATTTACAGGAAAGGTTCAGTACATGCAGGTATCTGTGAACGATCTCAGTCACATGAACAGTAGTACTATGGAGACAGCGTGGTTATCACAATGTTACAGGAAGAGCCTTAAGTCTGATTATCCATCTAGCCACAATACTATGTCTTTGATCATCACATGACCAATGTCGTGACAAGCTCTCATGTGTAACTACATTGTTTCTGTGCAGAGAGAGCCTGCCATGGGAACATGGCATAATGTGGCACTTATGTATAGCTTAGAGCATAGAGCTACCCATGCTCTAGGCCATTTAGTATATGTACACATTTCCTGTATTTCTAGAGCTTCCTATGCTCTATGGGATCATTCTTACCATGCTCTATGACGCTGCCCATGCACTAGGCCATTTACGTACACATTTCCTGTATTTCTAGAGCTTCCTATGCTCTATGGGATCATTCTTACCATGCTCTATGACGCTGCCCATGCTCTAGGCCATTTACTTACACATTTCCTGTATTTCTAGAGCTCTACGAGATTCTTACAATGCTCTATGACTATACCATGTCACTATAGTAACATATTATACTAATGAGTATTATACACTATTGGACACTACACAACCATTCAATCATGAGTGGTATTCTTACATAAGAGCCTGGGAACGAGGCTACATGAGTAGATACCCGATTCCGTTCCATTCACTATGGTAGGACTGTTTGCTATGCTAGGCAGTACATATGATGGTCCTTGTTGGAGTAATCTTGTAAGAAGGCCATATTAGCTATTGCTTTCTACTTGCAGCCACTTTTGCGTGTAGCTATGCTGCCAGCCTACCAGTATGGCAGTAGTTTAGATGGTTAGCTATCGTAGTACTAGCTATTGCAGTCTTTCATGCTTGCTACGTTTGCTGGGAGCTTTTTGCTCACTTCGTACCTGTGTGAAACAAAGTTGATATTTCACATCTAAAAACCAGCCGGTTATTTTCACATAAACCATTCAATAGAAAGTTGTCCTCTGCAACAGGTCAGTCCAAGCTAAATGTAGCTGTGAATGGATCAGCTTGTCTCATCTTGCACAGCGAAAGTGCTGACTCAGCAATTTCATTGTGCGTTTCCAATTACATGTAGCTGTCAGAATTTGCCAAAACAGAAGTATCATCGTGACCTGCCACTTTTTCGCCGTCTAGGCAGCACAAAGCTAAGCTAGTTTGATGTACCTTGGCATATTGGGCCTGCAAACTTCCTCTATGCTCGGGACTATAGTGGCATAGTAGCATAATGACGTGATTTGGCGCACGTGATAAGTGCGGACACACAAACAATCAAACAGACAGACAGACACAGGACAAGTAATCTTAGGATCCAGCCGAGCGCGTGCTTTGCACACACCCGGCTGGTAAAAAGCTGTCAGGGGAGGCCTAGGCTAGAGTTTTGCAATCATGTTTATGAGGCTTCGTCTTGATGCTTGGTAGCCATTTTACCGTATCGTGCCTGGAAGTGGTGACTTTTGAGCTTCTGCCAAGCTACAATTTACTTACCTTTATTTCTGGTTGCCTCCTACAGATCTTATACAATGTAACTCTTATCAGAATGACTTAGGGCATGGTATAGGTTAGTTGTTTCCCTGCCAAGCAGGATATAAGACCTATTACCGTGGAGTACGTATCAAGTGCCCATGGGCGGGGAACCTTAGGATGCAGCTGAAGAGGGGGGGGGTGGGCGGTAGATCCGTATCTGGTCGGTATTCGGCATGTAGTATCTGCTCATCATCCTAAAACGACAGGATCCCCAGACAGCTCTTCTTCGCTGGCCTGTGTATACCATTCATGGGAGCTAATCCTGTAGTCAAAAGCAAACAATTCAAGTGCAGTCCGCAGAATCAAGTGGCAAAAATCAATCTTTGTTGAGCTTTAATTGGAATGCTGATGGCACGTCAGCAAACCATTCAACATTTTAGCTGCTGTTTACAAATTATAGCTACATGTACCTGCATGCTTCTAAAGTAGCTATTGTAATATATGTGCATGCATATTTGTCCAGAGAAGGGTATACTTACCTCGTATCCCGCTTTGCGCACTGCACATTTGCAAACATGTTTGAGTGGGCGGATACTACATGCGTAAACGTACCCTTTGCAGGAAGTTGATTCTGAAGAGGGGGGTGGGTGCTTGATACACACTCTACGGTATATCCCTTTGGCCTCTACCTTCCAAGGCTTCATGAAAGCACTCACCTCTGTGTGTATATATACAAGAAAGCTGCATATGCACAGATTTATCCTAGTTTACTCTTACCCAGTCAAGTCACTTTGTACTACATGCTAGGTCATCACTATTTAAGCTGAGTCTTATCTGTAGGTTAATGGGTTGAACATTAAAAAGGACATCACAGTTTCACCAAAATGTCCACACGTGACACGAGAGACTCGGGTCGAAACGTGATCCTCACAGGACTACGTTAGCAACAATTATTCATAATTACATACCGCTCCCGCCCCTAGCTGGTCAAATGACTCTTATCCGTGTAGCTACTGTAGTAGCATCCTTAGGCATCCTCTTGTCGACCTAGGCATTGCTTTTGTGTATCAAACTTCGACGGCAGGCTACTTGCAGCGATACCGATAGAGTTAAGTAATATTTGCATTTTAAAAATTTCTTGTTACTATGAGTTTGGATATTTGGTGAAACTGATCAAGCTACGACAAATGGGATGTCAAGGAAGATACAGATGCTATTAATTATGGTTAATTTTCATCCTCTAGGAATTCTCAGAGTTTGCAAATTTACAATTTCGAGAAATGGCTATCGCTGTTGTAAGATTGATATTGCTGTTCACTATGGCAGCCGTGGTCACTAGCAACCCAGCTTTACTGAGCAGTCTGAGCGACTCTGCCTGCCCCACTTGGTTTATACCAGTGAACGACAGTTGTGTGTGTGGCAGTGATGTCCATGAGAAGGTTCAATGCAACGAAGATACTCAAGAAGTCTCAGTCCTACTCACATACTGTATGACGTACAGTAGCCTGCATAATACCACGGTTGTTGGAGCATGCCCATTTTTCCCTCTCGAAAATGCTAGCAATGGTTATTTCCCAGTTCCAAGCAACGAATCTGAACTAGACGCAAAGGTGTGTAGCATTTCAAATAGAACTGATCAATTGTGCGGCAGTTGTGTACCAGGTTTTGCGCCGGGGGTTCTGTCCTACAATCATGCGTGTGCTGACTGTTCACGTGAGGCTGGATATCAGTGGTTCGTATTTTTCGTTTTAAAATTTGTACCAGTCACGCTCTTCTTCTTTACAATGCTCATCTTTCGTGTGGGAGCCACCTCGGGTTCTCTCAATGGATTCGTCTTCTTTGCTCAAGTCTTTACCACCGCAAACAATTTGAAGCTGTTTTCAGTGCTGTCTACTACAGCCATTGGTGTTAATACGGAGGTATTTTGGAACTATAGTAAAGTTATGTTTACTATTTATGCCTTTCTAAATCTGGACTTCTTTCGTCTGTTTGTTGGTAGTTACTGCTTGGATTCAAATATTACCACTGTGCAAGCGATAGCATTTGACTACATAATACCACTCTACGTAATTTTTTTAACTGGAATGACTTATTTGGTGGTTGAGCTGCATGATCGTGATGTGAAACTGATTGTCAGATGTTGGAAGCCGTTTCGTCATTGCACGCACCGCTTCAGACGCAACTGGAAAATGAAGGATTCGCTCATCGAAACTTTTGCAACAATCCTCCTCCTCTCCTATTCGAAACTGGCCTCTGTTTCAATCAGACTTTTGAATGGTGCATTTGTGTATGATGTGAATGGCAAAAAGGTGGCACTGTATTATTACTATGATGCAACTATAAAGTTCTTTGGACGTGAACACGCCCCTTTCGCTATATTAGCACTTCTAGTTTTAGTAACCATCATTGTCATTCTGCCGCTCATTCTTACCCTGTACCAGTTCAAACCTTTCCAGTGGTGCCTTGAACACTGCAGGCTGTGTACACCAAGAGTTCAGAATGGCCTATCAGCATTTGTGGACTCCTACCAGGGTTGTTACAAGGAGAAATACAGGTTCTTTGCCGGATTGTACTTCATTCTTCGGATTATAATGGCTGCTGCTGATATTGATGACACATTCTCGTCACGCTATTCAAGACATTTCTTGATACTGCTCTTAATTGGAATGTCACTTGCCTTCGCCTTGCTACAGCCGTACAAAAAGAAGAAACACAATGTCATCGATACTTTCCATTTTGTCATCCTTGCAGCCATCTACTTTTTGCTGCTAAACGCAGTTTTCCTCACATTTCTCTCTAGAAAATCCCCTTTCATTCCTATAGTGGGTATTCTCATGATCCTCCCTCTGCTTTACTTTATCGTACTACAACTATATTGGATCTTCTTTAAAAAAGGGGTACTTAATTCGTGTGTGCAGAAACTCAAACGTCGTCCAATGCACGGTGGTAAGAGTGACAACGAGGAGACTCGACTCTTCAGAGACCACCATGATGATTCACTTCCTGATAGACTGGTCAACCCTGAGTCGTACAAGGCTACGTCTTTTATACAGGTGCTTCCTGATCATGATACAGCGTAGATAATATTGGTACTTTCTGACAAGTGATATAATTTTGCGTGTGCAGTTTTGTAATGCATTGTGTTCTTTTTTGGTGTTATTTTTGGTGTGCATTTTGTAGCAATGGCTTTTTAGTGATTTTCAAGTGCATGGAATTACAGCGTGAGCAAATGAGATGAAAACCAATCATAGCTAGTTCAGTCAGTCCGGAGCCATTCAGTGGGTAGTACCTTTTCAATAGGAATTCAAAATGAAACTCTAGCTGATAACATAAACACCCTAGCTCTGATTTGTTTCTTCATATAAGGAAACAACCAGAATCTGTAGACTGCTAATGAAACAATTATGGCTTCCTGCTTTTATAGTGATTGTATCATATACATGTACTTGGAACTGTTGTGTTGAAATACTGTGAGTATACGTAGACACGTCTGCATATCTTGGTTACGTACCCTGCACTTCATACGAGTATGGTAATGGTAAGGGCTTTGTGGGACGAGCATGGGTGAAGTAGCCAGCAGTACATGGAATACAGCTTAGGTTGATAAATACATAATATACATACATGTATGAGTGTGGGTGCTAATATATATAGGTTAGACACCGACACAGAGCAAAGTAAGACACACTGACCTATACTTCTGCCATGTGTACCGCAGATAGAAGAAGCTAGATCAGAATATTATATGAGCATGAAAATAAAGTAGGCTAGCTATGGCTACTCAAATGTATCTGATCATCACATTATGGCATGACTTACTTCTAAGGCTTAAGGATAACTACTGAAATGTGAACTTTGTGTATCAAATGTGAACTTTGTGTATCAAATCCAGAAGTCAGTCTCATGCCTGTATCTGGTGAGGAGAGACCTTTCACTCTCCTCACCAGATACAGGCATGAGACTGACTTCTGGATTGGCCCTAATACCATTTGCACTCTCACACCAACTCCAAACAGTGTCATCTGTAGCTGCATGCCTGGACATACAGGAGATCCGTTAATTGCCTGCACAGGTCAGGAGCTGTGTATATTGCTCAGATGGTAACTGCATGTGTAGGTACGTAGGTAGAATGGACCCTTTTTTACTATGATGTAATTGGGGGAAAAGTAGGCACTAAATTAATGCATGAAAATTTGTATGTTTTTGTGCTTTCATGTACATGTACCATTTTACGTGAAACGTGCATGTTTTTATGTTTTCACCATGCATTTAGTGCCTGCAGTACATCATAGCAAAACAAAGTTGATATTTTCATATCTAAAAACCTGTCTGCAAAAACTAAGTAAGCTTGATCAGGAGCCCATGAACCTTGTTGGGGAGTGGGAGTGTCTAACTCCATACATGTACATACACATGTCGTAGAGTAGAGCTGTTAACATGCCATATAATACTGAAGTTAGATGCTCCTAGACTGGTAGACTTTGTCATGTGGTAATACCGGTATGATGCGATCATTGCTCACATGATGCATGTGGACGCACAAGTAAACAAACATACATGTACATACGAACTCAAAATCGTAAAGTAATCTTAATACTACCATCCAGTCGTGCGCTTTGCACACGCCCGGCTAGTAACGAGGCCTGGCCAGGTGATTTCGTCTGCTCATGCCGGAATGGGTTCCAGGGGGATGGAGTCACCTGCACAGGTCAGCGCGGTCTCATTCCCATACTCTTACAGACTAGGAACAGAAACTACTTGTATGTATTTAGCTACACGTACATTTTCTCACGTGCGCAACACGTACAGTAGAAGGCTATGAGCGAAATGACATCAGAATGTTACACTCTGTTTGCTTCTTCCCATAGATATTGATGAGTGCACTGGAAATACAGACAACTGTCTTGCAGCTGCTGTTTGCTCCAATACACAAGGATCTTTCATCTGCTCATGCCTGGATGGGTTCCAGGGGGATGGAGTCACCTGCACAGGTCAGCAGAGTCTCATTCCCATATTGCTTGCTTTGTGGGTACGTCATGTCCACACCCCACATACCGTACTCACGCGTTGTTAAGCGCATATTCGCTGTTAGGCGCTGGTTTGATTCTGTTATTAAAATATTTTTATTAAGCGCACCTTTATAGACATAGTGCCCTCGAACGATACTCTCGAATCGAAAAGAAAATTCCTGTTCCAGCTGATCTCTGACAAATACCGTACGTACTTCAAATAAAGCACGCTCCAATTTAATTAAGCGCAACTCGTTGTTAGGCGCACCTCGCTATTAGGCGCTCATTTCCTTCCTGTGGAAATACAAGCGCATGCGCTTAACAACGCGTGAGTACGGTATTCTTACACTTACTGTATACATGAGCAAACCTGAGGTTGAGGTGTCATATCTAAAAACCAGCAGGGTATTTTCACATAAAACATACAACTGAAGGTCAGTCCATAAAATTAAACAGGTCGCACAGCTTCCGCGAAAGTGCTGACTCAGCAATTTTGTAATGCGCTCCAGCTGCAAGGACTTACCAAAACAGAAGTACATGTATTATCAATACCTACCTACCACTTTTTCACCATCTACATGTAGGCAATACTATATGGGGAGTTTATTTTTTGTATTGTTGTGCTACAGCACAACAATACAATGTGATTTTTTGCAGTTACATGTACTGCACAATGTCCCTTTGGTCACACCCCTCAAAGGTTGGGCAGCATGTTCTATTGTCCCCACACTGTTCTTCGGCAGTGGATGAGTAGAGGTCTGGGCACGAGACTAGCAAAAGGTGGAAAAGTGCAGCCATTTTTCAATCGATCCCTGCCAATGTGTAATTAAGTACATGTAAGTTAATCCCCTCACCATATCTTTCCTATTGCCTAACTATTCAAGGAACAATTCCCACTTCCCACACAGCACATGCACTCGGCTCCTATCCTATACAGTCTGATCCAACTGTCAATGAATATCATTAATGACTAGGAATCCTCTCAATAACCTGCAAGTTTGCCAATAAAATGTCAATTTGATTTTTAAGCACTGTACAGCCAGCAAGCCAGACATTGCTGAACGAGTCAATTAATCATATTCATGAGGTTATTAATGAGATTCATAGCCAATTAATTACATTCATGACTATCAAACCACAAAGGTCCGCCATGACCCCTGGCAAAGCTAGGGAAAAGGCAGTTTTAGGCTACTCATTAATTATTCATGAGCATTGAGATTTAAGGTAGGAAGGGAAGTCGAGTAGGGTTGAAGCCGAACCTCCGAACCAAGTTCATGGCTATGTCGGCAACATCCTAGCCTACACCCACATGACAATAGGTAAGCACCTAATTACCCCCTCTGCTTAATATTCACAAAAAGACCTCTTTTGCTAAAATTCCAAATATTGCACTCTCCACACAGTTTCATCCCTCATCGTCACCTACACACAACCTACACAGGACAGGCCAAAATTCTACGCATGCTTTTTCACAAAAACACTTCAGATCCGGTTTTACAGCCAAATCTACCTTGCTATTCACAACTACACTAATTTCGCAATCCGGACTCGCCAATCAAATATTGCAACAATCCACGCCTGCTACAGTAGATTGACCCCAAGGTTATGACAGCCAGCCTACTCACAAGAAATCTACGCATGCTTTTCTCCACTAACCCCTCCCTTGCTACGTTACACATGCACAAAGCCTAGCTACAACTCACCATGCTTTTTGCCAGGGCCCCACAAACGGCAGCTAGACGCGAAAATGGGCGGAGTCTACGAGATAGAAAGGTCACTTTTCTAAAGACAACTGACTAGAGAAGACTGGATGACCATCTGTCTGGCAGGCTGCCTGCCAGTCTTTCAGCTAAACTCACAAACACTACCACAGACTTCAGGCTGAATTTTACACACAAACAGCCTACTCAGCACTACACGCGGCCTAAACAGCTTCTTATTAAAAAAAAAAAAAAAAAAAAAGAAAGAGGTTTGAAAGTGAACATCAAAGTACCGCTCGGCCACATCAAAGCGCCGAATTTGCCCTTGAAAGTGCCGCTTTCCACATCAAAGTGACACACCCCCGCTGTTGATTCCGGTTGCCGCCATGGGAAAATGTAAATAGTTCAATGAATCTCATTAACTTTACGTAGCTCACGTGACCTCGCTGATTGCTCATTAATTATTCATGAGCCGTTTTACGGCGATTTTTGCAACTTCCCTTCCTACCTTAAATCAAATGAGAAAACATAAACATACCAGTCTCTTCAGTAGCAAGTGCAACACGCACAAGAGCCCGGAGGCGAGGCTACCTGTTTATAGCCACCTGTTATTTATTCACAGATGTTGATGAATGCGAACAGGACTCCGACACTTGCGATGAGAACGCAGAGTGTGAGAATGTGGAAGGAAATTTCACCTGCACCTGTGAAACTGGTTACATGGGAAATGGGATCAGTTGTGCACTAATTGTTGGTAAGCGCAAATGTATCTCACACAATGGAAAAAGTAATTTTTGGGGGGGGGGGCATATGCATACTCGAGACCGGTGTGCTCTGCATGTCTCTGAATTTTTTTTTGTTACACCAACATTCTACATAGCTGCATTTTGATAATAATCAACTGTGATAGCACAGGACATGCAAGACTCTTCCAAGATATATACCACATAAAAACTTCCATTGGTCACTGAAAGAATTACATCTAGTAGACCTTGTGCCATTATATGTAAGCTAGGGGGGGGGTAAAGGTAAGCACTAAATGGAGAAATTCCAAGCAATCATGTTTTCATGTAGAAAACGTAAGAACATACTTGTTTTAACTTTACACATGTTCTCCTGTAGTTTCTCCTTTTAGTGCTCACCTTTACTCCCAATTATATCATAATGGTAAACCGCCACAGTTTATACATGTACCAAGTGACAATGTATGTGCTGAGTCCTACACGTAGTTACAGTTGCTATTATTTGTTTTTCCCAAGTGGTCGATGACGATGACGACGGTCTGGAAGGATGGGAGATTGCTCTGATCATCATCTTCCTGATCCTGGGGCTGCTCTGCTGCTACTTCCTCTTCTGTTTCCTCTGTCTCTGCTGGAGGAAGCGCTGGAGAAACTACTACGCCGAGGAGAAAGGTACTTTGCTGGGACCCGGGTTTGTACGGCGCAGACCCCACTATCTCTTAGGCCAATTTGGTGCACTTGATAATGTTATATCAACTAGATTTTCTGGCCGAAATTTTAGCGAAGACAGTGGAGTTACTGTATCCACCCCCCTCCCCCCCCCCCCCACCCCAATAAAGGGGACTGCAGACCTCGAGTCTGACTAACTGCATGTGCAGCAATGGTTGCGTGTTTTGCCTGTATAATCCATTTCTTTATCCTACGTACATGTACAATAGACTATGATGTAATGGGGGGTAAAAGTGAGCACTAAATGGAGAAAATACATGAAAACACGTGTAAACAAGTATGTTCTTATGTTTTCAAACAAGAAAACTACATCAAAGCATGTGTTCTTATGTATTTTCTCCAGTTAGTGCTTGCATGCTCACTTTTACCCCCCATTACATCATAATGGTAAAGGGTCTATACCGACTAGTTTATAGCTAGTCATGTAGCTGCCCCCTTGTGCGTGCACTATGAACTTAGGGCTGGTATGCCCAGTGCCTACATCCTGCATCAGAGCTACTTCATGTCTATTACATTACGCAAAATAGTTAGTCAACAATCCGTGAATACAAAACACTAAGCCTGAACTCTAGCTAAAGGAAGTATGCACATATACGTACACAAGGACGAGGCAAGAGACAGGGACTTCCTTGTAGCCTAAGGGACAAACAACCTAGAAAAAGACAAGTCTAACTTATCCTCTCAGAAGGCTAAGGGAGAGACTAGACAGAAACAAAACAAAAAAAAGCAACAATGTAGATGCTACCGTAGCCCGGTGATGTTATTTTATACATGTATATTATTTTTATTGGCGTAATCGAATTTCCGAGTGATCGAAATTACTGTGAGCCTTGTCTCATTTCACTTGCTACTAGAGAGCCTAGTACATTTGTCACACAGCTTAATTGCACGTGGGTAGGGACTGCTCAAAAGACGGATGCATTTCTGTACCTTTAGCTGCAGGTGACAGTGTTTCAGCGCTCAGTCTGTGGTACAAACGGGCTCCAAAGAGTAGCTACAAAAGTTTTATTCACTGCCTTTCTTCATTGTCTAAGAACTGCAGCTGTCCTTATCCACACAAACTGCAGCTGTCCTTATCCACACAAACTGCAGCTGTCCTCATCCACACAAAAGTTCACTCTCCTACCCTACGCATCACGGATATGAAAACATACCCACAGCTACAGTGTACATGTACATAGCTAAAGTGAAACACATGCGGGCCTGGGAACAAGGCTAACACAAAACCGCCTGTTCTGCTTAAATAGAACCTTTGGTATTCATTCACGGGATTCGTGAGACCACTCCCCACACTTGCTACACACAGCCATGTGTTTCTCTCAACTGTCTTGCTCCCAGCACGTCAGTACAGACCCACGTTCTTGTAGACCCTTGAGGTGGTGCACCCTTATGTCAGTTTGGCTATGTAGCTGTGGGTATGTTTTCTCATATCCGTGATGCGTAGGGTAGAAGAGTGAACGTTTGTGTGGACGAGGACGGCTGTAGTTCTTAGACAATGAAGGAAGGCAGTGAATTAACAGGGTGGTCCAAGACTGCCACGGACTGTCCCAGTACACAACAACTAATGGCTGGGATCTCTTAGGAATCCTGTCACTACAAATGTAGGAGTTCGTGCAATGCTATTTTTGCGATATTTCTTATGTGCCACCGTACTTCCTAGTAAATAGAATCTCTCAATAGTAGTAATTTTTTTTGCTCCAAACGAATTTCCGAGTGTTTAAATTTATTGTGACACTTTCATAGACTTTTGGGCATAAATGTGGTAATGTACTTACAGTACGCAATGAGTTACAGTTCCCATTCCATGTTAGATTGGGTCTGAGAACGAAGCTAATTTGCTTTGACTCTTCTGTCTTCTCTCCTCTGTCCACCCTCAGAAAAGAAATACCACCATTATCGCGAGGAGCTGGACGAGGAAATAGCATCATAAGGATCTGCAGCTTCATCTCCGCCGGAACA
Source organism: Phakellia ventilabrum (assembly GCA_963921505.1). Lineage (NCBI taxonomy): Eukaryota > Metazoa > Porifera > Demospongiae > Axinellida > Axinellidae > Phakellia > Phakellia ventilabrum. The sequence continues at coordinate 7,889,946 of OY997379.1, read as the reverse complement.
CACATACAACAATACTTTAGCCTATATGTAGCTTCGAGCCATACACCATTATGATTATCAATTTTTATCCCTATACATATTTATACACAGTAACACCATAATTTTTTATGCTGTAGAGCCAGTATAACTCTGCTGTTTTGTTTCCTCAGCAATACATGCTTCTGTAGTAGTTTGCAGTTCTTCTGCAGCCATTGACTGTATGATGACTTTGTCTTGGAACGAGCAATTATAGTCCGCGGCACGTGGATCGCGGAGTGTATAATCCCCCGGCCCCCCGGACGTCCGGATACCGATGAATATTATCCCGATCCCCTGGACGTTATTCACGTGCACTATGCACTTCGACCGCAGTGAGGCCGAGGTTGGCCACGCTTACGGAAGTCTGGCAGGGGAGTTTCCGCTGTAAGTCCCGTGGCACATACGCTAGCGCTCCATGCAGCGTCTTGACCGCAAAACTGGGATCAGAGCTCGTGGACTGTAGCTAGTGATCTTCACGTCTAGAGCAACAGGTACGAGTGGTAGATATACTTGCGTGTGTGTGTGTGTGTGTGGAGGGAGGGGGGAGGGTCATTACAATGTAATGCTGCTGTGTGCAGACCTATCGACCTCAGTACTTGAGGTCTGTATGGTAGGGAGGACGTGGTGGCCGAAGGTCACCATAGGCTGTGCAGTAGCCCCCTCCCCCTGCGTGTAGCGTGGAAATTGCAGGCTGTTCAGTAGTCCCTCTGCGTGTAGCATGGAAATTGCAGGCCGTTCAGTAGTCCCCCTGCGTTTAGCGTGGAAATATTAAATTTGCAGGCGATGCAGTTGGCTTCCTGCGCGAAGCGTTGAATTTTATATATAAAAATCAGAGATGGCTGAATACTACCTATTTTTTAGCCGCATCTGCCAGCCTGGGTCTGCAGCTACACTTTGTAATGAGATAGGAATTGAAAACAGGAAGTAGTTCAGCCCACTGCATGATAGGCAGACTTAGGGGAGAGTCCTGATGGTAAGGACTAAGTGTTTTTTTTTTCTTTCACAGATAAGGTTATAGAGAGTTTTTATTGCCATCATCTTATGTCATCTGCATCGGTGCCACCTTGGTGGGCAGCAAATAGCGGCATGATGCACATAAGGACAGGAAGTAGCTCTCATACTCACAGTATATACAGTAGATTCACTCAATTTATCCTGCCAGAAAACTGATTCACAGCAATAGTTAAGACACTGAACGAGTAAGTTCCAAGCAGCTGTTGATTCTGAGATCGCTGTATAACGTACTATTCTAGCTTCCATTTATCGCCCACGCATGGTGGGCAAGAACAGGCATAAATGGAAAGTGACATGGTCGTAGTGCAGGATGTGACGTCACATGAAAACTCTCTATATTGATTAGTGGACTGTAGCTGCAATATAGCTGGCTAACAGGAGGTAATGGTAAACTAAGGAATGCTATATCGCTGCATGTGCACTGGCCTCACACTGTAAGGTTTACCCTAGCCTCATACCTGCGTCAGAAAAACAGATGCTTGGTACACACTATTTGCATGCTTATAATCTCCCCAAGATGTGGAGACTGTGTGCTGTTGTTTTTTCCCCCGGATACTGTTTTGTTGATATTTCCATGTCACAACGGTGTAGAGTGGAGGCAGTAGGGTTTTACTGCTGAAAATTAAAGCCCAGAAGGCCAGCTCTGAGATTGAAAATTATGCCAGATCTGAGATTCAAAATTGTGCAGCCACTGCATGCCAATTTGCCTGAGAGAGTTGCTTCGGAATTTTTATGGTAAGATAGCTACTGGGTAGAAAATTACAGTTTCTTTCACTATTCTTGACTGGCTAGAAAGCCATTTCAGTTGCAGAAAATTCAGTTTCCATTTACTATACACAGATACTCTGCTTTCTTTCAACAAATTAGCTTTTCTATAGATGTTTTGTTTCTGCTATTGATTTCTACGCATCCTTCACAGAGTGTACATTTCAGTGCAAACATCCTGTGCCCTTGGTGAACGCTTGACAATGAAAGCATCCTGTACCATATTATAAACTGGCTTGGCTGTATGCAGTGTAACTTCACTACTTCGCTGATATGATATGTGCGTGGGCACTGTCTCCATAGTACTGCCAAGCAGTCCTTAAATTGTGTGAAGCCCACACTGAATACTTGCCTGGTCTGTAGGCTGGCCAGGTACCGTGTGTATATGGCTATTGCTCATGAGAGCGTGAGACTAGGCCCAATATTGTGTGATACACGACCGGATTGTGAGAGTTGAGAGGTCTGGTCATATGTACGTGGGCACTGTCTCCATAGTACCACTTGCTAGTACGTAATAGTAACAAATTGCATCACCACTTTATACTTGGTAGTGCAGCTAGCTGAATGGAGGTGTTAGGGTAAGCCTAGCCTCGGACTCAGCGTAACACCTGGTACATGGTGTTCATGCGTGTGTGGTGTTCATGCATGTGAGAATTTACAGGAAAGGTTCACTACATGCAGGTATCTGTGAACGATCTCAGTCACATGAAAAGCAGTACTATGGAGACAGTGTGGTTATCACAATGTTACAGGAAGAGCCTTAAGTCTGATTATCCATCTAGCCACAATACTATGTCTTTGATCATCACATGACCAATGTCATGACAAGCTCTCATGTGTAACTACATTGTTTCTGTGCAGAGAGAGCCTGCCATGGGAACATGGCATAATGTGGCACTTATGTATAGCTTAGAGCATAGAGCTACCCATGCTCTAGGCCATTTAGTATATGTACACATTTCCTGTATTTCTAGAGCTTCCTATGCTCTATGGATCATTCTTACCATGCTCTATGACACTGCCCATGCACTAGGCCATTTAGTATATGTACACGTTTCCTGTATTTCTAGAGCTTCCTATGCTCTATGGGATCATTCTTACCATGCTCTATGACGCTGCCCATGCACTAGGCCATTTACATACACATTTCCTGTATTTCTAGAGCTTCCTATGCTCTATGAGATTCTTACCATGCTCTATGACTATACCATGTTACTATAGTAACATATAATAATGAGTATTATATCCTGGACACTACACAACCATTCAGATTGTACTATCATGAGTGGTATTCTTACGTAAGAGCCTGGGAACGAGGCTACATGAGTAGATACCCGATTCCGTTCCATTCATTTAGAAGCTATGGTAGGACTGTTTGCTATGCTAGGCAGTACATATGATGGTCCTTGTTGGAGTAATCCTGTAAGAAGTCCATATTAGCTATTGCTTTCTACTTGCAGCCACTTTTGCGTGTAGCCGTGCTGCCAGCCTACCAGTATGGCAGTAGGTTAGCTATCGTAGTACTAGCTATTGCAGTCTTTCATGCTTGCTACGTTTGCTGGGAGCGTTTTGCTCACCTCGTACCTGTGTCTCCCCTCCCAGCTTTCTTCACAGCCATGGAATGAATGCAGCATTTATTTCCACGGTTGTGAAACAAAGTTGATATTTCACATCTAAAAACCAGCCGGTTATTTTCACATAAACCATTCAATAGAAGGTTGTCCTCTGCAACAGGTCAGTCCAAGCTAAATGTAGCTGTGAATGGATCAGCTTGTCTCATCTTGCACAGCGAAAGTGCTGACTCAGCAATTTCATTGTGCGTTTCCAGTTACATGTAGCTGTCAGGATTTGCCAAAACAGCAGTATCATTGTGACCTGCCACTTTTTCGCCGTCTAGGCAACACAAAACTAAGCTAGCTTGATGTACCTTGGCCTATTGGGCCTGCAAACTTCCTCTATGCTCGGGACTATAGTGGCATAGTAGCATAATGACGTGATTTGGCGCACGTGATAAGTGCGGACACACAAACAATCAAACAGACAGACAGACACAGGACAAGTAATCTTAGGATCCAGCCGAGCGCGTGCTTTGCACACACCCGGCTGGTAAAAAGCTGTCAGGGGAGACCTAGGCTAGAGTTTTGCAATCATGTTTATGAGGCTTCGTCTTGACGCTTGGTAGCCATTTTACCGTATCGTGCCTGGAAGTGGTGACTTTTGAGCTTCTGCCAAGCTACAATTTACTTACCTTTATTTCTGGTTGCCTCCTACAGATCTTATACAATGTAACTCTTATCAGAATGACTTAGGGCATGGTATAGGTTAGTTGTTTCCCTGCCAAGCAGGATGTAAGACCTATTACCGTAGAGTACTATCAAGCACCCATGGGCGGAGAACCTTAGGATGCAGCTGAAGAGGGGGGTGGGCGCTAGATCCGTATCTGGTCGGTATTCGGCATGTAGTATCTGCTCATCATCCTAAAACGACAGGATCCCCAGACACTGTCAGCTCTTCTTCGCTGGCCTGTGTATGTGAGCTAATCCTGCAGTCAAAAGCAAACAATTCAAGTACAGTCCACAGAATCAAGTGGCAAAAATCAATCTTTGGTGAGCTTTAATTGGAATGCTGATGGCACGTCAGCAAACCATTCAACATTTTAGCTGCTGTTTACAAATTATAGCTACATGTACCTGCATGCTTCTAAAGTAGCTATTGTAATATATGTGCATGCATATTTGTCCAGAGAAGGGTATGCTTACCTCGTATCCCGCTTTGCGCACTGTACATTTGCAAACATGTTTGAGTGGGCGGATACTACGTACCCTTTGCAGGAAGTTGATTCTGAAGAGGGGGGTGGGCGCTTGATACACACTCTACGGTATGGCCTCTACCTTCCAAGGCTTCATGAAAGCACTCACCTCTGTGTGTATATATACAAGAAAGCTGCATATGCACAGATTTATCCTAGTTTACTCTTACCCAGTCAAGTCACTTTGTACTACATGCTAGGTCATCACTATATAAGCCGAGTCTTATCTGTAGGTTAATGGGTTGAACATTAAAAAGGACATCACAGTTTCACCAAAATGTCCGCACGTGACACGAGAGACTCGGGTCGAAACGTGATCCTCATGTGACTACGTTCGCAACAATTATTCATAATTACGTACCGCCCCCGCCCCTAGCTGGTCAAATGACGCTTATCCGTGTAGCTACTGTAGTAGCATCCTTAGGTATCCTCTTGTCGACCTAGGCATTGCTTTTGTGTATCAAACTTCGACGGCAGGTTGCTTGCAGCGATACTGATAAAGTTAAGTAATATTAAAATTTCTTGTTGCTATGTGTTTGGATATTTTGGTGAAACTCATCAAGCTACCACAAATGGGATGTCGGGAAGATACAGATGCTACTACTAATTATGGTTAATTTTCATCCCCTAGGAATTCTCAGAGTTTGCAAATTTACAATTTCGAGAAATGGCTATCGCTGTTGTAAGATTGATATTGCTGTTCACTATGGCAGCCGTGGTCACTAGTAACCCAGCTTTACTGAGCAGTATGAGCGACTCTGCCTGCCCCACTTGGTTTATACCAGTGAACGACAGTTGTGTGTGTGGCAGTGATGTCCATGAGAAGGTTCAATGCAACGAAGATACTCAAGAAGTCTCAGTCCTACTCACATACTGTATGACGTACAGTAGCCTGCATAATACCACGGTTGTTGGAGCATGCCCATTTTTCCCTCTCGAAAATGCTAGCAATGGTTATTTCCTAGTTCCAAGCAACGAATCTGAACTAGACGCAAAGGTGTGTAGCATTTCAAATAGAACTGATCAATTGTGCGGCAGTTGTGTACCAGGTTTTGCGCCGGGGGTTCTGTCCTACAATCATGCGTGTGCTGATTGTTCACGTGAGGCTGGATATCAGTGGTTCGTATTTTTCGTTTTAAAATTTGTACCAGTCACGCTCTTCTTCTTTACAATGCTCATCTTTCGTGTGGGAGCCACCTCGGGTTCTCTCAATGGATTCGTCTTCTTTGCTCAAGTCTTTACCACTGCAAACAATTTGAAGCTGTTTTCAGTGCTGTCTACTACAGCCATTGGTGTTAATACGGAGGTATTTTGGAACTATAGTCAAGTTATGTTTACTATTTATGCCTTTCTAAATCTGGACTTCTTTCGTCTGTTTGTTGGTAGTTACTGCTTGGATTCAAATATTACCACTGTGCAAGCGATAGCAGTCGACTACATAATACCACTCTACGTAATTTTTTTAACTGGAATGACTTATTTAGTGGTTGAGCTGCATGATCGTGATGTGAAACTGATTGTCAGATGTTGGAAGCCGTTTCGTCATTGCACGCACCGCTTCAGACGCAACTGGAAAATGAAGGATTCGCTCATCGAAACGTTTGCAACAATCCTCCTCCTCTCCTATTCGAAACTGGCCTCTGTTTCAATCAGACTTTTGAATGGTGCATTTGTGTATGATGTGAATGGCAAAAAGGTGGCACTGTATTATTACTATGATGCAACTATAAAGTTCTTTGGACGTGAACACGCCCCTTTCGCTATATTAGCACTTCTAGTTTTAGTAACCATCATTGTCATTCTGCCGCTCATTCTTACCCTGTACCAGTTCAAACCTTTCCAGTGGTGCCTTGAACACTGCAGGCTGTGTACACCAAGAGTTCAGAATGGCCTATCAGCATTTGTGGACTCCTACCAGGGTTGTTACAAGGAGAAATACAGGTTCTTTGCCGGATTGTACTTCATTCTTCGGATTATAATGGCTGCTGCTGATATTGATGACACATTCTCGTCACGCTATTCAAGACACTTCTTGATACTGCTCTTAATTGGAATGTCACTTGCCTTCGCCTTGCTACAGCCGTACAAAAAGAAGAAACACAATGTCATCGATACTTTCCATTTTGTCATCCTTGCAGCCATCTACTTTTTGCTGCTAAACGAAGTTTTCCTCACATTTCTCTCTAGAAAATCCCCTTTCATTCCTATAGTGGGTATTCTCATGATCCTCCCTCTGCTTTACTTTATCGTACTACAACTATATTGGATCTTCTTTAAAAAAGGGGTACTTAATTCGTGTGTGCAGAAACTCAAACGTCGTCCAATGCACGGTGGTAAGAGTGACAACGAGGAGACTCGACTCTTCAGAGACCACCATGATGATTCACTTCCTGATAGACTGGTCAACCCTGAGTCGTACAAGGCTACGTCTTTTTTACGGGTGCTTCCTGATCATGATACAGCGTAGATAATATTGGTACTTTCTGACAAGTGATATAATTTTGCGTGTGCAGTTTGTAATGCATTGTGTTCTTTTTTGGTGTTATTTTTGGTGTGCATTTTGTAGCAATGGCTTTTTAGTGATTTTCAAGTGCATGGAATTACAGCGTGAGCAAATGAGATGAAAACCAATCATAGCTAGTTCAGTCAGTCCGGAGCCATTCAGTGGGTAGTACCTTTTCAATAGGAATTCAAAATGAAACTCTAGCTGATAACATAAACACCCTAGCTCTGATTTGTTTCTTCATATAAGGAAACAACCAAAATCTGTAGACTGCTAATGAAACAATTATGGCTTCCTGCTTTTATAGTGATTGTATCGTATACATGTACTTGGAACTGTTGTGTTGAAATACTGTGAGTATACGTAGACACGTCTGCATATCATGGTTACGTACCCTGCACTTCATACGAGTATGGTAATGGTAAGGGCTTTGTGGGACGAGCATGGGCGAAGTAGCCAGCAGTACATGGAATACAGCTTAGGTTGATAGAATCTATAAATACATAATATACATACATGTATGAGTGTAGGTGCTAATATATATAGGTTAGACACCGACACAGAGCAAAGTAAGACACACTGACCTATACTTCTGCCATGTGTACCGCAGATAGAAGAAGCTAGATCAGAATATTATATGAGCATGAAAATAAAGTAGGCTAGCTATGGCTACTCTGATCTAATTGAAGGGTGTTCATGCAGAACCAGCTAGTAGCTATATTAAACACACGAATATTGAACTTGCCTGCCAACAAACATAATTATAGCCTCATTCCCAGACGTCCCCTCACATTTTTATTTGCAGCCTTTGAAATCTTTTCATAAGAAGCTGTGCAGCTACCCTCTACTATATACAGCTAAAACCACTATCCTTCCATTCACCTTTCACTCTCCTCACCAGATACAGGCATGAGACTGACTTCTGGATTTGATACACAAAGTTCACATTTGATACACAAAGTTCACATTTCAGTAGTTATCCTTAAGCCTTAGAAGTAGGTCATGCCATAATGTGATGATCAGATACGTAATTATTAATTTTTAGTATCATAAACATGAGTGTAAAAGGACCACTAGCTATAGTTTTAAACTTCAAAACTCCACCAAAAATGCACATTTCGTAGGAGGAACAATAGAGAGTAGGACAAGCTTGTGTATACATTAGGGTAGCTATATGCATGCACCTCACGGCTTAAACTGTTTCACGCTAATTCAATCAGATCCTATATAAGGGTTGCAATAATCATAGCCTCAAGTTTAAAAGCGTAAGTAATCACCTCTGACTCAGCAGCATTCTGGGCTAATTAGCTATTCGGTTCTACTGTGGAATGCAAACCGGGAAACCCCACTGTAAAAGACGCATGCTGGCACATTGTTAGCAATAAAAGTATCGCCTCGAGTTACATGCATTCTCATTCAAAGCCTGACTATACAGTGACAGTTATAACTGGATTGTGTGCACTCTTACTCTGGAGATTTAAGACTGGTGAGCAGCTTGATTGTTCAGTCATGCAGTTAGCTAGTTTAGTATGCATGTATAGAGACACAATTAGTCAGCTAAGTGATTGGATTTACTAGGTTATAGATCTAGGACACTAAAGAACTTATCAGTACTCTGGTTGCAATTACTTAATGGTAGTATAGAGTACTAGTTAACAAGTATATAGCTAGCTATGCATGCTTAATAACCCTCCAGATTTTGCTGAAAGCTACAGTGGAACCCACAAAGAGAGCAAAAAGTGATTTTTTGACTTTACAGGCTCATATCTATAAAACTAAGCATGATACAAGAAATGTAAACACATTTTCATGATCTCCAGGAAATACTGAATAAAATGGATTGGTGCCAACTACAACATGTGACAGTCACGTGACAGTACATGGCGGGAAACAGCCCTGGGTCAAAAGGTGACTTTTAGCATGGTATTTCTACAAACACTATAGTTAAGGTCCCAAACTACCGCCATCGGATTCTCACCAAGGTAAGGTCCTTTGAACTGCAAGAAGTCTTCTTAACTATCAGCAGTTTCAGAGAGCAGGGCCAAAGTAGCCATTTCTGAGCCTCCCACGCCTTTAGCATGGTATGCACGCAAACATGCGAGTTAAGGTCTGAACTTTCGGTTATCAAACACACAGTCTTTATATTTTCAGGGACTAGTGACAGACAAAACTTCTCCGCGGCCAAATCCGAGAAACGGAGCCTTGTGCGCTTGAGCGCGAGTTTTCGTCGGCCATTTTTACCCTCTTCCAATATTACTGTAGTTAAGATTGGCACGGTTATGACGTCAAAACATCGCAAATACGTAATGCAATAACCTCTGACCTCGCGTAGTACGGCGGCTACCCTTTTATCGTACGATACACGTGCACTAAGTGACGTACTTAGCGTTTTTCACATGACAAAGACACGTCACAAAACTGCAAGATGGCCGAAAAAAAGTCGCGCTCGAGCGCACAAGGCTCCGTTTCTCGGATTTGGCGGCGGAGAAGTGTTGTCTGTCACTAGTCCCTGAAAATATAAAGACTGTGTGTTTGATAACCGAAAGTTCAGACCTTAACTCGCATGTTTGCGTGCATACCATGCTAAAGGCGTGGGAGGCTCAGAAATGGCTACTTTGGCCCTGCTCTCTGAAACTGCTGATAGTTAAGAAGACTTCTTGCAGTTCAAAGGACCTTACCTTGGTGAGAATCCGATGGCGGTAGTTTGGGACCTTAACTATAGTGCTTGTAGAAATACCATGCTAAAAGTCACCTTTTGACCCAGGGCTGTTTCCCGCCATGTACTGTCACGTGACTGTCACATGATGTAGTTGGCACCTATCCATTTTATTCAATATTTCCTGGAGATCATGAAAATGTGTTTACATTTCTTGTATCATGCTTAGTTTTATAGATATGAGCCTGTAAAGTAAAAAAAATCACTTTTTGCTCTCTTTGTGGGTTCCACTGTGTAGCTAGATGGTCTAGCTATACAGTGTTTGTCACTTGCAGCCTACAACCACTGCACAGAAGCCTGGGATTGAGGCTACATAAATGGCAGTATTGGGTGTACATTTCTGCATGGGTATGCTTAGTCTCACGGGCCAGCCCCCTTGCGGAAGGGGGCTGGCCCGCGAGACTAGGGTATGCTTTGGTGTGGATGCTACCATTCATTAATGCAGACTGCAGTGTTAAAGTATGTAGGCCACATTATAGTTAATCTAGCTACTAGTGAGGTAGGTGTTTAATATATCATATAGCTGCATCATTATGTCATGCATAGCAAGCATTCTTCGTTGACTGGGGGGGAGGTCCACGCGGTGATAAATATCTGCTTGGCCAGCAGATTGTGCAATGCCATGCACAACAATGTGCAGGTAGCTATCAGGTTACAAGGCTCCCAAGTCAGCAGTTCTAGGTAAATATGTATCTCTGCTGTGCCTCAACCTTGCGCATTAGCAACGTATGTTAGTGGGTAGTCTCGGGTACCCAGACCCGTCGAAAATTGTACAATTTTCGACAGACTAGTTAGTGGGCGGGGCTACATCAAGTACATACGGCGTAATAAATTATTTTATACGTACACGTGGGCGTTGAGTAGAAACTATAATTTTTGTTACTATAACCTTACACAATAATCATAACTAAGTGGCTCACACTGCTGTACCTTGACATAGAGCATCATTGCAAGTGATGGCTAGCTTGTGGAGTGTGCAGCAACCATCTGCTGTTACAACATATTCTTCCAAGGATGGGCGACCGGCGGCGCAGTATAAACTTTTGCCCAGTGTCCGGGATGAGCTAAAGGCTATTGTCAAGTGGCATAGTCTGTATACAGAAACTCAACTGGAAGAGCAACTATCATCCCTTGATCCAGGCAGCTTTGAAGTCCCTTGCATGTTTATTATGTCGGTACGTCCATAATATTATCATGTGTGTACATATGCATACAGTAGAACCTCTAATTAAAAAGGACGCCTCTCTTATATTATAAAGGATATATGTACTATCCCAATCACAAAGTGATATTATCTCTGATTTAAAGATAGCTACCTCTGTAAAAACGACAAAGTTTCACGTACAAAAGTATTCTTTAAGTAGATGTCCCATGCATGTAGCTACTATACTAGCTACAGAAAGGCTCTCTGATACTAGCTATTACTATACTTGCTTAGCTACATGCAGGATGATGCTGTACCTATATGCATGTACATGTATATCTGTAGCTGGCAGTAGATAAACTATTCCAGTTCACTGACATTAGTTTTGATACTGTTTATAGGATTTTGCCAAACATAAAAGGGAAGGATATGAGTGGCTCAGTGAGCCATTCTACACCGGTCCAGAAGGCTACAAGCTGTGTTTGGGGGTGTATGGAAACGGCTATGGTGATGTCCATGGCTACATATCAGTGTTCATTCACCTGATGAAAGGAGAGTTTGATAATCGCCTGAGGTGGCCGGTATGGGGAAGAGTCACGGTGAAACTGCTGGATCAGAGAAATGAAAGCAATGTTGATATAGCGCAAACCCGCTGGAAAGGATATGAGAAGTCAATTCCGTTCTATGCTCGTAGCCAACTCCTCTACAGTGGACTGGATGTGAGCAGAGAGGATATTCAGTCTGGTGATACCAGGTATATCGGCTATGGCTATGGGTATACTCAACCTGATGCCCCGCAGTATGAAAAGCATGATCGTCTTGTTTACGCTGTGACAGACATCCAAACATGGCATTCTCGATACTAACTGTGACTCCTGTATGTACACAAGAGTAGCAATACTGAAAAGGATAATTATATTATGAAGGTAAATGTTTTATGTAGTTATTAATTAGTTATCCCTGAGTTTTTATTCTACCGACATACATATATTTTGGTATATTATTTACAAAGCTGCATATGCCTTCTACTTGCATTGATACTTTTGGCAGAATAGTAGTTTTTATTTTACTGGTATATTATTTTTTTATTATATTATTTACACAGCTGTAGCTGTATGTCCTGTATTTGCACTGATGGTAGAATTATAGTAACTGTTAAGTTTCAACTGTATTCATGAGAAATTTTCCTAAGAACATCATTATCAATAACAATGATGCCAAATATTGGGAATTTGCTGTTTGTTGCACAATGGCACAATTTTCATCTATGTAGCACGTAAATTAAAGTGGTTACATCATATAATAATTTTATCATAACCCCCACCTATAGTGACGGAAAGTTGTGACCATGGTCTCTGAAGGTCAATACTGTACGTGTGACAACATCGTCACGGAAGGTTAAATATTGTGTGACCATGGTCACAGAAGGTTAATATTGTGTGACCATGCATGGTCTCTGCATGTAGGTCAATACTTGATAGTAAGACAGTAAGATTGCTTGATAGTAATTAAGGCAGTATAATAAAGAAGAGAACAAAATTTCACTATAGACTTATATGCGTACCTATAAATGCCTACCATCACATTTCTAGGTTATAGTTGAGGAACGAATAACCTAAGCAGCCCACTTCTCTGGCACTCCTTAAGGCAGACCGCTGCCATTCTTCCAGCTCTTGTTTCATGCTCTGAGCTATGTCAGGGTGGGCAGCTGATATGTCTTTCTTTTCTCCTTTGTCAAATCAAATATATATTAAGATCTAGACCCGTATTACAAACCAGACAGACCCGCTGCTCCAGGGGAACCTTAGGAATCCGGTAACGCCCCCAAGGGCAGACACCCAGCCCGGAGCGAAGCCATCACCCACCTTGGCCCAGGATCAAGCGGGGACAAGACACAACTGGCAGGAGTGGGTGCAGATTCTGGGCTAGGAATAATGACTAGCTTTTATTTGCATAATATTAATAATTATACTTAAAAGAGTCTTTTAAACCAGCTTTCTCCTTGGATGAATAGAGAATCGTCTTCCTTTGCTCAGAGCAGCTCCACCCCCAATTTCTATAGCCCCGCCCCTCCACGCAATAGCGGTATGAAAAGTGCATGCAGGTCCAGTACTACCATGTTATGCCGCAGTATACAGAGTAAGCACTTTGTCTTCATGATCCCGGACTTTAGGCAAGTTAAATGTTCCGTGATCCCGGACTTTAGGCAAGTTAGAATTTCCGTGACCGTCCCGCCGTCCCGGAAATTAGGTACGCGTATTTTCCGGATACGTTGTCACAGTAAATTCGATCGCTCGGAAATTTGATCGCGGCGATTAAATTTACTAGGAAATATAATCGCCGAGCGATTCTATTTACTAGGAAATACGGTAGCACCTATCGCATCTCTCGGCACCTTCGAAGGAAAGGTTGTAGTCGAGATCTGATGGATGGTAGCGAGTATGATTTACTTTATTATATCGCAGTTCACAACACTTTCCCTGAGTAAGAACAAGAAGGATGCGCTGCGCGGCAAAGGCTATATTAGTCTCGCGCGCCAGACGGCCCAGACCCTCGCACTGGCGCGCGAGGCTAAGGCTATATTTAAACAGAACAGCCAGAAATGGTTTTGCACATAGTGCACATCAACATAACTTTCATAACCTTAGCGTACATCATCCATTGTCTTGTTCACTATCAGAGCTGCTTCATGTACTTTTTGCTGACAGCACGAGATGTTAAAATATGAACTAGCTATAAAATTACAAAGTGCTAGATAGCTATGTACATGCATAGATAATATAGCTTTTTAGGTGAAGGTATATTATCTATTCTATGGTACGTGCTTCGTCCCCAGGCAACACGGGGGGTGTGGCCTAGGGACGAGGCTAGTCAAAGAATAGACACTTTCTCTCTCTTTATCCAAATTCAATGCACAGGAAATGTACATTAGGGTAGAGCCAACTAGCCAGAGGCTAATACAAAGGCAACCCTGTGAAATGAAGAAAAAATAAATAATAATAATAATAATAATAATAAACAAGGAAAAGAAAAGAAGCAGGCAAGGTAAAGTGCAAGGCAATGGGACTGATTAAAAGAGAAAAAAAATTTAGAAATACTTACTTAATAAAAAAAGGGCAACAGCAACATCAACAACAAAAAAAAGGAAATTATGATACTATAAAAAAACGAGACAAGGCATTCTTCAATGATACAGAATTAGAAACAGAAACAACAGATGGGGGGAGAGAGTTCCACAAAGGAATAACACTAACAGAAAAGGAAGATAGGTGAGCGGAGGTTCTAATCTTAGGATAAGATAGAGGCATGTGATGGTTGTGGTGTAAGTGAGGAGAAGGATGGAGGGAGAAGAAAGAGGGCGGGATGATGGAGTGACCAGAAATGATCCGGTGGCAAAGAGAAACTTTTTGTTTCTTACGTCGGATGGACAAACGGGGCCAGGACAAGAGTTTGAGTAGGTCATTGTAGTTCGAGTTCCATTGTTTAGTAGCGATTTTAGCCGCAAGAGCTTGTACTGATTCAAGCTTGTTCTCATGGGTAGCAAAGTGTGGGTCCCAGACACAAGAACAATAGTCCAAAATTGGCAGGACGAGAGATTTGTAGAGCTGAATTAGACATGGCGGGCCAGCATGGTAAAACTGCCTGTGCAGGAAGCCCAACTGGCGCTTAGCTTTTGTACACACATTATCAATGTGCTTGGCCCAGGACAGGTCACCAGACAGAGTAACTCCAAGGTAAACCACAGATTGCACTTGAGGAATCAAGGAGCCACCAACTAACAAGGAGATAGTGGGTGGGTGACGCTGCCTAGAGAGCAGCAAAAGTTTCGATTTGGCTACATTGAGCCTGAGACCAGATAGGGTAACCCATTGGGAGATGGAGTCAACATCAGATTGCAGAGTGGATACATCAGATGTCTGCCAAATAGGACAGTACAGCAGGATGTCATCTGCATAAAGTAGGAGTTTAGTAGTTGGGGATAGAGGCACACAATTGATGTAGTCCATGTACAGAATGAACAAGAGGGGGCCCAAGATAGAACCCTGGGGGACTCCAGAGGTGACGTCGGCTTGAGAGGAGGTGGAACCGTCGAGCACCACACGCTGGTGTCGGTTTGACAAGTAACTGAAAAACCACCTTAGAAGAGGACCAGAAATTCCAACTCCGGAGAGGGCATTCAGTATACCGGCATGGGGAATGGTATCAAATGCTTTGGATAGGTCAAAGAAGACCGCGGCAACATTCGCCTTCGAATCAAGCATGTTGCCGCGGTCTTCTTTGACCTATCCAAAGCATTTGATACCATTCCCCATGCCGGTATACTGAATGCCCTCTCCGGAGTTGGAATTTCTGGTCCTCTTCTAAGGTGGTTTTTCAGTTACTTGTCAAACCGACACCAGCGTGTGGTGCTCGACGGTTCCACCTCCTCTCAAGCCGACGTCACCTCTGGAGTCCCCCAGGGTTCTATCTTGGGCCCCCTCTTGTTCATTCTGTACATGGACTACATCAATTGTGTGCCTCTATCCCCAACTACTAAACTCCTCTCATAGCAATAAGGGGCAGACAACCCAGAAAAGAACTGCTCCCTTCTGAGAAGACTAAGGGAGAGACTACAAAGAAGAGATTCTGTCGATTCAAACCGCTAAAACCGCTAACATCTATTAAAGCACAAGCGCGATAATATTTCCTAGGCGCTACGAATCGCTCGGCGATTATATTTCCTAGTAAATTTAATCGCCGCGATCAAATTTCCGAGCGATCGAATTTACTGTGACAATGTTCCGTCCCGTCCCGTCCCGTCCCGTCCCGTCCCGGAAATTAGGTATGCCCACCAGACCCGCCCACATTTTTGTAGAGACTCTATGACTTCCGGTCACGCTGGACTGCGACTTCCCGATACATGATCGCCTACTCTACGCTGCTATGAGAAGCGAATGAATGACTGCTATAAGCTGTTACAGCTCCCTAGTGTACATTTGAAACGTCTGAGAAGTTGAATTTGCTGCTGGTGAGTCTGTTCTGAATAGATGTAATTCTAATTGAAGCCCACATCACATACACTCGCAGAAAAATCAGGGTAAAGATCAGGGGAAGAAGTAGAGAAGGGAAGTCTGGCGATTTATTACTGGAAGTAGATAAAGGGATTTCAAACTGGCCAGGACTGGCAGGAAGTGCATAGGGTTAGGGCCCAGGCTACATATGTGAATGTAAGGGAAATGGGGGGTATTACGGAACACCTAAGCAAACTAGCTCATGGATACAAGTTACAAACAGTACATAAACCACAGCTAGTGCACTAACTACAAACCAAGTTTCATTGATGTAGCGCAGGCCGCTGCACAATCACTATTAACAGGAGCGCATAATGATGTAAGAAGCGGAAGAGAGAGTAGGAGCGTGCAACGACCACGCAAAAGATTAAATTTCGAAAATGTTCCCACGCTAGTTCCGTTACTATCTTTGGCACACACGTACTTCGAGTCCATCAAAGAAGGAAGTTTGATAGTCGTTGTTTGCTGAACCAAACCGCTTCTACAGCAGTGAGCATTATCGGAGAAGCAAGCGAAAACATTTGTGTAGCCGTTTGTGGGTCGTTTAGCCGCCTAACGTTTGCTACAGACAGAAGTACAGGCTAGCAAACAACTGATATACTTGGATCAGTGTACCCCAGGCCCCTACCTGGGTTTCTGAAGATCAGGTATGTTGTAGCAACAAACTTAGCCAGCAGCCGCTTAGTCTAAATGACGTTAGTCGCCGTTACTAAAAGTTAATTGTCTCGGGCTTCACGCCTCTGGCAGCATACAGTTGGCAGTCATGAGTCACAAGTGGCCTTTTTGGGGTTCTTGAACGCTGTAGGGCATAGTGTTGCTTTGCTAGACAGCCGTAACCTTCTGTTTCACGCCATAGGCCATCTTCATGCTGCTTCGACTGTGGCACGTGCATGCCCAAAATAGTAACGGAACTAGCGTGGGAACATTTTCCAAATTCAATCTTTTGCGTGGTCATTGCACGCTTCTACTCTCTCTTCCGCTTCTCACGTCATTATGCGCTCCTGCTATAAATAGTTACAATTTTACGCTACCCTATTGCGGGTAATACGGAACACCCCACTGACCTGCAAAGGCGCAGGGGAGGGCTGTAACTTGTATGCTGGTCCGCATTTCCCTTATGCGATTCCTGCCGGTCCTCTAGCCATGGCCAAGGAATGTTGATATTCCATTCAGTTGGCATAGGATAAGTCTGATAAGTGAGTATCAGAGGAGGTCGGCCATGGTCAACCTTCAGTATTCAAGGTCGCTCAACGATTGGTTAGTCACGTGACAAGTACATTGTAGAAGCTAAAGTGAAGGTTTCTCTACTGCAGCTACTGATTTTTGAAGGGCTCGGCTTCTAGATTAACTATTCTTCCAAAGAGAAGGACAGCCTTACTAGAAAGAACAACTTACCTCCGGGGTGCAATTGAGATATGAACGGTCATAATAGCTGCCTTAGAATGCAAAATAGCACCGCTTCGGTAGATAGTTAGTGGAAAAAAGTCTCCGAAATAGCTACCGTATTGTCCCGAGCAAGCGCCCATGGGCGCTTGCAACTCACGCAAAGAAAAACCCGGGCATGGGCGCTTACAAGGAGGAGCCTTTCAACAATACGTCCCACTATTGTAGTGGTATTTCCTGGGAATTTGTCTACAGCTGTACCTGTGAGCCTGTGGCCACTCAATTAGCATTCAAAACAGAAACCCTAAAGTGCAGCTGTGTAGGGGTAGGCAGGCTATGCTTGAAAATCTACCTATTATGTTATGCTGCACTGCTCCAAAAATCTACCTATTATGCTATGCTGCACTGCTCCAAAAATCTACCTATTATGCTCAACAAACGCCCCTATTATGCTCGTTTAATAATCAACAAATTAGCTTTCCTGATTATCTTACCCGAAAACTCACTCGTGCCTTTCTGATCGCGTTGACCGAGTTGGCTTCGCACCAGTTCGTTTACTCTAACCTACAGTAGCATAGAGGCTCGAAGTTGGCTAAGTAGCAACGTCAGTGAAGAAGTAGATGCCTGTAAGCTGCTGCCAGCCGCTTGACTCTCGCTAACAGCGCTGAGATTGCTAGTCGTCGCCATCACAGAATCACCACGTGGCCGAGTTTCCGCAAAACTTTAATAAAAGGACGTAATTTCCTCAGAAAATTTACCTATTATGCTCGCATTATGCTCGATGCTTTTGCGTACCTATTATGC
Organism: Phakellia ventilabrum; assembly: GCA_963921505.1. Taxonomy (NCBI): domain Eukaryota; kingdom Metazoa; phylum Porifera; class Demospongiae; order Axinellida; family Axinellidae; genus Phakellia; species Phakellia ventilabrum. The sequence continues at coordinate 7,871,739 of OY997379.1, read as the reverse complement.
TCATTTTAATGCCGGCATAATCCGCGCACCCCTACAGCTTTGACAGCTCTGCAGTCCAGACTGTACTGTTTACATATGATGTATATAGCGGCATAAATGCATGGTGGGCGCTTACATGGAGGAACCGCCCAAACAATAGAATTGGGGGGTGGGCGCTTGCTCGGGAGAATACGGTAATAGAAGGAACTTTCATCAGCAAACTGCTAGTTACAAGTCCTTTCTGCCATTCCGAGCTCCACAGAGACAGCCGACTTTCTGCCATCAGAGCCAACAAAGGCCTCACATTTGTGAGGGGAAAACTCAAAAATTAATACCAGCAACAATTTTTCTTCCTTGCAAGTCTGTTCTGGAAGTGCTAGGCAAGGGGAAAACAGGCAAAATCTTTCCCTATGGTGTTTGCATTAGTGTTGATCATGTGCAATATTACTTTTTGATTGCATATGTCATGTGATTTTAATGAGACCTGATTATGAAAGGTCAACCATGGCCGACCTCCTCTGAGTGAGTGTTAACCATCCACTAAATGAAGCACTGTACCGTATTCATTCTAATTAAAGCACCACCCTGTATTTTTTTAGTTGAAAGTTACAGATGTAGTAGCAAGTGGCTATTAGTACATGTATAAATGCTGCAAGTTTGAGCCCTGTCCACTGTGGAAGATTGGCGATCTGGTCCGTTCTCAAAGACATGAAATACGTTCTACATGTACATGTATATTTAGCGCCACCTGGCAGTTGAATTATTTTCCTCTGGCACTATAATTAGAATGAATACGGTAGTCTGTCGAGTGTTTGCCAAAGATTTGGCAAAGCATCCAAAGAGAGGCAGCGGCCATGTACTCTGACGCCTTTGGTATTCTAGCCAGAAGCAGCTGCAAAGAGCGGTACTTGCTTAAAGGTCAAAGCATAGTTGTGGTTTAATTGCATTCTTACAACCACATCAATGAAAAATGATCCGTTGAAGAGTGGAGGAGCACCACTCTTCCACTCTTTCACTAGAACACTGAAAGGGTGGAGGCCTGTGATACCGGATGGGGGCTGACTTGTGAGACTCAAGTGTTCACAATATCGTGGACAATTTTTCGGTCAATTATTGTGTGTGTACTGAAAACATCAGAATTAACCACAAACAATGTCTGAACTAAATAGGCTCAGTTTCAATCTAGCTTACTGTACCAATTTTTTTGTGAGGTTTTCTAGTTTGGGTTATCTCTGTTGCGGTCTGCAAAACAATGTGTAAATAAGTGGATCACTTTACACAAATATTTCTCCAATTTCAGAAGGACAGAGAGGCCAATTAACAACGCATACCTTTTAAAATTACTGACTGATTACTATCCCATCCACAGAAAAATAATCTAGCTGGGCTTCTCTGAGTAAAGTGATCTTATTGATCTGCATTTATCTGGTATCTGCACATTCTGTGGTTGTACAGCTGTAACTGAGGTAACCCTAAAATGACCACTCTGTTTTTGCAGTGTGCATGAAAGTATATAGTTACCATATAGCGGGAAATTTTGTCAGTTAAAAATTTTATCGGGTGAAAATTTTGACGTGTGAAAGGGTCAACCTGTGAAAGTTGCCAAGTCTCAATGAAGCAGCAGTTACATAAGTCAGGAGTGAATAAGTTGTCAAGTACCATCAACTATGCTTTGCTACAGGTTCTACCGCGTCGTGGAGAGCTCCCTGATGCTCACACTCACACTCACTCACTCACATGCGCATTGCTCGATCGTACCATCTGTATTGAGTGCTCATATCTCTACTTACACATAGGCTACACATAGGCTACACAACCTATACTAACCGAGAGCCGCTAGAGACGAGAGCAAGTCTCTTGGGAGTCCCAAGCGACTTGCTCTCGTCCCAAGCGGCTGTTGTCCCAAGCGTTTCTCATCCCAAGCGAATTGCTCTCGTCCCAAGCGACTTGCTCTTGATCCCAAGCGACTTGCTCTCGTTCCCAAGGAACTTGTTCTCGTTCCCAAGTGACTTGCTCTCGTCTCAAGTGACTTGCTCTCATCCCAAGTGACTTGCTCTCGTCTCAAGCGACTTGCTCTCGTCCCAAGCGACTTGCTCTTGATCCCAAGTGACTTGCTCTCGTTCCCAAGCAACTTGCTCTCATTCCCAAGCGACTTGCCCTCGTCTCAAGCGACTTGCTCTCGTCCCAAGCGACTTGCTCTTGATCCCAAACGACTTGCTCGTTCCCAAGCGACTTGCTCTCGTTCCCAATCGACTTGCTGTCGTCCCAAGCGCTTTTCGTCCCAAGCGACTTGCTGTTGACTTGCTCTCATCCCATGTGACTTGTTTTTGTCCCAAATGGCTGTTATTCCAAGCGCTTCTCGTCCGAAGCAACTTGCTCTTGTCCCAAGCGACTTGCTCTCGTCCCAAGCTGCTCTCATCCCAAGCAGTTTTCTTCCCGTGCGACTTGCTCTTGTCCCAAACGACTCCCATCTCAAGCGGTTTTCGTCCCATGCGACTTGCTCTCATCCCAAGCGGCTCTCATCTCAAGTGGTTTTCGTCCCAAGCGACTTGCTCTCATCCCACGTCTTAAGCGCTTTTCGTCTCTAACGACTTAGCACGAAAGGCGGAGCCATTGCAAGCACGTGATATGTGTTTAATAAAATTTAATAGAGAAGGCGTGCCAAACGTACAGAGAGGATGGTAAGTGCTAGATGAGTGACTGTAGGAATAATAGTTTGAGTACAGAAATTATTATGTAGTTCTGCTGTTTCTTTTCTATTGCCACGTCTTCTAGATATCTATATCACGTGCTTGCAACGCCTCTACCTTTTGTGCTAAGTTACTTGAGACGAGAGCAAGTCACTTGGGACGAGAGCAAGTTGCTTCGGACGAAGGCAAGTCGCCTGGAATGGGAAACACTTGGGACGAGAGCAAGTTGCTTGGGATGAAGGCAAGTCGCTTGGGACGAGAGCAAGTTGCTTTGGATGAAGGCAAGTCGCTTGGGACGAGAGCAAGTTGCTTGGGATGAAGGCAAGTCGCTTGGGATGAGAAAAGCTTAGGACGAGAGCAAGTCACTTTGGATGAGAACCGCTTGGGACGAGAGCAAGTGGCTTAGAACGAGAACTGCTTGGGACGTGAGAAAATCGCTTGGCACGAGAAACGCTTGTGACGACAGCAAGGCACTTGGGATGAGCAACCGTCTCGGCCATGATATAATTAGGCCTTATTATACTTCAATTCCGACTGCAATTTCAGCATAAGTTCATCAAAAATTTGTTTCCCACTTTTTAATGATCTTTTGCTGTGGTTGAAATTGAAGAAACTTTATTATCATAAATTCTACTAGCCAACTGAGAATTATTCCTGAATAATTAGGTAAAATTGGCACCACTTGTTGACCTGATCTAGACTGCTCTCTGACGGCCTCATACACATATAGGTATGAGGATAAGGAACTCACTAGTTGGCCACCATATGTAACATGGTTTAAAGTATATATTTTCTGGAAGTATGCCCCGACATGAGCATAACAATTAAACCAGGAAGCATGCATATCAGTGAAACTACTACTGGCCATCAGGAGAATGACGTCTCTGTCTACAGCACATGTCCAAGGATGAGTCATGGCAGATATAATAGGACAAAGAGATGGCTATGCTGCTTAAAACTCATCGCTCAATTGTCTCCAGTGCTCACATCTACTCATATAGAAGCTATGCAAACTCTACTAACCTTGGAGCTGTAGTATGCCTCCTTTGGTAAAACTGCGTGTTAAGATTTCAGAATCTTTGTGCACCACGAGTTTGAAGATGGTACACATATAACTGCCAGGGACGCCATGTTGAGCCCCAGGGGGCCGTCTGGGACCAAAAATGTGACAGACATTCCTATTTGTAAATGGTAGCTGAGATGCATGTGGCACCAACTGGCTATCTTGCGATAATATTAAGCTTCCTGTCTCATCCCATTTGCAATAGGGTCTGCATGACCCACCCCACAAAAATAAGTGTCTGTTAGCCCTGCAAGACATCTGCGCTTGCGTAACCATAGTAATCATATCTAACTACTCCTGCATGGGACAAGTGTGCGAATTATTTTCATAACCAGACAATGATGGTGTATTGATCTATAGTAGTGATATGTAAGGAATTATAGCCTGTGTGTAAGCAATTCTACATATTACATAGTTTGGCATTCCATAGTATACGACATAGAACTAATATAAATGCTGATTCTGGTAACATATTTCACTTAGATTTTCCATCTCTGGTTCCAGGTAATGGCTTTTACAGTGGAATTGAAACTACCTATATTTTTTACATTATTATGCTGTGGAATTGCTGCTATAGTGTTGCTGATTTTGGCACAGCCTCACACATTTGAGATACAGGGGAAATCTGGCAGCCCCCTCCCAGAAGTACAATTAGTACTAGCAAGACCAAACAGACCACTGTCTCAGAATGGCGTAGAGAAGAATGGCAACCCCCTCCCTGCCTCAGAAGTGATAGCACCGATACCTTCTCGGAATGATCTCCCAAATATTGTGTATATTATGGTTGATGACATGGGGAATGGAGATGTCAACTACAATGGAGGGAAAGCAGACACCCCTAACTTGGATGCTTTGGCTAAGGGTCCGAACAGCATCAAGCTGACTCGACACTACAGTGGTGGACCGACCTGCTCTCCCACCAGAGGGACAGTACTCACTGGACGAAACCACAACCGCTACTGTATCTGGGGGGTGAATTACCCTCGGAGACCAATGTTGATGCCGTTGCCACCTAGTGAAGTAACTGTTGGAGAAATACTTCAGAATCATGGATATCGTACGGCTATGTTTGGTAAATGGCACATAGGGGACCTGAAACCTTTCACTCCCAGTCATAAGAACCATAAGAAGTGGCCAGTTTCCCATCCAGGAATGTTTGGCTTTGACAAGTGGTGGGTGACTCCTCATGTTGTGCCTACTGTCAGACCTAACTGTGTCTGCTTTAAGGCAAAGCCCTGTTATACATCCACATGCACTAACTATTATACAATAGTTTCAGGTTCTGACAAGTTAATATCTTACCCGAAATTAATTGAAGATAGTGACTCACAATTTCTCCTTCAACTGTCTGATGAGTTCATATCTGAAGCACTTCAGAGTGGAAAACCCTTCTTTGTGTATCTACCACTACATGCTATACATGATCCTTATTTCATGGGCTACAAAAAGCAAGCACGGTATACATCACATGGTTTTGGTAAAAGAGAAGCAGACTACTTGAGTTCAATTACAGATGTAGATGACATGGTTGGAAATTTTCGAGAACTGCTAAAGAAGTACAACATCAGTAACAATACACTGTTTTGGTTTACCAGTGATAATGGCCCTGATCAGGCCAACCCAGGAAAAACTGGAGGATTGAGAGCACAGAAAGGAACAGTGTATGAAGGAGGCATTAGAGTGCCTGGGATCATTGAGTGGCCAGCTGTAATACATACCAACCGAGTAGCAGACTTCCCAGTGGTGACAAATGATCTCCTTCCGACTGCCTGTGATATTGTTAACTGTAGCCTCCCAACTAACAGACCCTTGGATGGCACATCCATTTTACCCTTGCTTCGTGGAGAATCTTCTCTGAGAAACAAAACAATTCCTTGGGCATATGGAGTGAATGGATACTTCAATGGATCATTTTCTGCAGCTTTGGGTGGAGATAAATACAAAATAGTTGCAAGATTTTCAAATGGTGTTGCTAATAATGTTGAACTGTTTGATTTGACAAAGGACTCAGGAGAAAAGAATAACATATCAGCTGCCCACCCTGACATAGCTCAGAGCATGAAACAAGAACTGGAAGAATGGCTACAATCCGCATTCAGGAGTGCCAAACAGGAGGTGGACTGCTTAGGTTATTCCTTCACCAACCGTAACCTAAAAATGTAGACGTCTAGGTCTGTAATGAAGTTATATTAATAGGGTGAGGCCGATCAAGCCTCATAATAATTTTCTGTGTGTTTTGCAAAATATTTAATAATTACTGCACCCATGTACACAGTGCCATTAATAATGTATAGTATAAGAAATTTAGATCACTTTCTAATATGAATGGAACGTCATTAAACTAGATAAACCACAGGCTAGGAGTGGGTATTAAAATTAATATGAAATAGAACCTTGAAAGATTTCAAGGTTGCAGAAGTATCAGGAAGCCTTAAACATGAAAGTGGATTGGATTTCAGGCTTATAGAGTGAGTAAATCAGCCTCGAGAGGACTAATTGTACAGCTATCTGCACAAACACCTCCAGGTTAGTAGCTACGCCATGGCCAGATGATCCATGGGGCATCTACACAGTATTAGCAATGCCAGGAGGATGGAAGGACAGAGGCTAGGTAGCTACGCTTGTGGCCTGGGAGTAAGGCTAGTACGCCTGTTTTACCCTGAAAATCTACTAAAACTGCATGTATGTGAATAGAGTATACCCTCAAGTGACACGCACACGGTAATGTATAGATGCATATGATAGAGCCCAGGCATGATGTGGCTTATAAGACACAAGTATTTATATGAGGAATAGCGAAGAATTAGCTCAGGAACTGTTTATGTAGGTAATCTGAGCTCAAACACATCCTAAGTGGAAGGGCGGAGCTGGCCCTGGTTCGGGGCACTATTCCTTTCGTGACCAAAGAGCCAGAGTACAAGAGCACACCTTTTGTGGCGGAGTCGACTTCGGGTTTGGGCAGTACAGAGCACCAGTGGGTGGAAACAACGCAAACCGGGGTACCAGCCTGGGACCATGTTTTGGCTGCGGAAGGATGGGGCACCTGCGAAGGAGCTGCCCCTTACAGCAGTTGGGAGCTCCCACAACAGGAGTCGTGGGAAAGCCTGGAGTCAAGTGACATGCAGATAAGCAGTGGGAGAGATCCTATATCATATGTTATGTCGCATGGTATTATTGCAGATATTGAATATGCACCTACAGAGCCTCATGATCATGTGCCAATAGATTTCACTAGCGATGACATTTATGACATGCAACCTGAAGATTATGTAGATTTTACTAGCCCACTATCTAATAGCAGTACTCCAAGGCAGGAGTTGCCACAGACTACAGTTGTACAAGGAAAGTTAGCAAGCTGTATAGACTTTTGGAAAAATACAATACATGCACCAGAATCAGTTTTATCAATACGGTACTTCAGAATGGTTATGTTTTACCACTTAAGAACGAATATGTGATAAATATTATGACTTTGTAGATGATGGTGTGCGAGAGTTATTAGCTGGTAATTGTATTGAGCAGGTACAGGAAGTACCACATGTTTGTAACCCATTGTCGGTAGTGTGTAACCGGACAGGCAAGCTAAGGTTGGTGTTGGACTTACGTTTTGTTAATAGTCATTTATGGAAGCAGAAGTTTAAATAAGTATGAAGACATCCGTACAGTTATGTCAATGTTTGAGTTAGAGGACTATGTTATCACATTTGACTTGAAGTCAGGCTATCACCATGTGGATATTAATCAGGAGCATTGGAAGTATTTAGGTTTTAGTTGGAACTCTTAAGTATTGCCATTTGGGTTATCTTCAGCTTGTTATATATTCACAAAGTTACTTCGTCCTTTAGTTAGCTACTGGCGTGCTAGTGGTATTAAAGCTGTACTGTATATAGATGACGGTATTGTAGCTTTTTCGTCGGTTGGGCAAGCTAGAGAGGGGGCTGAGAGAATCAGGCAAGATCTGATTAGTGCGGGTTTGACTATCAATGCGATCAACTGTATGTTCACCCCACCACGCATCCAGCCATCTGAATATCATAGGGTTAATCATCCAATCATCCACTTCTACCACTTTACTGATGTAATCTGCCCTTTCATTCTCCTCTCTCGGGACCCACGCCACTTCCAGGCGAATTCCAAACTGCGCACATATGCTAAATATGGCAACTGCTTGCTCTTGTATATGTGCGCAGTTTGGAATTCGCCTGGAAGTGGCGTGGGTCCCGAGAGAGGAGAATGAAAGGGCAGATTACATCAGTAAAGTGGTAGAAGTGGATGATTGGATGATTAACCCTATGATATTCACAGTAACCACGCCTTTCTGCTACCGACCTGCAGAATTCTGACTACATTCTGATTGTCACTGCACCACTTCACACATAAATTAGCTACCAAAGGAGCAATCTCTTCCAAGACCCGCTTAACTGCCTCCATTTCCCGCCAAGTGGAACTCTGCAGCATTTCTTCTGGTGACCACAATCCATGCACTATCTTATCAGCATGCTCCACACAGTACCCTCCATATCCAATTCCACTAGCATCTGAATATCCCACTCTTACTGCTGAGGAGGCAAACCACATACACTGTCCGTTTGCTAAATGAATGTTGGCCTTCCAGAAGGATAGTTCATCCACTGCTTTCTGCGGTAATACCAGCTACGCATTCCACGACAAGCTGCTGTTCACCACTGAATAAAGATGTCTGGTGAACATCCTACGCAGCGGACCCATTGCCCAGCTCATGGAAATGATCTGCCCAATCACCCTAGCTAATGACCTGACTGGCAATCTCTGTCTACTTTCAATCAGCCGCTGAATGCTGCTGATCAATGCATCCATCTTTTCTTTGCTAACAAAAATTCTGCCTCGTGAAAAATCAAGTAGGAATCCTAGCCAGCTACATATCTGTGATGGTTCAAAACAAGACTTCTTCGCTTTGCGAATAGTAGTAATGCCCAGGTACCCAGGTTCAACTCAAAGTTTTGGTCTCTAGGGACCGAGGCGATAGATGCCTTTACCTGTGATTGGGGTCAGGAGAATAATTGGATTTGTCCTCCACTGAGCATTATACCAAGGGTGATAAGACACATGAAAAACTGCAGGGCAGTTGGTACATTGGTGGCTCCAATGTGGAGATCTGCACCATTCTGGCCGATAATTTGCCCAGACGGTAGCAGCTTTGCGGACTTTGTGGTAGATTGGGTGGTCTTGCCTAATACTGCAGACTGTTTTCTGCCAGGTGTACAAGAGAAGTGGATATTTGGCTCAGGTCCCTTGTCCTTTGATGTACTTGCCCTCAGACTAGTGTTTAACTGATGTCAGTTGTGTAATGTTTGTGCATCGGGTTGTTTATAGTGTGTTGTAACTTGTAACACTGTTGTTGGAGTGTGGCAGCGCAGATGTTATGAATATAATAATGATATGAATATGGGCAAACCATTTAAGAGTACATGTGCATGTATTCATTTGGTCGTGCAGTTAGGAATGTGTTTAGGTTGGCTAGCTTTATATAGGCAAATAGAGTAGGTAATGAGCATAGCTACAAGGGAAAGGAGAATGCAGAGATACAATGGATAGTGAATAGCTTGCTAAGGTGCCTGATGGCCAGTGAGCATGCAGTTGGAGTTTGTGTGCTGGGTGCTGGAGACACCCACGAAGTGAGCATGTTGGAGTGCTTGAAACACCACATGCTGGGGTGCTGGAGACACCCAGAGAGTGTGCTTGTTGGGGTGCTGGAGACACCCGCACAGTGTACATGTTAGGGTGCTGGAGACACCCGCATGGTGAGCGCACTGAGGCGCTAGAGACACCAACATAGTGAGCATGCTAGGGTGCTGGAGGCACCTGCATGGTGAGCGCACTGAGGCGCTAGAGTCACCAACATAGTGAGCATTCTAGGGTGCGGGAGACACCCCTACATAGTGAGCAGATGCTGGGGGCTGGAAACGCCTGCACAGTGAGCATGCGGGGGCACTGGTTTGGAGGCTCCCTCTGAGTGTGAGCATGCAGTTGGAGTTGGTTGGGGTGCTAAGGACACCTTCCGAGTAGCTACAAGGTGACCATAAGCTAGAGTGCTGGATCGAGACACCCATATATGTAATAAGATAGACTAATAGGGTGGAGGGCAATTAAGGGCTTGTGGCACACATGCAGATGTGCAAGGGATACCAATAGGATGTAGGAATGGGCCTGGCACAGGAGGTGCTATTAATAATATTGTATGTTCTGAACTTAGACGTGCTCAGAGCAGGGGTTTGGAGAGCGATACCAGGCATGGAAACACCACATCTACAAGAGCTGGCAGGAGATCTGCAAGATACAGTGCTGTCAGCTAAAGCCGCATCCACAACCACAAAGTACCTTGGAGCTTACAAGAGATGGAAAAGGTGGGCCAGTCAGTTCCCTGAAATAAAGACCTTTCCAGCAGAACCCCTGCATGTTAGCTTGTATATAGCAGAATTGAAAAAGTCATCAAGCACAAAAAGCTCAATTGATGCGGCAATATATGGTTTGAGATGTGCTCACCACATGGCAGGGTTGGATAGTCCAACAGAACACCCTATAGTGCAAATGGCAGCAGAGGGTGCACGGAAAGAACTAGCAAAGCCCACAGTGAAGAAAGAGCCGGTTACAGCAGAAATGCTAAGAGAGCTAGTAGACAAATTTGGTGGACCTTGTGCATCCTTAACAGAGGTTAGGGGTTTGAGTATGTGCCTAATTGGATATGCCGGGTTCTTGAGACATGATGAGATGGTCAAACTGTGCTTCAGTGATATTCAATTCCAGAAAGAGCATGTGGAAGTCAAAATTCGTGCCAGTAAGACTGACAAATATCGGAATGGAGACACAGTAGTAATATCACGTACAGGCAACCAGACATGTCCAGTGGCTATGCTGGAGAGATATATGTCACACTCAAAGGAGCCTGCAGAATCAACAAAGCACTTGTTTAGGCCGATAAATGCCAAGCGCCAGACATTGAAGGAAGGGGCACTGTTGTACACTGCTGTCAGAGAAATAGTGCTCGGAATGCTAAAGCATGTAGTGGAAGACATCTCGGTATTTGGGGTACACAGTCTACGAGCAGGTGGGGCAACTGCTGCCGCCAACGGAGGTGTGCATGACAATTCAAGCGTCATGGTAGATGGCAATCGGAAACAGCAAAGGACGGTTACATTAAGGACGTGCTAGATAGTAGGCTACAGGTGTCACAGAAGTTAGGATTGTAAAATATATATGAGGAGGCTAACTTATATAGAGTATGGAATACATGTGGGCGCATAGACTTGTATGTATACTTTGCCCGTTCTCTGAAAATCTCCGGTGGTGCTGGCAGCAGCCTGGGGCACAGCAAATATGGTTACTGTGCATGTGCATGCAGTTACCAGAATGGGGTAGCTAGAAGGGTGATAGCATAAGATGAGTAGAGAAATGTATTTCATGCCGGTTGGAGGCGGCGCAGCGCCGTAGTTAGGCGGGAAATAATTTCTCCACGGAATGGCGCGTGGTGGCAGGTGCAATGATTTGGGGGAGTCAGCCAATCATTGCGGGAGTATAAGGGGTCCAATCAATGGGGTAGAAAGTATGTTGCTGCATAGATACGGGAGGTTGCAAGGCAACAGTCCTAGGGCAGGTATATAAGGCGAGGAATAGTGTGAGTTTATCACTTCTCCGGGGTTATTGCCAGCAGTACACGGATTGAACTATCAAATTTTATTTTTATTTTTTTAACTGTAATGTTGTTGTCCGCCTTTAACAGTTGCGGGGATACTATTAAGCAATGTATCACATAATATGTTTTCTTCCCTCCGACATGGATGTTCCGGGAGTTCAACTGAGTACAAGATGAAGCAAGAACACACTGAAGCATATTCTTGTAGTGGATTCAAACTCATGTATTGTTTGTGTTAGGAGCTAGACTGCAGTGCGAATTTGTGCGGCTGGGCAGCGAGTTTTTTTTGTTTTTTTTCCCAGAGCAGTTCACTGGGTTGTTTTTCCCTGGCATGGGATTGGGCCTGCTCATGCCTAAATTTTTTGTTTCAATTAAGCAAAATATTTGGTTGGCCCCTGCCCAGCCGAGAGCTTTGTACTTGAAGTTTTTTCCGTTCTGTATGGAAAAGGAAATCTCTCCGGTGGTGCTGGCAGCAGCCTGGGGCACAGCAAATATGGTTATTGTGCATGTGCATGCAGTTACCAGAATGGGGTAGCTAGGAGGGTGATAGCATAAGATGAGTAGAGAATAATAAAATGACAGTACTCGCTGAGATGACGTTAAATTTGTCGTTAAGTTAACAGCGTTGTTTAATGTTATTAAAATTTGTTATTAACCTAGTACAAGTCGTGTGACTGCAGCAAGTCGCGAGCAGAACCTCTCGTAATTTCAGCGACTATAATGCTAATTGTGCAGTGAGCAAGCAATACTGACGGCAGTTCAGTAAGTTTTAGCTCAGTTACTGATATGATATTAATTAGGCTGTGGCTAGAAGACCGGGGAAGTGCATGCACATGTGTAGCCTGGCCCCACCCCTAATCCTAAGGATCCTCTAGTCAGTTCGTACTAATTAACATGTCTAATTCAAGGCCATACCTAAGTTACATGATATACTGTTTGCACCCAAGCAACACTTTTCTAGTGATGTCACTCACCGCGGTGTAATCAGTAAACGCTTGGTAAGAGCTTGTGTCAGTCGACAGACACTTCCAATTGTCTTTTGGACAGGGCTGATTTTGATAGCATTAGCATAATTATTAAAGTGATCACTTATCACACTACTTATTATCTCGCAGTATTACTGTGCTTGCTGCAGTCATAGCTACAAGGTTTCTTAGTACAAGAGAAAGTGATAATTGGTCACTTACACTAGCAGAGAAGAGTCTGCAGTTAGGAGAGTGCTAATCTAGTGACTTCTTAACTTTCCTTTTCTTTTCTTTTTCTGGCCTACCAACCCAGTTTTAGTGACACAGCAGTCCAAGCAACAGTAGCTATATCATGTGGGCATGGCCTAAAGGGCGGATTTAGGGGATGCTTTGGGTGCTGTATACGTAGCACCCCCCCTTTGGAGTTCAGTAAAAATTAATCTCAGTTGTGATGACTGTAGGCGTGGTCTTACGTATCAAACGTACACGCCTGCGTCACATGGACGATGCGGCAGCCTTCTGAAACCGAGAGGCCAGGGTTGAGGACGTAGCTGTGGAGGACGATGTGGATGACCGGGATCCCATTTGATACGTACAGTATTAGCGACAAAGTAGCAAGGGTCTGGGTACGCGAGACTAGTGGATTTTGGCGAGTTAGCCGCTAAGGCGCCGACAGTCCGGAGCGAGGGCTAAAGGCTGCTGGACTGTTGAAGTGGGAAACCAATGCAAAGTGCATTCCTGGGCCTTTCTGAGCCTTTCAAAGATGACTTTTCGATGGGTCTTCCGCGCTTCGCACAGAAATCCCCCTCTCCCACCCTAAGGAAAGTCGAGCATAATCGATACAAGCCTATGCATGGTTCCTGGTTTAGTGTTATTGTTGGCTGCAGCTGGCTAGGCATGAGGAAATTATGCCAGCATAAGTTTGAGCATAATAGGTAGCTACAAGATTGCATAAGGAATTATGATAGGTAGAGTATTGGGCATAATTTGCAGAGCTGCTGACGTTAACAATAAAATTTATCTTTCTTTTAGAGTATAAATAATTGTGCATCATTTAGAATCCCTACCTTGAAGTAGAAAAGGATTTAGTAGAGAATCTGAGGATGAGACTGCTAGCAGCTCTGATTACCGCACTATTGAATGGAAGTTTGACCACCAGAATTGAGCATAATTTGAGCATAATAGGGACTGTCTGAGAGCATAATTGGGGCATACCCAGGGGAAAACTGAACAGCATAATTTCCCCATGCCTACAGCTGGCTCACAACAGGATAAGCTCGCCCCCACATATAGCCCCAGTCCTACCATATATGGTTGAAAGAGCTACCTAGTGCCGATATAAGAAAACCCATAAGTGTTTTAAGTTGATTTAGTGACTTCTGAAGTTATGACTACTGAATATTATACACTCTCTGGTCCATTAGACAACAGGACTCTCTATCATATTATACATGCACCTATAAATCTCCACAAAGTATAGTCTACCCTGAACATGAAAATTACTTCATATGTAGAACTAAATGTACAGTGGAATATCAAACAGTAGGTATGCTTCTTGATCGATCGGCTCTTTATTTGAACAGTCCACAAACAAGAGAAAAACGAGAGCCTTTGAAAACAAACAACAGGCTGATGATGGGATTGGTATGGACTGACTCGCCTCGAGATTACTATGAGCATGTTATAGTTATATCCCAGAGCGAGAACAATATCGTTATTCCACAAGACTTCAGGTGAAGCCGAGGTCACATGTAACAACCAGGATATTATACAAGCATATCACCAGTTTGTGTTACTGTTGTATTGCATGCATGTGTACATTTACTAGCCTCAAGCCCATATGTTATGATTATTGGCCTCACTGCATTTGGCAACTACATGCAAGAAATTACATCATATTAATGGCTAAGTTATATCCGGATTCCCCCAGGGCTAGCGCAACAAGCAGTATTTTGACAATTTTCAAACTGTCTTATCTCAACAACCAGGAGTGAGAAGGGAATGATTCTCAGTAGCTACAGTACAACTATGAGGAGATTTGTTTGGTTTGTACGAACCTCATATCTGTGCATGTTCCGACCAAAAGGGGAGTGACTGACACGACATGGAAGTGACACGTCAATGACATGTACACAAACATAGACAATGGCTTCTCAAGGTTGTAAGCGTGGTCGTCGTGCGGGTCAAGCAGGCTGTAGAAGAAAGCAAAGGAGCCTTCAGGTTGGAGGTATAATGAATTAGAGGCAGTTTGGCATATGTATATTTCTTAGCCTCGTTCTCAGGCCAGGCTCTCATAAAGAGTCAATGCATTCTTTATCACGTGTTTTACATGTACATATAGCGGAGTTGCCGTGTTCAGCAGTACAGTTGAAGCAAGGATAGTTTAACTCTAGTAGTTAAGTATCTTTATGCAACAACAGCACTTCCTGACTGCCGAAAAATAAGCTGAAACTTTTTTTCGTGCTTTGCTCGGATTCTCAGCTGCTTTGCAGCCTCTCGTGTATGAACCCCCATTCTCGCTTTTCTAGATCTGCCCCTGTACAAGTTGCCCTTCAAATCCGTGCTAAAATTCTACAGCTCTCTCTGACGTGCTTTGATAGTACTGCCATTTTTGGTAATTGCCATGCAATCAAAAGTTCCGCAAACCATATCCCCTTTGTGGTATAGCCGAAATGCTTAATTTCTGGGTCATTGCTACATCAAATCTACCTCCTGTAGAAACCACCCACATTTAATTTAGATATTGCCTAGCAATCCAGAGATAAACATCTTTGAATTATGTGCATTCGAAAATGAGGGAAATGCTAGGTAGTCAGTCGCTCAGCAGGTCACATATAATTATGTTATGTGATAATCCCTATATTTATTCTCTCTTTAGGACATTGTAAGATTTCAAATCATCCGGGCTGAGTGAAGTGCGATGGCTTCTTTACTATGTCTTATGTGTGCAGTGGCAATTTCATTTTGTAGTGGTATTTCCCTGGTGGATACGAGCGATGCTCCCTGCCCCACCTGGTTTATACAAAGCAATGGGAGTTGTGTGTGTGGAGATGCTCTGAAAGGGAAGGTTAAGTGTAATGGAGTTGAAAATCCAGTATCACTGCTACTCACATTCTGCATGACGTACAGTAGCTTGCACAATACGACTGTCGTTGGAGCTTGCCCATTCTTCCCACTTCAGAACGCTAGCGATGGTTTCGTTCCGATTCCAAATAATCTCACCGAGCAGTGCGAGAGTGTTCACCGAGAAGGTCAATTATGTGGCAGATGTTTGAACGGTTTTGCTCCGGGGGTTCTGTCATATAACCATGACTGTGTGAATTGTTCAAATTGGGCCGCACAACAGTATAAGTGGCTTGCTTTCTTTGGCTTGGAGTTTGCTCTTCCCACGCTGCTGTTCTTTGCCATGTTCATAACTAGAACGGGAGCTACCTCAGGGTCACTTAATGGCTTCGTCTTTTTTGGCCAAGTCTTTGCCACTGCAAATAATTTGAAATTGTTTTCAGTGCTCTCTACTACAGCTGTTGGCATTGATACATCTACGTTTGCAACTTTTATTAAAGTAATTTTTACTCTGTATGCTTTTCTAAATCTTGACTTTTTTCTGCTCTTTGTCGGTGGCTATTGTTTAGATGCAGGGATTACCACAGTGCAGGCCATGGCTATGGCATACATAGTACCACTTTATATGATGTTGTTAATTGGACTAACGTATTTCATCATTGAACTGCATGATCGCGATGTGCAAGTTATCGTGAAATGTTGGAAGCCGTTTCGGCGCCGCTTTCTACGCTGGAGAAGGAACTGGCAAGTGAAAGATTCACTCATTGACACCTTTGCGACGTTTTTGCTACTTTGCTATTCAAAACTTGCTACAGCTTCGCTAAGACTACTGAACAATGCTTTTGTTTATAATGTGCATGGAAAAAGGGTAGGAGCCTACTTTTATTATGATGGAACTGTAGAGTACTTTGGAAGTGGGCATGCCCCCTTTGCTCTGTTGGCACTTGCAGTTCTGGCCCTGATTGCCATCCTACCGCTGATTCTTACCCTGTACCAGTTCAAACCCTTCCATTGGTGCCTTGAACACTGCAGGCTGTGTACACCAAGAGTTCAGAATGGCCTATCAGCATTTGTGGACTCCTACCAGGGTTGTTACAAGGAGAAATACAGGTTCTTTGCCGGATTGTACTTCATTCTTCGGATTGTAATGGCTGCTGCTGATTTTGATGACACATTTTCATCACGCTATTTGAGGCATTTGCTGATACTGCTTCTAATCGGAATGTCCATTGCCTTCGCCTTGCTCCAACCCTACAAACTAAAAAAGTACAATGTCATTGATTCTTTGCATTTTGTCGTTCTAGCATCTATCTACTTTTTGCTGCTGAATGAAGTATTCTTTACACTTCTGTCCAGGAAGTCTCCATTTCTACCTATAGCCAGTGTTCTTATAGTTCTACCTCTGCTGTATCTTATCGCACTACAGCTCCACTGGGTTTTATTTAAGAAAGGGTATTTTAAGAAATATTGCTGGAAGTTCAGGATGCAGGGGATAACAACGGATAATAGCAGTGAAACAACGTCACTATTCCGCGATGAAGCGGACGAGTCACTTCCAGATAGGATGCTCCATCCAAGTGGGTATGAGTCCAATGATACATCTTCTATTAAAACGAATCCAGCTACCTGAATTATGACATTGCTGCTACCTGTATCCAATCATGCCTAATTAGTTTTCTAGTATTGGTATGTAAACATGCAGTAATTATTGTGTTAATTAATTAATAATTTTTGGTGTAGTGCATATCACCTCACTCATATATGAATACTACTTACAGTTACCATTTTTGTGATTTTGTTCCTTATAAGTGACATTGTACCAATGCAAACATCTCTTTAAGTATTCTGTATGCACATTTTTGGTCCCGGTAGATGGAGACAGTATGCTGTACTTCAATAATTATTGTATTGTTATATTATTTCCGTGACTAATTATTATCTTTCAACTGGGCTGGGAAATAATTGTATTCTTGCTATAATTATCAGAGCGTCTTTACTCAGTGAATTGGAACGGTGGACTGGACCACAAAGTGAGACTGGAATGCTGCTATACTGGATGTGATGGACTATGGCTGAGCCTTTAACTAATTGGAGCTTATCACACGTCCTCACTCAGAGTTGACGGTGTTATCAACTGCCCGAACCCGAGGGCGAGGGTTATAAATTTCTGGCTACTGGGCATGTGGTTTACATGATTGTAGTACAGTGGAACCTCTATAATGTGGTCACTGTGTAGAGCAGCCACCTCGCCACCTTGATGGGTCCCACTGTAGATATTGCTAATACATTATGGACCTGCCACCCTCTATATTGCACCCATAAAATGTTGGCCCAAGGGTGACCACATTATAGAGGTTCCACTGTATCTGCGTTGCCAATAGATGAACACTAACCTCACCACCATAAATTACATTTCACCATGCATTTTAACAAGTAACTGTGAACACCTTAATCACATCAATGAGTGAAGCATGCTAGGCGCTGTTGTGAGGTTAAATAACAATAAATCATCAGGCTTGTACCCGAGCTAAACACGACCATAATGTATATTTTTCCTACACAAGCTATTTAACTTTTGCTTTGAAGTAGGTAGGTAGCTATCGTGTATAGTACCACCTCAAAAGTAACTAATGATTATAAAACCAACAACTAAGGGTAATGAGCTAGCTATCTAGGAATCCGTAAGAGTACAAAGGAATATATATCTCTGCTATCCATATATTATACCACCTATTATGCACTTGCGCTATCGAGGACTGGTTATAGCCTGGAACCTTCTGTGAGATAAAATCTGGGCGAGGAAGGCCTGGGTTCGAGGCTATAAGGACTGATATGCTATATAAGTGCATGCAGTGTGATGTGGCATCATATTTAGCGATGTCCAGTCAAGACAGAGTCATTGACATGTAAAAGAAGAGAGCCAGTCAAAGTAATAGTCCATGCATATATGAAGAGAATTATCAGGTAGCTAGCTGCATGGGCCAAAGGATTCTATTCAACAAAAGGAAATGGGAGAGCTAGTTCTAGTAAAAACAGTGAATAGGACAGGGAAAGGATACACGACACCAATCAGAGACAAGAAGACGTATAATAAATACATCAAAAGCAAAGTGGGTGCATGCTATAACATAATTCCAAGGTGGGCATATAAAGCTACTGTTCATGTATAGTAAATTCTATTCATGATCAGCACAAAGCACAACAAAGGAAATCAATGTACCTGTTCAGCACAAAGCAAACCAAAAGAAATCAAAAGAACATACTACCTCCATGCATGCTACTGACAGCAGGCTCTATCTACGCCAGATCTGGAATATTGTCTACTACAATACCAAAAGATAAAATAATAGTTCACTAATAGTTCACTTACTACATTATGTATAAACGGTCAGTCCCTTGTAAGTCCCTACATAATGTTTAAATTTACTACCGAGTATCTGCACAGCTGGACAGTATTGAACTATTAGTGCACTGCCTGCTACTGACAGCAGGTTCTAGAAATGAGTTGCAATTGTGTAATAGGTTAGCTGGATCAATATGCGCCCGCCGTTTATTCTTTAGTGTCTTTGTCTTTGTTCACTTGTGTATATAGATGTCATTGTGTTGCAGTTCTCGTAGTAGCTAGTGTTCAGGCTATATTGAGTGTTTCAAGTGTTCTGTAGTGTTGTCGGTCCCTCGTGTTCGAGCGGTTCGCACGACACCACACTACTGTAGTAGCATCCTTTATAGGCATCCTTCTTTCCGACGTAGGCCTTGAACGTCATCGCTTTTGAGTATCGAATTTCGACGGCTGGCTGCGTGCGTACAGCGAAACTGATGAAGTTAAGTAACTATTAATAATTGCATTTTTCTAAAATTGCTCGTTACTACCTCATGTGCTACGCTCTCATTCTGACGGATCAATCAAGTGAGAGAGACAATCTTAGCATAGCAGCCTGTGATTTTCGGGCTATAACTAGACTCGGGGTTGTATAACTAGATAAATGAGGGTAACTCGAGAAATTATCTCCGCTATGCTAGTACAGAGACCACTCAAACAGCAAAGTTGCAATCCTGTTCCTATTAGTCCTACTATTGAAGTTAGTATAACCAAAAAATGGACAATATTTCTGTCCCTCTATAGGAGAAAACAGTCAAAAAACATCCATTTTTGGATGAAAATTGTTCATTTGTTAAAATCATCCAAAAGTGGATGAATGTTGGGCGCCAATAACCATCCATTTTTGGAAGCGGACCCTACCTGATATTTAATATGATGTACTGTTTCAGAGATATTCACAGCTAGGGTCATAACAGATTTTTTAAGGCTAGCTGTCTAAGCACATGGAAATTGTTGTGGCCCCTGTCTATATCTTCAAGCTGCTTACAGTTTGTCAGCAAAATTTTTGAGTGGGAATGTCGATCTAACTTTCATCAATACAGCAAACATAGTAAAACTCGACAATCAAGCGGATATGTTAGGCATTGGGTGTAGCAGACTTGAACTGCTAGCTATGTGTTAGTATGTGATACCTTAGAACTCTACATTTTCTCCTAGACGTGCTAGTACTCTATTGGTTGCTCAAAATTGTGTCTTCAATATGCAAGTAGGTTATTGTTAAACATTCTGCTATACTTTTCGTTTTTCCTGAAAACCACCTAAACCACTGAAATCATAAAACCACAGCAATCCCTAAAACCATCAAACCCGGTTTTCATAATTCGCCATACGGGTGCAAAGTTGTACTTAAGATTAGGTGTTGTTCTTTGCACATAGTGGGAGAGTTATAGACATTTGCTGGAACTCTTCCTATGTAGGTCGACCTCTATATCTACCAACTCATGCACAGCTGCTGCGATGGAATTAAAGCTACTACGGTACTTTTCTTTATTATGTCTTTTGGTTGCTGGATTAATGTTGCTAATTCTGTCCCAGCCCTACACTGTTAAGCTAAACTTGAGACCTGCCAGTGGCAGCCAGCAAATTAGTAAATTAGTACCAACTGCAATAAGAAAGTATGGTGCAATTCACAATCACCGTACAAAGAATGCACGTGACCTCCCAAATATTGTGTTTATTATGGTTGATGACTTGGGAAATGGAGATGTCAACTACAATGGAGGTAAAGCAGACACCCCTAACTTGAATGCCTTGATTAAAGGTCCAAACAGTATCAAGCTGACTCGACACTACAGTGGTGGACCAACCTGCTCTCCCACCAGAGGGACAGTACTCACTGGACGAAACCACAACCGCTACTGTCTCTGGGGGGTGAATTACAAGAACAAACCCGCGTTGATGCCATTGCCACCTAGCGAGGTAACTGTTGGGAAAATACTACAGAAACATGGATATCGTACTGCTATGTTTGGCAAGTGGCACATAGGGGACCTGAAACCTTTCACTCCCAGTCATAAGAACCATAAGAAGTGGCCAGTTTCCCATCCAGGAATGCACGGCTTTGACAAGTGGTGGGTGACTCCTCATGTTGTGCCAACCTTCAGACCCAACTGTGCCTGCTTTAATACGAAGCCCTGTTATACGAAAATATGCAGTAACTATTTTACGATGGCACCGGGTTCTGACAAGTTAATACCGTACCCAAAATTAATTAAAGGTAGTGACTCACAGTTTCTTCTTCAATTGTCGGATGAGTTCATGTTTGAAACAATTGAAAGTGGAAAACCCTTCTTTCTGTATCTACCACTACATGCTATACATTATCCTTATTTTATGGGTGATGAAAGTCGTGCACAGTATACATCACGTGGTTATGATACAAGAGAAGCAGACTACTTAAGTTCAATTACAGATGTAGATGACATGGTTGGAAATTTTCGAGAACTGCTAAAGAAGTACAACATCAGTAACAATACACTGTTTTGGTTTACCAGTGATAATGGCCCTGATCGTACCCACCCAGGAAAAACTGGTGGATTGAGAAACTACAAAGGAAGTCTGTATGAAGGAGGCATTAGAGTGCCTGGGATCATTGAGTGGCCAGCTGTAATACATACCAACCGAGTAGCAGACTTCCCAGTGGTGACAAATGATCTCCTTCCGACTGCCTGTGATATTGTTAACTGTAGCCTCCCAACTAACAGACCCTTGGATGGCACATCCATTTTACCCTTGCTTCGTGGAGAATCTTCTCTGAGAAACAAAAAAATTCCTTGGGCATATGGAGTGAATGGAGACTTCAACAGAACTTTTACTGCAGCTTTGAGTGGAGATATTTACAAAATCGTTGCAAAATTTTCAAAAGGTGTTGCAAATAATGTTGAACTGTTTGATTTGACAAAGGACTCCGGAGAAGAGAATGACATATCAGCTGCCCACCCTGACATAGCTCAGAGCATGAAACAAGAGCTGGAAGAATGGCAACGGTCTGCCTTAAGGAGTGCCAGAGAAGTGGGCTGCTTAGGTTATTCGTTCCTCAACCACAACCTAGAACTGTAATCACTTTTATTATTCTGCTTATGCTCAGCTCTCAGCCAGTCCCTGGCCCTATATTCTCAAAATAAGCTCAAAAATCTGCTCTTTTTATAACATTTTCACCATGAGGGAGGGTGACTCTTAGAATTTTATTGTTAAAGTCTATATTATAGACTGTGTATTATGCCCAATACTCTACCTATTATGCCACTCTACCTAACTATGATGCTCTTGCTGGCATAATTTCCTCTCAAGCCCAACTTTAGGTGCTGAACCTCAGTAGTTTACTGCCCCGCGCTCTCAACAGCAGCTGTAAAAAGTGAACTAGGTTGGTGGCTTTTAGAAAAGCCGTGTTTAATATGTAAATGTGGACAATGAATAGTTTAATAGCTAGAACTCTTGGCTCTGAGAGGAGGCCTTCAGCTTGCCGCCAGAGGTGGTCTTTCTTGGTAGGAGTACGGTGTGGATGTTGGGCAACACACCACCCTGGGAGATGGTAACACCATCTAAAAGCTTGTTTAGCTCTTCGTCGTTCCTGATAGCCAGCTGTAGATGGCGTGGATTGATCCTCTGCTTCTTGTTATCGCGGGCAGCGTTGCCTGCCAACTCGAGAATTTCGGCAGCAAGATACTCCATCACAGCTGCGAGGTATACAGGGGCACCCGAACCGACTCGCTCAGCATAGTTACCCAGACGAAGGAAGCGGTGAATGCGGCTCACGGGAAACTGGAGTCCTACACGGGAAGAGCAAGTCTGACTACCTTCTGCTACTGACAGGGAAGGAGCATTAAACTAGTGATTCCACCTGTTGTCGAATGGCACCTACAAGAAAACTACATATATGGAATGCCTAGTAGTTATGCATGGCTGACACTACTAGTGCTACGTGAATTATAGCGCTTACGTAGTACTTACCACCCATAACCCAAAGGGAATTAAGGAGCATTAAACTTGTGTATGTATGCTGATTCCACCTGTTGTCAAATGGCACTTGCACAAAACTCCTTATAGGGCTCCTGCTAGAATGCAGCTAGGATCCATAAGCCAATAATAACTATTACAGTCAAAACACCAGCTTTGGGTCAAAGGTTAATTCCATTATGCAAGTAAGCATAAGTGGACACAATACACTACTCACAGAAAGCACAAACAGCTGGCATAGCATAATACAGGAAGCTTTGAGCATAATTCACCAAAGCGGACTGGGGGGGGGGGGGGGATCTCAGCCCCACTCCCCCCCCCGGGTGGGGCCAGGGGAGGAGCCCGGAAACCCTGCCTGGGTGAATGTTGTTGATCATAGCTGAGCATATAAGTTTGGAATGTGGAATGCAAGTAATAAGACAACTTACATCACTGACATGAATTTGACTTACCTTCAAACCTGCTTTGAGCAATGTGAGAAATAGAGTTTGAGTGGGTGTCCAACAAAGGGTGGCACAGGAGCAATCCATGACTAAGACAGATCAGTGCCCCGTGCCCCCATGTGGGGGTAAGTCGAGTGGGGGTGCAGCTGCCATGAGAAAGAGCTTGACTTTGTTTCAGATAGGAGGCTAATTAATTAACACAGTAATTGCTATAGAGGAGTAGCTACAGACCCATTAGGACTTGAGTACTCAAGCTAATGACATTGGTCAGATCGTCATGGCA
This sequence comes from Phakellia ventilabrum, assembly GCA_963921505.1. Lineage (NCBI taxonomy): Eukaryota > Metazoa > Porifera > Demospongiae > Axinellida > Axinellidae > Phakellia > Phakellia ventilabrum. The sequence continues at coordinate 7,848,248 of OY997379.1, read as the reverse complement.
ACACAGTGCTCACCCACTCAAGACGGCCACAGACTTGGAGTTGCTCTGACCCAAGGCAATGAGGAAGAAAGGTCAGAGCAACTTCAAGTCTGCTTTGTCGGATTTTCATGGCTGTTTGCTCTTGTGCTTTTGATTATAATCACTATCGGATAATTACCAGTAGAGGGGGATGCTCTTTTTTTTTTGATTTGAAGTATTTTGAGCCTCATACATGTGCATGGTGGCTGGTGCTTCCAGTTTCTTCCTGGTTAAGTATAGGATAGACTACACCCAAGAGTGGGTTATGCGCCTATGTAACCCACGAGTTTGCGGTTATCCCGAGGCGAAGCCGAGGGATAAATGCAAACAAGTGGGTTACAGCGCATAACCCACGAGTGGGTGTGGTCTATCTGACTTATACCACATTGCGCAAGCACACAATCAGCGCCACGTAGCAACGTCTTGCCTCTAGCGGTAAGAATAAAAGTGTGGGTTATGAGCGTATGTAACCAATACTTTTCAGCCAATCACTTTTATTATAGATGATGTAATAAACTGTATATACATTATAGTCAAATGTGATTCATTGAACTGACCAATAGATTTATCAAGCTAAGTTCATAATAACTTTACGAAAGGACTAAAGCTGCAATCTTATTGGAGCTGGGAATTCCCAAGCGGTAAGGTGTCTGTGACAAGAAATTTCATTTAGGACACCAGATGTTCTCTTTTGCCGGGAGGGTGTGAATGTCTGGGCACGAGACTATACTTTCACTTAGTCGTTGTCATGGCAATGCCTGCTATCTTAGTAACAGACATCAGACCTGGCTGGTCACTCAACTGGTAATTACCAGCCCCAACCCAGTTGTAGCACTTCAGCTGATTAATTGGCCCATACAGTTTACTGCATAGGCCATATGCATGTAGTCTGGGAGGAGACTGCAGTTTGGGTTCTAGGGGACCACACAAGACATTGCTAATGGATTTGATTTGTACAATGGCAGGCTATAAGCAGAAGTGCTTGCCCACACCATGTAGTCCCTGCAGGTGTTACCTAGTAATGGCTGCAGGAACATCCCTTATATAATTCTCTTCTGAGCCCCCCCCCCCCCCCCCCCCTCCCACTACCACCTAGCTGTTATCACCTTGCGGAACATATGACTTTGCCATTTGCAGGCAATTGTGTGGCTTGTCAAAGTTAAGAAGTTGGAGAAATATATTAAGCATTCTTTAAGACACCACACTATACCCAGTAATAGCTATTTATGAAGTTTACCATATTCCATTAATTTGAGCTCCTATTAATTAAACTACCAATAGGGTATTACCAATAGACCACCACCATAAGTGATGTTGTTATTTAGCCTCATTCCCAGGCCTCCCCTTGGAACAGTTAGCAAGTGCCGAATAGCAATAAAAAAATTACAGCAAGGACTACTCCAGTATAGCCTCATACCCAGGCCTCCACTCACGGTTGTTTTGCAGCTGTTGGAAAAAATTTATCCACTGCTGCAAAAAAAAATCAAGGGGAGGCCTGGGTATGAGGCTACTATTACAGTTGTAGCCTCATTCCCAGGCCTCCACCTAGCTTTTGTCGCTTGCAGTACGAAAAGTGCTCCGCTCGCTCACATTACATAGCACACATGGAGCGGGGAGGCCTGGGAATGAGGCTACTGCAGTGGTTTTTAGCAATCTTGCAACATCCAGTCAATTGTATGAGCCAATTAATCAGTGAGACAGTTGCATAATTTAATTGTTCAACTGGATGTTGCAAGAACACTGAAACTCACTGTCCCCTAATGACAAAAAGCTGACTGCTACGAGTGTTTTACATGTAAGGAAATTGTTGGCTATTGCTTTGATCCATGGGGGAGCCTCAAAATTAAGTCTTAATTGAGTAGCATCCCATGTTTGAGTTAGTAAACATGACCAGCTGATCCCAATTGTGTTGAGGTTTTCTTAGCCCCAAGTTTAAATCTTGACACGAAGATAGTGCCACTTTTCATTTAAATCTGCACCGCACATGGCTTCTCTATTGGCTATATATGGAAATGGCTATATATGGAAATACCAAAGGGCAGATTTAAAATTTCAGTTTTGTGTGTTGCCCTTTGAACCTGAGGGCTATGAATGAGCCTTTTGATTACACTATTGTGAAGGTAAAGTGTACACACAGCCCTTTGAGCAGCAGCTGTTTTGGTGTTTGTGTTATTGTAGTGCATGGAGTGTCAAACTACTGTAAACCAGACCTTGGAAGGTGAGCAAAGATCAGTCCTCCCTTGGACTGGAAGGAACCAGAAACAATGGCCTCCTGTTAGGCAGGGTGCACAGCTAGATGACGCTGGCTGTGGACACTGTAACCCAGTCTCATACCCATTCCAATCAGCCTGGGTATGAGACAGAGTAAACATGCTAGCTGAATGCTTTATCACTTCTGACCTCAACTACCTATAATGATTCATGCTTAATCATTGGGTCACTGATGTAAGTGCTACGACAGCAACAGAACTATATTATTGGTAACAAAGGTGTATTAGTTTACCCATAATCGTGCATATGGCTGCCCCCTCACTACTTGGGTGGCCTATCGTGTGACCCCGTACACAATCGTTTTGCTAACTGTGCTGTTTGCAGTATGAATAGTATTGCAGCATGAATATTACAGAGCGATAAATACAGCTAAGGTAAAATTCTATTTAGTTCACTATCTCCTTATCCGATGGAGGGACCACCATGTGCTCTTACATCAGACCATAGTCAGTGGTTTTAGGTGGATAGGTGATTAACGTTGTTGCAATCAAAACGGTTAAACTTAACTCATTGCACGCGACTAAAAAATGACATAATTTGTGCGTATGGGCTACTGCCTCACTCAAGCACCTCAAATATGAGTAAAACCATACCATGCTTCCTAGTCTAGCCTTCGTATGGAATTGATCCAGAAGTCTCAGACGTATGGTATGGAACTGGGTGCTTGTATATTTCACGCACTTGAGTCACTGTGTGCTTTGTCCTGAGCTTATCAATTTTAACTCTGTTACCATGGTTACTCAGGCCCTCACCCAAGTCTTCTGGTAAATAGAATTAATAGCATGGCTCCGAGTGCAATTGGGGATTAATAGCATGAGTGAGTCAGTGGCACTAGCTAGGCTTTAAATAGACTATATTCAGTTAAGATGACTTCAGGCATTTTTGCTGCCATAGCAACAATAGTTCCTTGCGTGTAATGTTTATCACACAGAAATGTCATCTTTCAAAGTTGGAGTAAATTGGACATTAAATGGAGTAGATATGACCTTACAAACTTATAGCTACACATTTAATATAGGCTCATATGAGGGATTTGGTCTTCTATTTAGTTCGCTATCTCCTTATCTCTGCATTATCTGATGGAGGACTGTTAAGTGTCCACCATAAAATCTTTAGAGAATTAATTACACTTTAATTTAACCCACTCGCTACTGGATTTCAATTACTCTCACCTACGTCCAATAGCCCCCTTCCCCCACCCCACCCCCCAATTTGTCTTGGAACATAATATTATACTGGTTACAGTTAAAGCTTTCTTGATCCCACTGCTTATAACACAAATTCATTATATTACAGTCATATAATTAGTTCCGACTTGAGTAATGAATTTTATCAGAGCAAAGGGAGTCATAAACTGACTGCTATTCTATAACACTATGACTACATTCATAACTGTATAGTTCTCCTACTACGTTATACTGAGTGGAACATGTAGTACAGTACACTATTTATGAACATCCTACATGTGATTGTATAATAGTTCTGTAATACAGTGGCTGGGACCTATATGCATGCTCCACATTCCTTTCCCTCCTACAGCTAATGGCCAATGTGTATATGGCATGAACATCACATATGAGAACAAAACAATGACTATCGCAAAAAATAATATCACTTATACCTGTGTATCATATGACGGTATAGGAACAGTGGCTTGTGGGAGAGAGTGTATAGCCAATGACAGAGCCTCAATTTGCTGTGAAACTTCTTCCCATAGAAAAGCTTTCAGTTTGGCGGATATGTCAGAGTAGGAGTGACCCAGAATGCGCAAAGTGAAGGCCATACCGCGCACACCCTCGCACGCAGTAACAACTGTAACTAAATCCGATGATAATATTATTCATACATGTAAGTTAATTTGATCTCTCCCGAGGCCACTCCCACACGTGCGAGTAAGGTATAAAAGTACTTCTCCTGCGCCGAGGAAGTCACCAATTCTCTTTCTTTCTTTTTTGAAATCTTCACCAAGTTACAAAGATGCGTGCTGTTCTGCTACTACTTCTCGTGCAGTTTTGCGTTCTCGTGCAGACGACGCAGGCCTACGTGAAAGGCCCACGCCTTTACATGTGTGAAACCTTCAACGTGGCCCATGGTAGCTCCGTAAACGAAACGGGCGAGGATGTGAAAATCATTCTGCGAAAGGTGAAGAGCCCGGGAATCGATTCCGAAGACGTGAGCTGTTATGTGCCCTCACAGGAGTATACAGGTAAGTATTAGTAGTCATATATCATGGATATTATAGACTCATAAGTCTATAATATTCATGCATATATGCACTATTTACATTTGCTGTAGCTTTTCACAATACTGTTTCATTAGCCTTGACCAACCACTTTAGCGGTTGTTTATATTTCATATCATGTTTCACATCATATTTCATATCATACCGCAATAAGTCTCCACCATTCATACCCATACCTAGTCTCGTGCCCAGACCCTCCCCTCGCAATTAAAACACGCGGAAATGAAAAACGAGGTCTGGCGAATAACTATGCCCGGAAGTGTCTTGAACGTTTGGAATGCAGCGACATGTGTTGATGAGGGAAAATTAATGTGTGAATGACGTAACAATGGTGACAATTATTATTTTGCTAATTTAACATGGCGGCATACAGCATGGATATTATAGACTCGTCGAGACGAGTCTATAATATCCATGCATACAGTAAGGTAAAAATCAGTACGTGATTGTAAATGTGGCAGCGACCGTAGGACTGGAAGCACTGAAAAAGGAGCAGAGAGAGGCCATTGAATCATTTGTCGAAGGACAAGATGGCTTCGTTACCCTTCCGACAGGCTATGGAAAGTCGTACTGCTATGGTCTGCTATCACTGCTGTTTGCCTCACTGAACGCAAGATACCATACACTTCTTTCACGCCGCCTGCTGTCCCGACCAAGTTCTGTCGATCTCGCCGTCTCAAATCTGAAGCGGAACAGACTTTCGCTCATGGCCAGGCTGTTAAATCATAGCACGCGGCCGCTTACGTAATGCAATTACGCGGTTTCTTTAACATTCCAAATCGACGCCGGTCAGTATAGTTAGTTCCCAGACCCTTCCCTTTCCTTCCTTCCCTCTTTTTTCGGCGGCGGGGCGGGGTAGGGTCTGGGGACGAGACTAATCCATACCCATTCATACCGCCCAACCCTCCCCCGTTTGGAGGGCCAGGGAGACCAGGGGGTCCACCTCCCATGAGGGGGCGTGGTGGTCCTCCTGGTATCCTGCCCTTCAGAGGAGAAAGGGGTAGAGGTGGACGAGGCAGGGTGAGTAGCTGCTGGGAAGCAAATTCATTATTTATTCCACTATTCATGTCACTAATGTTCTTGTCCTTGCAGTGGAGCTAAAGAGCTTTGGACTAATTTTAGTGAATTGAAAAAAAAACTTCTACCTACTAATAAGTGTTTCTCTCTATTCTCTGTGTGCAGTTCCTGGCTATATGGGAGGTCAGGTACCCCAGGAGGGCCTGCCCACTGCCACACCCAGTGGCTCTGCCCCACATCAGTGCGTAAGCCAGCCAACCTCTCAGCGGGTCACGATAACTAACGAGGTGAGACAGAGATCTGATTGGTGGACTGGTTTGGATATGATTCCGTATGTAGCATGACATCAGAGCCAGGGTGGTACCCAGCCCTCCCATTCATACCCTATGTAGACAGTTTCATTACTATAGGATACCTCCAGATAATGTGTAAGTGTAAAGTAACTTCCCCACTATACCTGTGGCATATTCAAAAACCATGATTCAGTTTATAAAACTGCATGTCTATGATTCAGTTTGTACTGTGACCTTTCAAGCCTTAAAACATGGACCTTCTTTAAATATTTTCGTCTGATCTTACCTCCAGTAAGAGCTTGCCAGACATATTGGAATTGGCATTCTTATTTTTATACTAGTACTGTCTGATTTACTTAGCTTAGGTGTAGATCCATTTTATAAAATTCACCAGAATCTCCATACCATTCTACTTCTCATACAGCTTTGGGCTCTCCTGCAGATGACACAAGCCTATGCGAAAGGCCCACGCCTTTATATCTGTGTATATTTTATTGTGCTGACTGTCACAATGATTCTGGTGGGTCTTGGTGTTATATTTTTCTGTTTCTATCAAAGACAATTAATGCAATCCAGAAGACAAACAATCCACCCTGTCCAAGAAGAAAACCGCAATGCTTCTAGCAAAATGATTATTCCGAGAATGAACAGGAGCTATTACCACCAATGCAATACTAGTATTTGACATTTTGGCTCACTTCTTCTTCGACATATTGGCTCACTCTTCCTTCTTTCACTATCATATCTGAGACATTCATACTGGACTCTAGCAGTCCACTGTCTTAGTCTTCGACATGTGCCTCCCCCTCCTTCATATCCAGAGATATTTTAGTATCCATACTGGACTCTGGTAGTCCACTGTCCTTAATTTTCGACATGTCCCTCTCCTCTCCTTCCCTCACTTCATGCCCAGAGGCTGTTTTTTGTATCCATACTGGACTCGGGCAGTTGGCCTTCGATGTGTGCCCCCCCCTCCTCTCCTTCCCACACATCATACCTGGAGGCAATTTTTTTTTTTGCTGGTCCAATGTATAGCACATCTCAATTCTTATTAGGAGTTATATCATATTTAACCTTTATTCCAAGTTATCTGACAGCTGCTGATTCAGTCTTTTTTTATCCCCCCTCCCCCCAGCATACATAAACTATAGAGTCAATTGAATATACTGCATGTTTAGTGTCTGTTTCATCACTATTACATGTTTAGTGTTTGTACAATCAGACCATATGCCACTATATTTAATTTCTCTAGTCTGCCACATCATAGCCTCGTTCCCAGTCTCCACTTCCAGCTTTTTTCGCATATTGTAAAAAAAGCGGGAGTGGAGACTGGGAACGAGGCTACCACATCACTCTATGTAACTGAGTATTTGTTCGTATATGGTATTTGTGTTGAGTATATCGCTGTTTGTTTGACTATCAAATTCAAATTTAGAGCTATGTGGACCTGCATGCGGACCAAGCTTCTATTTCAAAGATAAAAACAGCTCTAGAACACAAATAATGGCTTTACTAACAGTACAGTTCCCAAAGTAACCTTACATGTTTAACTAAGGAAACACCACTACAATAACATCACCCTCACATATGCAAGTAGTGGTATCCCAGCAACCCCGGCCAATGGCATGAAAACATACCTCACACAGACATGTAGACAGACCACAGAGGGGAAGTGGGTTCACAGTAAATATCTCACTAAAAAAAAAGAAAAAGAGCATGCCTATAGAAACAACAGTAATGCTGAAAATTCCCAAGTTCGTAGGAAGAGTCCAAGTGTTTGGTAATATTTGCTAGCTGGCAGCCTACCCCTCCCGACTGCATCAATTTCTGCTCCACTCCTCTTCATGACTCCATTAGTGCAGCTGTCCGCCATCTACGGAGGACAAAGAGAACTATGCCGTAAGATCAACAGCTTGTTTCTCAATTGCACATTTGGCAGCAGTTAAACCAACTACACAGAGCATTAGAATCTGATGTGTGCTTTGCTTGGTGGGCTACTAAATGAAAAATCCTGGAGACTATGGTATACCCAATGAACACAAAATCCCTATGACTATTGCTTGTACAATTGTCATGTGAATATTCTTGCTAAAATTATCCATTCTATTCAACACATCAATGATTGACTATATAGGTTATATTCACAATATTTATATATATTCACAGGATATTATGGACTATATCATCGTCAGCAATTAAAGAATGGGTGAAGTAAATCATCATTCATCAGTAGAGGTATATTAGTCTTCTGTCGTGAATACTAATAATGAATTAGACTGGCAATTAAGTTAATTAAAGGCTATTACATAACATGTGTTATCACAGACAGTTGATTGTGCATTTAATGTTCAATGAATCTCTCACCAAGGGAGTGAATTTCATTACTAGCTTACCACATTCCAACCCTTTTATGGCAGAACTATTAGTAGAAGCGGAACTCTACATTGTAGGAGTGCGACAGAACAGACACTACTTTTGCGACATTATTTATTTTTTACGTAGTACAGCTCCATCCCCAGACCAAGTTGGTATTTATAGTACTTAGTGGGTCTAATCATTCAGATGAAATTAATTAATTTCATTCTTGCAGTTGCAGTTCCACAAATTAACAATTTTCCAGGTAAGTAGTAGCACTGAGGCTGTAGGAGTGTTCAGAGTAATAGAATAATTATTTCAGATAGGGGCATTAGAACTCTTGGAATACAAAACTTAGAAGTTCCATCAAGTAAAAAATTTTCCGGGAACAATTAGTCACAGCCTGCTGTTGGGACAATTAGAGTCATAACCAGCTGCAGTGATACAATTAAATGTACACAACAACTGATGAATAATGCAGTAACTGTAGACCCTGCAGCTACAGTTTCTTATAAATTTAATTATTGTGTGTGCTCCCTGTCATAGCACGAACATGTTGCGCACTAGGAGCTCATGACTTGCACTAAGAGGAGTGTACAGGTATAGGGTACAGTCTGTTTCATTATATTCATGTATTTGCTAGCTTTGACAGCTGTCCTTTCCAGAGCTTAGCCAAGAGCTATTTCATTGGTACATATAGCATAGTGTATACAGTTGAACATTTCCCAGCAACCCTCTGGGAGACAGAGTCAAACGTTTCCCACAGACCCTGAGAGTCCCAGAGGGCTAGCTACGGGAAAACGCTTGACTATATACACAGTACTGGTGACCTATTCCCTCACCTGGTCGACTACTGCACAGAAAACAATGTTTTTTATGATGGGGGCCCACTACATGGTTGCCTAGGTAACAAGCTCTTCATCATAGACTCTCGAGTTCATATGATTTTCATCAAGACTGAATTCCATTCTATATTCCAAACCTTACACAACAGGCTCATGAATTTGACTTGCCTTGGAACCTTATATGCTCAGCTAGTACGGCTATGTCAAACAGCGTCATCGAATTATGACCAAGACTGAATTTCATTACACCTTCCAAACCTTATATGCAGTGCAGCTAGGTCAAGCTATCACTGATTAGACACTTATTAAGTGTCCATATGTATATATATGATTCTCACAGCAGGTTAGTTCTGTAATAACACATTTTCTTTCAATCTCTACTGCAGGTGATACTCCTTAGTTCATTTGCTGGGATATGCCAACCTCAGGGTGTGATACCCATCGAGATGGGCAGTTAATTATTAAAGGGGCTCACCAGTGCTGTCCACTTTGTAGGTGTGGTTGTGGGTGTGGCTGCTGTGAGGGGGCAGGATAATGAGGGGGAGGGTAGGAGTCTGGGGAAGCTGAAGGGAGGGAATGAGTGCTGTTTTAAGCAGTAGTCAGGTGTACAGTGCCAGAGTCTTGATGAAATTCATATGAACTCGAGTGTCTATGATAAAGACATGCTCGTGCTATGACAGGGAGTACACTAAGTCTTGGCTTCAAGGTGAAGCTGGCAACCGATACACGCCAAAATATATACACTAGTGTGTAGTGCTACATGCCATTGGATAATTGAAACAGGATACTGGGTAGTATTGCTGGATCAGGAATCCATTCCAGCTGGCATTGCCCAATATGCTGTTACAGAATGTTGACCTAAAATGTGTCATACATTTTTTCATTAACCCCCATTGGACGACTACCCCAGTATTCTGTTACATGGATGGTAAATATGCCGTTCAATTGGGTGTGTAGAGGCTGGCTGCTGAAGCTTCAGAGGAGAGGAAGCAAAGACTACAGTGCGGCGAGGGCGGAGACTTGCTGCCGAAGCTTCAGAATTGAGGGAGCAAAGACTACAGTGCGAGAGAGAACGGCGAGAGCGGAGACTCTACAGCAGCAACATTTAGTATAAATATTATTCAACTTTTGGTAATCATATAAGCATACCATAGCCTCGACTGATATGCATAGTCATTAACATGCCTTTTACCCTATCAAACATTTCATGAGCACACAAAATGTGCAGATGTCCACCCTTGTACGTTGTGCAGATACTCACATTTAAATTTACCCCCTAGCACTGAATTGCTTTGTGTTCTGCTAACATCTTCATAATCATAGATAATAGAGCTCTATTATCTATGATATAACGAGTACTCGCTCACGCTCGCCCCACAATGCCCTGCAATCACCTAGTATCCCGCGAAGGCCATACCGCGCACACACCCTCGCATGTCTTCCCACGCAATAACAACTGTAACTAAATCCGATGATAATATTATTCATAAGTGCAAGTAGGTATAAAAGTACTTCTCCTGCGCCGAGAAAGTCACCTTCAAGCAATTCTCTGCAACTTTATACGAGGTCTCCAACAACTTACAAAGATGCGTGCTGTTCTACTTCTCGTGCGGCTTTGGGCGCTTCTCGTGCCGACGACGCCGGCCTTCTCGACAGGCCCACGCCTTTACATGTGTGAAAGCTTCCACGTGGCCCATGGTAGCTCCGTAAACGAAACGGGCGAGGACGTGAAGATCATTCTGCTAAAGGTAACCAGCCCGGGAATCGATTCCGAAGAAGTGAGGTGTTGTATGCCTTCACAGGAGTATACAGGTAAGCATTTCATGTTCACTATTTATTTGTCCAGGTTCCATTTGCTGTAGCATACCCGGTACTGTTTCATTAGCCTTGAAACTGCATGGTCTCCATGTGTCTCCCCAAGCATAGATAATATAGCTATATTATCTATGCCCCAAGCCTCTTTGAAATCGCACACTTGTGCGTGCAGGTATGACTATTGTGTATGTTGCCTTGGCTATCTCAGACTGACAGTCAGCTGCATGCATGGGTCTTATTTGCAACCAATAATCTTATAAATGATTTCATAAGGTTATGCACGTGTAGTTTCTAGTGAGCAGTGCATAGTGGAGTATCTCATATGACTTTTCCTGGCACAGATGCGGATGCAGAACACATTATTGTGATGACAGTGACTCTGGCAGGTCTTGGTGTTATATTTGTCTATTTCTATCGAAGACAATTATTATTGCGATCCAAAAGACAAACAATCCACCCTGTCCAAGAAGAAAACCACAAAGCTTCTAGTGTAATGATTATTGGAATAAACAGGAGCTATTACCAATGCAAGACGCTCTAACTCATGTTCTGATACATGTACTTGCTAGTACGTATACTTGTACTTGACATGTTGCCTCCTCTCACTGTAATACCCATTTGTATATCCCTACTTTAAATTTAGTTTTCGACATGTGCCTCCCCCTCCCCCCTCCTTTCCTCACTTCATACCCAAAGGATATTCTTTTGTATCCATATACATACTGCACTCAGATACTCCACTGTCTTAGTCTTTGACGTGTGGAGACTATTTTTTGGTATCCGTACTCTTCCTGTAACTGTTTAGTGTATCACTGTTTGTTTGCTATTTCATTTGTGTTTAGTGACCTCAATGAATATATTATTATAAAATTCGAAAATCAAGTTCATTTTTACAGCTATGTGGAACTGCATGCACATCTTGGGACCAAGCTAAAGTAATGGTAGATTGCAAGGATAAAACAGCTCTATCCTCAATGGCTTAACTAACCACTACAATAACATCACCCTCACTACATACACAAGTAGTGGTATCCCAGCAACCCCGGCCAATGGCATGAAAACATACCTCACACAGACATGTAGACAGACCACAGAGGGGGAAGTGGGTTCACGGTAAATATCTCACTAAAAAAACAAAAAAGAGTGTGCCTATAGATACAACTGAAAATTCCTAAGTTCGTAGGAAGAGTCCGAGTGTTTGGCAGTATTTGCTAGCTGGCAGCCTCCCCTCCCAACTGCATCTGCTCCACTCCTCTTCATGACTCCATTAGTGCAGCTGTCTGCCGTCTTCGAAGGACAAAGAGAACTATGCTGTAAGATCAACAGCTTGTTTCTCAAAAGGCATGATAAGAAATGACCAGAATTCCATCCATGCTAGAAGATAAGTAGGGCTCCTGGTAGTAACGAGGCCTTGTGAAATGGAATGGAAAATACGTGTTGCATCAATGTGGAAGAAAACCAATATTATTCTGTTACAGAGATTGTTTCCAGGTGGCAGAGTAATGAGAACCTCATTATGAATATGGACAGGTCTACGGCTTGTAGTGTGGCAGCTGCTGTTATGGTGCCAAATTAAACTGTCATAGAAACCAGCATCCCTAAGATGCAGATGTCCACACTAGTGGCATACTACAGCTAAAGAATTGTAGCATTACTACCATAGTTACCATAACGGCTTACAGTTTCAAGCTATTTATTTAACTCTTTCCCAGCCAAATTTTAATACATCCATAAGGCTTATGTGAATTTATATGGGCTCGTTACATTAGACGTTAGTATAAAGTACAGAGTTTTCTCTATTTTATATAGGCACATAAATGTGCCCATGGCGTGCAAAGAGTTAAAGTGAAAGGCTAATTATTACCCCCCTCCCCCGCATTGTTGCTAATTACTACTGGAAATGGGGACATACCCAAAGACTTTCTCTCAAGTAATGTATGGAGCTATAGTGTTTTGTGGGTCCTATAGTGAGTTCTGTAGTAGCTGCTCAATGACACCCTCTGTCTTCTACCTGTAGAGTAGGCTCATTCCCAGGCTTCCACCAGTTTTAGTTGCTCGCTTTGCTCGCTCGCATTACATAATACACACAGAGTGAGGAGGCCTGAGAACGAGGCTACCTGTACAGAGGGGCTACAGTAGCCTCATCCCCATGCAGGCCTCCATTTGTTGAAGCACTTACCCTATCCTTTATAAGCATCCACTCTGAGACTCCTGGTCATCCGGGCTAGCACTCCTGCACCTGTGTAAAACAAGAAATAAATTCAGTGATGTAGATAATAGTAGCTAATCACCTTTCTTCATCTCTCTTCTCTCTCCTCTTCGTGTTGTGATCTCACAAACCTAAACAGTGCCTTCTCTGCTCCTAGGATATGCATGATGCTTGGCCAGACTGGTGAGACTGCCAGCATGAGAGATCAGTCTTGCTCCAACCTAAGGGGAGGAGGAACGAAGGCGGAGAGGGAAGGGGGTGGGGGGAAGGAGGAGCTCTCAGTGCACCAAATCGCTTGCTGTAATTATTATGCCATATCTAAACACGGCTTGATTGGACATGTGTACACGTAAGGATAGTACGTACAAGCATATAATATGCCATGCACTTTCATTGGTCACTTGCCATATGCACTTTCATTGGTCGCCTATGAACTACCTAAAGAAGAAGAGGAGGCTGTGTTCAGCATTTGTATTTAAAATCTGCAATGTGACGAACAATCGTATAAAAGTCGAGACATGCCGGTCACGTGCCAGTATTGAACACGGCGATGTGATGCGCGGTGACGTCTTCTCAGCGGCAATTACCGGTAATATGCAACGTAAGCCTATATAAACACGGAGTGGGAGATGTATGATTAATTCAGCCTAGCTACATAATTATGCTTACTTCCAGGCCAAGCAAGAAAAGTGCTGCTTCTCACAAGCATGGCCTTGGAATATTATATTTGTATCTACAAAGAAGACAAGTGCAAAGCCTAACCCAGGAGACGACTCCAAATGATCCTGGAGTGATGGTGATTGGGACCAGCATGGAATCCAGCGACTCTAAATACACATTTTTTTGTAAACTGTATAATGACGGAGAAATTTAATAACTCAAACTTTGTGTACATGACACATTTACTTAGCCAACTTAGTACACTATCTTAATCAAATTAAATTACCTAATATCAATACAGTTTTAGTCTCGGGCCACGCGAGACTAATCATAGATAGTATATGCACTATACTATCTATGGACTAATACAATTATTACATCCTAACGAACAGACGTGCGTATGTTCGTCAGGAAGTAAATAAAAGCGCATTTGATTGGCCATTCATTGTACTTTCGTATAATAAGAGACGTCACCATGACCACACCCATTTTTCAATATAATTACGTAACTGAATACGGTTTAGTCCAAAATCTCCTCACGTGACTCGTGTCACGTGAAGAGATTTTGGTTGCGGGGGCGGGGGGAAACGTGAACCTCACATGACTACGTTAGCAACTGCGAGGCTACAGCTACACTTACTTCCTGACGAACAGACATATGTTCGTCAGGAAGTAAAGAAAAGCGCATTTGATTGGACATTCATTGTACTTTTGCATAATAAGAACATCACCATGACCACGCCCATTTTTCAATACATTTCTAAGCGAAGCTACTCCAGTTCGATTGACCTTTTTTCGTCGTTGTCGTCGTCGTCCCAACCTGTTCCAGCCAGTTCTCCTGGTATAGCCTATTAAACACTTACCTAGTCTGGTGCAAGCCTATATTACGTTTTGTACTCCCTGCAGAAATTTTGCAGTCCAATCAGATTGCAGAACGGCTAATTAAAATACCAATACCACGTGAACCCGCTAGACGGTACGGCTTCGGGCTTCGAGTGCAAGTAAGCTTTGACACCCGCTCAGAACGAGAGGCAGCCAGAAGTGCAGCAAGGGAATTGAGCTACCTGGACTTCAAACCTGAACAGCTGAAAGTCGTACTGACATTTGTAAAGGGTCGTGATGTGTTTGCTGTACTTAATAATTTCATTAAGCGTTATGTAATCTTACGTATAGTATTACGTACTGCGGAACAAAAGTTGGTATAGGCTTGTCACCAGACCCTCGCGCTTCGCGCTTCGGGTCTGGCTTCGCCAGACTAAGCGGCTATACTCGTACTCCAGTTCGATTGACCTTTTTTCGTCGTAACCTGTTCCAGCCAGTTCTCCTGGTATAGCCTATCAAACACACAGCGAACACTTACCTTCGCTATAAAACTCCTAACGGGGAGACTTGGAAGCGATCACTATCACAGTAAGCTTGCTTCGGCCTCTGGTCTTCTAGGCACATAATAGCAAGTAGCCATTTTGTTTTGTGAGTTTGTGTTTGGCCTTTTTCATTTGTGGGTGGGTGCTATGGGCGTGCCACCTGCATGCCATGTGCCACGCCCAGCAATTCTCGCGAAGCGAGGACATCCCTGTATCACACTAGTTACGTAACTGGGCTATACTCCAGTTCGATTGACCTTCTTTCGTTGCCACACTGTTCCAGCCAGTTCTCTAGCCAAACACTAGTCTCGCGAGCCAGCCCACTTTCTTCCGCAGCACCGATCGCTTTCTAGTCTCGTACCCAGACCCTCCCCCCGCGCGAAAAGTAAAAAGCGAAAAGCGCTGCGAAAAGGACTGCTTTTCGCTTTTTACTTTTCGCGCGGGGGGAGGGTCTGGGTACGAGACAAATCGCTTTCAGTATCGTAGGAAGTGGGCTGGCTTGCGAGACTATAAATCAAACAGCGAACACTTACCTTCGATATAACACTCCAAACCGGGAGACTTGGAAGAGATCACTATCACAGTAAGCTTGCTTCAGCCTCTAGGCACATAAATTATAGCAAGCCATTTTATTTTGTGGGTGTGTGTTTGACCTTTTTCTGGTCCACTGGTGGGTGTTATGGGCGTGCCTCCTGCATACCATCCGCAATCTATGGTGCCACGCCCAGCGCATTGTGTATCACTAGTTAAACGACGTGTAGCTACTGTAGTGGCATCCTTAGGCATCCTTCTTTCCGACTGAGTACATGTATTGGCAGGCTGCGTACAACGAAACTGATGAAGTTAAGTAACTATAATAATTTCATTTTTCTATCGTTGTGTACCTCATGTTACGGTTAGGTGTAAGCCTTGTAGCGACAGTGCTACACTCTCATTTGGATCAATCAGGTGAGAGAGACAATCTTAGCACAGCAGCCTGTGATTTTCGGGCTATAACTAGACTCGGGGTTGTATAACTAGATAAATGAGGGTAACTCGAGAAATTATCTCCGCTATGCTAGTACAGAGACCACTCAAACAGCAAAGTTGCAATCCTGTTCCTATTAGTCCTACTATTGAAGTTAGTATAACCAAAAAATGGACATTATTTAATATGATGTACTGTTTCAGAGATATTCACAGCTAGGGTCATAACGGATTTTTTAAGGCTAGCTGTCTAAGCACATGGAAATTGTTGTGGCCCCTGTCTATATCTTCAAGCTGCTTACGGTTTGTCAGCAAAATTTTTGAGTGGGAATGTCGATCTAACTTTCATCAATACAGCAAACATAGTAAAACTCGACAATCAAGCGGATATGTTAGGCATTGGGTGTAGCAGACTTGAACTGCTAGCTATGTGTTAGTATGTGATACCTTAGAACTCTACATTTTCTCCTAGACGTGCTAGTACTCTATTGGTTGCTCAAAATTGTGTCTTCAATATGCAGGTAGGTTATTATTAAACATTCTGCTATACTTTTCGTTTTCCTGAAAACCACCTAAACCACTGAAATCATAAAAACCACAGCAATCCCTAAAACCATCAAACCCGGTTTTCATAATTCGCCATACAGGTGTAAAGTTGTATTTAAGATTAGGTGTTGTTCTTTGCACATAGTGGGAGAGTTATAGACATTTGCTGGAACTATCTTCCTATGTAGGTTGACCTCTATATCTACCAACTCATGCACAGCTGCTGCGATGGAATTAAAGCTACTACGGTACTTTTCTTTATTATGTCTTTTGGCTGCTGGATTAATGTTGCTAATTCTGTCCCAGCCCTACAACACTGTTAAACTAAACTTGAGACCTGCCAGTGGCAGCCAGCAAATTAGTAAATTAGTACCAACTGCAATAAGAAAGTATGGTGCAATTCACAATCACCGTACAAAGAATGCACGTGACCTCCCAAATATTGTGTTTATTATGGTTGATGACTTGGGAAATGGAGATGTCAACTACAATGGAGGTAAAGCAGACACCCCTAACTTGAATGCCTTGATTAAAGGTCCAAACAGTATCAAGCTGACTCGACACTACAGTGGTGGACCAACCTGCTCTCCCACTAGAGGGACAGTACTCACTGGACGAAACCACAACCGCTACTGTCTCTGGGGGGTGAATTACAAGAACAAACCCGCGTTGATGCCATTGCCACCTAGCGAAGTAACTGTTGGGGAAATACTTCAGAAACATGGATATCGTACTGCTATGTTTGGCAAGTGGCACATAGGGGACCTGAAACCTTTCACTCCCAGTCATAAGAACCATAAGAAGTGGCCAGTTTCCCATCCAGGAATGCACGGCTTTGACAAGTGGTGGGTGACTTCTCATGTTGTGCCAACCTTCAGACCCAACTGTGCCTGCTTTAATACGAAGCCCTGTTATACGAAAATATGCAGTAACTATTTTACGATGGCACCGGGTTCTGACAAGTTAATACCGTACCCAAAATTAATTAAAGGTAGTGACTCACAATTTCTTCTTCAATTGTCGGATGAGTTCATGTTTGAAACAATTGAAAGTGGAAAACCCTTCTTTCTGTATCTACCACTACATGCTATACATTATCCTTATTTCATGGGCGATGAAAGTCGTGCACGGTATACATCACGTGGTTTTGGTAAAAGAGAAGCAGACTACTTGAGTTCAATTACAGATGTAGATGATATGGTTGGAACATTTCGTAAACTGCTAAAGAAGTACAACATCAGTAACAATACACTGTTTTGGTTTACCAGTGATAATGGCCCTGATCGTACCCACCCAGGAAAAACTGGTGGATTGAGAAACTACAAAGGAAGTCTGTATGAAGGAGGCATTAGAGTGCCTGGGATCATTGAGTGGCCAGCTGTAATACATACCAACCGAGTAGCAGACTTCCCAGTGGTGACAAATGATCTCCTTCCGACTGCCTGTGATATTGTTAACTGTAGCCTCCCAATTAACACACCCTTGGATGGCACATCCATTTTACCCTTGCTTCGTGGAGAATCTTCTCTGAGAAACAAAACAATTCCTTGGGCATATGGAGTGAATGGAGACTTCAACAGAACTTTTACTGCAGCTTTGGGTGGAGATATTTACAAAATCGTTGCAGAATTTTCAAAAGGTGTTGCAAATAATGTTGAACTGTTTGATTTGACAAAGGACTCAGGAGAAAAGAATGACATATCAGCTGCCCACCCTGACATAGCTCAGAGCATGAAACAAGAGCTGGAAGAATGGCAACGGTCTGCCTTAAGGAGTGCCAGAGAAGTGGGCTGCTTAGGTTATTCGTTCCTCAACCACAACCTAGAACTGTAATCATTATTCTATGACTTTTATTATTCTGCTTATGCTCAGCTCTCAGCCAGTCCCTGGATAAGCTCAAAAATCTGCTCTTTTTATAACATTTTCACAATGAGGGAGGGTAACTCTTAAATGAAGTTAGTATTTTATCAACAGCAACGGTCAGCTAAAATTTTATTGTTAAAGTCTATATTATAAACTGTGTATTATGCCCAATACTCTACCTATTAAACTATGATGCTCTTGCTGGCATAATTTCCTCTCAAGCCTAACTTTAGGTGCTGAACCTCAGTATGTTACTACCCCGCGCTCTCATGTAAATAACAGCAGCTGTAAAAAAAAAAGTGAACTTTTTGAAAGGTTGGTGGCTTTTAGAAAAGCCGTGTTTAATATGTAAATACGGACAATGAAAAATAGTTTAATAGCTAGAACTCTTGTCTCTGAGAGGAGGCCTTCTGCTTGCTGCCAGAGGTGGTCTTTCTTGGTAGGAGTACAGTGTGGATGTTGGGCAACACACCACCCTGGGAGATGGTCACACCATCTAGAAGCTTGTTTAGCTCTTCGTCGTTCCTGATAGCCAGCTGTAGATGGCGTGGATTGATCCTCTGCTTCTTGTTGTCGCGGGCAGCGTTGCCTGCCAACTCGAGAATTTCGGCAGCAAGATACTCCATCACAGCTGTGAGGTATACAGGGGCACCCGAACCGACTCGCTCAGCATAGTTACCCAGACGAAGGAAACGGTGAATGCGGCTCACGGGAAACTGGAGTCCTGCACGGGAAGAGCGAGTCTTACCCTTGGTGCGAACTTTGCCCGTCTTTCCACGTCCAGACATGGTCGTATATCGAGAAGTTGAATCTTGACTGAAAAAATTTGAATCTCTGGTTTAAGATGTGCGCAACCATTAGCTTTGCTGGGTTTTATACCCTCACCAGGAAAGCGAAGAGGATCACTTCGCGAAAGGGCCTTGTCAAATGACCAATCACATTGCAAACCTATACTACCGGACCTCATCGTAAAATCCCTGCGCATGTGCAGTCTCCAGGCGCCAGGCACGAGGGTTCCACTTAGGTTTAATAGTGCTCTGACCTTATACATATCATATGTACCCACTCTTTCAGCCCAGATTTGTCACAGCCGCAACAGCTGTGTGATAGCCTTGGCAAGTAGCAAGACTTTTCACAATAACCCTGTTATCAATTTCAGGAAATGGTTTACTAAAAATGTTCATAAACCACAGTATTATAATGCGAGAGTAAAAGGCTACGTATGCATACCATACTAAGCTGTTCTAAGTGGCAGTGGTTAGCGGTGCTTCAGTCTGAGCTAAAGCAGCACTCACAGGCTGATTCTCAATAGGTGCATAGCCTCCTGCAGAAGCTCTCGTTTCCTGTAGGCCGGCAGAGGTTGCTGTTGGTCCCCTGGAGGAATTGTTCGCTGTGGTTAGCGGGACTTGGGAGGACGGTGGGCGGGGGCCAAGTGGAGACTGTACCCCTGATCCCCCCACCCCCATGCGAGACTCCGGTCTTGACTGCGGCTGAGGTGATGTCCGGATCCCTGAAGCCCTGGAATGGGGCTCGGCCGATGCAGTCCTGGGTCTTGTAGACCCAGCAGAAGACGGAGGGGAGGTAACACTGCGTGCTAAAGCTGATCGGACCCTCTGGGACTCGGAAGACCCGATTCTTGAGCCAACTGGTGATTGCATTCTTGATCCCTCTGCTGATGAGACTCGTGATCCAGCAGGCGACTGTATGGAACCCTGAATAGACTGTGCACTCGTCCCAGGCCTGGAGTCGTTGGGCCCAGGAGTGGGTGGCTTGCTACCCTGCTGTGATGACTCCTCTACGGGGTTGGCTTGGCTTTGGCCTGGCTTCTGGCTGTCGGAGGGTGACTGTGGCTTGAAATCACCTGCCACTTCACCAGCTTTCCCACTCCCCGACTTGACGCTACCAGCACTGGATGCCCTACTCCCATGCCGGCTAGCATCATCAGTGACGGCCAAGTGAGCCATTAGCTTTGTCCGGCTCTTCAGCTGAATGGGTTTTCGCTCCATCTGCCAGGTGCCCAGGAAGGAGCCCCAGGGAGATGCTGTCGACCTACTGACGTCCGGGTTCAGGTGGCCCCTGTCGTTGCTAATGATTGCAGTGTGTCCCTTCCTCATTGAGGGCCGCTGTGAAGGGGAGAACCGTCCAATAATATCATAGTCCGGATAACATTTTCCTATTTTCATTGCTGCATATTATTATAGTGTTGTTTTAGTTAATTAAAACTAATACCTAAAACAGATTTAGTAGGAGCCAAAAACTGGTTCAATTAACATACTGAAACTGAAATTTTATTATAGAAAAAAACTAATACACAAACTAATATTTTTTGGCTACGAAATGAGCCCATTTAGTTAGTTAACTGATGTAATTTAGTAAGAGTTTAGAAATTTTAGTTAGCCAACTAAAATCAAAACTAAATTTTACACTCAAATAGAGATTTAACTAACTAAAGTATGTGAAGCCATACTAAAACAACACTGCCAGTGCACAAGTGGGCAATTCAAAGCTTGCCGGTGTAGTATATATTGCACACTTAACACCCGATCCGTACCTAATATCTGCGTGAGAGTGCAATACCATAGGCGCTGTGCATGCACCTATAATAGCTGACAGCAAGGAATTGAAATATGCGCTAATTAGTGAATGTGCGCTTAACAGGAAGTAGTTGTGTTGCATGCCATAATAATTATGTCGTGCGTGATGTCACCACACATTAAGAAATGGCTTACATGTACTAAAAGTATCAGTGTAGCATTTTTTTACTTACCAAGTCAAGGAAGCAACAGAATGTTTGCTGCATTTGTTGTAAGACTATCTGCTACAGCCATCCAAACCTGATTATCTGTGTAGCAGTGTAGCTAGCATGGCCAGCTAGCCATAACTGTTCAAAAGTTCACATATTCAGCACATGCGCTTAACACGTGATGGGTACCCACAATAAACCATGTGATTAGTGAATAATGTGCACTTAATAAAAGGTGCACTTAACAACCAACACCTAAGGTATATAATACGAATCCACAAACACACACACAGACAGACACACACACACACACACACACACACAGCAGTGTGCACTCTGAGAAAGCCTTCGAACCACCCACACAGTACAGCAAAGGGCAAGTTATAACACATTCACTCCGGTTCCTTATTGCACTCGGTCGTCGAGCCTCATGCAATACAACCCTCGTGAGCATCTGTTATAACCAGTTACCCCATCTATAAACATTATACTGTGGAAGATATCTACTAAATTTCATACACATGTATTCGTCTCACATTACAAGACTACAATGTCATTATACTTTTCAGCTACACATATACTGGGTATTGTTATGTGTTTTTAACAGTACAAGGCTTGTGAGATATAATGGATAAACTCACCTCCTTGTACTTGGCAGGTATCTGGTAGTTCTGTAGCCTTTGTGGACTGAAGGCTGTTTCATACTGTGGACCACGGGGGTCGATGGAAGGTGCAAGAAATTATAAAGTGAGAAAATCATATTGTACAAATCAGATTAACGTGCAGGTGAGTCTCATTCCCAGGCCCCATCCTCCACTAAAGCTTGTAACAATTTATTAGTGGTTGTGCAACGCTACATCAAGGATACTGGGTTTGAAGTTAGTGCACTAGCTGATGTTTATGTACCATTGTATCCATAAGCTAGTTTATCGTTGCTAGGATCCCAGAGGCTTAGGTGTTCCGTAGTACCCTCATTTCCCTTATAACATACATGTGGCTCAGTGGCGATCTAAAACCTTCTACCGGAGCCAACTTTGCAGCCAAATTAATGGCTCAAATACGAAGGCTGTAGAGACTTCATATAAGTGTGGACGAACTCTCTCTCTTTAGAATTTTATTTTTGTGTACCTAATGTGGTGGGAATGACAGATCAAGTTCCAGTGGCTTCAATTAGCTACACAATGGGACAGCCTGTTACACGACCAGTTGTCTCATTGTTCTGAGTGCCTGGGAGTTAGTCTCGCGGGCCAGACATCGATGTCTGGCCTGTGAGACTACCTGGGAGTAAGGCTTCCCCTGCCTTTTCATTATTGCATGATACTGTGTGTGTGGAAAGCTTCAGAATTGCTGCTCGCTTTTCGTTAAACTCAGTCAGATGGCCTCTTGCCCCCAAAACTACATAATTTGACTAAGACGCTACAGCATTTAGAGTATCCGTAGTTAGTAGAGTAGAAGTTCTACTATTACCGTAAATAAAATCTTAGCATACCTGATTAGCACTGAAGTGCGACGACATAGCTGCTACACGTTCGTTACCAGCGTCGACTCCAAAACTTGTAGTCGTTGGCGTGCTCAACCGTAACCATGGAAACTTGGTACAGGTGCTAGTCACATGATAAAACGGACGTCCACGCCTAGTCACGTGCGCAGACTCTCCGCACGGGACTAGCGGTGCAGGCATGGCAGCTCGAGCTAGAGACGATCAGCGAGTATTTAGCGGGCTGCTGCCCCACTTGGATGTTGGACGGAAGCTGTACGTCTCCCGCAGGACGGGAACTGATGCACGCTTACGCGACGTGTTCGAGGCGCTGTATGCGCTGCTGCCAAAGGCACAAGCCCATTACAGTAAACTATCTCAAGGTGCACCAAAGTAAGTGGCTGCATAATTACACCCCCCTGCATTTTAATAGCTATACACTTATCATGTATTGGTTTATGGTCGGAAGCTGTATGCCTCGCGTAAGCCAGGAACAGATATATGCACGCTTACGCGCGCTGTATGTGTTGCTGCCAAGGGTAAAAGCCAGTCACAGTAAAATATCTCAGGGAGCCCCCAAATAGCTATTAAAGTGACTGCATAATTTAATACGCTCACCTGCATTTTAATCATAGATAATTTTAATAGATGTACGCATATCGTTTTAATATAGGCGGAAGCTGTACGCCTCCAAACTCACGCGGCGTTTCGAGACTAATGCACTGCTGCCAAGCGTAGAAGTCCATCACAGTAACCTATCTCAGGGAGCATCGAATTAAGTAAGTGACTGCATAATTGCATTTTAATAGACGCACATGTGTGCACGTATCGGGAAGCTGTGCGCCACCCGCGGGAACAGATGCGCGCTTACGCAACGCGTTCGAGGCGCTGTATGAGCTACTGCCAAAGGTAGAAGCCGATCAGTCTGTAGAATTACCGCCACACGCATAATATACACGTATTGGTTGATTGCCTTCTCTATTAGTATAACAGACTTCTGTGATGTCATCAGCAATAAGCTTACTAATACAACTTCAATTTTATTTCTCTGGCCCAACCAACCTAGCACTTGAAAAATTAATACTGATTACATAATCGATCACATTGTTTAGTGGCGGTGTCACAGTAAATTCGATCGCTCGGAAATTTGATCGCGGCGATTAAATTTACTAGGAAATATAATCGCTGAGCGATTCTATTTACTAGGAAATACGGTAGCGCCTAGGAAATATTATCGCGCTTGTGCTTTAATAGGTGTTAGCGGTTTGAATCGACAGAATCTCTTCTTTGTAGTCTTTCCCTTAGTCTTCTCAGAAGGGAGCAGTTCTTTTCTGGGTTGTCTGCCCCTTATTGCTATGAGAGAAAGTGTATACTCTTTGACTAGGCTCGTCCCTAGGCCACACCCCCCGTGTGGCCTGGGGACGAAGCACGTACCATTGAATAGATAATATAGCTTCATCTAAAAAGCTATATTATCTATGCATGTACATAGCTATCTAGCACTTTGTAATTTTATAGCTAGTTCATATTTTAGCATCGTGCTGTCAACAAAAAGTATTACATGATGCAGTAGACATGAAGCAGCTCTGATAGTGAATAAGACAATAGATGATAGGTGCTACCGTATTTCCTAGTAAATAGAATCGCTCGGCAATTATATTTCCTAGTAAATTTAATCGCCGCGATCAAATTTCCGAGCCATCAAATTTAGTGGCAGTGCTGAAACCTTCTACCTGAGCCAGATTTGCAATAAAATCGCTGAGATAATTTTCCTCCAAGCTCAGTTGGTCGTCCAAAATTGATTTAGCTATAGGTCATAATTTCTGCCGCAAAAAACTTTTTTATCAACACTTCAGCAAAGTCTTTACAGCTTCTTTACTCAGTGATTTTGCAAACAACATTGTGTGTGCGTGTTTAATTCAATGGAGCTGTTTGATACTTGTCCAAGTGAAGCCTACTTTAAGTCACTGCCGGGAACCAATGCCCACACAATGTCAACTTGTCGTCTAATTATTTCACTACTCACACTCACTAGGCAACAATAATAATGAGTAAACAGTTACAGCTCATATTGTACTTCAATTTTGAAAATACTTGGACCATGAGAGCGAATAGTCTCGTGACCAGACCTAGGCTCACCCCCTCACAGAACGATCTGGTGCACCAAGTCGAATTTTTTGGGTGAATGGGCAGAGCACAGAGCATGTTAAAAAGTTTTAAAATGTTGTGTAAAGGCTTACTGAGATCTGTACACTCCATTATCAGACCTCATTCAAACTTCTAAGCGGCATAGAGCACAGTGTTCACTGTTATCTAACCGTTCTCAAAGTTTGACAAAGAATTCAAATGTCGGCAATTTATCGTTGCGTAATTACATTCCAAATTGCAAAAATCCTGCAATCCCATTGGTCCTTACCACATTCTAGGAATAAGTTCAAGAATTTGACTTGGTGTGCCAGACCGTTTGGCGGGGGGGTGGGGGGAGGTTTAAGTCTAATCACGAGACTAGAGAGCAAATGAGCCTAGCGTATTCAGTGAAGTAGAATTTACTGTAGTAACCTTAGTGCCATCCTCAAAGAAAAACTGGTTTTATGTTGGGGGAGCTGGGATTCCCCCCCACCTCCCAGATTTAAATTAATAAGGCCTCGAAACAATGAACCCCCTAAATTACCATGCACGATCGCTTTGTTTTCAGGTTTGACTTTGTCCACGCTGACGATGGCCCAGTGGTGGAGGCCAATGGCTACCGCAGCCTTCTCCACCTCCTCTGCTGCTGTCTCCACCAGCTCCTCAGCGCCCTGCAGGCGTGGAACAAGGAGAGGACGAGACTGTTCTACATCCCGGGGAACCACCTCACTGTGCTTACCGCCTACTGCAGGGCGCTACAGGTCAGGCACACACATGAAGTGCTTACGTATAATATTATGGGAGAAGCAAGGCGGTGATAGTAGGAGATGTTGTATTCAGTCCTGAATACAAATTTATTAACTGTCGACATTTCAGAATGAAGAATACCATTGCCTCATTCCGAGGCTCCACTCCACAGTCATTTTTTTATACCGTGGGGTGTAGGCTGGGACCAAGGCTGGAATTACCAATATCAGTGGCTAGCCATTTTTGCTGATTTGGCCTGTAAGCACTGGAGGTAATGGCCCATTTCGGAAACCCATTTTCATGGACGGCGTGACAGACTGATTGGCAAACAACTTGTCAAGGTAGTAACTCGTGGAGGCTTAGGACTCAGTAGAGAATGCTAAGCTAGCTGGGAAAGGAAAAAATATGCTACTCAGGCGAGTGTGCATGCCTGAATTTTGTATTCTCGACTAAGGATTTTGCTTACTTTTAGAGGTGTATTGCAAACTGCTGCCTTGACAAGACCAGTTATGTGTCCAATAACGTAACCATTATTGTACATATCAGTTTTATAGTGATCCATCTCTGTCTGTAGATTGTCCATCTCTAGATTCCACGGATGCTGCAGTACCAAATGGAGCTGTGATCCTAAATGGTTCCTCCGATAGCCCGGCCACCTTGGCCTTGCAAGCTGCTGCCTTGACAAGACCCTCTGTTGAGCCTTCATTTCGTGAAAAGCCTTCATATTCCTAGAAAATTGCTGTTTTCTACCGGGACTGTCCTCCAAATGATGTCACGAACAGTGCACGTGATAATTTCTGAAATGGGCCCCGGGCTATTGTGTATCATGTGAAAATGCAGCTCTACAAGCTGCCTAATGGAGTTGGCATGTGATGCGTATGCTTGGAGTTTTCTGAACTGTCACATACATCTACACACACGCACACACGCACACACGCACACACACACACACCCTCCAGGGTCTGGACGTGATGCTACACTATGCAGTGATGCTAATGGAGGCCAACCCCTCCCCCACGCTGCACAGCAGTGGTGAGATATCCCGAGGACTCACGGACAGTGCATTGGCTTCCAGGTTGGTATCCAGTGAAAATTATTCTTGACTTGGTCTACAAATATCAAACCAACTCAGATTTTGGTCAGATACATTTTTCATTGAACACATGCAGTGAAAATTATAATCTGGCACATTAGAAATTTGGTTTGCACTGAAATGAACAACACATCACTACCTACCCGTAATAGTTTAACTATCTGTTATCTATATCATAACTGTGCAAGGCAAAGAGCTCAACTGAAGTCCCATTTAAGAAGGTAAGGCTACACACTCACCATGAGTACATAAGGTACCGATAGCCTAGCATTTATGCAGGTTCAGTGCCTAAGGTTCTGTGCTATAGTATTGTGAAAAGCTTGACGGAAAATACTTATAGTATTACCGTCGTTTTAGTAATCTTTGCAACAGTGAGTGAAAAGCGCAGGCATGAACGTGTTTGAGCTCAGATTGCCTACATAAACAGTTCTTTAATTGAATAATACCGAAATAATAAATAATTATCCACGGTAGTCCCAGATCAAGGAGTTCCAAAGTGAGCCACGCTTTTGCTGTTCACTGTTGGTGTTGCAAAGATTACTAAATTGATGGTAACAAACTATGTAATGTGCGCATGACCAGCCACAGGAGTCAGATCAATAGTATTATTGAACGGCCATATACGATGTTTGTGCGGCAGATGTTTGATGGTCGACTGTTATAATTCACTATTTGCGATGTCTACCATACCTTCTAAGTGATGCAAGCCACACCCTCTAGGTGGGTGGCTGCCGCGCCTTCCAAGCCACACCCTCTAAGAGGAGGTTCCTTACCACAGTTCCTTACCTAAAGTATTTTAAGGGCAGCTTCAGACATTTACAGTGTACAGAAGTAAGCCATCATTTTCCTTCTTCACTATCAAATCTTGACATAGATTAATAGTAGAGAGAATATTAAATGACTGTAGGGTTTTTATGTACTGGCAAGGGGGGCAAGGATTTTTTTGCCACTCAGTTTCAAAAGCCGCAATCTCAGAGAATATTAAATGACTACAGGGTTTTTATGTACTGGCAAGGGGTGCAAGGATTTTTTTTGCTGCTCTGTTTCTAAAAGCCGCGATCCCAGAGTGAGCATGCATGCATGTGCTCCCTGATTTCCAGTACTGCATGGGGTGGCTAATTGGCAGTGCAATATGTGCACCATTTTACATATACACGCACCAGTATCACACACACACACACACACACACACACTCACTCACTCACTCACACATACCACACTCATACACGCACACCTTCTCCCTCTCTCACATACACACACACACTCTCGCACACACACACACACACACACACACTAAATGCACACACCACACATACACGTTTACAGTACACCTCTTCTCTCCGACCAATCATGCAGATGATAGCCATCAGCATGGCTTCATATGAAACATTTTACAAGTAGGCCCCGATCAGCTACAGCCACCTGGGTGTTGGGAACACACGATGTGCATGTATAGTACCATACGCATAGTTGATCTGTGTGTGTGTCTGCCTGTCTGTAAATGCTGAATATGCACATCCGTGCTATTTATCTGACTTCTGCATAAGTAATGTGTGCAGTCATACCTGGGCTATTTGATTGGTGACCACTGTAGAACACTTTAGAGTGTAGGGGGAGCTCGAGACTAGCAGCATCTGAAGTAGGAGTGCCTGGCTGGGCAGTAGCCTCAAATACATGTCAGAGCTGCAGTAGAACTGTGTAGCTACAACTTAGATAATTCATTGTCTACAGAGCTTGAGATACATGTATATACTCTCTCTCACACATACACACACACACACACACACACACACACTGGATCCCCTAATCCTGCCACAGAGCAAAACAGGGAAACGCAGCGTTTCGAGGATTCTTCCAGAGCTTCTGGAAAAGCAGCAAGTTTTGGCAGAGTCCCATTCTCCTGGGCAGGCAGCTGGATGAGCTGACTCAGCATAGCTCCCCCTACTTTGCCAAGGCCTTCTGGTCCATCCCGGAGCAGGGTGCACTGAGGGTGAGCAATAAATAGGAAGATATCTGGTTGGGCAATAAACAGAGCGTACATTCGAGTCTCATCATCTTAGCCTCATTCCCAGTGTCTATCTCTCGATCCCTCCATGATGCTGAACCCTGGTGTTCCTCTGTTGCTTGGTTCTTGAGCTATAATCTCTAAAGGTATAATGTCTGATCTGTAGTATCAATCAAAGGCCCTGCCCAATTCCGGTAATTTGTACGTACGGCGCTAGCGCGTCCGATTAAAGCTGTTGTCCAAAAATCCATTACTTATAATTACTCTAGTTTTAGAAGGGAAATTTTGTGTAAGTAACACCCCAAATTAAATTCTCCCTCCACAAGGTAGTTATGGAGGAAAGATTTGGTGTGTCTGCCCCCGCACAAAGCTTTTCCTTCATTGGATGCATGAGTCATTTTGTATCGCTGGCCCAGTGTGGGGTATGAGGCAGTACAATGGCATTGTGATGGAAGATAGATGTTTGTATCTGTATACTCTCCCCTTTTCTCACCCTCCCCTCCCCTCCCCTCCCCTCCCCTCCCCTCCCCTCCCCTCCCCTCCCCTCCCCTCCCCTCCCCTCCCCTCCCCTCCCCTCCCCTCCCCTCCCCTCCCCTCCCCTCCCATAGGCCTGCACTCTGAAACTAGTGAGCCAGTCTGTGGATGTCTCTTGCACTCTAGAGATACCAGGAGACTCCATTATCATCCAGGTACAGAGGATGATACATTTTGGACTGTTTAAGAGGCACAAGTGTGCTAAATGGACTGGTCTATATTGCTGTCTCCTATAGGGCGGCAAAGGTGAGGTGATGCTCACTCCACCCCCTGGTCCAGAGGGTGCGGACTACAAGCCTCTCAAACTTCTGCTCATTTCAAAACAGTGGAGGTCTGGTCAGGTACGTAAGTGGGCATAGCATATGGCATAGCATATGGTAGTGTGAGTGGGTGTGGCAAGGTATGTAGGCTTGTACTGTGGGTGTGTGTGGTAAGTGGGTGTGGCAAGGTATGTAGGCTTGTACTGTGGGTGGGTGTGGTAAGTGGGTGTGGCAAGGTATGTAGATCTATACCTGGACGGAACTGGCGTTTGGTTTGCCATTTAGGCTCATGCTGTTCCATTTGTGTCATGCAATGTGTATATGCTGAACTGCATGTTCTCATATGGCCTGAAGATTGACAGCTTCACAATTACTATCCTGGATTTATTATCATACCACCTACATACATGCACTCACACACGCACACACACACACACACACACACACACACACACACACCAAAGCCCAAACCTGGTGTCTTCTTCTCCAAACCTGCTGCCCTCTCCACTGGGCTCATAGTCCACGTCCACGGAGGAGGCTTCATTGCACAAACCCCCAAGTCCCACGAGGTAGGGGGAGGGGTCGGGGGCAGACCTCTGCAGTAGTGTCTCTCTTTACGTACCCCATATCCCCAGGGCATCCCCTTGGGGCTTACTACATACCTTAGAGTGACTATTATTTGAGGTGACAAAATTTAGTGGATTACATGGGCATATGTGGCAGATTTGGCGGGTATTTAATTTAATTTTAGCGTCTTTAAAAAATGATAGTAGCGTAATATACCGGCACTGCAAGAGGTAAAACGCACTGTATGCACTTAAACCATAATATTATACTTTTGATTGCAGCTGTATGCGCTTTTGTGTGTGCAATGCTTATTTCACCGCAATCGTACATCATGGAACGCATTTATGCATACAAATATTGATATTAAGTGATGCAAAATGTTTTCCAAATTGCGCTAAAGTTAGTACCCGCAAATAATAGTCACCGTTATGGTAAAGTAAATGACATGTGTCACACGACAAACACACACACACACACACTCACACACGCACACACACGCACACACACATGCACACGCACACGCACACACCACCAGTTCTACCTACGGAAGTGGGCGATACACCTGCAAGCTCCCATTGTCTCCATTGACTACTCCCTTTCTCCCGAGGCCCCCTTCCCCACTGCGTTGGAAGAGACGGTCTTCGCTTATGCCTGGATCCTCCAGAACCTGGAGAGGCTAGGTCAGCTATCATGCTGAAACACACTTTACCTTAATTCACACTCTCTCTGGTAGCCCCTGCCATTTCTTAATGGAGACTGTACTATATAATTATAGCCTCGTTCCCAGCCCAGGTATACCTGGATTTCAGCCTTATACAAGTAATAGGCATGACTCATTTCTGTAATAAAATGGTAGACGTCACCAACATAACAATAAGAACTAGAAAGAACTGGAAACACCAAGAACGGAACCGCTTATGCACCTCCTATTAGTGGCAAACAGAATCAAAGATTCAAACTAACGATCACTATCTAGGCATCTACCTGGTAATTAGCCATCACTACAAAGTTAAAGCCTGCACCTTCATTTTACACTTTTGTGATATGGACATGGGGATTCGTAGCCAAACAGGACATAATTATCACAGAGTTGCTCATTAGTCATGTTGCTCATGTCTTGTTTTGCTGTAGGGCGACCTTAATATTAGCCTCTGGCTAGTTGGTCTTTCCCTCGATGTACTTATATAGTGCATTGGAATTTTTGGATAAAGAAATTAGTGATATGGGTGTTCCAAGAATTGTATGCACATACGTAAGATGCCAGGTGCTCCTTTATCATACCAGACCAGGCTAGTGAGGGAGGAGCCCGGGAAGCCCACAGAATTGTCCTTACTATTCAAGGAATTCAGTGCAGTCGGCTACGCTGCTCTATTGCTCACTGCCACTGTAGGCACAACTGGTGAGTACATCGTATTCACTGGAGACTCCGCCGGGGGGAACTTGGTCCTGACGGCAAGCATGAAGTTGAAGGACTTTGGGCTCCGCCTCCCAGACCGTGTTGTCCCCTGTTACCCCGTCACACTCCTCCAGACTGAAGTGTCTCCATCACGCTTTCTCAGCCTCACTGACTCCATTCTACCCATTGGGATGCAGTTTGCTTGTCTGCATGTGTGTGTGTGTGTGTGTGTGTGTGTGTGCATGTTATGGTGTACATATACGTATTGACACTTCTGTAATTAACAAGTATTGCAGGTTTGAATGGCTGTCTCCAATATTATAGTAACTGCATTTACGCTGATATAGATACCTCTTTTCAGCATCTTTGATGAGGGATGCTGGCTGTATAGACAGCTAGTTTCACAGAAACAAGTAATATAAACATTTGCTCAATATTATACATGGGCAAAAGCAAGCTAAGGTAATAAGTTAACACACACACACATACACACATATACACACTCACACACCTACACAGGCCTACAACGGCAAGATCCCCAGTGATGATGTCATCGAGTCTTGGAAGGAGACTCGCCGGAAGATCCTCGAGGCCAAGGGGTTCCCCCCACCTCACTCGAGTGGGCACAGCCATGGCAACCAGCCTGTGATCTTCAAGTGAGGAAACGCTAGGAAGTACAGCACCGTGTTCTTTGTCTATAGGAATGTGTATTCATCTTTACATTTCTCTCTCACCCTCTGCCTTCTTTTTAATTTCATCCCCTCCCCCCTCCCCTCCCCTCCCCTCCCCTCCCATATACAGAAAGGTGATGAAGCCAATTAATAAGCCTATTTCATCAACGATAAAGCGTAAGACACATCGCCGAACAAGCTCTGCCCCTTCCCTCTGGCCATTGCCCACTACCAATCTCTCCAGTGGCTCAGCTAAAGGTATAGCCACACCATAGGACATGAGGATCTAAAAGGTCTAGGTCAAATGGATGATATATGGTGTGGGCGGATACTATATATAAACAAGGGCGCATCAAGCACATATGCACAGATATGCCCATCGAGCCTTCAGCGGCTCGATGCGTCCTTGATAATACTCTCCCACGTAACCTTTGTTCAAAGACGGTGATAGGCACATAATACATCATGGACAGATAATACATAGAATACGGTAATTGTACATGCACAAACTACCTCATGATTTTATGGGTGTTGTATACATATGGACACTTTCAGTTTATTGCTCAGTTATGTGTCCAATAATGTAACCATTATTGTACATATCAGTTTTATAGTGATCCATCTCTGTCTGTAGATTGTCCATCTCTAGATTCCATGGATGCTGCAGTACCAAATGGAGCTGTGATCCTAAATGGCTCCTCCATTAGCCTGCCCAACTTGGCTGCTGATGTGGTGTTCAACCTCCCGTCTGAGGGTGGGGAGAAGGAGAGCAACAGGAGGAGTGAAGTTGGAAGGGAGCGCCGCAGGTCCAACTCTCTCTCGGACCTGCACACCATCAAACAGGAGTGTGGGGATACGACAGAGGTGGGAGGGGAGGGGAGGGGAAGGGAAGGGAAGGGAAGGGAAGGGAAGGGAAGGGAAGGGAAGGGAAGGGAAGGGAAGGGAAGGGAAGGGAAGGGAAGGGAAGGGAAGGGAAGGGAAGGGAAGGGAAGGGAAGGGAAGGGAAGGGAAGGGAAGGGAAGGGAAGGGAAGGGAAGGGAAGAAGGGAGGGAGAGAGGAAGGAGGAGAGGAGACAGATGAACATGTTGAATGGGAGGGAGGGGAGTGGGATGCTAGACTTATAATGACAGACAATAAATAAAGTGGAGGGGAGGAATGAGCCAGAGCAAGATTCTAATTTGGGGAAGACCTTACGGGGACAGTGTTCTGTTCATTTGTCGGTCCAGCATGTCGCAATATGTACTATATGCTCCAAATATCCCACAGGTTGTGCTCACATGCATATTCACACACATCAGTTTTGAAACCTCTCCTAGTTATACATGTATAATGAAAGATTGCCTCATTCTCAGGCTCAGCTTTTATCGAACTGTGTAGAAAGCGGTGCAATAAAAGCGAGGGAGTGGAGCCTGGGAATGAGACTAATGAACGATAGTATTTCTAGTAGTTGTGTATAGTCTCTTAAAACCATGAATCTTTTAATTACCCAGCCATCCACTTTCATCCCTCTCCTGTCTTTCCCTCCGGTTCCTCCCTCTTTTCTCCCACCATCTCTCTCTGACTCATCTCTCTATCCTACTCTACCATTTCCCCTCTTTTCCCCTCTTCTCTCCCCCTTCCCTCCCCTCCCCTCCCCTCCCCTCCCCACCCTCCCCTCCATCCCCTCCCCACCCCACCCCACCCCTCCCCTCCCCTCCCTCCCCTCCCCTCTCCTCCCTCCCCTCCCCTCCCCCCCTCCCCTGCCCAACTTGTAGGAAGAAGTTCTACTGGTGAAGCTCCCATCTTCACACACAACCGAGCACATCTCTCCAGCTGACCTAAAGGCGGAGGCCCTACTGGACGGACTACTGGAGAGCATGTCCCAGTAAGAGAAACTGAATATTCATTCTCATCTAGCTAGCTATTAAGCTCCCCTCCCCCACTCATCTTACTACTGCCTAACTATTCAAGGAACTGTTGCTGCCGTGTGTACGTACATACGGGTGGTTATGATGTCATACTGCAAATTCCACGGCATCCCTATTTCTATGTTGTGCGCACGCCGCTGGAGAAATATTTTCAACCAGCCAACTGAATGCAAATGGCATAGTCAGAGAGATGGTGTACGCACGGTATGGGGATGTATTGTGATTCCTCACTACACCCTAGCTGTGCTCTCTACCTACTTATTGTGTTTGCCAGTGTTATTGCCACTTTAGTTACCATAAATGTGCAAGCATGCAGTAAGATGCTAGCCTCACGCCCAGGTCTTCTACCCCAGTTTGCATCTTTTCACAGTGCTTGTAGCCATTCTAAAGTACCGTAATCTCCCGAAAATACGCCCATGGGCGATGAACTTTAGTGGCTACTCAAAGAGGGGGGTGGGCTTATTTTCGAGTGTTAATGACCCTCTACAATAACTTTTGGTTGAAGAGGGGGGTGGGCTTATTTTCAGGAGATTACAGTAATTAGCACATGCACAGAACATTCTAGAGTAATGTTGAAATTTGGTTGTGAAAATTCTTGGTAGGGGGGAATAGTTTTGGGGGGTGGGATATCCCAGGTCTTCCCCCAGCCTGTATGAACCCCTGACACGGGTATAATCGTTTGAGGTCAGACTCCCTCCTCCCTGCAGGTACGACTTTCACGGTCCTCCAGACCCCTACAACTCTCCACTCGTGGCCCCCGACGAGCTGTTGGTGGGACTGCCACCCATCAACATTATTGTAAGCCCCTGGGGGAATAATTGAGCTTTGATCATGTAGTATACATAATAATTAACTAAAATATCACAATAAACATCTCATCGGATAGGTAGCCATCCAATATCACTGGACATTGCACTCGTCTTGTTTACATTATATTTAACTTATCTAGGTTACCTTAGCTGTCCGTGTCATCCTCCCTTAGGCTGCAGCTATGGACCCCATGTTGGACGACTCCATTGCTATGGCTCGACGGCTGGTGGCAGTGGGACAACAGGTCACTCTCAACGTAATGCCGAACTTACCTCATGGGTTTCTGGTCTTACCCGTTGTTAACGACCCTGACATCATGACTGGTCATAATGTATGCATGACCTACCTTCGGATGGGTTTAGGGGAATTCCCCAACACATGACATCATTAATAATCTGGATCTTGTGTTAAGTTATTTTTTGGTTGTAATAATTTTCAGGAACTTTTACACTTGGCAATGTAACAATTCTATTCAGCATTTGTTTGTCTGATCGGATCCGCTTTAGTGTCACCTTTTGCAGCAGTATTCATACTTTTGTACTTTACAGTGCAATCTTCTCAGTCTTCCCACTACAGTTCATGTCCATGCATGTATGCACTTCCTCGATCACCACAGTGGAATCAAGGACACTTAATTTAGTCCTACGTAGGCGCTAGGCGTGGACGTACGTGACGTATTCTAGTCGCGTGCGCTAGACCCTGGGGCCCGGGGCCGGCCGGCCGCCGGCCGGGGTAGTCTCTAGTCTCGTGCTATTCGCACGATCGCCCGCTAGCGCGCTGCGAAAAGCGTTTTTCGCGCGCGGCGGGCGAATAGAGGTCTGGGCACGTGGTCACGAGATTAGAGTCGTGAAGGTCAAAGTTCGTACGGTAATGGCTGTAACCAGAGACAATCAGCAAGTATTCAGCGAACTGCTCCCTCACTTGGACGTTGGACGGAAGCTGTACGCCTCCCGTCAGACGGGAACAGATGCACGCTTACACGACGTGTTCGAAGCGCTGTATGCGCTGCTACCAAGGGTAGAAGCCCATCACAGTAAACTATCTCAGGGAGCTCCAAAGTAAGTGACTGCATAATTACATTTGGACGTGCACATATCATGTATTAGTTATAATAGCCTACTATAGCATATGGATGGATTCGAGGGGTCCGAAACAGATGAAATCTCTTACGGTTTGCTCTGAAATCACTTGAAATCACTGCTGAAATCTAGTAAATGAAATCAGAAATCGGCTGTATCGGCCCAAATGCCCTGCCCAACTCCATCCCAATTCTGTATACGCTCCGTATACTATGTTTGTCTCGTTAGAAATCAGCTGAAATCAGCAGAAATCAATCTGATTTTGAAATCTCGTACGCTTCACGACCTCGTGTCGGACCCCTCGGATGGATTGCAAGGGGCGTGTCTAATTACGTAATGTCACTTTTGGAGGGCAAGTGAATGCAGTAACAGCATTGTAGCCGAAACAGAGCGAATTACAGGACATGACCTAGCGAGATTCACTGACACCTGAGGGTGTCTTTTACAGTTACAGCTATGTATGTACCTGTGAATTCGCGCGTTTGCCATACTCTGTATTTACGTGACATCATCAGCATGCACTAAATAGCATAAATTACTTTTTTAGACCTTAATTAATTCTCGGGCCCCAAATGTTTATACGTGCACTTGAAAATAATAGTACACTGTTGCGTATTTATTATAAAAACATCTGTTGGAGCGAAAATATTGGGGTAGGCTGGGGTAATTTTTTACACAGCTTTGGGTCCTATGGTTATTTTGAACCTTACCATTTTCATCCAAATGTATACTATGAAACTCTGTTTCCAGTTGCCCTGAAGTGGTAATTACTGTACATAAGCCTTACTTGATTGATGTCACGCGTTAAGTAACTGCATCATTTTCTGGTTACCTGCCCATTTGTTCCGGTACATGAGTGGCAAAAGAGTGGTAGGTTCTACATCGACTGTAGGGCAGCTCGGAACTTATGTGTTTAGTGTCAGTACCAAATGGTTATTAGGATCCTAGTACTTGTAGATGCATGTATACAGAATCCGTCTGAGTCAGTAATATGATGTAATCTAATAAGGTCTGTAGATGACCAACCAACCAACCCACATCCTCAATAGTGAATAGGAAAGAAGCATGCATGGCCATGTATAGTCCTTACTTTTCTGGGAACTTTATTTGAGTTTCTGCATGCTAGAGAGCATAGCTACTGCCCCGGAATTCCCCTAGCCAGACTTCTTTTTGTAAATTAATTCCAATCTATTGAACCCCCTGGAGCAATGAACCCTGAATTGCCATCATTCTCTTTGTTTTCAGGTTTGACTTTGTCCACGCTGACGATGGCCCAGTGGTGGAGGCCAATGGCTACCGCAGCCTTCTCCACCTCCTCTGCTGCTGTCTCCACCAGCTCCTCAGCGCCCTGCAGGCGTGGAGCAAGGAGAGGACGGGACTGTTCTTCATCCCGGGGAACCACCTCACCGTGCTTACCGCCTACTGCAGGGCGCTACAGGTCAGGAGTCAGGGGTCAGGGAGAGCCCTCTCTTGCTTTTCCATTTGGGATGTGAGAGGGTTATGCAGCTGTTGACTACCTGATCATTTTAACAGATTTTCATACGGAGGGGGGGGGGGGGGGGGAATGGGGGAAATCCCCCCCCCCCTCCCCAGCATTATACCCTCCTAAATTTCAGAGAAGACTATCATTAGCTTTGTGCTAAAACAACTGCAAATATTGTTAATACAGCAAATAGTGTTTTCAGGAGCATAAATTCGGCAATCACACACACCCTCCAGGGCCTGGACATGATGCTACACTATGCAGTGATGCTAATGGAGGCCAACCCCTCCCCCACGCTGCACAGCAGTGGTGAGATGTCTCGAGGACTCAAGAGGGTCCTGTTTGGGGAGTACATCTGCAGAGACGTGTTCTACGGACAGTGCATTGGCTTCCAGGTTGGTATCTGCCACTCCCTCCAAGTGGGTGCAAGCCACACCCTCTTAGGTGGGTGGCTGCCACACCCTCACCAGCAGAGGTTCATTGCTAACTTTTTTAGGGCAATTTTACAGAACTAAGCTGATCTTCACTTTCAGATCTGCTACTGTGAACAGTAGGCAATGCCTTAGAATAGGGATAGTAAGCACCCATAGAAAGTAAGCACCCTATGAATATAAGCACCCAATCGAATTACTCCCGTTTATAGGCACCCACACGAAAGTAAGCACCCTACAAGAATAGGCACCCAAGCCAAAGTAGTATAGCAACAGAGAGAGACTACAGCACTTACCAGGAAAAACTGCCTTCTACAACTGGAAGCTTCACTATCCTACAGAGAGCACCAGCAAGCTCACACAGACCAGTGAGTAAGGTCAATGGTATAATAAAATTCATGAAAACTATGCATACAACATTGTTGCAGCACCTCCTTCTTCACAGTAGTTGTAGTGCTTCTTGCCAGCTGTGCAGCACTGCCTGTTAGGTATTGTAATGAGCCAATCTAGAAATGAATATCTTTCCTAGAGCACAAGTGTAATGGTCGTACCTGTAGTACAAAAGGCAGCCACAGCAGCTATACCGCTATGCCATATATTCGCGCGATTGTAAGCACCCCATTAAAGTAGGCACCCCTCGAATGTTAGCACCATTCCTGCCGCTAATTACGAAAGTAAGCACCGGTGCCTACTATCCCGATTCTACGGTGTATTTACAGTCTACAATAAGACGTCAGATTTATTGACCAAATCGCCGGAAGTGCAACCAGGAAGTACCCACGCTACTATCTAGCCTCGAGGCGCAAGGCAGAACAGCTGCTGCAGATGAAGCTAACATGAAGACAAGCCCACAGTAATGCTGCCCCACAAATCTGAATGCTCTTATCACAACAAAGGAGAAGTTCTTGGCTGTGCAGCGATGACAGCGGTACGTGTGCAGTAGCCCCACCCCCACGTTTGTGCGCACGCCGCAGTTGCCTAGGTAATCGAGACGGCGTGTGCTAAATCCACGTGGAAATATGAACTTTGAACTCAAATTTTGGTGGTCGACAAGTTCGATTTTCAACCCAGATCTACGAGATTTGTGATCTTTTGGATTCCAGACCACTTGCACGAAGTAGTATACGTGGAAGGGAACATTTGGTATGAATTTCAAGGTTCTCAGAGATCTTGCACCGGTTTGTTCAGAAAATGGAAGGCTAAAAATGGCTGAAAAGTTGACAAGTCGAAAACTGCCATTGAAGACAAAGTACAAGAGCTGTAGAAAAGATTTTTTGCAGAAAAGAGTCTAAGAACCAGTGCATTATTTTCGCTGTGGAGTCATATCAGAAGCGCTCCTATTTTCTGTGGTAGGCCTTACCCGTGTTTCTCAATTTTTAGGCTCTGAATTAAATTGCCTGTATCTCAGCCATTCCTGGGTCGATTGACTCCGGACTTGATTTTCCATTCGGTTCAACCTGTGCTTGTTGAGGCTGTGCTATAATCCCACTGCTGGCAAGGTTTGCACCACTTTGTTCAGAAAATGCAAAAAAACATCTGATAGCCAACCGCTTTGCCGTCCAAGGGCCCCGAAAAAGACGGAGTTCACACTAATACTGGACATCATCGTAACCAGCGAAGACTGAGCTTTCAGGTAATGTGCGGATTGTACATAGATACACTTTCTTACTAGAGATATGAACGCATACACGAAGCACCATTTTTGGTCACTTTCCGCCCCGCTGGCACCGCCATAAGCCACGTATAAAATACGCTTGGTCGATAAATTATACATGAACGTGAGTCTTAGCGTAGACTGTTACATCCGTAATTTTAGTTGACCTTTCCCCTGTATTTGTGTGGGGTCAGAGAGAATATAAAATGGCTGCAGGGTTTACTGGAAAGGGGGGCATTCCTCCTCAGAATTTCTTGTCGCTCAGTCCTCGGAAGTCGCTCAGAGTGCTTACATTTTACCTGAGTGAGCATGTGCTTCCAGATCCTAGTTTTATGGTATGGCCAGATGGCAGTGCAGTTCGTGCATATGTACCATTACATATCTGTACCACACACTCACACACACACTCACACACACACACACACACACACACACACGCAGTACTCCTCTACTCTCAGACCAATCATGAAGATGATGGCCGTTGGCATGGCATCATATGAAAACTTTTTCAAGTAGGCCCAATCAGCTGTAGCCACCTGGGTGTTGGGAACACACAGGGTTTCATACGGATGGTGGGGGGGGGGGGGAGGAGGAGGTGGGAAGGGGGAAATAACCCCCTAGCCTAAGTCCCCCCCCCCCCCCCCAAGTTTCAGCGATCAAAGTGTTAAAATAATATTGTTTCAGGAGCATAAATTTCACTCAATGTAAAAATCTGGGGGGGGGGGGGGTGGGGGGGGACGTACGCAGGTCACTGCTCCCCCCCCCCAAACTTAAAATTCTGTATGAAACCCTGACAGTACTATAAACAAAAGTTCTGTGTGTCTATCTGTCTGTAAATATGTGCATTTGTGCTAATCATCTGACACCAGGAGCACATAATGACGTGAGAACTGGGCTATTTGATTGGTGACAAATTCATTGCCTACAAAGAATGGTCACTTTGAGGGACATCCATGCACACATACACACACACACACACACACCGGATCCCCTAATCCTACCACAGAGCAAAACAGGAAGACGCGTCATTTCGAGGATTCTTCCAGAGCTTCTGGAAAGGCAGCAAATTTTGGCAGAATCCCATTCTCCTGGGTAGGCAGCTGGATGAGCTGACTCAGTATAGCTCCCCCTACTTTGCCAGGGCCTTCTGGTCTATCCCAGAGCAGGGTGCACTGAGGGTGAGCAATAAATAGGATACATGTATCTAATTGGAAAATAAATACAACATTCATGTTTATTGTACAGTCTCAACTCCAGCCTCATTTCCAGTCTGCACTTCCAGTTTTTTCCCGCATGTAGTAAAAAGCGGGAGGGAACCTAGCCTCGTTCCCAGTCCAGTCCAGTGGGGGGGGTGTGGCCTGGGTACGAGGCTAGAGGGAACCTGGATGATTTATTCACATTAAGGCGTCCTATCCACATTTAGTTTTGTGGAATGCTATAATTAGGCCACTCTGCATGAGATATATGATAAATTGCCAAAAGAGAGCAAAAAGCGTAAAGCAGTTTTGAGCAAAGCTTCTCTAAAGACTGTCCTAGCTGAAAGAGTAAACCAGCCGAATAATTGTATCGACCTAGAAAGAGCATAATCTTACAATCCTACAGTCACTTACGTATCTACTGTACTGCACTTACCATTGAGGCTGGCGGTGGTTAGCTGACCTTCTTGGTCTACTGTACTGCACTTACCATTGAGGCTGGCGGTCGTTAGCTGACCTTCTTGGTCTACTGTACTGCACTTACCATTGAGGCTGGCGGTGGTTAGCTGACCTTCTTGGTCTACTGTACTGCACTTACCATTGAGGCTGGCGGTGGTTAGCTGACCTTCTTGGTCTACTGTACTGCACTTACCATTGAGGCTGGCGGTGGTTAGCTGACCTTCTTGGTCTACTGTACTGCACTTACCATTGAGGCTGGCGGTGGTTAGCTGACCTTCTTGGTCTACTGTACTGCACTTACCATTGAGGCTGGCGGTCGTTAGCTGACCTTCTTGGTCTACTGTACTGCACTTACCATTGAGGCTGGCGGTCGTTAGCTGACCTTCTTGGTCTACTGTACTGCACTTACCATTGAGGCTGGCGGTCGTTAGCTGACCTTCTTGGTCTACTGTACTGCACTTACCATTGAGGCTGGCGGTGGTTAGCTGACCTTCTTGGTCTACTGTACTGCACTTACCTTGGCGGTGGTTAGCTGGTCTACTGTACTGCACTTACCATTGAGGCTGGCGGTGGTTAGCTGACCTTCTTGGTCTACTGTACTGCACTTACCATTGAGGCTGGCGGTGGTTAGCTGACCTTCTTGGTCTGCTGTACTGCACTTACCATTGAGGCTGGCGGTCGTTAGCTGACCTTCTTGGTCTACTGTACTGCACTTACCATTGAGGCTGGCGGTGGTTAGCTGACCTTCTTGGTCTACTGTACTGCACTTACCATTGAGGCTGGCGGTCGTTAGCTGACCTTCTTGGTCTACTGTACTGCACTTACCATTGAGGCTGGCGGTGGTTAGCTGACCTTCTTGGTCTACTGTACTGCACTTACCATTGAGGCTGGCGGTGGTTAGCTGACCTTCTTGGTCTACTGTACTGCACTTACCATTGAGGCTGGCGGTCGTTAGCTGACCTTCTTGGTCTACTGTACTGCACTTACCATTGAGGCTGGCGGTGGTTAGCTGACCTTCTTGGTCTACTGTACTGCACTTACCATTGAGGCTGGCGGTGGTTAGGCTTGGTCTACTGTACTGCACTTACCATTGAGGC
Source organism: Phakellia ventilabrum (assembly GCA_963921505.1). Taxonomy (NCBI): domain Eukaryota; kingdom Metazoa; phylum Porifera; class Demospongiae; order Axinellida; family Axinellidae; genus Phakellia; species Phakellia ventilabrum. The sequence goes on along the minus strand of OY997379.1, from coordinate 7,806,048 downwards.
TGGCTGACCTTCTTGGTCTACTGTACTGCACTTACCATTGAGGCTGGCGGTCGTTAGTGACCTTCTTGGTCTTCTACTGTACTGCACTTACCATTGAGGCTGGCGGTGGTTAGCTGACCTTCTTGGTCTACTGTACTGCACTTACCATTGAGGCTGGCGGTGGTTAGCTGACCTTCTTGGTCTACTGTACTGCACTTACCATTGAGGCTGGCGGTGGTTAGCTGACCTTCTTGGTCTACTGTACTGCACTTACCATTGAGGCTGGCTGTCTACTGTACTGCACTTACCATTGAGGCTGGCGGTGGTTAGCTGACCTTCTTGGTCTACTGTACTGCACTTACCATTGAGGCTGGCGGTCGTTAGCTGACCTTCTTGGTCTACTGTACTGCACTTACCATTGAGGCTGGCGGTGGTTAGCTGACCTTCTTGGTCTACTGTACTGCACTTACCATTGAGGCTGGCGGTCGTTAGCTGACCTTCTTGGTCTACTGTACTGCACTTACCATTGAGGCTGGCGGTCGTTAGCTGACCTTCTTGGTCTACTGTACTGCACTTACCATTGAGGCTGGCGGTGGTTAGCTGACCTTCTTGGTCTACTGTACTGCACTTACCATTGAGGCTGGCGGTGGTTAGCTGACCTTCTTGGTCTACTGTACTGCACTTACCATTGAGGCTGGCGGTGGTTAGCTGACCTTCTCGGTCTACTGTACATGTTTGCCACGCTTCATGTACATGTACATGCACTCACACATGCACACACACACCACAGCCCAAACCTGGTGTCTTCTTCTCCAAGCCAGCTGCCCTCTCCACTGGGCTCATAGTCCACGTCCACGGAGGAGGCTTCATTGCACAAACTCCCAAGTCCCACGAGGTAGAGTGCGTGCATTTATTTATAGTGTTTACGCGAGCGTACCAGTGAGACATGGCTGACGATAACAACACTTCAACCTCTAAATTAATAACAAGAAACCTCAGTGCCTGCACAAGTAGTGGTGAATGCTTAGCCACACTACTGAATATTCAATCAGCAATACAGCTACTACCAGGAGCTGATGAGCGCCTGCTACTACACACTACACACTGCTATTGCTACTGATTGAGGCAGTCTGCACATACGTACATACTGCTAGTAATTATGGAGAGGAAATTTCTGTCTCACACACTTAAACCTTTCCTCCATACAAGGGAAAAGTTTTCATTTTGTGTAGTTTTATCAGTGGTCCAGTGTGGGATATGGGGCAGTTGCTACAATGTGATTGCATGTGTGATGCATTGTAGATGCTCATATCTGTACCCTTCCCTCCCCTTCCCTTCCCTCCCTTCCCCTCCCCTCCCTTCCCCTCCCCTCCCCTCCCCTCGTTCCATTCATAGGCCAGCACTCTGAAGCTAATGAGCTACTCAGTGGATGTCTCTTGCACTCTAGAGATACCAGGAGACTCCATTGTCATCCAGGTACAGAGGAATAAAGACAAGATACTGTCTTTTGGCTGGGGTCCATAAGATCACCTGATCACACACTGCCATATTTGGGGCTGTTTATTCCCCTCTGTGCCCGAACATGTTATTGAATTAAGCACTAGCTGTTGTACATACAACTAGTCCCGCCATGTGTCAAATGGGTGTGGCTAATGGTGTACAAATGTACTGAATGGACTGCTCTATATCACTGTCTCCTGCCAACTATAGGGCGGCAAAGGTGAGGTGATGCTCACTCCACCCCCTGGTCCAGAGGGTGCGGACTACAAGCCTCTCAAACTTCTGCTCATTTCAAAACAGTGGAGGTCTGGTCAGGTAAGTGGGCATAGCATATGGTAGGTTAAGTGGGTGTGGTAAGTGGGTGTGGCAAAATAAGTGGGCCTATACTTTGAGTGGGTGTGGTAAGTGGGTGGGTGGGTGGGTGTCCTAGACGGAATCAGCATTCACTTACATGTACATGTACATGCACTCACACATGCACACACACACCACAGCCCAAACCTGGTGTCTTCTTCTCCAAGCCAGCTGCCCTCTCCACTGGGCTCATAGTCCACGTCCACGGAGGAGGCTTCATTGCACAAACTCCCAAGTCCCACGAGGTAGGGGGGAGGGATTGGGGGCAGACCTCTGCAATAGTGTCGCTCTTAGCCCTGCCCCTAGGGGCTTAATCGTCCACATTTTACTTTTCTAGACATGAATAACTATGCATGGTTGGAAACAATGGCAGATGGCGCACATCTCCATCTTTCACTGGAGATACTTCTTCAAGGCTCTCTGTATACTAGCTTACCTATAGCCTCAAATACATGTCCACTACAGTATTTCTCAGTGGGCCCTGACTTTTCTTGCAGTAGCATGATATAAAGCTAGTATCGGAGGGGGCTCTCATGAATGAGGAAGGATAGGTGGAAATGCTCGCCTTGTTCCCAGGCCCACATGGCCTAGCCCTGTTCCCAGGCCCACATGGCCTGGCCTTGTTCCCAGGTCCATATGGCCTAGCCCTGTTCCCAGGTCCACATGGCCTAGCCTTGTTCCCAGGTCCACATGGCCTGGCCTTGTTCCCTGGCCTAGCCTTGTTCCCAGGCCCACATGGCCTAGCCCTGTTCCCAGGCCCACATGGCCTGGCCTTGTTCCCAGGCCCAAATAGCCTATAGCCTTGTTCCCAGGCCCACATGGACTAGCCTTGTTCCCAGGCCCACATGGCCTAGCCCTGTTCCCAGGCCCACATGGCCTGGCCTTGTTCCCAGGCCCAAATAGCCTATAGCCTTGTTCCCTGGCCTAGCCTTGTTCCCAGGCCCACATGGCCTGGCCTTGTTCCCAGGCCCACATGGCCTGGCCTTGTTCCCAGGCCCACATGGCCTATAGCCTTGTTCCCAGGCCCACATGGCCTATAGCCCTGTTCCCAGGCCCACATGGCCTGGCCTTGTTCCCAGGCCCAAATAGCCTAGTCTTAGAGCCTATACTGGCATGCATGGCATGAGAAAATGTACAGACCATGGTGAGAGTGTAACATGCACATGGGCCACGGGACGGTACTGTATGTACTGTAAATGATACATAAATGTCACACACATACACACACACACCCACACATGCATACACATGCACACATGCATACACATACCCACACACACACACACACCACCAGTTCTACCTACGGAAGTGGGCGATACACCTGCAAGCTCCCATTGTCTCCATTGACTACTCCCTTTCTCCCGAGGCCCCCTTCCCCACTGCATTGGAAGAGACGGTCTTCGCTTATGCCTGGATCCTCCAGAACCTGGAGAGGCTAGGTCATGCATGAAAAAATGGGGAATTTTTATTTTATTTTTTTACGAGAGGGTAGCCTCGTTCCCAGACTCTTGACTGAGGGGGAGGAGTAGAGGGCCTGGTACAGTACCACTCACGAGCAACTTGTCGGTCCACGCGTGTCCACTCGCGAGTGACTGGCATGCCACACGCGTGTGCGTGTTGACAAACTCGCACGAGTGCGCATACTCGTGCGATGCGAGTCAAACACTTGTGCATTGCCGAAATTAATGCGAATCACGCTCAGCCTGGCTCTTTTTTCAGTTGCTACATGTGGTTTTATCAGTAAATCACGCATCGTTTCGAGTTGTGAGTGTGATGTGATCGCGATTCGCGAGTGCACTGCGTGTGCATGTGCAAGTACTCGTGTGCGCGTCTGCACGTACTCGCATAGGCAAGTGCGCGTACTCGCAAGCTACTCGCGAGTGCTGTTAAGTTACTCGTGAGCGGTGCATGTGTGAGAATTACGAGGGTAAATGGAAAAAGATCTCTAAGGGTATCCGTGAACGATCTTAGTTACATGGCAAGGAGTAGTGTACACATGTATCATAGTAAGCAGAAGAACTAGAACCATCTGATTTTCTGATTTCTGCAACTGAAATGTCTCCGTAACCAGTCGAGAGTAGTGAAAGAAGTTAGTAAAGAACCAGCACCTCTCCTGGCAGTGGCTGTGAGCTGCTCAATTTCAATCTCAGATCTGGCCTTGTGGGCTTTACAGAATCAACCATTCAAACTACTCAGAGGAGGTTGGAAGGCATCACGTGCACTATACCGTCAGATGATGTAATGCAATAGTGTCCAGCAGAGAGGAGCAATATAGCCGCTCCGTGAGTGATCTAGCTTGTGTAAGTTTAGCAGTTTTCTAAAGTAAAATAGTTAGAATCTGAGCTGTAAAACCGCTACCATACCTTCAATAGCATAGCTTCAAGAAATACTTTTCAAGCTCACTGAGAATCCACAGTATTCAAGCTGAATCTTTCCGCATCGCAGTTCCACACTCGCCAAGCCAAGGTTTTTGAGGGGGTATACCCAACCGTACCCTCGAAGGTTGTGGAGATATAAAGCGTTGTTTGGGCCAGACACCGTATAACTTTGCATAACTTCCGTATTCTTCATCATGCAAGATTTGACGGACACGTGATACGTTCCAACCTCCTCTGCAAACTACATGTATACATGTACGTAGTCACTGCAGAAAATATGTACAATGTAGTTGTTTTGACCACTTGATGGTTACCTGAATTTCAGATGCCTGAGTATGAAGGAGGTAGGCGTCAAAAGTGGGTAATTTGGTGGAATTTGACTATAGTTCCATATATACATGTAGCAACAAACAAATTACCCATTTTAATTTTAGGCCTAACTCCTACCTTCATGCATACTCAGATATCTGAAATTTATGTAACCACTAAGTATTCAAAACAACTACACATATTTCGCAGCGTAACATCACTTTCTAGGCGGAAAAAAAAAACATCACCATCCGCCTTCACTTTACACTTTCATGACATGGAAAAGTGGAGTAACATGTAGCCAAACATATATGATATGGAGATGCTCATTGCTGATACAGTTTTCCGAGAATTCTACATGTACATGTACATGTACATATGTCTGCACATGCATTGGATACCAGGTACTCTTTTCTTGCACTGAACTGGGCTAGTAAGAGGGAAGCCTAGCCTCATACCCAGACAACCCCCCCTAGAAAGAAATTGCGGGGTGGCCTGGGTCACAAGGGGATGTAAAGCCCACAAACTGTCCTTACTATTCAAGGAATTCAGTGCAGTCGGCTACGCTGTTCTATTGTTCACTGCCACTGCAGGCACAACTGGTGAGTACATCGTATTCACTGGAGACTCAGCCGGGGGGAACTTGGTCCTGACGGCAAGCATGAAGTTGAAGGACTTTGGGCTCCGCCTCCCAGACCGTGTTGTCCCCTGTTACCCCGTCACACTCCTCCAGACTGAAGTGTCTCCATCACGCTTTCTCAGCCTCACAGACTCCATTCTGCCTGTTGGGATACAGTTTGCTTGTCTGCAGGTATGTGTGTGTGCATGTGTGCATGTGTGTGTGCGTGTGACGGTGTACATACTTGTACATGTACATTTTTCAGAAGTCAGGATTAATGTAGTAATGTTATAATCAGAAGGGTTGGAGTGGCTGCCTGCCATATATAGTCACTGCATTAATGCTGATGTAGCTGCCTCCTTTGGTTGAGTGATATGGAGCTGTTCAAATATCTATGGAATTGTTTCCAAATCTGATTAACACACGCACACACGTACACACACACACGCACACACACACACACGCAGTCCTACTGCGGCAAGGTCCCCAGTGATGACGTCATCGCATCTTGGAAGGAGACTCGCCGGAAGATCCTCGAGGCCAAGGGGTTCCCCCCAGTTCACTCGAGTGGGCACAGCCATGGCAACCAGCCTGTGATCTTCAAGTGAGCAAAAGGCTAGGAAATATAGCACCACAACACCCATTGTCTTTTCTCTCTAGGAGTGTGTATTCAGCTCTACATTGCTCTCTCTGCCTCTGCCTTCTTGTTTAATCTCCTCTCCTCCCCCTCCCCTCCCCTCCACCCCACCTCCCCTCCCCTCTATTTACATGTACATGTATATAGAAAGATGATGAAGCCAATTAAGCCTATCACATCAACAGTAAAGCGCAAGACACATCGCCGGACAAGCTCCGCCCCTTCCCTCTGGCCATTGCCCACTACTCATCTCTCCAATGGCTCAGCTAAAGGTATAGCCACACCATGGGACATGAGGATCTAAAGTTTACACGTATACAGTGTACAGTTTTAAAGGTATAGCCACACCGTAGGACATGTGGATCTATACACGTATACTGTGATTTTATGGGGTGTTGTGTACGTATTTTTATTGCTCAGTTACATATCCAATAAAGTGTCCGTTAATTTGATTCAACTCTGGTAATCGTCCATCTCTAGATTCCACAGATGCTGCAGTACCAAATGGCTCCTCCGATAGCCCGCCCACCTTGGCTGCTGATGTGGTGTTCAACCTCCCGTCTGAGGGTGGGGAGACAGAGAGCAACAGGAGGAGTGAAGTTGGAAGAGAGCGCCGCAGGTCCAACTCTCTCTCGGACCTGCACACCATCGAACAGGAGTGTGGGGATATGACAGAGGTGGGAGGGGAGGGGAGGGGAAGGGAAGGGAAGGGAAGGGAAGGGAAGGGAAGGGAAGGGAAGGGAAGGGAAGGGGAGGGGAGGGGAGGGGAGGGGAGGGGAGGGGAGGGGAGGGGAGGGGAGGGGAGGGGAGGGGAGGGGAGGGGAGGGGAGGGGAGGGGAGGGAAGGGAAGGGAAGGGAAGGGAAGGGAAGGGAAGGGAAGGGAAGGGAAGGGAAGGGAAGGGAAGGGAAGGGAAGGGAAGGGAAGGGAAGGGAAGGGAAGACAAGACAAGACAAGACATGACAAGACAAGACAAGACAAGACAGATGAACATGTTCAATGGGAGGGAGGGGAGTGGAAGGACTTATAATGACAGAAAAGAAACAAAGTGGAGGGGAGGAATGAGCCAGAGCAAGATTCATGTGTGTATGTTGAGCTAATTGAGACGAGTGTTCTGTCCGACATGTCCATATATGCTTATGCTCTGAATATCCAACAATTACCATGGTCATGTTGTGATGTAGGGCTGGACCCTGACCTGCTTTTACCCTGAGGATTGTGTTGCTCTTGTCTCATATTGGCTTTCCCTGTCTCGTTGGCGCCTAGCCTCTCTCTCTGCTGGGATCCCACTACCATTCTCTTTCACTGGTGCTCCCTGTCTCGTTGGCACTTGGCCTCCCTCTCCACTGAGATCCCTGCTACTCATCGGTGCTCCCTGTCCTGTCGATGCCTGGCCTCTGTCACATCAGGCGGTTCTGTTATTCTTCTTTCATGCTGCACATTGGAGCCTGCATTGGATTCGCTTCCCTTTGCAGTCTGCATGTGCCGCTCCGAGCTGCTATAGTATCTTCTAGCCTCGTTCCCAGGCTCCACTGCCCAGTGTTTTTGGCAGTGGAGCCTGGGAACGAGGCTAGTATCTTCTGCTGTTAATAGTTTTGAATATAGCTACATGTATGTAGCTACAGACATTCCAGAAACAATGTTTGAATGTGTACGTGAGCAAGTTCCATCCCTTAGTCGCGTTGCTTAGTTGAAATTTGATCAAACATTTACATGTGTGCACCTCTGCACTCACTTCTACTACGACTATACAATTTTCTGTTCACTTGTTGACTGAAGGCTGCCTTGCTTAGCTGCCCCCACGGTGCCTTGCATTCACCTATAGGATAATGAAAGATAGTACCGTGGTAATAGTTGTGTGTGTAATCTCATAAACCATTGGTCTTTGCCTACTGTCTGCTTTCATCCCTCTGCCCTCTGGTTCCCCCCCGTTTCTCCCACCATCTCTCTCTCTGTCTGACTCTTCTCTCTCTCTTCTCTACCTCTTTCCCTCCATCCCCTCTCCTCCCCTCCCCCTCCTCTCCTCCCCTCCCCCTCCTCTCCTCCCCTCCCCCTCTCCTCCCCCTCCCCTCCCCTCCCCTCCCCTCCCCAAAACTTATAGGAAGAAGCCCTACTGGTGAAGCTCCCATCCTCACACAGAACAGAGCATCTCTCTCCGGCTGAACTCAAGGCAGAGGTCCTTTTGGACGGACTACTGGAGAGTATATCCCAGTATGTGAAACAGAGAATGTTCTTTCTCATCTAGCTATTAATCCCTGCAAGATTAGCATTATTTTCAAGGTAGCACAGTCTGTCCTCCCATGGCAGCCATGGCTGCTCTTAGATGTTTAAAGAAGCATAAATACCTTTCCAGAGGTTGATCTTGGTAGCTTCTTTAGCACCATGGCACCAGAGCCATCATGGTACCAGAGCCACCATGGCACCAGAGCCACCATGGCACCAGAGCCACCATGGCACCAGAGCCACCATGGCACCAGAGCCACCATGGCACCAGAGCCACCAGCCACCATGGCACCAGAGCCACCATGGCACCAGAGCCACCATGGCACCATGGTGGCTCCTTTTTACTGTCTGTTGTTATTGTCAGGAGAGTAGCTGCATGTCCATTGCGGCAGTAAATTTCACGCTTCACCGTAATTAGAATAATATTTGTTGCAATGTACACCAGCCCACATGCTAATTAATAACTTATACTAGGGATGTATTACACGGGTACCTATTGCCCCCGTCCTCCCTACAGATACGAGTTTCATGGTCCTCCAGACCCCTACCACTCTCCACTCGTGGCCCCCGACGAGCTGTTGGTGGGACTGCCACCCATCAACATTATTGTAAGCCCCTGGAGAGGGAAGGGGACGGGGGGGGCGGGGGGGTTAAGTTTCGATCATGTAGCTATACATACAGACTGTCATTGGCCTCGCTCCTAGTCTCTCCCTACCAGCTCTTTGTCACTTGCAGAATATGTACGTACTGCAAGTGACCAGAAGCTGGGAGGGAGACCCTGGGAACGAGGCTACGATGATGCCATCGGCTGGGAACGGGGCTACGACGATACCATCGGCTGGGAACGGGGCTACGACGATACCATCGGCTGGGAACGAGGCTACGACGATACCATCGGCTGGGAACGAGGCTACGACGATACCATCGGCTGGGAACGGGGGGCTACGACGATACCATCGGCTGGGAACGGGGCTGCGATGATACCATCGGCTGGGAACGGGGCTGCGATGATACCATCGGCTGGGAACGGGGCTGCGATGATACCATCGGCTGGGAACGGGGCTGCGATGATACCATCGGCTGGGAACGGGGCTACGATGATACCATCGGCTGGGAACGGGGCTACGATGATACCATCGGCTGGGAACGGGGCTACGACGATACCATCGGCTGGGAACGGGGCTACGATGACACCATCGGTAGGGCGGTGGAAAATGAACGTGGGTGGGGACAGCTAGATGAGCAAAACTCATTCCCAGTCACTCTCACGACAAAAATCTGGAGGGGAGAGTCTGGCAACGAGGCTAGTCTTTCACAATGTCAAGGGTAGGAGGGTGAAAATGAGCTATAGTGTCGGCTAGACGAGCATGTACATGTACCTAGAGAGGCACTGCTGTCCCGTTGCACTGTCCACCCGCACACAAAGTGGGTGAGCCTGGGAAGGACGATTGATCATGGTATTGGTGACCGCCTCTGTGATTAGTCTCATGACCAGACCTAGCTGTGCCCCTCCTCCCAAACGGTCTGGCACACCAAATTGAATTTCTTAGGCTTACTCCTAGAATGTGGTAAGGACCAATGAGATTGTAGGGTTTGTAAGTATTGCGTTCTGGAATGCTATTACGCAACGATAAAACAGCGAAGTTTGAATTCTTTGTCAAGATTTGGCAGCCGTTAGGACGAACTAGCAGTTAATGCTGTTCTTTATGCCGCTAAGAAGTTAGAACAGTTTTGGTGATAGAAGGGCTGGGAACAAGGCTATGTATTTCCACAGATAAAGCAAGCTACCATATTTTGTACCTGTACTGTACAGTTTTGTAGCTTTGTAGCTAAGGACTGCCTTCTTCATGTACGATTGCACAAGAAAGCATATCTATACGTATGTTAGTGTTAGTTAGCAGCATTCGATTTTGAAGGGTTGAAATTCCCCAGGGGGGGGGGGCACAAAGTTTCCAAGGGTGAATGTCTCTCCACCCCTAAATGAAACCCTGAACTGTGTGTTGGAAATGGCCACCCATACACTTGAGCCGAGCTACACATGCTGACTTTTCATTGGCCCCAATCCCAATCTCTTCTTCATTACATGCACGTATACTGCAAGCAAAGCTGGGATGTAGAGCCTGGGAACGAGGCTACGATGATGTCAAGGGTAGGAGGGCAGAATACACATGAGTGGGGATGGCTGGATGAGCAAAGCTTGTTTTGTCACTGCCGCAACAAAAAAATTGTGGGGAGGGGGGGGGTAGGAATAAGGCTACTTTTTTGCAATGTCAAGGGTAGAAGTGTGAAATGAGCTAGTGTGGCAAAGTACATAGCTATCCTATTGCGCTGTCCACTCCTGCACAAAGTAAGTGGGCCTGGGAAGGACAGTGGGTGGTATAGATAGATCATGACCACTGCTATGATATTGTACTACCATTGGATCCGTGTGTGTTGGAAATTTGTACCCATACACTTGGGACTGATGTAGTCTTGTACCTCGAGGATAGATATAGTTACATGTACGTGTGTTGCAGATCCAGTACATTAGGCAAACCGTTTGCTTGAAAGGTAAAGGAAAATGGAAACTGAACAGATGCACTATCATCGTAGATGGATCATTATCTGAAAACGTAATCTCATTGACCATCATCGTAGAAGGATCATTATCTGAAAATGTAATCTCATTGACCGCTGCTGTAACCAGTCTCTGCAGCCCACCAAGCTTACTCTGTCCTGTTTGGTTTATTATCTGCACTGGATTATCTGTGCAAGTTTTGTGTTTTGAATACCACCCTGTTTCAGCTTCCATGAAGGTATACATATTGTCTAATGGATCCAGTTTCCACCAACTGGTGTTAGTTGAGGATGGCTAACCAGCACAGAGTCATGTAAGCAATTGGTCTTACCAGGAGGGCATAAAAAAGAAGATTAGGACTGGGAAATGGCGGGAACTGCCTTGAAGTTTGAAAGCGATACCACATTAAATTTCGTACTACAAATCGTGACCTCTGTATTTAATTGCAGAAGTGATGCTAGGCACATGCTCTAGAATCTACTGTGGGATTGCTTTTAACCTTGGATTATCCCCGATAGGGTGACGTACGTATAGGATAGATCACTGTGTAGCGGGGTGTATGACCCGTTATCTACCGCGGGAAAAATTATCTCCCGCGGAAGCCGAGGAAGTACGAGGGCGAAGCCCGAGGTACTTCCGAGGCTTCCAAGGGAGATAATTTTTCCCAAGGTAGATAACGGGTCATACACCCCGCTACGCAGTGGTCTATCTATCTTATACTATGCCTAAGTCATTCTGACAAGAGTTGCCAAAGCATCAAGAACTGCAAGGCAAGCTACTGCTCGCCAGAAGGTTCGAAAGGTGCCGTTCAGCACGACGCGATAAACTAGGTAGCTAGCAAGCTTTCACAACGCAAAATAGTAGGTACAAGTGGCGAAACACTCCCAGCAATTGTAACAGACATGAACAACAGCTAATAGCCACGGTAGCTACCCGTCTAGCCCGCCCTAGCGCCATTTTGGCAAATAAAACGGTAGGCTGGCAGCGTGGCCACACGCACAAACACACAGAAACGCAACAAACTAGCTACAGACGGAGACCAATAGCTTACCGTGCTATCCCACATCGATTTACGGGCAAAAAACGCCATACGTCTTGCCTAGGCTACCCTAGCCACTAGCCCTACCACAGCTTTCTGAACATTTGAACGACTGGAACGGAATCGGGTACCCGCTTTACGTAAGCAATCGGGGTATATTTTTTCGCGCGGTAGGTATGACCCGTTATATACCTGTAATGCTGAAATCTGATTGGTTAGAATGACTTAGGTATAGTATAAATGTACATATTGACAGATGGTAATAGAGTGTGCCATATTAAATAACTGGTAGTACTGTAGTGTGACATGATAATTAACTAATGGTAATAGAGTGTGACATGATAATTAAGTGAGTGTGACATTAATCAAATGACCACTACAAATTTCTAAGTCACATAGTATTCCAAGTAAGGCTCACCAAAGATTTTACCACTTGGATCTGTTCACACTTGGTTCACTTTTGGCCATATTATACTCTAGTATTTTGACTAGCCAGGCGCGCGCAAAGCGTACGTGCGACCGGCTAGTACTAAGACTGCTTTATGGTTTTCGAATTTGTATGTTTGTGTGTTTGTGCGTGCGTCCACACGTATCACGTGCGCAATGATTACATCATAACCGTTACCACGCGACAGTAGTCTATGAAATATCAACCTTTGTTGCTCAAGTTTGTTTGCTTATTAAGTATAACAACGATATATCCCACAGTACGTTATGTGTATAGTTAACAAAACCTGCTAGTGCAATATAAGTCATCCTGCAATCACAATATCTGTACAGTACAGTATGTAGCTACATGTAAGAGCCTAGATGTAGCACAAACAGATATCCCTAAATGTATCCGGATGCCTATCTTTTAAAGTGGTGAGCAGTTGCTACGTTCCAGTACACATTTAGCACCCACCCACCCCCCTCTTTTGTAGAGTGTTAATTAATAAACCCTCCATTCATAGGCACTTAATATTTGTATTAGAAACGTAGGCACTGCACAAATATCAGCCAGCGCAGATGACTCTTGATTGCACACATGATTAGGTGGTTTAGAACACACCTATTGACCTACATGTATGTAGGCAGAGATTCCCCTAAAAGGGTGCTATGCCCCCCCCCCCCCTTTACCTTTGCCTACTTATTCATAAACACTTAACTGTCTAGGGCACTTATACTCCTAAGTGAATTACTTAGTGCTTACCATATAAGGAGTTCAGTGCCGGTCATTGACCACACAAGTTGGTCGCTCCCTCCCTTTGGGTTACATGTATGTGCTCCTTTTAACGTGATCCATTAAAAGTGAAAATTTTCTTGGGGAGGCGTGCCTCCAGACCCCCTAGTGTGAGGTGTGCTTTGCACACCTGTTCACCCACCCCCTTGACTAAACAAACCCTTACCCCCCCCATGGTTGTGAGACTGTGGGAACCACTGGTAGGTTAAAGTGCTTGGTGATCTAATTTCTCAAGAACCATGCATGTTCCACTATCTACATGTATACATAGTTTTTGGTGCCTTTCTGACTGGACATTGCCACTGCAGAGCAGGGGTTTGTTTGGGGCAGGGCCCTTTAGAAACGTTTTGCCCCCCCCTTGGGGATTTCAACCGCTCAAAATTGAATGCTGCTCACTGTATGCACGCCCCCCCCCCCCCCCCCCCCCCCTTGGGGATTTCAACCACTCAAAATTGAATGCTGCTCACTGTATGCACACCTCCCCCACCCAGGGATTTTCCTAATACAAAGGGTATGGAGTGGTATTGGGAGGCTGTTCCGGTGTTGTTAGTGAAATGTGAATGTATTTGGTAGATTCATGTATGGGTTTGGCAGGGTGTGAATCAGCTACTCCACTGTTGGGGTAACAGAACCTAGGGCACAATTGCTCGGATGTTCTTATGTGTGGTAATGGGGTACTTATTTGGTAGATAGTTGATAGTGTGTGTGTGTGTGTGTGTGTGTGTGTGTGTGTAGTGGCTGCTTATCTTACAACTGTCTAGCTTTTGATGCCAACTGCTCAGATGATGAGCTTTCATCAATATAGTATTTCAAAGAGTGCCATTGCTTTAGAGTAAAGTTCTTTGAGTCCGGTGCCCATGATGTGGGCTAGATCTGAAATTGCCGGGTGGTGAAGTCACTACTGACCTTAGCATGTCACAACATAACAGTATTTCCGCCATCCTCGATTGATCGGCTTCCTCGAATTATAGCTGCACCCCTGGAGTGTTGAAGGAAATGGTCACCCCTCTGGAACACTGGTCGCAGCTAGTATTCAGGTACCATGTGAACAGGCCTCACATCAGCAAAATATTGTAGCTGTACAGACAAGGGATGTGACAGCGCAATTTGCTAACTAACAGTCATCATAGCTATAGCCCACCTTTGTCTTCTTTGAGATCTGTAAAGAGATCAGGCTGATAGTCTCGTAGATGGGGCTGGCTGAGGCTGTCTGGTAGCCTCGTCCAGAGGCTCTCTGCGCGTTTCACACTTGAGAGCCTGGTACATTTTCTCACGTGATTTAACGTACTTAAATTGCACGTGGGCAGGTCCGCTCGAAAGACAGTTGCACTTCTCTACCTTCTGCTCGTGACATTGTTTCAGCACTTGGTCTGTGGTATATACAAATGGGCTCTGAAGAGTAGCTACAAGAAGTATAGATTCGCTGTCTTCCTTCGTTATCTGAGAACTGCAGCTGTCCTCGCCCACACAAAAAATTCACCCTTCTACCACCCCTCTACCCTACACGTCACACACGTGAAAAAATGTACCAGGCCCACAGCTGTGCTAAAGTGAAACGTGCACGTGGGCCTGGGAGCGAGGCTAGGTGTTGAAATGGCTTTGAGGCACGAGGAGCGATCAACTTACGAAGTTACCAAAAGAAGGAAGATAGAAAACGGATCAAATGAGCCATGCGTATGTGTGTAATGCTAGCAAACTAATACCCATGAATTGTAGCTACACAAAACACATGATAAAGAATTGGTAGCCACCACATCTGAAGTACATAATAGTTAGTATTACTTATAATTACTACCTAATTTAGCATATTTAGTTATTTGGGGGAGTCACTGCCCCAGTTTAATTGGTTGTGCTAGGTTGTTGGTTTTTCTCTTGTAGTAATGTAAATATTTTGATAAACAGTAAACAAACTTGTCTGTATGCAATGTACAGTCCAGTTTCAACCTGTAGTGTTATACGCTCATAGCATCAGCGTGTAGGTAGTACATGCAGAGCTCTCCCTGGGCCTGGTGCTGCGCCATGCTACTTGTCTTTTTATGGTTCACTCAGTGTTGCAGTAGCAAAGGTACAGGGGTTTGTAGGTTGTGTAAACTGTCTTTGTTCCAGACAGCCTAACCTAATTAAGCAGTGAGAGCAGCAAGAATAACAGCCCCACAACTGCAAGTTTGGTGTCAAGTTTCACAGTACAGTGCACGCCAATAAGCCTCAGAAGTGTTGATACAGTGCACGCCAGCCAGTAAGCGTTTGAACTGTCAATGCGGTACACACAATATACTCCCATACCACTCTCCTTTTTCTGTCCTGGAAGAACCCTGACATGTATTTGCTATAAGGCAATATCCTTATTCAATGAACAGACCATTTAGGGTCATGAGTGGTGTATACTATGTACAATAAACATCTCATGGATGGGTAGCCATCCAATATCACTGGACATTACATCGTCTTTTTTCATATCCTTCTGACTTGCCCAAACTTGTACACAAACACGTCTGCTATTATTGGCTGGATATTTGATGGCTACCCATGTGCACATGCTTGTACTATTGTACTTGTGGTATTGTCTAGGTTACCTTAGCTGTCTGTGTCATCCTCCCTTAGGCTGCAGCTATGGACCCCATGTTGGACGACTCCATTGCTATGGCCCGACGGCTGGTGGCAGTGGGACAACAGGTCACTCTCAACGTAATGCCGAACTTACCTCATGGCTTTCTGGCCTTACCCGTTGTCAACGACCCTGACATCATGACTGGTCATAACGTATGCTTGACGTACCTGCAGATGGGTTTAGGGAAATCCCCCAGCACATGACATCATTTGATTATATACCAGTAATCTGGGTCTTGTGTTTGGATGATAATTATTTTGTACCTATTTTTTTGTGTGTTCATGTGTCAATATTGCAGTGAATCTGGGATTCACATTGCACTAAGAGAGGCCCTGTAAATGTCACCTTTTTAAAGTAATCATACTTTTATGACTTTGGGATGGCTAATGAATCTTATTGGTTAGTGAATCTGGTTAATTGTGAGTGTATGGTCTACAATGGTTAATGAATCTGGTTAGTTGTGAGTGTACTTTACAGTGCAGTCTTCCTACTACAGTGCATGCATGCACTTCCTCAATCACCTGATTTTGCAGTGGAATCTTGGCTATTCTAATATAGTTGCCGTGCATATGTTTGCCAGCATGCAGTTTAATTCCATGCAAGTACTGTACACGCTAACTTGCATTGTATACTCATTTATGAAAAAGATGTGGAGTGAGGGGTTCTGCTTTATACTATACATTGGAAGACACTGACAATTATTGTGATTATGAAATCTACACTCCAATAGTTGCTATGTATGTCCATATAAAAATAATGTAAAGTGACAGATTAAGTCCAGTTTATTGCATGTATATCATGCATGGGAAATTTCTGGTATAAAAGTTCAGGGTGAAAAAATTACGGCAGGTACAAACACAAAAAACTCCTAAAGTTTGAAGATCTGTAAGCGTTCATTCATTTCATCGGCCACTATGATTTCACCCTTTGAGTTTATGCATACTTGTCGAGGGTGATCAAACATTCCGGGTTCCGAGCCCCTTTGACCGAAGTTCCTCTCAAATTCTCCTGAAGATGAAAACACCGAGATCCGATGGTTTCCACTCTCACTGACTACAATCGAACCATCTTGGCAGACTGCCACACCATAGGGATAGTACAATTCTCCGGGACCTGATCCCTTCATTCCAAACCGTGCTAGCATTTTTCCATCCGACTCCAGGATCCATATGCAGTGGCTCTTCCGATCTGCTACAAGTAGATTCCCATTCTTATCAAAAGCAACGCCTGCCGGGAGCTTCACTAGAGTGGACTCCTTTTCACCACCCAATGCACGGACGTACCTACCGTTGCTCTGAAAGATGTGGATGCAATTTTTATCCCAGTCCGACACAAAGATCTTTCCATCCGGTGCAACAGCCAATCCCCATGGCTCTCCAAGAACACTGCCGAGAAGAGAACGCTGGCCAAATTTCTGTATATACTTGCCCGCTGAGCTAAACCTCTGTATGCGAGGGTTCTCACGCTGACAAACAAGAATGTTTTCCTGGTGGTCAATAGCTAGTCCACATGGATCTTCAAACTGACCAGAACCTTTTCCCTCTCGCCCGACTGAATCAATGAACTTCCCATTGCTGGCAATGAATCGGAGGCAGTGGTTCTTATTGTCGGTGATCACTAGACTATCGCTGAGACCAACGCATACTCCACATGGATGAACGACATCGGATTTCAGACGGCTGAGCTTATCGTAAATTCTTTCCGGCTGGACAAGAGGACTGACGGTAATCACGGATTCAAACCGGACTGGGAAGGATGGCCGCCTGATTTCTGGCTGGGTGACTTCTGGTTGTGGCTGAAACTGTGGTTCTGGTGCAAGTTCCTCCTCAGACGCTGAACTGACAAGGCTTTCATCATCAGTCGGGATAAGCTCTTCTGACGTAGCTATGCTAGAATGTTCCTCAACATTCCCTTTCTCGTCTTGATCCACATCTTGGTCACCTCCCTCTTTGTTAGTGACATCTTTAGTACTGCTGTCTTCCACTTTGATCACTCTTGAAGAGTAATACCCTGAGTCAGCATCTGGAAAGAATTCCAGGAGGGTGACAAGCTGGCTGAGCTGGTTTTCGGTTGGTTTGACATTGTCCTCTCTAAAGCCAACGTACGTTGAGGAATACATCGACTTGCCGACTTGACTCTCGACATCGAGAATGAATTGCTGGTGGGAATCGAGCTCATCTGTGAGCGCTTGTTCCTCGTTCAGAACTGCAACATCGTCTGGGGTGTTGAGAAACTGCTCAATCGAGCCAATCGCGTGCAGGATTTGATCTTGTTTCTCTTTGAGTTTCTGGCTCTGTTGGTCAACTTGAGCCAGTTTGCTATCGACGTAGTTGTCTACTGCCGAGAGCAGTAAACTCTCTCTCTTGTCCACCGCACTCCTCATTCCTGCAAACACTTTTCGGATGTGATCGGCACACATGGTCCTGTTGCTCTCAATGGATTCGCTATCCTGACTGAGCTGTTTGACGGCCAACTCGGCTTTCGATA
Source organism: Phakellia ventilabrum (assembly GCA_963921505.1). Taxonomy (NCBI): domain Eukaryota; kingdom Metazoa; phylum Porifera; class Demospongiae; order Axinellida; family Axinellidae; genus Phakellia; species Phakellia ventilabrum. The sequence goes on along the minus strand of OY997379.1, from coordinate 7,788,138 downwards.
AAAACTCGTGAGCAGGCTGCACGAGGCTCTGCAAGTTGGCTAGGTGCTCCGGGATGATTTGAACTGTCTCCTCAAACTGGTGATCGCGGTGACCGTCTAGCGTGCAAGGCGTACATATCAGTGCATTGCAATCGTAACAGTAATATTCGAGGGATTTTCCGTGCTCTTGACATTCTCGAGGTAGCACGCACTCGCCGTTGCTGCCACCGTTCTCCACCGGTTGTTGTGGGAGTGATTCCCCAGCAAGTGACTGCCTCTTTCGAAGCTCGCTTCGAGCATGTTCCTTCTCCTCGTCCGACACGATTTCGACGAGATTTGCCAAGTTGCAGTGCGTTTTTAGCCCGTCCAGACCACCCTCGGGCAATACCATACACTGCCGGCAACTCGGACACTCCAGCTCTTCGTCTCTCGGTACGGCGTCAGTCGCAGCGTTCATCCGTTTTGTATGCACCCCCGCGAGACAGTCCCGACAGAACGAGTGGGTGCATGCAAGTACCTTCGGCTCTCGTAGGAAGTCCAGGCAGATGGCACACATGAGTTCCTCGGGGATCCTCTCTTGGAATCCGTTCTCCTTTGCAGCTGTGGCAGCCATGATTGCCTTTCTGCTAACGTAGCTACTAAGCAATCAGGACTGGGACACACCCATAATTTCAGTTAGCTGGGCGGGGTCCGGGCACGAGACTTAGTGCACGTGTGCGCCCCATTTTATGACGCTAGCATGCAGCTCCTCCCACTTGCTTTCTTGCGAAGTTGCGCTTTCAGGCCAGGGTCTCGTGCCCACGAGACTAGTACTGTTGTGGGAGCTGGAGCTGACTAGCTGCTCAGAAGCATAACCCGAAATTGAGTACCGGAAATTCGGTCGCTAGGAAATTTTGTCGCGGCGACAGAATTTCCTAGGAAATAATGTCGCGTACTAGAACACCCCGCGACGAAATTTCCTAGGAAATTTTGTCGCTCAGTACTCATTTGCATACAAAAATAAAGAACTAGCATAATAATGAATGCAGTGGAAGGTTGCAAAGTTAAGAAGATCCTCAAAACCAAGTATCTTTGCTACTCAAAGTCCTCTTAGATATACAAATTTGGTTGGTGTGGTACCACTCTTTACATCGATGGCATTGAAACATTTTCTTCGGCCTGGAAGGCTGCCATTCTGGCATTTCAGTAGAGATAGTCAATGACGTGAAGGATTTCTACACCTTTGAAGGCACTTCAGATGAAGGCCCTGCATTTGTTCCCATCAAGATGTAACTTGCCTTTTTTGGCTCTCAGAGACGACCTGCAACGTATGTAAGTTGTATGTTCTTGACTTTGTAACATAATTGTGTTAGGAAGACACACATCAACCTGCAGGTCAGCGTACTTCTGGTCTCTGAAATAAGAATGCCCTTCCATTTCAAGCCATCCTTCCTGGTTCTTCTGAAGCTCTTCAGGTAGCTGTCCAGTGCGTAGGTATCATCATGCGTTAGGTGATCCGTCACTGCTGTAAAACATCAGCAGAAATTTCAGTACCTTGCCTATGTACATGTATCCGGGGTCGCGACAGAATTTCCTAAGCGCAACAGAATTACCTAGAAAATTTCGTCGCAGCGTTCCAGTTGTTAACTCTTTACCTTTCACTGCATTCATGCATTTTCTTTTCATGCTCTTAGACTAGTTCTTTATTTCTGTATGCAAGATAGCTACATGTATAATTATATTGAATTCGAATAGCTGCTAAATTAAATATAGTTAGTATGTTGTCTCAGCTAAGCTGGAGTACTGAGCGACAAAATTTCCTAAGCGTGACAAAATTACCTAGGAAATTTCGTCGTGGGGTTCTAGTACGCGACATTATTTCCTAGGAAATTCTGTGGCCGTGACAAGATTTCCTAGCGACCGAATTTCCTGTGACACCGGAGTCCCGGCCGATTAATCGAAAGGTCATTAAACTTAAAGGGACTTTCCCTTTACGAAGCTACACCGACTTAGGGTAATCTCGCAGGCCAGACAATGCTATATTTATCTGTACCGGTGTCTTTTCTAAACCACTATCTGCTGTACACCCTCCCCTCGCATTAAAACGCCTATGGCATCCAATATGGTTCTGTTAGTGGCATTCTGGATTCTGTCAGGCACAGCAGGAAGCGTACACACGTGGCCTTTAATGCAATCAACACCTGCATTGGCTCCTTTCTGTTGGTGTTGTGCTTGGGTACTCATCTGAGACCATTGTGGAGCTTATGAAGATTAATAAAAATGGATCACAGAGCCAATTGAACATGGGCTCAACCACATTCTGTACCAGAATCCCCCTTACAAACACGCAGGCCATATCACTCTGTATGAGGACATCAACTGCCTGCCTGAAATAACATGTCCCGGCACCAGGGGCTCTGAGTACCATGTGGGATAGCTACTCACAGATTAATATTACCCTAAAACGTTCGCAGACACTTTGTTGCTGGACAGTGTCAAAAACGGTGACCACATTGTAAGTGTCTCTAGCTTCATTAACAGCTTCTATGGAAGTACGAGTTATAGGATCTCAGGAACAATCCCTGTCTAGATCAATCTTTATGCAGGATTCATGACATTTTCCTGTTTAGATATCAAGGGGTAGTCACTCCTGTAGGTACTGTAGTCACAGCTAAGACCGGGGTCAAAAAGTGGTCAACAGGTCAAGGAGTATTTTTACCATTGGTCAAGCAGTCAAGGACGATTTTTGTAACCCAATATTGCAGTCAAGTGGTCAAAAGCCTTTTTGCAGATGTAAATTTTGGTATGGTCAAACGGTCAAGAGCCTTTTTGCAGTGTGATCAAGCGGTCAAGCAGCAAAAATGGCGGTCAAATTTCTTGACCCCGGTCTTAGCTGTGACTACAGTGCATATGGGAGTGCCCACTCCTTGGATATTTTGTGTCACCTGGACCCTGTAAGTACAAATTATATAATTATAGTATCCTGTGTCCACTAGAAGCAATCTAGAAACATTCCCAGTTGGCACTAATACAATTCCCTGAAGTAGTTGTTGGACTTACCTGGCTTTGCATGCTTCACAGGTGTAAGGACTTTTGGAAGCTTAGCCAGAAAGTATACAATAGTCTTTAGGGAATAATTCTACACCCCCAAAGTTGATGGTAGTTTCCTGTTTAGATATTTTTGGTCACCCAGTGATCCTCGAGGGTATTGCTGAGGGGAATTCTACAATACACCAAGCATTCCTGATTCACGGCGAGTACTTAAGGTCTATTGCAGGCATTCATATAGCTATGTGTTCAGTGTATAGTACTGGTAATTTGAAGTACTATTCTAAGTCTACACTGCAGACTGAGTCAAGAATCATTACAACGTAATAATTAAATTTTTGTCTAGACTAATATGTAGCTATTATCAACTTCTTGTACGCTCAATTATTTGCTTGCACAATTGGCATGTTTTTAGTTGTTTCTTTGCTTATAGCTATGTATTCAGGAATTTCTTCTGTGTATGCATGATAGCTGTGTAAGGTATAACAATCTGCAGAACAATGCTCCCTTACAAAGGCTGTATACAAAATGATAATGATGCAACTCCAGTAACCATGTATTAGATGTAGCTATCAAGTATATTCACAACTGCATGTTATGAGATTAATGCATTACTCTTTTATGCATTATGTGTACATCCCTAGGCATAGCATGAATCCAGGTCTGTAAAGATAACCATGGAGCATGTGATCTCGGTACAAATGTTGTGTTGCCAGAAATCTCTACTGCTTTTCCTGCTGCTCGCCTCATGCTCTGCTCAAAAAACCTACTATGTCACACCCACACCTGACACATCATGTCCTGGAGAGCCCTGCCACACCCTCTCTCAGTATGCCACTGAACACTACTTTGAGAAGTTCACTGGAAATGTGCGAATGGAGTTCCTACCTGGCAATCACACTCTGGAGCAGACCATCTCTTTAGCAAACCTTACACAGCTTACCCTTCATGGAGACTCTGCCTCCTTCCCAGAGGTCACCAACAGGATTGTGGTCAGCGTGTGTGACCGGCAAACCCTACGTGGTTTTGTATTTGCAGGCAACACTGAGCTACACATCAGTGAGCTGGCCTTCATCTCGGGTGTGTGTGGTGGTGGGATAGCAATACTCAAGTCGGAACACAAATCTCATATCACATACTCCATCTTTCAGAATACACTACTCTATGTAGACAAAAGCATCCGCACATCCCTCACAGGAAACACATTTCAGAATACTGAGTCTCCAGCACTATATGCACAGTACAGTAGCCTTGAGCTCACAGGGAACACATTCCACAATAACACTACTGAATATGTAGGAGGAGCACTTTATACATTGGAACCTCTGTATTGGGGCCAACATATTATGGCTGCATTATATAGGGTGGCTGTATAATAGAGGTCCGTAATACATTAGCAATATGTACATTGGGACCCAACAAGGTGGCCTTACTAGAGAGGTTGGCAGCTATAGAGTGGCCACATTATAGAGGTTCCACTGTATAAGAAATTGCAACCTCACCCTCACAGGGAACACATTCCACAACAACTCTGCTGGCTATGTAGGAGGAGCACTTTATATAAGAAATTGCAACCTCACCCTCACAGGGAACACATTCCACAACAACACTACTGAATATGTAGGAGGAACACTTTATACATTGGAACCTCTGTATTGGGGCCAACATTTTATGGCTGCATTATATAGGGTGGCTGTATAATAGAGGTCCGTAATACATTAGCAATATGTACATTGGGACCCAACAAGGTGGCCTTACTAGAGAGGTTGGCTGCTATAGAGTGACCACATTATAGAGGTTCCACTGTATAAGAAATTGCAACCTCACCCTCACAGGGAACACATTCCACAACAACTCTGCTGGCTATGTAGGAGGAGCACTTTATATAAGAAATTGCAACCTCACCCTCACAGGGAACACATTCCACAACAACACTACTGAATATGTAGGAGGAGCACTTTATACATTGGAACCTCTGTATTGGGGCCAACATATTATGGCTGCATTATATAGGGTGGCTGTATAATAGAGGTCCGTAATACATTAGCAATATGTACATTGGGACCCAACAAGGTGGCCTTACTAGAGAGGTTGGCAGCTATAGAGTGGCCACATTATAGAGGTTCCACTGTATAAGAAATTGCAACCTCACCCTCACAGGGAACACATTCCACAACAACTCTGCTGGCTATGTAGGAGGAGCACTTTATATAAGAAATTGCAACCTCACCCTCACAGGGAACACATTCCACAACAACTCTGGCTATGGGGGAGGAGCACTTTGCGTAGACAATGGCAACTTCACCCTCACAGGGAACATTTTCCACAACAACTCTGCTGAAGATGGGGGAGGAGCACATTATGCATTCAGTGGCAACCTCACCCTCTCAGGGAATACTTTCCACAACAACTCTGCTGCCGGCTCATATGGGAGTGGAGGAGCACTTTTTGTAAGCAATGGCATCTTCGATGGCAACTATGCTGAGGATGGAAGTGTATATGCCAACCTCACCCTCACAGGGAACACTTTCCACAACAACTCTGCTAAGGATGGAGGAGCACTTTGTGTAGCGTATATGTATACAATTAACCTCACCCTCACAGGGAACACTTTCCACAACAACTCTGCTGAAGATGGGGGAGCACTTTATGTAGTGGATGGCAATCTCACCCTCACAGGGAACACTTTCCACAACAACTCTGCTCACTGGGGAGGAGCACTTTGTGTAGCCGATGGCAACCTCACCCTCATAGGGAACACATTCCACAACAACTCTGCCGGGGAAGGAGGAGCACTTTATATATCAGTAGGCAGCACCCTAGGCTTCACAGGGAACACATTCCATAACAATTCAGCTACTGGATCAGGGGGGTCTTTATTGCTGCAAATAAGCAACATAAGTCTCACTGATAATAACTTCACTGACAGTACTGCATCTTCCAGTGGTGCAATTTCTGCAGTCGAATCCAGCAATGTGATATTGAATGGGAATAATGTTATTGCCAATAACACAGCTCAGTATGGTGGGGGCATTACCATAGTGGATAGCCAATTGAAGCTTGTGGGAAGTGTTTGTACAGTTCAAAACAACACAGCCAGCTACGGTGGAGGACTGTATGTGCACAATACAAGCATTAGTGGAAGTGCAACATTCAATGCCAATTCAGCTACTGAAGGAGGAGGAGGCATCTATGCATCAAGAAGCACATTCTATTTTATGGGACATACAACCTTCATGGAAAATTCAGCAATAGACGGTGGTGGACTGATGATTCTAAGTTCTACCTGCAACCAAATACACATGTGTACTTCACCAGCAACAGTGCAAAGCGCAATGGAGGTGCAATCAAGGTTGAAGAGAGTAACCCTATCACATACTGTACGAAGACATACAACAGCGACTGCTTATTTCAAATCCAAAAGAAAAAACAAAATTGGTGTTCCGTTTCAAAGATCAAAGTAATTCTTGCGGACCTCAATATTACAATTCACTTTGACAATAGCAGTGCTGTAGAGGCAGGTGCTGACTTGCATGGTGGCTCAGTTGATAGCTGTGAACTCAGCTATATTGATAGTGCTTCCTGTGATTACTGTACATGTCCTACCTGTGGAGATGTGTTTGATGACATAACCAGCAGTGAAAACACACTGGATATATCTTCTGACCCATTGCACATCTGCACATGCAGGGATAACCAAACAGACTTCACTGGTTCTTACCACCCAGAGCCTGTGTATCCAGGGGGAACACTGGAGGTTCCAGTCATTGCACGAGGGCAGAGAAATGGGTCAACTACAGCCAAGATACAAGTCATTGACATACCTGATAGCAATATCATATTTCAAGGAATTGAAATTAATTATTCAGAACACAAATAAAGACTGCACTACTCTAAAGTACACCATACAGTCTACTGTAGAACACTCAACACAAGAAATGACTCTGTATGCAGCAGGTCCATGTCCACCCAAAGTAACTATCCACCCTTCACCCACAAAGATGAACACCATGTTGAACACTCTCATAGTTCTCATAGACATCCTAGACTGTCCTCCTGGATTTCAATTATCACAGACCCAAACTGCAATTTGCATTTGCACCAATAGACTTCAACAGTTCACAAACACATGCCTAGTGGATGATCAAACAGTGTTGCGAGAACACAATGCTCAGTTCTGGGTAGGTTATGACAATCATTCCGGAGGGGTGATTCTTCATCCTCACTGCCCATTTGATTACTGCACATCAGAATAATTTCACACGGCTGTTGATACAGTGACAAACAGTGCAACTACAACAGAAGTGGCCTACTATGTGGAAGATGTAGTACAAGTGAGAACCTGAGCCTTGCACTGGGTAGCTCCCGCTGCAGTGCTCTAACTCTTATCTCGCACTGTTAGCTGCATTTGCTCTTGCTGGCATTGCACTAGTGGTCTTACTTCTGATCCTGAGGCTGACGGTTGCAGTTGGAACCATCAATGGACTGATCCTCTATGCAAGCATTGTAGCAGTGAATTCAGCAACATTCTTCCAGCCTCAAACCTCTGGCATCTCTACACTAGTCATAGCTAAAGTCCTTACTGTGTTCATAGCTTGGACCTGGGAATTGAAATTTGTTTCTACAATGGAATGGATGCATACGTCAAAACATGGCTGCAGTTTGCTTTTCCCTTGTACATATGGGTTCTAATAAGTATGATAATCCTTGGGAGCCATTACCCAAGCAGAGTAGCAAAAATATTTGGCAGCAACCCCATCGCAGTCCTGGCCACTCTCTTCCTGCTGTCATACGCCAAACTGCTGCATACAGTTATCGCTGCACTTTATTACACATCCCTGGAATACCCTAACAACTCACAGATCACTGTGTGGCTGTATGATGGGAACAGTAGATACCTCAGTGGCAAGCACATCCCATTATTTACAGCTGCAGCGGTCTGCCTGATTTTTCTGTTTCTCCCCTATACGGTGCTGCTGATCTTCAGCCAGTGGCTCCAAGCTAATTCCATCTTCTCTTGGATCAATGGACGCAATCTTAGACCCTTCCTGGATGCCTACCATGCACCCTAAACCAACAGACACCGCTACTGGACTGGACTGATGCTTCTGCTTCGCTTTGTCCTATTTTTGATCTCTGCAGTCAATGCTCTTGGAGATCCCAGTGTCAACCTTCTAGCAATTATTTCCACTACGATTGCAATACTGTCACTTCCTACCATACTTGGTGCTAGAATCTACAAGATGTGGTGCCTTAGTCTTCTGGAAACTTCATTCATCCTCAACCTGGCCATCCTTTCTGCAGCTTCTCAATATATTCGCCCAACTGGAGGCAACAAGAATGCTGCTACGCTCACCTCAATCGGCATAGCCTTTGCAACATTCACTGGGATTGTCATCTACCACTCTGTTCAGCAACTCAAAGGCACCCGGCTGTGGAGGAGAGTGTGCACGTGATTACATGAGAGTCCCCCTGACCGATGTGGACTCAGGGCGTGAGGAGGACCCACCAGATGCTGTGTTCTTGTCAGGGTCTGCCCCAACCCAGACAGTGGTTGACATTCGTGCATACGAACTCCGAGAGCCATGCATGGCAACAGACTAATCCCAAACAGTACTTTGTGCTGTATAGCACACCCTAACTTCTCTTCAGTTATTGCATTCTAGTTGGTGATTCGTTTGTATAAAAAATTTATACTTATTCAAGGCTTTAAATGACAGTTGCTTATAATTTGTGCTCGTCTAAGTCAGCAAATGGAAGCTTACTTCCAAAAGAGTCCCTGTCTTACCCCCAGCTTTTCATCTTTAAATGTCAAAAGGGAAATTTATATTGTAATTAGTAAGTGATGTATACATTATTCATTAGAGTTGATTATCGAATATTTGTATACAATAGAATATTTATTTATTAATTATTAATATGACACGCATACAAAGATACCCAGCCTATGAGTCACAACACAACAATTGTATACAAATACTAATAATAAACTTTTATTCACGCGATTGCGCGAAAGGGTGAGCACGTGAGGCAAAATTTGCGACGTATGTACGTGGTCAGGTACAGTCAGTTTTGTATTAGGCCCATCCCTAGGTCTTAACTGATTAGGATATATCTTGAACACTGAATCTGTACATGTACAATTAATTACACACGGCTATATGCGCATGTTTATTACAAAATACAAAATACTTAGTGTGATTTCTTTCTAACATACTTTCTCCAGATAAATTGAAGAATAGTCACGCCAAATATGACACTCACAGCATAAAACCCTACACCCCCACATTTTGCTACATAATCAGTATCTGGTGAAGCAAGGAAAGCCAAGATAAACGGTGTTCCAATTCCAATACGAAACACAGCAAATAGGAATACAAATACCCAGTCCACCAGCACAGCTTTTATCCCAATATAGTTCCGTGTTTCTTTCATGAACCACCGCGTCTGAAGCAATGGGTTAGTAACCTCACTTGCTCCAATAACAGCTGACATTTCACATGCATATCTGGCTTGGTGGAGCACTAGAAGTAACCCAAATAACGAAACCATGTGATGGAGCAGCATTACAGGGCCCTCGGTCCTCATGTAGACACACCAAGCGAAGTCAAACAGAAAGTACCCCACACTGATGATAATCACTGTGTCGTGGAGAGCATTACTGCCTTTTCCTATGCAGTGGAAAGGCCATGGGCCTAGAATAAATGATGATGTCAAAGAAAGCAATGCAGTGATGAGGCCGTGAAATGCAGTGATGATTCGACAGTTCCATTCATAAGAACGATGCTGTTGGAGGATGCAAACGATGCCATACAAGTCTATCCAGAATAAGAAGGACCCAATCACTGTGAGGACCAAATCGTTTCGATCACTGTAAGCAAACATCTCTGTTTATTTTCAGTGAATGAACTTCCTGTATAAATAAGGATGATGTATGGAAAAATAAATTTTCACTATTGTCATTATGGTTCACAGGTGCAGCACTGTACACAACTATAGAGGAACAAAGGTCTAGTTGTGGAAGTATAGGCTGCACCTAATTTAGTGATAGGCATTTCCTGCATAATATAGGTCAGACTGCGAGTAGGTGATTGACGTCCAAGTAGCTATGTCTGTAAACTAGTCACCATACATAATATTATTATGTATTGTTGTAGCTAACAAATTTATCACCATGCACTCAAAACTGTAACTGACTGCTCTGCACATTACAGCTTATGGGAGGGCACAATCGAATATAGTGCACAGCAGTTAGCTTTCTCACCACGTCTGTAGCAAGATTGACTCCATCCTTATAGACCACGCCCCCACTGCAGCACCCCTTACCAACTTAGTATGAACCTTTTAGCATGCAATTTAGTTACAGCCACTACAGTCTCAGTGTACTCACTTGATCATCGTACGTTCCAACATTACATCGCCGTGCAGCGTAGCAATGCACAATCTCTTTGGCATCAGCGCGAAGTTTCGATTATTAAAAGGGGCGTTGCCTGATTACGTTTGGGTATTAAAATTAGTGCTCAAAACGAGCCTGTATGGCTAGAATCTGTATGATCTTTTGACAGTTTTTTTATACTCCAGTCAGACAAACAGGAGCACTTTACAGTGGCAAAACGCGTATCAGGCATCACATAAGCTGGACCTAGCACTGTCCATATTCCGACTTCAGCCCTTGAAGAAAATGGATGCATATTAGCTAAACCTGTGGTATGGTTACTTTTCCTCTTCATATGCAAGCAACCACAATTGGGCATGAAGATGAACATACAGTAAAATAGGACTTGCATGATGTGACCAACAAAAGCAAGGCATTATTTTGCAGTGGGTTTTGCAAAAGACTAGCTATGCGGGAGCCTAGTAGCAATGTCTTCAAAAGTACAAAGCATTCCTTGCTATTTTACATGACCACACTCTTAGCTTCTAGTTTATGACCCATGTACGTGTAGTTATGTTTCATGTTTCTGCTTTCAGCAATTTTTAAAGGGTGCCAATAAGTAGAGGGAACTGATATAATTAATAATTAGAACCACAAACTCTTTAGCTATAGCTGTAGCCAGACCCATTCAGTAAATAATTATATAGCTAAGAGCAGATGGTCACTTGGCAGAAACAGCATTTTAGACACCAGCCACAACTGGTCCAATCCCCTGTGGCCAAAGTGCTATGATATAGCTAGCTACATGTACAAATGGATTACTGTGACGTAATAGTCCAGTTTGTCAGAGATGTCCAAGTAGGCGTGACCCGGATGTTATATGATTCCTTACTTTGACTAATGCTGCGCTCTCATGTGAATAAATTAAACCCATTTGGCACAGTATAGATTTGTAGCTACTGTGTGAAACGAAATTTTGCGACAAACTGGATCACACTCAAACAATGCATATGGATGGGGTTGCTCAGCATTTAATATGCATAAGACAAGTAGCTTACTAGATACAGTGGTCACAGAATCAAGCAGCAGAATCGTGTTCAGCCAGTAGCACCTCTTGATCTTCACCCGGTAGCTGTAGACTACACTGAACCAGATCTTGAAGCTGAGTGAAGGAGTTACTCCTGGGTCTGTTAACATTAGCCTGCCATTATTTTTTTTGTAAGCGCTGAAGAAAACTACATCGTAGCTAGCTAGCCTAGACATGTTGGGTTCGAGTTCACAGCTACAGGATTTTACAGTGGGGGTGGGAGATGGGTGTAAGCACGCAGCAGCAGTAGATAATACGGTGGCCGACAGAGTCATTTCTCGTTCGGCTTCACCGTTCACCGCTAAGCGATTCGACCTTCACTGTTCACCGTTCACCGTTCACCGCTAAGCGATTCGACCCTCACTGTTCACCGTTCACCGTTCACTGTTCACTGCTCACCGTTCACTGTTCACTGCTCACCGTTCACTGTTCACTGCTCACCGCTAAGCGATTCGGCCCTAAGCTATCCAGCTAGTAATTTAGCAGGTCTAGACAATTGCAGAAATACTTCTGGCCCTTGGCTTGGCTCTCTCATCAGGCCTTCATGTGCTAGCTTGAGTTCTGCCCTTTATCAATGCAAATCACTGAATCCGGTCCGAATCGCTTAGCAGTGGGTCGAATCGCTTAGGGCTCCCCGGGGCCGAATCGCTTAGCAGTGAGCAGCGAATCGCTTAGGGCCCCCCGGGGCCGAATCGCTTAGCGGTGAGCAGTTAACGGTGAACGGTGAACGGTGAACAGTGGGTCGAATCGCTTAGCGGTGAACGGTGAACGGTGAACAGTGAGGGTCGAATCGCTTAGCGGTGAACGGTGAACGGTGAACGGTGAACAGTGAAGGTCGAATCGCTTAGCGGTGAACGGTGAAGCCGAACGAGAAATGACTCTGTCGGCCACCGTAAGATAGTGGCTATAGCTACTGCAAGTGCCAGTAATAAGCGGCTTGAGGGACTCTAATGAGTACTTTCGCTTAGTCAGACAAGCGGTGAGGGTCCGGATACACGAGACCAGGAATGAGTCACATCCATTCTACATGCTGAGTACAGTATCATTCTGTGGTGGGGGAGGGGGGGGGAGGGGGGGAGGCAAAAATTTCCGGAATAAAAGAAGGTCAAATTTTGGGAATAATTTCCTCAAGCCTAAGTTTGCAGGGGGGGCATGACATAGTCAGTTTGCAGTTTGCAGGGGGGCATGACGTCCTCTCCTCGCGGCCGGAAGTGGGCGGGTTACATTGCGTGACGTTCTGCAAGCAGATGCGGTCACGAAAAATTTGGACCCCCCAAAAATGGTCCCCGCGCATATAGCAAGGGGGAACCAATATTTAAAGGGAGATTATTTATATTCGTTCCGGGGGGGGGGGACGAATATTTCGGGGGTCCAAATAAATACGTGACAGCCCTTTAAATTCGCTCCACCCCAACACTAGTTCTGTGTGTTCTTCCAGTAGCAGCCCGTTTCATCTCGGAGAATACAGTAACTGGATGATGTAGATGTACATAAATTCGATGGCTGAATCTGCAGCTCAGGTGGGTGTCAATAAATATTTAAGATCCATTATGTAGAGTCAGAGATTGGAATCATGAGTCATAAAGATCCAGTCATATAACAGAGTGATATGTGTCATTAAAAAATGGCGAGTGTGTGTGTGTGTGTTGGGGGGGGGGGGGGGGGGAAGGAAGGGAAGAGAATTCTATTTAGTGCTCACCAATAGGCTTCCGTTACTCTAGCTATTGATAGTGCTTACCTGTAAATGGACATTCAGCCTCTCATGTGAATATGCCGTTATACAGTCTCATGCCCAGACCTCCATACCATCCCCATTAGTCTCATGCCCAAAGACCTCCACGCCACCCAGGCCCACTATATAGTCTCATGACCAGAATTCCATGCAAACACCCACTAGTCTCATGCTGAGACCTCCAAATTAACCCCCACTAATCTCATGCCCAGACCTCCACACCACTCCCCGCTATGGTCTCATGCTGAGACCTCCAAATTAACTCCCACTAATCTCATGCCCAGACCTCCACACCACTCCCCGCTATGGTCTCATGCTGAGACCTCCAAATTAACCCCCACTGATCTCATGCCCAGACCTCCACACCACTCCCCGCTATGGTCTCATGCTGAGACCTCCAAATTAACCCCCACTGATCTCATGCCCAGACCTCCACACCACTCCCCGCTATGGTCTCATGCTGAGACCTCCAAATTAACCCCCACTGATCTCATGCCCAGACCTCCACACCACTCCCCGCTATGGTCTCATGCTGAGACCTCCAAATTAACCCCCACTGATCTCATGCCCAGACCTCCACACCACTCCCCGCTATGGTCTCATGCTGAGACCTCCAAATTAACCCCCACTGATCTCATGCCCAGACCTCCACACCACTCCCCGCTATGGTCTCATGCTGAGACCTCCAAATTAACCCCCACTGATCTCATGCCCAGACCTCCACACCACTCCCCGCTATGGTCTCATGCCCAGACCTCCACACCACTCCCCGCTATGGTCTCATGCCCAGACCTCCACACCACTCCCCGCTATGGTCTCATGCACTACATGTAGCTGCGCGAATAATCATCACTAGCTAGGGGCAGGGTCAGTATGTTAGTTGTTGCTAACTTAGTCATGTGAGGATCACGTTTGTACCCGAGTCTCGGTCCATGTGAGGATCACGTTTGTACCCGAGTCTCAGTCCATGTGAGGACATTGTGGTGCTACTGTTTTCAGTCGCTAATGCTTCAGGATTTAGAAAATGACACAGACTGGAAGAAGGCAGAGCCACCTTACAAACAGTGCAGGTATAGGAGCACTATGTGTAGCTTGCCAATCTGATCACATGCTGTACGCATCACGGGACACACCTCCGGTGATAAAAACTCAGATTCACCAAAATATCCGTATGGGAAGTACGCATAGCAACGAGAATTATTAACTATGAGTTTGCTACGTGAAGCCTGCCATTGAAATTCGATACTCAAAAGCGATCGTCTAGGCCAACAAACGGATACCTATATAGCTGCACGGATAATCAGTGCTGAAACAGTTAGGGGCAGAGTCGGTATGTAATCATTAATAGTTGTAAATAATGCTGCTTCCTTGGCAATCCCAAAGTGGGATACCTGTATAGGAAATACGAATGAATTTTGAAACAAATAAATAACCATAAGGAATCCAGCCCCATTCCCAGTCTCTCATTCCCAGTCTCTCATTTCAGCTCTTTGTCACTTGCAAGGGACAAAAGGCTGGAGGAAGAGACTGGGAACGAGGCTAGCACAGGTCTGGAAAAAGGACTATCACCTCATTGTCTGTAAAAGGCATTCTTTCATTTCCCCCAGCTGTTTGCAAGGCTGGGAGCCAAGCAGAGTCTGGGTGACCTCAATCTGCCGATATTTTCTCATCTCCAATTCGGGCTGAAGCCCTCTGACGTTGTAGAGTTCTACGGGGTGGAAGGATGTGGAAAGTCAGAGATGCTGTTGAACATTGCAGCCAACTGTGTTCTTCCAAAGCTGTGGAATGGTAGCAAGCTGCCCGGAAGAGGCGTGGAGGTGGTGTACATTTGCACCGATTACAAATTCGATCTCCTACGACTTGTCACGATTCTGGAGGGTAAAGTTCACGGGCATGCTGGCAAAGCCGAGATCACAGGTGAAGATCAGGTATGCCACGAACCTACTGGTATCCAGCATGACGATGACAGCCATAGGGAACTGATCAAGTCGTGCCTCGGTCGTGTTCATATACACCATTGCAATTCCAGTGCCGAGCTTTTGTTTGCCCTCCACTCCCTGAAGACGTTCCTACGCAGCCACCCGGAGGTGTGTACCCTCTGCCTGGACCACGTCGGCAGTTTCTACTGGGTGGACCGGAGTGAATGTGGCGGGACGAGACAGTCTTCCGAGTATCGCCAGCAGTTGTGGGTCAGTGCCTTGAGCGAGTTGATTCAAGAGCATCATCTGGTGGTGTTTGCAGCCAGGCCCCTCCTCTTTATGGCCAGGGACAGAGGCGAAGGACCTAGCAGCTATGGATCAGGTTGGGTAAGCTGTGATCATGGAGCTTAATTTGCTACACCTTTTAATTTTTTCCTCGACTTTTGTTGAATCAGTGAGAGAGGTTCCCATCAGGCATACATTGGGGAAACGTAGCCTCTTCCCTACTTTCTCGTGCACCAGGAGCCCATACCCCAAAGGGAAGGAGCGTTATACTAGTCATTCCACCTGTTGTCGAATGGTACCTACAAGAAAACTCAAATGCCTAGCAGTTATGCATGGCTGGTTTACTACGCTACTAGTGCTAAGTGAATAATTATACAAGTGCATGTGTTCTCTTGTGTAAGGGATGTGTGTGATTACTTGTCAAGGTTTTCCAAATATGTTATTCCCTGTAGAAAAAACAGTGAAAGTTTATATAACACCCGGCCACACTGAATCCAAAATTAACTAATGTCATCTAGTGCTGCATGCTGAACATGCCCACTCCTTTTTGCCACCTGTGCAACACAGAACTACATGTACATGTAAGCTAGTTGTGAGTGCAAACTTCCATTGTGCTCATGCTTTAGCCTCGTCCCCAGGCTGTCGTGTGCTTTAATTGCTGCTTGAGAGTCTGGTACATTTTCTCATATGCATGTGATTTAATTGCGTGTGGGAAGGGACTGCTCGAAAGACGGTTACACTTCTCTACCTTTGCTTGTGATATTGTTTCAGTGCTTGGTCTGTGGTACAAACGGGCTCTGAGGAGTAACTACAAGAAGTGTAGATTCGCTGCCTTCCTTAGTTGTCTGAAAACTGCAGCTGTCCTCGCCCACCCAAAAATTCACCCTTCTACCACCCTTCTACACTACATGTCACGCACATGAGAAAATTTTATGCCTGATTTCAGTTAGCTGGTGATTGTATGGCTTAGGTTAATTAAGAGGGTAGCCTTGGTAATAGTACAAAGGAATCCCTTTACCACTGCTACCATTCAGCCAGAGGAGGTCAACCAAGGTCACCTAGGTCAACCAAGGTCAGCCAAGGTCACCAAGGTCAACCATTAGGTGGCTAGTCAGTGACAAGTGTAGAGGCCCTCAGTTAGCGAAAAGTGAACATTTCCCTGTAGCAATAATAATTTTTGAAGGGCTTAGCATCTAGATTAACCCATTCTTCCAAGGAGGACAGCCATGCCTAAATAAACAACTTACCTCTGGGGCACGTTGGAGGTATGCACAGTCTTAGGCATCAGCAGCCGCCTTGGACTGCAAAATAGTACTGCTTCAGTAGCTCCATTTAGTAAAAAGCCTCCGAAATAGCTAATACAAGACCGTAATGAGTAAAGGTCAACCTTAGCTGTCCTCCTCTACCATTCAGCAACCTCACAAGCTGCTCTCTGCAGCTGGGTGGAAAAAAAAAAGGGTGCATACTAAAATATATTACTTGAAACCTCTAAAATGGCCAAATCATATAATTTACTCACGTGCACGTATACATTTGTAGCATTATGGTATAAGTACTGAATAAAGAACCTAAACTCCCCACTCTGCATACGTGTGCCAATTCCTCTCCCTCCAAGAAGGACATCGAGCATACAAACAAGGAAGTGAAGTGCACTCTTGTATCAAACCCAAACAGCAAGAAAGCTGTCACGCCTCGAGACAAATATAACAGCTTACAGACCAGAAGAAAAGGCATGGATAGAGAAGTACACTGCTAAGAACGGTTGAACTAAGGCAGCTAGTGATCAAAAGGTAACAGCGAGATTGTGATTATCATACAATGAGAAGGCACAACGATTATGTCATACGCTAGTTCAAATCGGCAAATTTAAATTTGTCGTATTAAAATGTAACTGTTTCCAACCATTTTGCCAAATTTAATGCTCACGAAACTTTCCTTATATAGCCATGCAGGTACTCGCTTTACATACTCAATTTTAGTACTATATAGCCAGGTGCTCGCTTCATACCCTTTAAACCAGCTACTCACGGCATATAATACATGTACCTGACTAGTAAATAAAAACCGGCCTGCCGAGAATGCATAGCCGAGTGCAAAAAACAAACAAAAAATACCGGCTAAATACAGAGTAAGAGTGAGGTTACTTGTACAGGTGGTTCATTGTTGCTGTATACATGTACTCAGTGTCCCAGTGGGGTGTGTGGGAGGTTTTTGATGCTCTCCTCCCCCGACAGGGCCGTGGTGTATCCACCCACGAAGACTTCATGTGCAGATCTTGGCAAAGACTGGTAAAGTACAGGTTTCACCTGCAGAAATCACAGGTACAGCAGGGTTCCAAGCCCCGCCCAGCCTCAAGTGAACACAAGACTCTGTCTGTTCCCTCTGACGGCGAGGGTCTTGGGACGTTCACATCTCAGCAGACCCATCCACCAGGACCGCTTTGCAGATTTGTGGTCCAGCAACATGGTCTGGACTTCATTCCACATCTCTAGTATCATCTTGTAAAGTTATGTACAGCGTGATTGTGTAGTTGTCCTGTAATTAGCCATAATCATCTACAAATGAAGAGCCATTGTGAGTTAGTCTCACGTGCAGGGTCTAATTGTTAGCCCCGCCTCTTTCTATATATAGCTAGCGAAGGGGGTGGGGCTGTTCAGTAGCGGTATGAGAACCGCAAATTTGTAATATAGTACACAAAATTTATGTAGCTACAAAAAATGGCTGTTGATAGCAGATTTGAAAAGGTCCGCGAAGAATTGATCTGTGCCATCTGCCTGGACTTTCTACGCGAGCCGAAGGTGCTACAGTGCGCACACTCCTTCTGTCAAGAATGTCTGGTGAAGGTAGTGGCGACCCAAGGCATATACAAGATAGCGGGGGAAGCTCTGGCCGAGGGCGAGCTGTCGTGTCCCAGCTGCCGCCATGTTACCTGCCTTCCCGGAGGAAGGGTGGCCAAACTGAAGACGAACTTCAATCTCAAGCGTTTGGTTGACATCGTATCGGAAGATGAGAAGGCGCGGACTCGGTCTACCATCCGGCGGAGAGATTCCTGGCGTCCGAAGATCGACCGATCGAGGCAGCCTATCTGTCAGACCCACCAGAAACCGCTGGAGTACTTTTGTGCCGACTGCAACGAGCTCCTGTGTCGCAAGTGCATGATCACGGGGCACAGGGATCACAACTACAAGGACGTGGATGAGATTCTTCCTGAACAGCTGATGTCACTCCGCAACCTCATTCAGCCAGCCTGCGAGGTAAGGCAGTGAACGAGATTGAGTAGTGACTGTACATGTACGTCTTTGAGCAAGAATCCACTTTCTCGCCCACCCATATTAGAGAGGGCATGTCACAAAGACAGTCCATAGTTTAATAGAGCGTTCCAATTTAGGGGGCATTCACAAACAGGTTTGTGTCACGCTTAACGTCATTGCGATGCTAAGGTCAGCCCCCCCACCCCCCCCCCACCCCCGCTCTTAACGTCACAACTAAAGACGACACTCTGCTACAGGGTCTGCCGAGAAGTTTATAAAAGTACCAAAACAGTTCTATTTATGTATTAACAGCATCCTAATATTTATAATGCAATTTACTGTACAAAAATGTTCGTCACGCAAGTATCGATCTTAACATCAGCCCCTTATCCCCACCCTCTCTAACGTCAGATTGACATTAAGCGTGACTAAAACCTGTTTGTGAACGCCCCCTAATAAGTTAGTTTCTGCCTTTTCTCAGAGGCCATGTGGGTGGTTGGGCCGCTAAGACAGGAAACGAGCACTTTGAAGGATACCCATGCACTCCATCATGCATGAGAAATCAGAAGCCCACCAGTGTGAACTGCAGACAGCTGTTTCGGCCTTATTGGGCCTCGTCAGTGCAGTGTAGCACATATCTGACCGGCAGGTAGAGTGGAATACAGCCACTACATACTTCAATCTCAAGCGTTTGGTTGATATCATATCGAAGAGTTTTTCCGTGAATGTCAGCTTGTTTGGCGGTGTGGGAACAGTTTTCTTGGAACATTACGGGTTGATTAGGAATTAGAGACTTGAACGAGATCGTTATAGGTTGATCACTTTAATAATGAGCCTTAGATGAAACCCATAAGCGTTTTCAGCGCATCAGGTTGCTATATAAGCCGGGAAGCCTGCTTCATCTCGTGTGCATTTTATGGCAGACTGGCTTACACTTCATGGAGATCGACAAATCTCAAAACTTTCCAATGGTCGCCAGCACAAAGAATGCACAGTACAGCTGCATGCACTTGCTTCAAAGGATGCACATGCATAAATCGGATGATTAAGTAAAGCAACTTGGTGCCTTGGTGGCTGATGCGAGCAGGTGACCAGAAACTAACATGTAAATTGGGTGGGGAGGAGGGGGGGGGGGAGGAAACTGACAGCTAGCCAGGTACGGTGTGGGGGTCTGAAGGCATGCCTTCTTTGCTCTGGAGTACATGTAGTTTCTAGTGACATTTGCACTTGGTGTCAGTCTGGGTTTCTGAAGTAGAAGGTAGGTAGGGCTTCCCCACTTACCACTACACTTGGGCCTCTTTGATGGTGCCACTTGTTGGCTGCTCTACAGTCAATTGGGAAACCTCTTTGTACTTGGGTAACTATTGTGGTGTTCTCTGCCTCCTAACATTGTTATTTTCTCGTTCGAAGCTCTCCCCACACGCGGAGAAAAAAACGAGGAAAAACAAGGGGAGAGCCTGGTAAATCTTAGCATGTGAAGCGGGACATGCCCGGACACATGTTGGGAGGGGCCCCTCAGCAGCCTTGCAACCTGCCCACGCATTTCACCTTCTGCAATCGATAGTTGGGTCAGCCAAACACCGACAACCGACCGATTCTACTGTTGACATCTCAACATCAAAGGTTTATGGTAATAGCAGGGAAAGACTGCACTGCCAGCAAAAGCATGTATGACCATCTATCAACAACAAACTGTTTACCACTTTTAGACTAATGCTGATGGCAATGAATTTACCTGCAAGACGAGTGGTGTCTGTGAGACAGCTATAACATTCTAGAACTGTCAATTTGAGCTCCAGCCACCAGTCCAATTGCCATAGTATCAGCTTTATACTTACAGGGCCACCCTCTCCGCCTTTCTGGTATCATAGACCTTCTCTGTTGCAATACAATGACTCGATTTGTCAGCGCTTTAGTAGAATCGCTCGATTTTTTTGATGCTTGGGTTGTCAAACGATAGCCTCTAGCAGGACGGGTTCTAGCTGCCTCACTGATCCAGGCCAGGACCATGTGCACGAAAGGTGAAACGCGTGCGCAGGTTGCACAGTTGCTGAGGGCCCCCTCCCAACGTGTGTCCGGGTGTGTCTCGCATCACGTGGTAAGGCTCTCCCCTTCCTTTTCCTTTTTTACACGTGGGAAGAACCTGGGAATGAGGCTATAGGAATTCACAAATTCCCCCTTCCCCAAAATGGTGTACTTTGACCAATTTAATTATCCCTTAATTTATAGTCCTAATTGGTGTACTTATGAAACAGACTACATGAAAAAGTCTCTTCTAGAGGAAACAGAGATTGATTACCATATTTCGGGTATCCCAAAATTAATAATGAAAAATCGTATGCTTGCATGTCCTAATTCTCACACCCTAAAATAAAGCCTGCTCTATTGGAATTATCGAGTGTACCAAACTCCTTAAACCTCCACCAACAGATTTTCTAATCCTACCATGAAGGTACTGCTAATGCTATCACATACTGGACACTTCCCAGAGCACCTACATCACATTCATCCTCCCTACTCACACTTCCAGGTGTTCACAAACATTACAATGCTTATCTCATTACTACTGTATAGACTGTAGCTAACAAGGGGCCACATTCTCGGAAGTGGGAAGTCCCACCTATACGTTCCACTTCAGTATATAATTCCAAGAACCCCAAACTCTACATTAGGAAGCGACAAATTGCAAATATCACTAGAAACAGCTCTAGAGCATCCAACACAAAATAAGGAAGGCATGCCTTCAGACCCCTCTACACCTGGCTAGCTGTCGGTTTGCTCTCCTAACCCTCCCCAACCAATTTACACATCAGTTTCTGGTTACCTGCCTGCATCGGCCACAAAACACATAACGTACATTGTTGAAAGGCCATATAGTCTCCAGTCTACACATTCCTCTCACTAAATGCTGTAAAGTGGAGAGCAAGGCTGTGCCTACAGGCAGAAGTCAACTCATTGACTGGCTATATTATAGCATTCATGACCCATTGAAGTGACATCATTCATGTAGTGTTTCTATAATAACAGCAAACCACATGCCTACCTAAAGATTTGCTGTGTAGTTGCTTTACCACATGTACATGTATGGAACATGGTATGTACATGTATTTTCTACCACTACACAGC
This sequence comes from Phakellia ventilabrum, assembly GCA_963921505.1. NCBI lineage: Eukaryota > Metazoa > Porifera > Demospongiae > Axinellida > Axinellidae > Phakellia > Phakellia ventilabrum. The sequence goes on along the minus strand of OY997379.1, from coordinate 7,766,357 downwards.
TCTATGTGCCCATATATGGTCTTTTTGTTGTGTTTATAAACATCTGAGTTCTCTATTTGCAGGTTGCTTCCCAAGCTGAAGCCATGATGGAGAAGCTGTCTAAGGAACGGGAAGTGGTAGCCAAGAACTGCACTGACACGAGCGACGCTGTCAAGGCATTTTTTAACAAAACACGAGAAGTGCTGAACCAGCGGGAGAAAGCTCTCCTCTCAACGGTTCAGAAATACAGTGACATCAAGCTTACCAAGTTCGATATACACCATCAGAAGCTGTTAGACAATCGAAAGGCCATACTTCGACTCGTCGACTCTATCGAGAAACTGCTCCAGCGGAGTCAGATGGAAGACGTCAGCATGCTAACTCGGAAGCAAATGATCACCGAAGAACTGGATGTGCATCAGCAGTCAGTGCTAAGCATACAAGACACGTTGATCGAATCCAAGCATGCACATGCCTTCCTCTCCTTCAAGGAGGACTACCGTTTCATGCAGCCGCTAAGCGAAATCAGTACTCTAAACGAATGTCGCCGGGAGCCCGATTCTGTTTTTCTTTCGGTAAGACAGGTAGTTGTGGCCGAAGACGAAGACCCCTATCTTGATGTCCCGCTAAGATTCGAGGATGTGGATTCAGCAGAGCCACAGCAGGTCATCAGGGTTGATGAAACCAAGCCAGAGGTCTTCTCTCAGGTGGCCCACACCGGTGACGATACCTATGATACGCCAAGGGCCATATCCTCTTTACCCAAAACAGGTCAGCCGAATGCAAACGCATCGTCCAGACGTAGACTACCCCAGCCGAAACCTTTTCCACCGATTCACGAGCAGACGTATGATACGCCAAGGTCGTGTACAGTGTTATCCAGTCCAAATGATACATACAGTGTTCCGAGACCCACTACGAAACCAGTTGTCCCTCCGAGAAAGGTAGTTCCAGCAACTCGAAGTTACTCTGAAAGTGACCAAAGAGATCGCATTCTGGAAGAAAGTGACGATGAGTACGAGCCTTTCATCCTACCCCCGATCCCTAAACCTCGGACGAAGCCCCCACCTCTGCCTCCGAACCATCCCAGTCGATCAGGCAAACCAGTTCCTAAACCACGTTTCGCAACCTTTGAACGATCATCTAGTACTGAAACAGCGGGTACACCACCCGGGAAACAGCTAGCAGACAACCGAAAAAGATCAAAGACACTGCCTCCTGCGGTGTCTCAGAACTCCCCAGCTCTTCCGCTAAAAGTGAAGCCAGATGTTGTTGAGCCGATAATGATCGTGGGCAGTGAGCAGATGAGCTGGCCTTTCAGCCACGAAACGATATACCCTTGCGGAGTATGCTGCATGAGCATCCACGATACCCTGGTTGTTACCGATGTCTTCAACCACTGCCTCAGACTGATCGACGCCAAAGGAAAGTTCATTGAGAAAATCGGCCGAGAGGGAAGATCTGGGGGTCAGTTCAAGGAACCTGGCGGGGTTGCCGTTAGTGATGACGACCACATTTTCGTTGCTGAGAGAGACAATCCCCGAGTTCAGAAATTTAACTCCATGGGGAAATATATTCTCAAATTTGGTCAGAAAGCCCTCTGGGGTAGCCAGCTCTCCGACCCATGGGGAGTGGCACTCTCGTTCAATGGAAATGTATATGTCTCAGACTGGGAAAAGAATCGGATATACGTCTACCAGCGTAATGGTAAGTGTGTGAACATTATCGGCAAAGACGACGGCTTCCTCAAGTTTCCAGCCGGAATCACCTTTGATAAACGAGGGAGACTACTGATTGCCGATCGTGGAAATCACTGTGTATGGGTTCTCACTCCGGAGGGAGACCTGGTTGAGAAGATTGGTAGAGCGGGACAGCTGCACTACCCGTACGGTATTGCGGTGAAACAGGATGGAACGCTGATTGTGACTGAGAGTGGGAACAGTCGTGTGGCGATCTTTTCACCAACTGGAGAGTTTCTGCGTCACGTTGGTGGGCCTGGCTCGGAACCAGGGTTATTTAATCACCCTAGACACGTCTGTGTGAACAGCATGGGACATGTTATAATTGCTGATGAAATGAACCAGCGTATTCAAATATTTCAACTATGAGTTGCTGTCATTAGACAGCAGTATATCCTTTGTGCAAAGTGTTTATTACTTTTCCTTTTTACTTCCTGTTTGCCTTCCTCTTCTCTGAAAGCTAAGTTTTATTTTCAATTTGGATTGGGTTGTCTTATGTAACCTTTTAACTCTTGTAGTAATGAATTTTTAGTCTATCCTCTTATTGGCTACTCCGTTATCTCCAGAAGAGATTGGGGTAGGATCTAGTCTCGTAACGATTGTGCATGTTCCTCCTTGCATTAATTATGCAGTCTCCAACCCAGATCCAGACCTGGCTGGCTGCCCCACCCTCAACTGGAGTATCTGCTGATACTTTTTAGCTGTTGCTAGTATAGCAGGCTAAGCTTGCAATCAATCAAACTGCAGGGTGGTAGCCATGCAGTTATGCACAACGTGATATGCTGAGCAGTTAAACATGCATGGCTCAGGCCATTATCATAAAGGAATCAGATGATGTTTACGATTGCCCACCTTTTGTTGAGCTCGGCAGTTGCATGATGTAATACAATTTCTGATATAGTGTATATAAGTTGATACTAGCCTCCCAGGCTCCCCTCCCACATGCAAACATGCGCATGGGAGGGGAGCCTAGGAACGATATGGATGCTTGATTGATGCCCAGATATCTGCTGTTCTACCTGTTTCAGGACTGTTGCTATATGATAACGTAAATACAATATGTGAAATTCCCCCGAGTACATATCTACATTCTTTACATATGTACAACTAATTAATTAACCATCTATTTGTTGAAGCCACATTACATCATGCTTTATATAGCTTCACGTGGTACTATAGTAGGAGTAGGTTATACTATTAACACTCTCATAGCCTCGCCTCCCCACTGACTAACAATGCTGTGCCTGATACTAATAGGAAATTCAGAGCTTCAGTGCTTGTACTTATAAAGTCACACACCTCGAACAAGATCATTAGCCTCTTTAGCATGTACTCCTGGCAGGTAGCTAGCTAGTAATTAAAATGAAAGCTGAGAGCTGCCATCTGTATTTTAGCTTCTCATGATTATTGTCATTCATAAAATGTGCACTGGTACTTCCCAACACATTTCACACTAGTTAGTACCCAGGTGCTCACACACGCATGTTGGAGCACCTTTAATTTAGGTACCAGTATGAGGCTACCCTAGCCTTTACAAAATAACAATACATGTATAGCTATGTACAAGATCTCTATTCACCCCACCCTGTTTACACTGACAGCTACTGTGGGTAGAAACTATCATAATTATACTCCCTCCTCCCTGGGGGCACAAGACTACTGTATTGCAAATACTATCCCGTGTACCACATGAAGCTATATAAGTGGCATGATGTAATGTGGCTTCAACAAATTGATGGCTACTTAGTTGTACATAATGTAGGTACTTCAGGGCACTTCAGAGAACTTCACATACCGTATTACATACCCGTCCTAGCCTAGAAAATATGTTATACTCCTTCCTGGGGTAATGACTTAGCTACAGATTTATTTCCAGGTCTCGCTTTCTACAAAAAAAAAGTGAGAACATGGCTCACCCTTGTATCTAATTCCCTATACACATTGTTGTATTGGGCTAGATAGCAAAACGGTAGCCTCGTCCCCATGCAGGCTCCCCTCCCCCGTGCGTGGGAGGGGGGCGTCTCCAGGCTCCCCTCCCCCGTGCATGGGAGTGGGTGGGGCCTGGGGACGAGGCTAGGAAAACGGTATATCATAATAATTATGAACTTATTCCTGACCTTTTGAACTGATATATAACCAAGGGTCAATATGTTTCAAAACTGGCGTGAATACTGTGGTAGTGGGTGTGCACCTGTTTTATAAAAGGAGAAAACGTGACAATGGATGGGCTGAGTGATGATATTTCATTCAGAGTGGTTCCTTCCAGAGGAACATTCAAGTGGTGCGTTTCACAAGCATCTCTTGTGAAATAGTTTGTGTTTATGCATTAAGGGGTTTGAGTTAGCTAGCTACATTCTGTAGCTCATCACTTTGAAATGGGGAGCTGACCCACTGTGAAATGCAAGGGCAACTGACACAGACAGTAGCGCGAGCATTACCCAGTGGTAATATTATTGCGAGCGTTTGCAAAGGAATTTCCACTAAAGTCTAATTATCCACTGTTGTGAACAGTAGACTGGTTAGCCATGCAATATTGCTAGCTTTTAGCTACTAAACTGAATTGCGTCGGTATAATTATGTACCATGGCTGTATGTAGTCCTTATCATGCCAAGTCACTAGACTGCAACAGGGCAACAGCAAATGCTCACAAAACATACAAATTATCGATCACTTGCAAAGGAAGACATCATATTGTACTTTGTTGTAGTCAGAATGAGATCTAAAGGAACAATGCAGTAACATTCGACGTCCGCTGACCTCAAGTGTGTGTGCAAAGCAATGATAATGCACTAGCTCTTCACAATGTAGATGGCAGGTACCTAGCTACAAGTACATAGATGCACATGCCAAGTGTTCACCCCACCCTGTTAATTATAGCTAGTACCGATAGCGACTGTGGTGTGCTGCATCATGCAATTTATTGAAGCCATTCAAAGAACGTTACAAACTATATAAAGCTGCATGATTTTCAGTCTCCTATTCCAAATTTCTGATAGCAATTAGCTACTTTGAGCTACGTCAGAAGTATGAAGGTCTAGGAACAAGACTGGCTGCATGCATGTGCCATTCATGATCAGTATTATCTCAATCATCTGATATTGTTGCTGTGGTATTTGAGTATGTAGTACTACCATGCAGGGAAGCCCCATTCATCACTACAATGTCATACCGTATATAATCACAAGTGTGGTCACATGTACAGCAGTGTAGCAGTGTGAGCCAAGTAAGAGAAATGGCCAACAAACACAGAGAGGTAGCTGAGGGTGAAGATATCATCTGTCTGCTGTGTTTAGAGGCTCTAAAGAAACCAAAGGTACCACAGTCATATGCATAGATCAACTCTCAATGAACTGATATTGTAGTGAACACATAGTGCTGTCCCATGTAGTGATAGTTAAGCAGTAGCTATGTAGCTATAATATTAATGCAGATTATGCGTGAAGTATACATAGGCACTTATATTATAGCTCTGTTTATTGCATGGTGACCTGGTGTATATACAAAGCTAGGAGTCTGAGGTGCAAATCTCCACTTAGATCGCATATACTCCCAGACCAGCATGCAGATTTTGGTTTCTCTCAGATTAGCTAAGCAGCTGTAATCTAATTGCATGCATATAGCTAGTGGCAACGGTTGAACTAGATATCCATTTTACCATCTCGGCCTCAGGTGCTTGATTGTACACATACATTTTGCCTTGAGTGCCTGGAGAGAACTGCTCTGAATCAGAGTACCTATCTGAAGTTAGAGGAGTCACAGCTGTCTCTTGGAGAGGACAGGTTGGAGTGTCCAATCCCCACCTGCCAGCACATCACTCACCTCCCGGGGCACCATGTACGGGGGCTGCCTGATCTGGACCTGCCAGCAACAGCAGCTACTGTAGAAGACCTAGAGCAGCAGCCTTTCTGCAAGACACACAATCTACAGATACAGTTCATCTGTGCAGCATGTAACACACTCCTCTGCTGCGAATGCAAAGCAGCTGATCACAATCAACACATTTGTAAGGAGATTATTGTTGAACAACCCACAGCACTATCCAAGCTTGTTGAGCCTGCTCTAGAGGTGAGAAATGGATTTCATATATCATTCTATTACGGAATGCGAACATATTTCTTATTAATGCATTCATACGCATTTTCACAAGAGCATGGTGTTTCCAGAGATTAGCAAAATTTCACGTGTAAGGGCATAGAAGCAGAGATAGAAAGCATGCAAAGATTCAAGAGAGGAATGTTAGCGCATAAGGCTGACTCAACAGTGTGTAGGCTTCCATCAAGGCCCCCTGCATGATGATACACGTATGAACTAGTAATTATGACACATGAGTGTACTGAGCAGTATATCGCTGCAAAAATATGAGGGTTGTTTTAACCCAGCCTGGTTACCAAAATTGCAATTTAAGGGTCGAAAACAACCCTCATGCTTTTGCAATGGCATGCATTACAGGAGGGTTGTTTTTGACCCTTATATTGCCACTGCAGTAACCAAACTGGGCTCATGTGTTCGCAGTGATATATATATAGGTTATACCACGATCACGAAGATCACAACTGACCATTGAGGAAATAGCTTAATCGGCAACCACACAAGCTTTTACTACAATAAAAGTAGAAAAATGAAAGTAGAAATCATTTTTTAAAGAATCATGCCATGGAAATTTTGACTTGTGATTCATGTCTATAGCTAATACGTAAATGATTTACATCCCTAAAATGCCAATAGGCTGTAAGTCCTTTATTTGGAGTGTTTTATTTACTGTTGTTTTCTTCACATATCATTCTCATTACAGACATGAATCATAAGGTCGAAATTTTCCATTTGGGGGATTTCTACGGCAAAGTAGCAGTTGCTTATATCAGCATTGCCTTAGCTATATGATAATACCATATATGCCAAGGAGATCTCTATTGCCACGGAAACCGAAACGTTTCCCTTAATGTAAACCTTGACCTTTGTATTCATGTAGTAATGTAAGAAGTAAAATAATGTATATGTATACAGTAAACAGTCGCAGATGTCACTATGTAGCTAGCTACCTGGTCGGGAGAGCCTGGGTTCCGTTTGCATCATTGAGTCGGGAGAGCCTGGGTTCCGTTCGCATCATTGAGTCGGGAGAGCCTGGGTTCCGTTCGCATCATTGAGTCGGGAGAGCCTGGGTTCCGTTCGCATCATTGAGTCGGGAGAGCCTGGGTTCCGTTCGCATCATTGAGTCGGGAGAGCCTGGGAACGAGGCTAGCTACCTGGCAGTGATCTTCACTTCTTAGCAATACTTGGCAGAGTATAAATACATAGATCAATTAATGACTATATTTGTTTTTGCTTCTATATCCATGAGTCCTATAGTAGTAGCTAACGTTATAAGACTGTTGTTCACTACACAATGCCTTCACTGCGCTGCTATAATCATAGATATTTTAGCTACACACATGATATATTCAGGATTTCTTATCATCACAAAATTGTTCTATACATAGGTCATCTCAAAAGCTAACTCACTGATGGAAATAGTAGCCACAGATAGAGACGCTATAGACAACAACTGCACCGCTAGTGCCGATGCAATCAGAGCATTCTTTGACAAGCTGCGAGGGTTGCTAACCCACAGAGAAGCTGCATTACTTGCCACTGTTCAGGAGTATGGTGATAAAAAACTTTCAAAGTTAGAAACACATCGCCAGAGCCTTCATGAGAGCAGGGATGCCATTCGCCGGGAAGTTGAAAAGATGCATCAGCACAACCAGAACGTACAATTGGTGATACGAAAGCAAACAGTCACAGAAAGACTTCATGCACATCAGCAATCTGTACTTCGTACACAACATGCACTGGTAGAGTTGAAAAGCTCATATTCCTTCCTTTCCTTTGAGGAAGATGACGACATCTGCCAAGAATTGAGCAGCCTTGGCTCTCTGAATGAATGCTACACCCAGCCTGATTCTACAGTCCCCATAGTGCGTCCTCTTGAAGTTTCAGAGTACGAAGTCCGACCCAACATCTATGAGAGTTCCCCAGTTCCCCAGCTGTACATTGAATCTCAAAAACGTGATATACCTTACTACATGTCACACCCGAGCCGCAAAACGTACAACAGAGGACAAGAACCTCTACTTCCCATTGTTAACATTGTAGCCCCTGGACCAGAAGACCTCTATGAAGCAGTTCATGAAGTGATACAACAGGATCCTTTGAGCCATAAAATGTGCAACGGAGGACCAGAAAACCTTTATGAAGCAGTTTATGAAGTGATACAACAGGATCCTTCACAATCTGGTGTAAACCCTCCACCTCTGCCACCAAACCATCCAAGTAGGCATAGCTTTGATTTTGGTTCGTTCACCATTGGTGGGAATTCGCACAGACCCCCTAAGAAGACTTCTGGAAGTAAATCGCTCACACTTCCATTGTGCAGCACACAGCTGCATGGTCAGGGGAAGATTATCAACACCCCGGATGTTGGAGATCTGAACGAGGAACAAACACTCACAGATGGGCTCGATTCCCACCAGCAATTCATTCTTGATGTCGAGAGTCAAGTCAGCAAGTCGATGTGCTCCTCGACGTGTGTTGGCTTCAAAAAGGAACCAACCGAAAATCAGCTCGGCCAAGCTGACTCAGGGTATTACTCTGCAAGAGTGATCAAAGTGGAAGACAGCAGTACTAAAGATGTCACTAACAAAGACGGAGGTGACCCAGAGGTGGATCAAGATGATAAAGGGAATGTTGAGGAACATTCTAGCATAGCTACGTCAGAAAAAAAGCTTATCCCGACTGACGATGAAAGCCTCGTCAGTTCAGCATCTGAGGAGGAACCTGCACCAGAACCACAGTCTCAGCCACAACCAGAAGAAGTCACCCAGCCTAACCTGTCACAAATCAGGCGGCCATCCTTCCCAGTCCGGTTTGAATCCATGATTGCCATCAGTCCTCTTGTCCAGCCGGAAAGAATTTACGATAAGCTCAGCCGTCTGAAATTCGATGTCATCCATCCATGTGGAGTATGCGTTGGTCTCAGTGATAGTCTAGTGATCACCGACAATAAGAACCACTGCCTCCGATTCATTGCCAGCAATGGGAAGTTCATTGATTCAGTCGGGCGAGAGGGAAAAGGTTCTGGTCAGTTTGAAGATCCATGTGGACTAGCTATTGACCACCAGGAAAATATTCTTGTTTGTCAGCGTGAGAACCCTCGCATACAGAGGTTTAGCTCAGCGGGCAAGTTCATACAGAAATTTGGCCAGCGTTCTCTTCTCGGCAGTGTTCTTGGAGAGCCATGGGGGTTGGCTGTTGCGCCGGATGGAAAGATCTTTGTGTCGGACTGGGATAAAAATTGCATCCACATCTTTCAGAGCAACGGTAGATACGTCCGTGCATTGGGTGGTGAAAAGGAGTCCACTCTAGTGAAGCTCCCGGCAGGCATTGCTTTTGATAAGAAGGGGAATCTACTTGTAGCAGATCGGAAGAACCACTGCATATGGATCCTGGAGTCGGATGGAAAAATAGTTGCACAGTTTGGAATGAAGGGATCAGGTCCCGGAGAATTGTACTATCCCTATGGTGTGGCAGTCTGCCAAGATGGTTCGATTGTAGTCAGTGAGAGTGGAAACCATCGGATCTCGGTGTTTTCATCTTCGGGACAATTTGAGGGGAACTTTGGTCAAAGGGGCTCGGAACCCGGAATGTTTGATCACCCTCGACAAGTGTGCATTAACTCAAAGGGTGAAATCATAGTGGCTGATGAAATGAACAAACGCTTACAGATCTTCAAACTTTAAGAGTCATTTTTTTTGCGTGTTTTGTATGTACCATCCCTAATTCTGTTTACCTGGAATTTCCCATGCATGGTACATGCAATAATGTGACTCGATCAGTGAACCCCATCATTTTCGCATTATGGGCACAGCTAATTAAATTTGTACTGAGCGTTCTATAGTATAGTATCTATAATCATGACTGGTAGTATATTGGCATATATATATATTGTATCATGAACTTCAGCATCACTCCCCATCTATTATATCCTTTAGCATTGTATTCCGCATGTAGGGATGGTACAGGAAAATAAGTGTACAAAATGGTACATTCCAAAGTCTGCTCCAGATGTAGCTAGCTGTTGAATGTGGGTTCACAACACGATATCCCATCTGATCAAATTGAAGCACACACATGGTATCATGTGTAGCTATAATCCGTGCAACTAGTTATTGGATGTGCAGAGCGGAATGAGTGCCTTTCGAAAGATGTGGGGATGGTAACCCGTCATCCCAACGTACCTTGCTTGCATTGTTTTTGTATATGTAATAGCATGGTTTTGAGTGAAATTTGGGATAAATCATACGAGTAATGTACCAAGGATGGGGTTAAATTACACGAGGCGAAGCCGAGTGCAATTTACCATCCTAGGTACATTACGAGTATGATTTATCCCAAATTTCACTCCAAACCATGCTATCACATGCCCCAACAACAGTGAAATTTCACATAGCAACAGGGAAATTTCACATAGCAACAGTGAAATTTCACATAGCAACAGTGAAATATCAAGAAGAGTGAAATATCAAAATAATTTCATTGTTTCAAATAGGAGTTTACCATTAGCTCTACAATAGCTATGAGATTAAGGGATTTACATCCCTACATATATATTTCTACAATTTTTCCAAATATTTTTGAACCTATTTTGTATGTTATAAAATTAGAATGAGATTTAACTATAAAATTAAGTAATTGAGGAAGTGCAGGCATACATATCAACTGTAGAGTGGACTGTACATTCACAACATTGGGAAAAATTCATTAATCAGATTAACCAAAGTACTAATAAAAGATGAATATGGATAAAAAAGGTGACAGTTACTCGACCTCATAATGCAAAGTGGATCATAGATAGGAGTATAATATACGGCTAACAAGATTATTTGGATATAAATCACATTTATACCAAAAAATAATTACGACACTATTAGCTAGCTATTTGGTACAAACAACACCAAACACAAAACTCAGATTACATGTTAGAGGATTTCCCTAAGCCCATCTGTAGGCATGTTATCTGCAGGATGGTGGCCAGTTATACGATGTAACGGATTGAGTGGGTAAACAAGCATGACCCAGGCCAGTATTACACAACCATAATGTATAATCTTATTCCACAGACTGTATTAATTTCTGATCCCTGAAATAATTGCGTGAGATGAATTTTGGAATATTTGCAGGGAGACTAAAGCTTGAGTAGTTTACAGTCATCGCCATGGTAGCTATACTGCATCTGGCTCAAAGCCAATGCCAATGCGGATTGTGTTATTACCTTGGATGCTTTGGATGGAGAGAATCTTCTACCACAGTTCTTACCAGACTTCCTTGCACATTTCGGTCTGGCGTGAAGAGCCGGCTATTGAGATGAAAATCCATGCAGACTGAAATGATGTCGAAAACGCAGAAAAACAGCAATTGACTTGGTAGAGCCACAGATGTTTTGCCACAATGAATATACTGTAACAACAGCTTTATACAATGAGTATCACACGTCAACCCGAAGAAACATTGCTATCACAACACATTACCAAATGAAGCAACTGACTATTGAGGAAATAGGAAATTGAAGACCACACAAGCTTTTGCTTTGAAGGCCGCAAAATAATTAGCTATTATGTGTCAACCAAATGAAACACATATCATAACTGACCTTTGAGGAAATAGTCTGTTTGACAACCACACAAACGTTTGCCACAATGAAGGTATCTGATATTATGGTATCATTGAAAAGCAAAGAACTGGTACAGCAGGGCCCCAATAGTAAGAACACTAGTATGAAGGAGCCTTGAACGAAAATATTACCCAAAATTCAAGTACAACAACTTAATATTAGAGATTTAAAAGATGATATTTTATTACACAAGGCATGTCACTAGGTAAAGTATTCCATAATGCTAGGATAAAGATCAGTAAAAAGCAACAATTTTAGCAGCAGAAGAAATAAAATGCCTACTATCATACAAACATAGCTAAGTTAGGATTCAGATGAAAAATTTTTAAATCAGAAGGGCATTACATGCATCCATGCAAAAACCTAAAATATAGCAATAGTTCCTGTGACTCAATAGTGCAGGGAGGTGAATTGATTATTGAGTGATAAGAGTTTGTAGGCCATGGGTGAGAAGCCATTCTAGTGGCAAACAGTTGAACAGCTTCAAGCTGGTCCTTCTTTAACAAAGGATACCACACTGAACAAGCGTACTCTAGTACGTCATGCCATAGATTGGGAACCCAAATGTTTCACACAATCAAAATGTGTAGCCTTATCCCACAGACAGTATCAATAAATCCCTGAAATGATCAACAAGCTTCATGCAGTAGTAATATTAGCAAGCCGCTGTAATACAACTTTTGTAATAGTGTATATATCAAGTACCAGGTTTATGCCCGTATTCAGCTTTAGTCTGCATGTCTCATGTCTGTGCATGTGACCAATAATTAAAGAGCTCAGAAGCATAGAAGGTTGCTTGTCTAGTGCACTAAAGCAATCAGGTAGCTATAGCTACATGGTGTGAGTCTAAATGTACAGAAAGCATAGTAATTATGCACCAGTCCTGTAGTTTTTATGCAGACACTGTAGCTATCTCTTACTCCTACTCACACTTTCAGTATGTATATTGGCTGTTGCAAACACCTACTCAGGCTTTCATATGCATGTTCAGTTTGCTTTCAACACACATATTGACAACTTCAACCTCCTACTCAGGCTATTAGCAACATGTAGTAGCTATGAATCTTCTGTGATATGCACATATAGCTACATGTAGGCTGCCTCAAACTCCTGCTCAGGTTCAGTTACATAATAATATACTGGAAGGGCTGAGAAGCACATTTTACAAATTTTCAGTAACTCCTGAAACACATTTTAAGAGTTTCTCAAGTTGGGGGTCTGGAGGGGGGCATTTTCAATATTTGCGTACTTCAATTATGAAGTTCTCTAGAGTGCTGGTACCTACAATATGTACAACTAATCAGCTTTTTTTTTTGTTTGTTGAAGCCACATTACAGTGTGCCACTTATATAGCTTCATGTGGTGCAGAAAGCCTATAATTGGAGTAGGCTACTACTAACAGATTCATGCATAAAACACAGCCTTCTAATAGAACCACCCCCAACTAGCATCCTCTCCTCACCGACTAACAATGCAGTGTCTGATGTTGCAGGAGCACCAGTGCATGTACTTATAAAGTCACACACCTTGAAGGAGGTCATTAGCCTCTGTAGTGTGTACTCCGGGCAGGTAGCTAGCTAGTAAATGAAAGCTGAGGAGTTCCGTCCGCATTTCAGCTTCTCATGATTATAGTCATTCAGAAACAGTGCACTGCCCGACACATCTCACATTAGTATACAGGCACTCACACACGTACATGTCATCGTACTCCCTCCTCCCTGGGGCAATTAAGGTGGCTAACGTATGGAACGCTGCAAACTAGAAATAGCTGCATGATTTCTAGTCTCCCGTTATTGAAAAAATGTTGGTAGCAATTACGTTACATTGAGCTAAGTACGAAGGTCTAACATCAAGGCTGGCTGCGTGCATGTGTCATGCATGATCAGTATTATCTTCAATCACCTGACATCGTTGCTATAGTGTTTGAGTATGTAGTACTACCATGCATTTATCACTACAATGCCATATATATAAATTACAAGCGTGATCACATGTACAGCAGTACAGCAGTGTTGAGCCAAGTAAGATTGAGAAATGGCCAACAAGCAGCATGCAGAAATCATGAGCTGTGTGCTGTGTTTAAAGCCTCCAAAGATACCAAAGGTACCATAGTCGTATGTAACAACTGTATTCAGTAGCTAGGTTATTAATATAAGTGATTGGCAAATGAACAGGTAGCTTTTGTACTTCCGGACCCATATACAGTTCTTGCTTTCTCTCAGATTAGTTAAGCACAACCTATCTATCTCTCCTCAGGTGCTTGATTGTATGCACACACTTTGCCTTGAGTGCCTGGAGAGAATTGCACTGAATCAGAATGCCTACCTGAAGTTAGAGGAGGCACAGCTGGCTCTTGGAGGGGACAAGTTTGTGTGTCCAATCCCCACCTGCCATCAAATCACTCACCTCCCGGGGCACCAAGTACGGGGGCTGCCGCCAACAACACCAGCTATTGCTCTGGAGGTGAGACATGAGTGATATATTATGCACACACATTTAGCTAATATCAAACTAGTGACTAGAGGACACGTAATATAGCACTAAATTTGCATGTATGCCCAATAATATTATTAATGATAACGCAGAAAACAAGGTCTGCATTATTTCATTGTGGTGGGTGTTCTGTATCTGGTGATGTGAGAATGCCAGAGGGCTCAAAGAGGAGTGCACAGAAATATGGTATTGTAGCTAATTCCATAGCACTCCAGTAGCACTTGCTAGACTACAGTCAGGTAAGTGGATGGATGTGTTTGGCAATATGTGCAGCATTGAAAAATTGCTACTGCAAGTGAGCACGCTGGTTGCAGAGGACCTGACAGGTCTGTCAAGTGAGGTGGTAGCTAGTGGACTAGAAAGGGGTTTGACCCTAGTAGTTGATTCAGAGTATCACATGCTAACACGATGAAGCATATCCATTACTACGCAACTACCAAATGAAGCAACTGACCATTGAGGAAATACCCCCCACAAAACAATGAAGGCAGCAAAATTTGAATATTGTGTGACAGTGCATAATGAAGCGCATGACAATTGAGGAAATAGCTCGCAAAACCTTTGCCACAATGAAAGCAGCAAATTAATTATCACAAACAATGAAGCACATATTATGACAACTGACCATTGAGGAAGTAGCCCTGATTGACAACTGCCCAAGCTTTTTATTACAGTGGAGGCAGCAATCATCTGATAAACAATAATGCCATGAAAACCAATATCTTACCCACATGTAAATCTTGACCTTATGATTCAATCGTGCTGTGATGTAAGTAATAGAATGTTATGTGAAGGAGATAAAACACTTCAAACAAATCCCTGAAGTACTAATAGTATGTAAATCCTTTACTTGGAGTGGTTCAGTTGCCTCAGCCGCTGACCTAAATTTCAGTAGTATAGACATGAATCGTAAGGTCAAGACTTACATTGGGGAAAGATTTGGGTTTCTATGGCAACAGTAGCTGTCGCTAAGCATTTCCTTATATGGTAATACCATATTATGCTGAGGAGAGCTAATGTAAAACTTTATCTTATTATTTATAATATGATAACGTAAGAAGTTATGTGAAGTAAACAGTCACGAATGTCACTATATAGCTGGTAATGATCGGCTTTACTTTTACTTTTAAATATACTTGGCGGAGTGTAAAAAATGGGATTTCATAGATCAATTATTGTCATGTTATGCACTGTATTTGTTTTTGCTTCTATTCCAAAAGTACATAGTAATTATAACATGCATACAAATCTGTTATTCTCTAAACAATTAATGATATGCCTCCACTGTGTTGTTCTCATACATATGTTACATGTTGAAACTAGTTTCAAACATGTAGCTAATATATCAATGAGAACAACACAGGCATATCACAATTAGTATGACGTAATCAGGGCTAAAATAATGTCATTAGCTAAACCACATCACTGTTGTTTACATAGGTCATCTCAAAAGCTAATTCACTGATGGAAATAGTAGCCACAGATAGAGATGCTATAGACAACAACTGCACCGCTAGTGCTGATGCAATCAGAGCATTCTTCAATAAGCTGCGAGGGTTGCTAACCCACAGAGAAGCTGCATTACTTGCCACTGTTCAGGAGTATGGTGATAAGAGACTTTCGAAGTTAGAAACACATCGCCAGAGCCTTCATGAGAGCAGGGATGCCATTCGCCGGGAAGTTGAAAAGATACATCAGCACAACCAGAGCATGGAGTTGGTGACACAAATGCAAACAGTCACAGAAAGACTTCATGCACATCAGCAATCTGTATTTCGTACACAAGATGCACTGGCAGAGTTAAAAAGCTCATATTCCTTTCTTTCCTTTGAGGAAGATGACGACATTTGCCAAGAATTGAGCAGCCTTGGCTCTCTGAATGAATGCTACATCCAGCCTGATTCTGCAGTCCCCATAGTGAGTCCTCTTGACATTTCAGAATACAAAGTCCAACCCGACATCTATGAGCGCTCCCCAGTTCCCCAACCATACATTGAGCCTCAAAACCTCCAAAAAGAGGACATACCTTTCTACATGTCACACCCGAACCGCAAAACGTGCAACAGAGGACTAGAACCTCTACGTCCCATTGTTAACATTGTAGCCCCTGGACCAGAAGACCTCTATGAAGCAGTTCATGAAATGATACAACAGGATCCTTCACAGTTTGCTGCAAAACCCCCACCGCTGCCACCAAACCATCCAAATAGGTACAGCTTCAATTTTGGTTCATCAACCATTGGTGTGAGTGCACCTAGACCCCAACCATTTGCTGAGAAAAATTCTGGAAGCAGATCCCTCTCACTAAGCACACATTCATTGTGTAATGCACAAAAGTCACAGCTGCCTGGTCAAGATGGAGCCGAAATAATTATACCAGTCACTGTACTCAGCAGCAGCGAGCTGAGCTCTGCCTCTGCAAATGAAATAGTGCATCCATGCGGAGTTGGCTACATTGCTTCCCACGATACACTAGTAGTCACAGATGTGCATAACCACTGCCTTCGACTGATTGGTAGTGAAAGTAGATTCATTGAGAAGGTTGGTGAAAAAGGCAAAACAGACGGTAACTTTAAGGAACCCAGAGCGATTGCTATAAACAAAAAGAATGAAATCTTCGTTGCAGAGAGAGGCAATCTTCGAATTCAGAAATTTACAGCAACTGGAAAGTTTTTGCTAAAGTTTGGACAGAAGTCACTTGCCAGAGGCAGTCCCTGGGGAATAGCTATCTCCTCCAATGGGAACGTTTATGTATCCGACTGGAAACTGGCTCAAATTCACGTCTTCCAGAGCAGTGGAAAATGCATCAACACAATTGGAAAACATGACGGTTTCTTGAAGAGACCAGCAGGGATAGCATTCGATAAGCAAGACAGACTATTGGTTGTAGATCGCGGACACCACTGTGTGTGGATTCTCTCCAAAGACGGGGAGGTGCTTGGACAGATGGGTTCCCAGGGAAGGAAGCCAGGTCAGCTCCGTGATCCATACGGTGTTACAGTACGAGATGATGGTTCTGTAATTGTAACTGAAAGTGGAAATAGTCGTGTCTCCATTTTTTCATCAAATGGGAGATTTGTACGCTGCTTTGGCAGGGTGGGCTTGGAACCGGGGATGTTTACTTATCCTACATGCGTTTGTGTAAACACCAGTGGACAGATCATAGTTGCTGATGAGATTAACCACCACATTCAAATGTTTGTAGCATGAACCATATTCTCTATAATGAGCTAATTTTTTGCATATTTTTTGCAGTGATGTATTGTAACTATAATTCAATGTGTGCAAGCTTATTTTTTCCACACTAGTATGTTTCTATGCTGAACTTTCCTTTAAAGAGCCTGTGTGGCAAGAAGGAGAGATACTACAGTATTTCAAATATTGTTTCGTGTTGTGTGTACTCACTGATGATGATGAATGGTCGTCAAATTATTTGTTTTCAGATTTTAAAGTTTGGCTAGTGTACTCATAGAAGAGTTCAAATAATTACAATAATATTTGATTACACTGCTGCAGTAATACTGATATAGTCTACTCAAGCACACATTAAACTGGATGCGCGGATGCATGTCGTCGCATAGCAATGGGGCTAGTAGCTAACTGTATGGTGGATAGCTAGTAGTTCACTTCTAGGTATTTATTAATATCGTTTCCAGCTAGGTCCATTTCACAAGCAGTGATGACTCAACTGAATGGTGAAGTAGTCTGTCTCCATCACACCTACAGAATTTCGAAGCGAATCTTGAAATATTTCAGCCTTAAAATGCTAGCTCTGTACAGAGCCCCACCCCCACAATTGCGAGCGGTTCAGCCCCACCCACAAGCTCGAGCAGGTACGTAAACTCTATCTTAAAGTGCTAAAGCTACATATTATAAAAAGGGAAAACAATGCTCATCTCGCAGAAGGTAAAATAATCAATGCTGCAATGAGGTACAAAGTTGGAGTCATATGATGTGAGTATTTAGACAGTTACTTGTGATTCTATATCTAGTAGCTACATAGTCTCGCGGGCCAGCCTCACTCGCGAGTGAGGCTGGCGTAGCTACACTGATGAGGTCATACCAGAGATTTAGCGGCGGGTTATGACATAGATATTATCTATGGATATGATAACAAACGTGCCTCCCATGCATGGCCATAAATATGACAGTTTGCACAGTACAGCCTGAGATCTATGGCTGGTAGCCTTATATGGTTGCTATACTACCAGGGAAGCCCAATTTATCACTACATCTCGTCAAACAGCATAATTATAGAGCAGTGCAGAGCCAAGTAAGAAAAATGGCCAACAAAGAAAGTGCAGTATCTAAAGAAATCACCTGTCTGCTGTGTTTAGAGCCTCTAAAGAAACCAAAGGTATCACTGTCATGTATAACAATTTATTCTGTATGTTATAGCTATGGTTGGTATATGCATGGATCAACTCTCAATGAAGTGATAGTTATCGCAGTGAGCCTATAATTGTTGCCCTAGTGATAGTTAAGTGCAGTAGCTATGTATGTATGCATCGGATTTAAAGAAAGTATAATGCATGTGATAAGGTACTTGTACTAGCTCAGTATATTATGAAGCTAGGATTCTGAGTTGCAGGTCTGATAGAAATGCACTTAGCTATGTATTTTCGGGCCCACACACAGTTTTTTCTAAGTAAATATAAGTGAATATAGCTACCTGAGAACACATTTCTCCATCTCGGCCTAAGGTGCTTGATTGTACTCATACTTTTTGCCTCGAGTGCTTGGAGAGAACCGCACAGAATCAGAATGCCTACCTGAAGTTAGAGGAGGCACAGCTGGCCCTTGGAGAGGACAAGTTGGAGTGTCCAATCCCCACCTGCCGCCAAATTAGTCACCTCCCGGGGGACCGAGTACGGGGGCTGCCTGATCTGGACCTGCCAGCAACAGCAGCTACTGTAGAAGACCTAGAGCAGCAGCCTTTCTGCAAGACGCACAATCTGCAGATACAGTTCATCTGTGCAGCATGCAACACACTCCTCTGCTGCGAATGCAAAGCAGCTGATCATGATCAACACATTTGTAAGGAGATTATTGTTGAACAACCCACAGCACTGTCCAAGCTTGTTGAGCCTGCTCTGGAGGTGAGAACTAATTATGAAAATATACATACACACACATATGCACACACACACACACACACACACACACACACACACACACACGCACGCACACACACATACACACACACACTCCAGATCAATAAGATCACTTTACTTAGGGAAACCCAGCTAGATCATTCTTCTGTGGTGGGGATAGTGACAGGTTGGTACAAGATATGCACTGTTAATTGGCCTTTCGAAATTGGCCTTGTTTTGTAGACTGTAACTGAGATATCCTGAACTAGACATCCTTTTTTGACAGTGTATTCCATGAATCTTCTATTCTAGGAATCCTCTCCTATTACCATTCCTGATTCTCAAGGTCAGGCATCCAGCAGTAATTGGGGGTTATTGTATAGTAAGGGATAGTAGGAGTAATGATTTCAAATGTAGCTAATAGAACATTCATGGAATTGAAGATTGCAAGGTTTGTGGAATAGGAGAGGATTCCTGGAAAATATATGGAATGTAGCTACTGCAAAAGTAAGGGTTTCTCTAACCTATAGTTCGGGTTATTTCAGTTGCAATGTGTGTGCATGTGTGTGTGTGTGTGTGTGTGTGTGTGTGTGTGTGTGTGTGTGTGTGTGTGTGTGTGTGTGTGTGTGTGTGTGTGTGTGTGTGTGTGTGTGTGTGTGTGTGTGAAACTAGTGTGCATGCACATCACTACAAAAATATAGTGGTCATTTTAATCCATATAGGTTAGCTCAGTTGCGGCCCAGGCAACGGAGAATGTGCAGATACCAGATAAATGCAGATCAATAAGATCACTTTACTTAGAGAAACCCAGCTAGATCATTCTTCTGTGGTGGGGATAGTAACAGGTTGGTACAAGATATGCATTGTTAATTGGCTTCTTCTTCATCCTGAAATTGGAGAAATATGTGTGTAAAGTGATCCACTTGTTTACACATTGTTTTATAGCTAGACTGCATGTATACACACGTGCATACACGCTCACACAATTACCCACACTCACTTACTCAAAATGTACTATACGCAGTGTAGGCCTCGCGCACGTGCATTCAGTAGGTGTGGTTTGGTATGCACGTGTTCAGATTAAGCGTGACGTGTATGGTGTAGCACAAAACCGCTCCCACTAGAATCTTTGGAGACGCTGAATGGGCCTTCAGGAGAAGGATGACTGTATAAAACACAGTTCCAAGGACCAGTTATGGCTGCTACAGGAGAGCAGAGTTGCTTGAAACTCACGTTCGTATCGCTCGCGATTGATCCGCGTACCGTCCGACTCCAGCGGTCAGATGACTCAGATCTCTGCTGAAACAGAGGCTACACAAACTCTAATCGCGTTGGAGCTGTAGTAAGCCTACTTCGGTAAAAAGAAGTTAACGATTTGTCCTGATCTCTAGTCCTTCGTGCGCCAGAAGTACAAAGGCGGCATCCATGTAACTGGAAGGACGCCATCTTGAACACGTTGTCGGAGTGAATAATGTCCCCCCGGACATTATTCACTGGTGAATATTGTCCCCCGGACACTATTCACCGGTGAATAGTGTCCCCCCAGGTGAATAATGTCCCCCCCCCCCCCCCTCGGAAATCACGCCATGGACGGTCCCCCCTCAGAATTGGTCCCTCCGGACGTCAATTGGCTTGAGGCTGAGTTTTGAAGGCTAGATGAAGCGATGGCACTTTGCACCGACACGCATAATTTGTAGACTCACAATCGTGATGGACTCGACCGCTACCGACACGAGGCGGACAACACAGGAGGCGAAAGTTGCATTGATCGAGAAGGCCTATCATTTCTCACGGAGAAGAGATATCCAGCCGAACTTACAAAGATTCCTAAATAGAGTATCATTATTATGTCGTTCAATGCTGTCTAACTCAAAATTTACTTTCCGCTGTAACTATTTTCTGTGCTTGCTAGCTGACAATAAATAATTTTATAATAAAAAAGAGGGGGGACAAAAGGCGGCCACCAGCCTGAGAGACTATAACTCCACTGCTTGCCCCACCACAGCGAGAGCTATGGCATACACTGCTGAGTTGTGTGGCTGTGTGAAGGACGAAAGGTGGGAGGGGCTCCCTAAAGTCTCAGCTGCCTCTGATTACCGTAATGCTTCCGATGTTTGTAGACCTCCACTCGAAAAAATTGGGAAGGGGGGGGGGGGGGGGGGGGGGGGGGACATTATTCACTGAGGGGGGACATTATTCACCGGTGAATTTTGTCCTAGGGGGACATTATTCACCGGTGAATTATGTCCGGGGGGACAATATTCACCGGTGAATAATGTCCGGGGGGACATTTTGTGGGGGGACAGCGTACACTATGACAACGTGCTTGCAGTAAAATTGCATTCCTAAGCGTGACACAACATACATATATACAAATGCTTGGTGAGATACGATGCAGGATTAATTGCCTCGCGCTAAGGCGCTCGGTAATTAATGGCATGACTGAGTGAGTAGTGGATACTTGTGTGAGCATGCATGTATGCACTCACATGGATTACTCACACACCACACATTCTGCTGCTTCTCAAGCAACTCTCAGGCCACATTCACACTATAATCTTCCTCAAAATACAAGTATATAACCTCACCATGCACTACTAATTATAAGCATGTATACGCAATGCTTGAGTTAGCACTCACATGCTCTCAAGCAGGCTTGCCAGCTTAATTGCTTACCATACTAAATTCCAACCAACACAACCATAATATTCTATAAGACAAATTATCTCATAAACCACTTGTCTAATTTAATGTAACAACCCGGAAGAGTTAGTAGGATATAAATCCTTCCGTTTGGATTTATGGATTTGAACCTAAAATCTTTCCCCAAATGTAAATCTTGACCTCATAGGTATAGGAACTTGATTTTGATTGGGGGAGGGAAGGGTACTGACAAAGCCAATTAAGGGGGCCTGGGGGCATGTCCCCCCCCCCCCCCCCCCCAAAGCAAATGTGAAGCTATGATACATGATTAGTATGAATTTCTGTATTTTATTATTATTACATAAACCACACCAATCTGTTCTATACATAGGTCATCTCAAAAGCTAATTCACTGATGGAAATAGTAGCCACAGATAGAGACGCTATAGACAACAACTGCACCGCTAGTGCTGACGCAATCAGAGCATTCTTTGACAAGTTGCGAGGGTTGCTAACCCACAGAGAAGCTGCATTACTTGCCACTGTTCAGGAGTATGGTGACAAGAGACTTTCGAAGTTCGAAACACATCGCCAGAGCCTTCATGAGAGCAGGGATGGCATTCGCCAGGAAGTTCAAAAGATGCATCAGCAGGACCAGGGTGTGCAGGTGGTGACAGAAATGCAAACAGTCACAGAAAGACTTCATGCACATCAGCAATCTGTACTTCATACACAAGATGCACTGGTAGATTTGAAAAGCTCATATTCCTTCCTTTCCTTTGAGGAAGATGACGACATCTGCCAAGAATTGAGCAGCCTTGGCACTCTGAATGAATGCTACCCCCAGCCTGATTCTGCAGTCCCCATAGTGAGGCCTCTTGAAGTTTCAGAATACAAAGTCCGACACGACATCTATGAGCGTTCCCCGGTTCCCCAACCATACATTGAGCCTCAAAACCTCCAAAAAGAGGATATACCATTCTACATGTCACACCTGAACCGCAAAACGTACAAGAGAGGACTAGAACCTCTACTTCCAATCGCTAACCCTCCACCTGAATCTCCACACACATCTTGCAAATTCAAACACGGCCCTTCTTTTGATGAAAGTAGCTCAGATTCTGATTCTATTTGCACGTCCCCGAACAAGCAGGTGTTACAGGATTCAGCAGTCAGTCTCCATGACAGCAGTGGAGACCTCTGTGAAGCAGTTTACGAAGTAATACAACAGGATCCTTCACAATCTGGTACAAAACCCCCACCGTTACCACCAAACCATCCAAACAGCCATAGCTTCAATTATAGTTCCTCTACGGTTGGTATGAATGTGCCTAGGCCCAAATTATTTGCTGAAAAAATTCCAGTAGGTAGATCACTCACACTTCCATTGTATAGCACAGAACAGCCACAGCTGCCTGGTCAAGATGGGGCCGAAATAATTATACCAGTCACTGTACTCAGCAGCAGTGAGCTGAGCTCTGCCTCTGCAAATGAAATAGTGCATCCATGCGGAGTTGGCTACATTGCTTCCCACGATACTCTAGTAGTCACAGATGTGCATAACCACTGCCTTCGACTGATTGGTAGTGAAAGTAGATTCATTGAGAAGGTTGGTGAAAAAGGCAAAACAGACGGTAACTTTAAGGAACCCAGAGCGATTGCTATAAACAAAAAGAATGAAATCTTCGTTGCAGAGAGAGGCAATCTTCGAATTCAGAAATTTACAGCAACTGGAAAGTTTTTGCTAAAGTTTGGACAGAAGGCACTTGCCAGAGGCAGTCCCTGGGGAATAGCTATCTCCTCCAATGGGAGCGTGTATGTATCCGACTGGAAACTGGGTCAAATTCACGTCTTCCAGAGCAGTGGAAAATGCATCAACACAATTGGAAAACATGACGGTTTCTTGAAGAGACCAGCAGGGATAGCATTCGATAAGCAAGACAGACTATTGGTTGTAGATCGCGGACACCACTGTGTGTGGATTCTCTCCAAAGACGGGGAGGTGCTTGGACAGATGGGTTCCCAGGGAAGGAAGCCAGGTCAGCTCCGTGATCCATACGGTGTTACTGTACGGGATGATGGTTCTGTAATCGTCACCGAAAGTGGAAATAGTCGTGTCTCCATTTTTTCATCAAATGGGAGATTTGTACGCTGCTTTGGCAGGGTGGGCTTGGAACCGGGGATGTTTACTTATCCTACATGCGTTTGTGTAAACACCAGTGGACAGATCATAGTTGCTGATGAGATTAACCACCACATTCAAATGTTTGTAGCATGAACCATATTCTCTATAATGAGCTAATTTTTTTTTGCATATTTTTTGCAGTGATGTATTGTAACTATAATTCAATGTGTGCAAGCTTATTTTTTCCACACTAGTATGTTTCTATGCTGAACTTTCCTTTAAAGAGCCTGTGTGGCAAGAAGGAGAGATACTACAGTATTTCAAATATTGTTTCTATCTTAGTGTTGTGTGTACTCACTGGTGATGATGAATGGTCGTCAAATTATTTGTTTTCAGATTTTAAAGTTTGGCTAGTGTACTCATAGAAGAGTTCAAATAATTGCAATAATACTTGACATCTGCTGCAGTAATACTGATATAGTCTACCCAAGCACACAATGAACTGGATGTGTGGATGCATGTCGTCGCATAGCAATGCCAATGGGGCTGGTAGCTAACTGTATGGTGGATAGCTATAGTAGTTTACTTCTAGGTATTTAGTATCGTTTCCAGCTAGGTCCATTTCACAAGCAGTGATGACTCAACTGAATGGTGAAGTAGTCTGTCTCCATCACACCTACAGAATTTCGAAGCGAATCTTGAACCTAGCTCTGTACAGAGCCCCACCCCCACAATTGCGAGCGGTTCAGCCCCACCCACAAGCTCGAGCAGGTACGTAAACTTTATCCTAAAGTGCTAAAGCTACATATTATAAAAAGGGGGGAAAATGCTCATCTCGCAGAAAGTAAAATAATCAATGCTGCAATGAGGTATAAAGTTGGAGTCATATGATGTGAGTATTTAGACAGTTACTTGTGATTCTAGATCTAGTAGCTACACTGATGAGGTCATACCAGAGATTTAGCGGCGGGTTATGACATAGATATTATCAATGGATATGATAACAAACGTTCCTCCCATGCATGGCCATAAATATGACAGTTTGCACAGTACAGCCTGAGATCTATGGCTGGTAGCCTTATATGGTTGCTATACTACCAGGGAAGCCCAATTTATCACTACATCACGTCAAACAGCATAATTATAGAGCAGTGCAGAGCCAAGTAAGAAAAATGGCCTACAAAGAAAGTGCAGTATCTAAAGAAATCACCTGTCTGCTGTGTTTAGAGCCTCTAAAGAAACCAAAGGTATCACTGTCATGTATAACAATTTATTCTGTATGTTATAGCTATGGTTGGTATATATGCATGGATCAACTCTCAATGAAGTGATAGTTATCGCAGTGAGCCTATAATTGTTGCCCTAGTGATAGTTAAGCGCAGTAGCTATGTATGTATGCATTGGATTTAAAGAAAGTATAATGCATGTGATAAGGTACTTGTACTAGCTCAGTATATTATGAAGCTAGGATTCTGAGTTGCAGGTCTGACAGAAATGCACTTAGCTATGTATTTTCGGGCCCACACACAGTTTTTTCTAAGTAAATATAAGTGAATATAGCTACCTGAGAACACATTTCTCCATCTCGGCCTAAGGTGCTTGATTGTACTCATACTTTTTGCCTCGAGTGCTTGGAGAGAACCGCACTGAATCAGAATGCCTACCTGAAGTTAGAGGAGGCACAGCTGGCCCTTGGAGAGGACAAGTTGGAGTGTCCAATCCCCACCTGCCGCCAAATCAGTCACCTCCCGGGGGACCAAGTACGGGGGCTGCCTGATCTGGACCTGCCAGCAACAGCAGCTACTGTAGAAGACCTAGAGCAGCAGCCTTTCTGCAAGACGCACAATCTGCAGATACAGTTCATCTGTGCACCATGTAACACACTCCTCTGCTGCGAATGCAAAGCAGCTGATCACAATCAACACATTTGTAAGGAGATTATTGTTGAACAACCCACAGCACTGTCCAAGCTTGTTGAGCCTGCTCTGGAGGTGAGAACTAATTATGAAAATATACATACACACACATATGCACACACACACACACACACATGTACACACACACACACACACGCACACACACACACATACACACACACACTCCAGATCAATAAGATCACTTTACTTAGGGAAACCCAGCTAGATCATTCTTCTGTGGTGGGGATAGTGACAGGTTGGTACAAGATATGCACTGTTAATTGGCCTTTCGAAATTGGCCTTGTTTTGTAGACTGTAACTGAGATATCCTGAACTAGACATCCTTTTTTGACAGTGTATTCCATGAATCTTCTATTCTAGGAATCCTCTCCTATTACCATTCCTGATTCTCAAGGTCAGGCATCCAGCAGTAATTGGGGGTTATTGTATAGTAAGGGATAGTAGGAGTAATGATTTCAAATGTAGCTAATAGAACATTCATGGAATTGAAGATTGCAAGGTTTGTGGAATAGGAGAGGATTCCTGGAAAATATATGGAATGTAGCTACTGCAAAAGTAAGGGTTTCTCTAACCTATAGTTCGGGTTATTTCAGTTGCAATGTGTGTGCATGTGTGTGTGTGTGTGTGTGTGTGTGTGTGTGTGTGTGTGTGTGTGTGTGTGTGTGTGTGTGTGTGTGTGTGTGTGTGTGTGTGTGTGTGTGTGTGTGTGAAACTAGTGTGCATGCACATCACTACAAAAATATAGTGGTCATTTTAATCCATATAGGGTTAGCTCAGTTGCGGCCCAGGCAACGGAGAATGTGCAGATACCAGATAAATGCAGATCAATAAGATCACTTTACTTAGAGAAACCCAGCTAGATCATTCTTCTGTGGTGGGGATAGTAACAGGTTGGTACAAGATATGCATTGTTAATTGGCTTCTTCTTCATCCTGAAATTGGAGAAATATGTGTGTAAAGTGATCCACTTGTTTACACATTGTTTTATAGCTAGACTGCATGTATACACACGTGCATACACGCTCACACAATTACCCACACTCACTTACTCAAAATGTACTATACGCAGTGTAGGCCTCGCGCACGTGCATTCAGTAGGTGTGGTTTGGTATGCACGTGTTCAGATTAAGCGTGACGTGTATGGTGTAGCACAAAACCGCTCCCACTAGAATCTTTAGAGACGCTGAATGGGCCTTCAGGAGAAGGATGACTGTATAAAACACAGTTCCAAGGACCAGTTATGGCTGCTACAGGAGAGCAGAGTTGCTTGAAACTCACGTTCGTATCGCTCGCGATTGATCCGCGTACCGTCCGACTCCAGCGGTCAGATGACTCAGATCTCTGCTGAAACAGAGGCTACACAAACTCTAATCGCGTTGGAGCTGTAGTAACGATGCAGGATTAATTGCCTCGCGCTAAGGCGCTCGGTAATTAATGGCATGACTGAGTGAGTAGTGGATACTTGTGTGAGCATGCATGTATGCACTCACATGGATTACTCACACACCACACATTCTGCTGCTTCTCAAGCAACTCTCAGGCCACATTCACACTATAATCTTCCTCAAAATACAAGTATATAACCTCACCATGCACTACTAATTATAAGCATGTATACGCAATGCTTGAGTTAGCACTCACATGCTCTCAAGCAGGCTTGCCAGCTTAATTGCTTACCATACTAAATTCCAACCAACACAACCATAATATTCTATAAGACAAATTATCTCATAAACCACTTGTCTAATTTAATGTAACAACCCGGAAGAGTTAGTAGGATATAAATCCTTCCGTTTGGATTTATGGATTTGAACCAAAAATCTTTCCCCAAATGTAAATCTTGACCTCATAGGTATAGGAACTTGATTTTGATTGGGGGAGGGAAGGGCACTGACAAAGCCAATTAAGGGGGCCTGGGGGCATGTCCCCCCCCAAAGAAAATGTGAAGCTATGATACATGATTAGTATAAATTTCTGTATTTTATTATTATTACATAAACCACACCAATCTGTTCTATACATAGGTCATCTCAAAAGCTAATTCACTGATGGAAATAGTAGCCACAGATAGAGACGCTATAGACAACAACTGCACCGTTAGTGCTGACGCAATCACAGCATTCTTTGACAAGTTGCGAGGGTTGCTAACCCACAGAGAAGCTGCATTACTTGCCACTGTTCAGGAGTATGGTGACAAGAGACTTTCGAAGTTCGAAACACATCGCCAGAGCCTTCATGAGAGCAGGGATGGCATTCGCCAGGAAGTTCAAAAGATGCATCAGCAGGACCAGGGTGTGCAGGTGGTGACAGAAATGCAAACAGTCACAGAAAGACTTCATGCACATCAGCAATCTGTACTTCATACACAAGATGCACTGGTAGATTTGAAAAGCTCATATTCCTTCCTTTCCTTTGAGGAAGATGACGACATCTGCCAAGAATTGAGCAGCCTTGGCACTCTGAATGAATGCTACCCCCAGCCTGATTCTGCAGTCCCCATAGTGAGGCCTCTTGAAGTTTCAGAATACAAAGTCCGACACGACATCTATGAGCGTTCCCCGGTTCCCCAACCATACATTGAGCCTCAAAACCTCCAAAAAGAGGATATACCATTCTACATGTCACACCTGAACCGCAAAACGTACAAGAGAGGACTAGAACCTCTACTTCCAATCGCTAACCCTCCACCTGAATCTCCATACACATCTTGCAAATTCAAACACGGCCCTTCTTTTGATGAAAGTAGCTCAGATTCTGATTCTATTTGCACGTCCCCGAACAAGCAGGTGTTACAGGATCCAGCAGTCAGTCTCCATGACAGCAGTGGAGACCTCTGTGAAGCAGTTTACGAAGTACTACAACAGGATCCTTCACAATCTGGTACAAAACCCCCACCGCTACCACCAAACCATCCAAACAGCCATAGCTTCAATCATAGTTCCTCTACGGTTGGTATGAATGTGCCTAGGCCCAAAATATTTGCTGAAAAAATTCCAGTAGGTAGATCACTCACACTTCCATTGTATAGCACAGAACAGCCACAGCTGCCTGGTCAAGATGGGGCCGAAATAATTATACCAGTCACTGTACTCAGCAGCAGCGAGCTGAGCTCTGCCTCTGCAAATGAAATAGTGCATCCATGTGGAGTTGGCTACATTGCATACCACGATACGCTAGTAGTCACAGATGTGCATAACCACTGCCTTCGACTGATTGGTAGTGAAGGTAGATTCATAGAGAAAGTAGGTGAAAAGGGCAAAAAAGACGGTAACTTTAAGGAACCCAGAGCGATTGCAATAAACAGCAAAAACGAAATCTTCGTTGCGGAGAGAGGCAATCTTCGAATTCAGAAATTTACAGCAACTGGAAAGTTTTTGCTAAAGTTTGGACAGAAGGCACTTGCCAGAGGCAGTCCCTGGGGAATAGCTATCTCCTCCAATGGGAGCGTGTATGTATCCGACTGGAAACTGGGTCTAATTCATGTCTTCCAGAGCAGTGGAAAATGCATCAACACAATTGGAAAACATGACGGTTTCTTGAAGAGACCAGCAGGGATAGCATTCGATAAGCAAGACAGACTATTGGTTGTAGATCGCGGACACCACTGTGTGTGGATTCTCTCCAAGGACGGGGAGGTGCTTGGACAGATGGGTTCCCAGGGAAGGAAGCCAGGTCAGCTCCGTGATCCATACGGTGTTGCTGTACGGGATGATGGTTCCGTAATTGTCACTGAAAGTGGAAATAGTCGTGTCTCCATTTTTTCATCAAATGGGAGATTTGTACGCTGCTTTGGCAAGGTGGGCTTGGAACCAGGGATGTTTACTTACCCTACATACATTTGTGTAAACACCAGTGGACAGATCATAGTTGCTGATGAGATTAACCACCACATTCAAACGTTTGAATTTTGAACCATACATTCTCTATGATGAGCTAATATTTTCTGCAGTGATGAATTGTAAGTATAATTCAATGTTATTATTAACCAAGCTATAATTTAATATTTTTTACACTAGTATGTTTCTATAATACTCATATGCTAAACAGATAGTATTTCCTTCGAAGAGCCGAGACAAACCGCAGTATTTCAATTTTTTATATCCCAGTCTTGTGAGTACTCACTGATGATGACAAATTATTGTTGAATTATTTGTTTTCATATTTACGTTTGGCTAGGGTAATCATAGAAGAGTCTGAATAGCTAATTATAAACTCTACAAAGTTGTATAATAATTCTGCTACAGTAATACTTATATAGTCGCAAGCATATTAAACTGGCATCAGTAATATCTACAGAATGTGTGGATGTATGTTGTCACATAAATGCCTGGCAGTGGGGCTAGCAACTGTGCAGGATAAAGGCAGGTGCAGGCTAAAGTAGTTCACTTTTAGGTAGCTATTATAATTGCTTCCAGTTAGGTCCATTTCAAGCAGTGACGATTCAACTGTATGGTGAAGTAGTCTGTCTCCGTCACATCTACAGAATGTGAAGCGATTCAAAACAATGCCTTTTGCAGTCTTCAGCGCAAATGTTTTAATAACACCTTCACTACATTTCTTCTATGAAAATATATTTCACTGCAGACAGTGCAGAAGCTATTGCTGTCTCAAGCCCAAGGCAAAAAAAAAACGGCACTTTCCTCAGTGCAATATCACGTGTATTGCACCTAGTAACCACAGACATACGTAGCAAAGGGACAGAATAGCCACTAGCAATGCAACTTATGATAAAAGTACTAGTTTAAATGTTTACTAGGGACTGACTTTGCATAGCTAGTGGCGTGCTGGAAATGTACCCCAGTTATACTCCACAGTCGTGGGTTTTAGTGCGAGATACATCAGTTGTATTTCTCTAAGTCGCACAAAAAAGCTTCTGTCAGTCCGTGAAGGTCACCCTGGCAGACCTTGATTGCCAAGAGAGTTCATGGCCATTTTTCAAATATTTAATTTACTGTCCAGCATGCTTTTGGAGTTCTTGGAGTGCTAAACAACATATATAGCTAGCTATCGCAGTAATAGTGATGTGAAAAGTAGATACATGAGATAGTTATTGCAGTTACCGAACTGTGTTTTGGTGCCCCACCACCTTAATTTCCGGCAATTATAGTGAAGCCTAGCTACTGGGTAAGGCTTCACTACTGCCAGAAATTATGCACAGTTCAGAAAACATGGAGCTATCTACAGAATAATGCCACGTACCCCCCTTACCTCAAGCTCGTGCATGAAGGTTTACCTCTTATAATTACTGGTTGCATCGTTTTCATTTCTAAAACGTGATCTATTCCAGCAAGAAAGAGTTAGTTGTACAGTTCTAAAGCTCTTGGTGCTTCTGTAGAGGTTTACGTTGAGCCTCACTGTCGCCTCTCTGCCCATCCTTGTTCTTGAATTTAACAAGCTCAATAGAGTGCAGGAGTTTCTTTTTGGGCTCAAGTTTCTCAAGTAGCTAGCTAGCTATGTCAACAAATTTCTGTTGATCATACGCGTACGTGTTGGTGTGTGTGTGTTTGTGAGGGGGGAAAAAGTACACAGTAACCTCGGGAGATTAGTAGCTATTAGCTACTATTACACAGCAGTGTAGGGGTGTATGTGTGCATGAGAAGAGATCAAAACGAGGTCAGAGAAGGTAATCAATGTTGCAATGAGGTACAAAGTGGGAGTCATGTGATGTGAGTATTTAGAATAACGAAAAGTAGCTATCGGTTACTTGTGCCCTTTATCTAGATCATACACTGATGCTACTAGCTATGCAGCAGTGGGTTATGATAATAACAAAAAGTGCCTCTCAGTGGCTCCCAGGCCATACTAATTACGACAAAATAATTTGATGGTGTGCACAGTATCTGTGGCTGGTAGCCTTCTTACTGTATGGCCTAAGGTATCTGTAACAGCTGCAGTGTACCGTAAATTGGGAAAAATTCGGTGTTAAAATATTTTCGTAGGCCTAGATGGCAACGAAAATTTAACTCACGAAAATTTTTCGACATCTAATTATTAAAACAACGAAAATTTACGGTCCGCAAAATAACACGTACAACTGCAGTGGCCACGTGTGAATTGCCATCGTCCTGGTTCTTTTCGTGATGTCGATTCTGAAACCGAAGGATGGTCTGCCCGATCCTAAGGGGTCGTTGTCTACCTGTCTGCTCTCACTTTCGCGGTAAATGTCCAATGATAGTTCCCGTTTTGTTCACAGCTACAGCGTACCGATCTAGAGCGTCAGCACTTCTCCAGCAGCTGCCTCCCATATTTCTTTATACACATGGTAGCCTCGAATGCAGCAGATTCTTTCAAACTCCTCCATGTCAGCTAGCTGCAGCTGAATCTCACGCACGCGCTTCTTTCTGCCACGTGTTAAAAAAATGTCGGCGTTAAAATATTTTCGTAGCTCATCCGTTGCTACGAAAAATTTGTAACGCGAAAATTTATCTTATGAAAAATTTTCAACTCGAAAATTTCCCGGATTACGGTATATCTTCAATCGCCTGATATTATGGTTGCTATAGTACCAGGGAAGCCCCATTATCACTACATCACAACTGTGGTCAATTGTATGTACAGCGGTTGGTGAAGCCAAGTAGGAAAAATGGCTAACAAACAAAGTACAGTATGTGAAGAAATCATCTGTTTGCTGTGTTTTGAGCCTCTAAAGAAACCAAAGGTACGTACCAAAACCATGTGTTACAGCTTATTCAGGATTTTAATGGTCAATGAACTGATAGTTATTGCAGTGAGCCCATATGCTGTCCCAGTGACAGGTATGATTAAAGCAGCAGCTATGTATGTATGTATTGGCATAATATGCATGAAGTATACATAAATGAGACACTTATATTAGCTCAGTATAATGCATGGTGTGAGAAGCTAAAAGTCTGAGGTGCAAATCTGATAGAAATCCACTTACCTATGTATTTTCGGACTCACACACAGTTTTTTCCTTTCTGAATAGCTAACGCAGCTATAAGCTAAGTGATTATAGCTGGTGGCAAAAGTTACACATACTATCTATTTCTCCATCTCGGCCTCAGGTGCTTGATTGTTCTCACACATTTTGCCTTGAGTGCTTGGAGAGAACTGCACTGAATCAGAATGCCTACCTGAAGTTAGAGGAGGCACAGTTGGCTCTTGGAGAGGACAAGTTGGAGTGTCCAATCCCCACCTGCCGCCAAATCACTCACCTCCCGTGGGACCAAGTACGGGGGCTGCCTGATCTGGACCTGCCAGCAACAGCAGCTACTGTAGAAGACCTAGAGCAGCAGCCTTTCTGCAAGACGCACAATCTGCAGATACAGTTCATCTGTGCACCATGTAACACACTCCTCTGCTGCGAATGCAAAGCAGCTGATCACAATCAACACATTTGTAAGGAGATGATTGTTGAACAACCCACAGCACTGTCCAAGCTTGTTGAGCCTGCTCTAGAGGTGAGAAATGATTATGAATACACACATACACACATACACACACACACACACATGTATACACACTCACACGATTATCCATACTCATGAATGAATGAATGTGAGTGAGTGTGGATAATTGTGTGAGCGTGTGATTACTTACTCACATGGATTATTCACACATTGTACATTCAGCCGCTTCACAAGCAACTCCAAGACCACATTCATGCTATATATAATCCAGTGTTTATTAAAAAGCTTAATTATAATGGACATTGGAGCCACGTACTGCGATATATTATAAGCATGTAAGCTTGAGTTACAGTCAGTACTTGTTCTCATGCAGGCTTGCCCACTTATACCAACCAACACAACTATAATAATATTTGTATTAAAATTGTCTTATAAACTATTGGTTTACCCAGGACAGTGATCAGCCATACACAGGGTTGTTAATTCACTGTAAAAAGTGACTCATATAAATTTAACAGGAATATGGTTACTTCAGTTGCATCTTGTGTACTTTTCCCCCCAAATGTATAAATGGCACTTTTGACGTACATATTCCCAAGAGATACCATTGCCTACTGATGATGACAATGACTCTCTGCTCACAATAATAACTGACTAGTATATTTTAATGGTGTTTGGGCTATGGTTAGGCTGTAGCATTTTAGGAATGCAAATAGTAACTGTTGACAAGTACATTTGGGAATACAGTACATGCAATTAGTCCCTCAAGAATTACTGGTGTTTTGAAATTATATATACCAGTCTTAGTCCCAGTGGTAATTGGTCATTGGAATTAAGACCAGTGTAATTTCAAAACAATGGGAATATGTACATGTAGGACTACAAGTGCCAAATCGCTTCTTAGATGCAACTGAAGTAACCATTTGCAAGTTAAATTTATGAAACGCTTTTTACAGTGATAATTTGCTCACTTGTTTAACCAGGAAGCATGATTAGGATGTAAATTCTTCCATTTGGAGTGTTTAGTTTTCTACAATTCTTTCAAATATTATTCTGTTACCTGCATTACCAACATGAATTATAAGGTCAAGATTTACATTTAAGGAAAATTTAGAGTTTCTGTGGTGCCGTCAACAATAGCAGTTGCTAACATTATAATTAGCATTGCTTTATACGGTGATGCCATATATGCCCAGGAGAGCTGTTGCCATGGAAACCCAAATCTTTCCCTGAATGTAAATCTTAATACAATGATATGTGCTGTAAAGATGTCACTAGCCATAATGTAGCTACCTGATAGTGATATATACAGGAGTACTATAGTAGTACACATAAAAGGCTGTCGTTCTCTAAACAATGCCTCCACAAGGTTCTCCAATCATAGATATGTTACATGTTGAAACTGATAATACAATGCTTATCAATTGAATATGAATTTCGGTATTATCTTATCATTATATAAACCACACCAATCTGTTCTATACACAGGTCATCTCAAAAGCTAACTCATTAATGGAAATAGTAGCCACAGATAGAGATGCTATAGCCGACAACTGCACCGCTAGTGCTGATGCAATCAGAGCATTCTTCGATAAGCTGCGAGGGTTGCTAACCCACAGAGAAGCTGCATTACTTGCCACTGTTCAGGAGTATGGTGACAAGAGACTTTTGAAGTTAAAAACACATCGCCAGAGCCTTCATGAGAGCAGGGATGGCATTCGCCGGGAAGTTGAAAAGATGCATCAGGAGAACCAGAGCGTAGAGTTGGTGACGCAAACGCAAACAGTCACAGAAAGACTTCATGCATATCAGCAATCTATACTTCGTACACAAAATGCACTTGTAGAGCTGAAAAGCTCATATTCCTTCCTTTCCTTTGAGGAAGATGACAACATCTGCCAAGAATTGAGCAGCCTTGGCTCTCTGAATGAATGTTACACCCAGCCCGATTCTGCAGTCCCCATAGTGAGTCCACTTGTAGTTTCAGAATACAAAGTCCAACCCGACATCTATGAGCGCTCCCCAGTTCCCCAACCATACATTGAACCTCAAAATGTCCACGACATACCTTACTACATGTCACACCCGAGCCGCGAAACATGCAATGGAAGACCGGAACCTCTACTTCCTGTTGTTAACATTGTAGCCCCTCCACCTGAATCTCCATACACATCTTGCAAATCCACACACAGCCTTTCTTCTGATGAAAGTAGCTCAGATTCCGATCCTATTTGCAATTCTGCAAACAAGCATGTGTCATGGGGTGCAGCAGTCAGTCTCCATGAAAGCAGTGAAGACCTCTATGAAGCAGTTTATGGAGTTCTTCAACAGGATCCTGGTGTAAACCCTCCACCACTACCACCAAACCATCCAAATAGGCACAGCTTCAATTTTAGTTCCTCTACTGTTGATGTGAATGCACCTAGACCCCAACCATTTGCCGAGAAAGTTTCTGTAAATAGATCACTCACCCTTCCATTGCGTAGCACAGAACAGCCACAGCTGCCTGGTCAAGATGGAGCCGAAATAATTATACCAGTCACTGTACTCAGCAGCAGTGAGCTGAGCTCTGCCTCTGCAAATGAAATAGTGCATCCATGTGGAGTTGGCTACATTGCATACCACAATACGCTAGTAGTCACAGATGTGCATAACCACTGCCTTCGACTGATTGGTAGTGAAGGTAGATTCATAGAGAAAGTTGGTGAAAAAGGCAAAACAGATGGTAACTTTAAGGAACCCAGAGCGATTGCAATAAACAGCAAAAATGAAATCTTCGTTGCAGAGAGAGGCAATCTTCGGATTCAGAAATTTACAGCAACTGGAAAGTTTTTGCTAAAGTTTGGACAGAAGGCACTTGCCAGAGGCAGTCCCTGGGGAATAGCTATCTCCTCCAATGGGAGCGTGTATGTATCCGACTGGAAACAGGGGCAAATTCATGTCTTCCAGAGCAGTGGAAAATACGTCAACACAATTGGAAAACATGACAATTTCTTGAAGAGACCAGCAGGGATAGCATTCGATAAGCAAGACAGACTATTGGTTGTAGATCGCGGACACCACTGTGTGTGGATTCTCTCCAAAGATGGGGAGGTGCTTGGACAGATGGGTTCCCAGGGAAGGAAGCCAGGCCAGCTCCGTGATCCATACGGTGTTACTATACGGGATGATGGTTCTGTAATCGTCACCGAAAGTGGAAATAGTCGTGTCTCCATTTTTTCATCAAATGGGAGATTTGTACGCTGCTTTGGCAAGGTGGGCTTGGAACCGGGGATGTTTACTTACCCTACATACGTTTGTGTAAACACCAGTGGACAGATCATAGTTGCTGATGAGATTAACCACCACATTCAAACGTTTGAAGTTTGAACCATACATTCTCTATGATGAGCTAATATTTTCTGCAGTGATGAAAGTATAATTCAATATTATTATTGACCAAGCTATAATTTAATATTTTTTCACACTAGTATGTTTCTATAATACTTATATGCTAAACAGATAGTATTTTATAACCACCACATTCAAATGTTTGAAGCATGAACTATTCATCCTCTTTGTTGAGTTCATTTTTATACAGCAGTGTAACTTTTTCCAAATTATTAAGCAACCTATAATTTTTATACTAGTATACTCCATGCTGTAATTCTTCAAAGAGTCTCTGTCTGAGACATTATGTATATACCCACTATATCCCACTGTTGTGTGTTGTCATTGAATTGTATCTGTCCTTTTACAGTAATACTGATATACATATACCCAAGAGCAGGTCAAACTGGCATCAGACATGACGCCAAACATGGCTATACGTACGGATTGTGTTGTCACATAATACTAAGGGCTTCTTTTTCGAGTTAGACTCTGGTCAAGTTCTTGGTATTTCTTTGAACGCTGTCCTCAGCCGCTCAATCTCCTCCTTTATGTCTAACGCTGTTATGGAGTCTTTGAACATGATGGGAAGCAGAATGGCTCTGGGCAGGCTGGAATCATCACTTGAGTCTCACGCAACAACAGTGTAACCAGGTGTCACAGAGACCTTCACAGTTGAAGACACCACGGGCAGTTGTTTTGTCAGTGTCATCCAGAATTATAAGCTCACAGATGGGGCAGACAACTGCTTTTTCAAGTATATGTCGAGTCCTTCATGGTAGCAGTCTTACACTTGTTAACATTCCTCACACGTATTGACCTCCACCTAGTTTGCCCAGGGGGACACTGTTGCTTATACATGTACTTTTGTGGTGAACTACAAAGTTTTATTCATTTTTCTCTTTTGGCAAAGTGTGAATTAACACCAGTCCAGCTTGGGTCTAGACAGCATTTAATAGGGGCTTACAAGCACTTGCGGTGTGCGATGGATGGACCTGATTCGTCGTACTCCTGCTTGGAGATCCACATCTGCTGGAAGGTGGACAGTGATATCAGGATGGAGCCACCGATCCATACGGTGTACTTCCTCTCGGGAGGAGCAATAATCTTAATCTTCATTGTGGGTGGAGCCAAGACTGTGATCTCCTTCTGCATACGGTCAGCGATGCCTGGGAACATTGTGCTACCTCCAGAGAGGACAATGTTGCTGTATAGATCCTTACGGATGTCAACATCACACTTCATGATAGAGTTGTAGCAGGTCTCGTGGATACCAGCAGACTCCATACCCAGGAAGGATGGCTGGAAGAGGGCTTCGGGGCAGCGAAAACGCTCGTTGCCAATGGCAATTTGTTGTCCATCAGGAAGCTTGTAATGCATTTCAAGTTTGGCAGCTTTAATCATTTCCTCCTTAAACTCCAGTGGTACATAGCAAAATTTCTCCTTTATGTCACGAATGATCTCGCGCTCGGCAGTAGTTGTGAAAGAGTAGCCACGTTCAGTCAGAATTTTCATGAGGTATTCGGTCAGATCACGTCCAGCCAAATCCAGACGCACTATAGCATTTTGGAGGGCACAACCTTCATAGATGGGAACGACGTGAGAGACACCATCACCAGATTCAAACATGAGGCCAGTGGCACGACCAGCGGCAGCATATAGCAACAGTAGAGACTGGATGGAGACATACATGGCCGGAACACCAAAGGTCTCGAACATGATTTGGGTCATCTTCTCCCTGTTGGCCTTCGGGTTCAATGGTGCCTCAGACAGTAGTACTGGATGATTCTTTGGGGTCACACATAGTTTACTGTAGGTGTGGTGCCAGATCTAGTGTGGGAGCAAATTAGCTACTAAAATTCAATACAGAATTTAGTCTTGCGGGCCAAACTGCTTCTTTTTTTTTTACAGTCTGGCCCGTGAGACTAAGGCCATCAGTAACTAAAACTTTATTCCAGGTTCCTTGACCTAGCCTCTGTGGCCTTTTTTTTTAAAAGAGCACTTTATTTATTAACGGAAGTGAGCATGTGCACATGAAGTAATTATGCAAAGTTAATGTCAATGCATGTGATGAATGGCTGGTCGAAAAACGATCTGGGTACTTGTTCTAGTTTTAGTGCAGCGGTAGCACCTTGATCCCATCACATACATGAAAATTAAGACAGGTGAAAAGCGCAACAGCATAGTTAAAACATTTGACCTGTGCAATTATGTACACCTATGATATTGTTGTAATTTGGATTCAGTTGTTTTATTAATTAAAAATTGCCAAACCCACCTACCATCAAGCTCATGCACAGCAGCCTAGTCTCGTGCCCAGACCCTCCCCTCGCAATTAAAACAAAGCGGGACGGGGTTAGGGTCTGGACACGAGACTGATAGCATAGATAATATAGGATGTATGCTATGCTGATAGCGAGCGTACCCTTAATTACTGATGGCCTTAATTATTATGGCTAACCAACCTTCTCCATATCATCCCAGTCTGTGACGATACCGTGCTCGATGGGGTACTTTAAAATCAGCATGTTCCTGTTTTTCTGGGCCTCCTCACCGACGTACGAGTCTTTTTGTCCCAAGTTCTGATGGCGGGGGTCCCCGACGAGGGAAGAGAACGTTACGCGGGGGCAATCGTCGCCAGCGAATCCAGCCTTCGTCACTCCGGAGCCGTTGTCTATAAATAACGCAAGGACATCGTAGTCGGCGCTAAAACTCATCGCTAGGCTTGAGTCAGGTAGATTATGTATTTGCCACTGCCTCCAAATATTTTGGGGGCGGTTCCTATTAAATTTTACTTGCAGACCCCGAGGCCAAAATTTGGACTGTCACCGACGCGGGGTACAAGGATACTACTGTATAAATTTCTCAGCAGATACATAAGCTTACATATTCTTTGGAGTGCTAAATAGTATTTATAACTATATTGTGGTAACAGTGCTAGCGCTGTAAATTATACATGCACACTGTAGCTACAATGTCATGGTATAATTATAGGTGATGATATTGAAGGTTGCGTGCAGTCACCAACTATTTTTTATGAAGCCTACCACAAAATAATGTCACGTACCCCCTTTGTCATGCATGTCTGGAGGTTCACCTCTTGCAATTGCTGGTATCAATAAGCATGGACTATCATACACCTGCATATTTTCAATTAGCTATAAAAAGAATTAGTTACAGTAAAATTGATTCAGTACAAACAGGTCCCTAAAGTTCATTCTTCTTAGGTTTACGTTGAGCCTGACTGTCCCCTCTCTGCCCATCCCTCTTCTTGATCTGACCATGCTCAGCAAAGTGCAGGAGCTTCTTCTCAGTCTCAAGTTTCTCAAGTATGTCAACAAATTTCTGTTGAATACGTGCAAAATGTGTGTGTATATTTGTGTTGCATGTGAGCGTGTGCATGCATGTGTGTATGTGTGTAGTGTGCATGTGTGTGTGTAGTGTGCATGTGTGTGTGCATGAGAAACAAGGGTGATATTTCATATCTAAAAGCCAGCCAGGTATTTTCACATAACCATCCAACTGAATCTTGTACTCAGCAACAAGTCAGTTGAAGCCAAATACAGCCGTGAATGGATCAGCTTGCCTCACAAAAGTACTGACCCTGCAATTTCGTAGTGCACTTCCAGTTAGCTGCCAAAACTCGAAGTATCGTTGCTACCTACCACGTTTTTTTGTCGTCTATGCCCGGGCACAAGTGAGGCAAGACTGTGAAGCAATAGTACGCACAGGAGCCCATGTGGGAAGTACCAAAAAACTTCTTATGCTACACATTACTAGCATTCAGTATG
Organism: Phakellia ventilabrum; assembly: GCA_963921505.1. NCBI lineage: Eukaryota > Metazoa > Porifera > Demospongiae > Axinellida > Axinellidae > Phakellia > Phakellia ventilabrum. The sequence goes on along the minus strand of OY997379.1, from coordinate 7,726,111 downwards.
CACTCTCACTGCCATTTGAGCTCTGAATATCAACTATACAGCTTATGTTGATCGAGGTTCTCTTTCTACCAACCACATATCATCAAATGCCGACGTTTCAACTGCTGGGCTGCAGTCTTCATCGGGGCAGACATGAGAACTACAGCTTACCATGTGAGCTGTCCCCGGAGCATTGCAGCTTCTTCAGTGGCATTTCAATACTACGACATGCAATACAGTATACTTGTGCAGTCTCAAATCTGGCATGCTCCTTTCGATCATACGCAGAGTTCCCTGGGCACAGAGCTCGATTATCCAGGCCTGTGTCCAGGTGTGACTACACCACTGATAACAAACTACAGTTACCTAGCCTCATTCCGGTATTGCAAGCTGGACTAAGGCTTGGGAACGAGGCTTCCAGTAACCCACTGATCTACCAAAGCACAAATTCAAAGCAACCCTAGCTTCTGCAATCACGTCTGCCACTCCTGTTTAAATACAAGGATGTAACGAAGAGGGTACAATTGTGGTGAAGGTCTATAAGGCACTAACCCGTCTTGGTGTGAAGGCATCGGGCTGCAGTTTATAGGTCTTTGTGTAGAACTGAATGTTAGCCGTCATCTGTTCATTGGAAGGGTCCATGACTTGGTGTGTTGCTACCGCTTCTGCCGCTTTGGGGATCAGGTCCACTGTGTGTGTGTGTGTGTGCATGCATGTGGTGTGTGTGTGTATGTGTGCGTGTATATTGTATTAATTGTTATCTGGTACGCGTGAATGGGCGGCTGCATTTCTCTACTTTTTGCTGGAGATATTGTTTCAGTTCTCAGACTGTGCTACAAATAGGATTCAAAGGGATAGCTATATAGCTATATAGCTACTAGTTACAAGTAGTGTAGATTCACTGCCATTCCTCATTGCCTGAGAACTGCAAAATTCACCCTTCTACCACACTTTATCCGAAAATGTACCAGGCCTACATGCACAGGTGCCAGCGGGTGCAAGACTATAGTTACCAATGTAGTCTGACCACTCGTGTGCTTTCCAGCCTCTCATTTGCAGAGTTTATTTGCAGCTTTGGAGTTTCTCGTGCGGAAACATTTATAGCCATGGAGAAAATCTATGCCGGAGGCTAGTTGTTAGTCATATGTACGCATATGTGCGCATGTACCACTAATGTGTACAGTCATGATTATAACCATACACTGTATGTTACGCTTGCAGGATATGGTCAGTGACATGGGCTAATGAAACAGGAAATGAAGTCACTAACTCACACTTGTAGTAGCAGAATTGCAAGTAGTGGAAGTGCAAACTGAGGTGGTTTTCAATAACTTCCAACTTGTTACTAGCCATCTCCACATGGCAACCGATGCGACACTGCAGCAATTCTCTCACGATAGTCACCATCAGGGGGTAGTACTCCATCGTATCTGCGACAAAATCATACTCTGCAAACTTTGCTCTCTTCTCTGGGCTCATGTCCTGGTGGGTGAGGTTGACGTTCATTATGTCCTCGCAGAGCAGCTGGCAACGCTCCAGGGCCTCAGGGTAGAGGGAGAGGGCTTGCTCGAAGTGATCGGCCGCCTGGAGCCACTTCTCCTCGGTGTACGCCCTCTGTCCAGCTCTGGGTGGGGGAGGAGCACGAGAAAGGGTCTGTTCACGCTACCTCAGAGTAGTGTTGGCTTCTGTGATTCACTTGTAGTCATATCTGTTTGGGTCGCAATAATCCACTGACGATGATAGCTACATAGCAGTCGAAATTAGCGAAATTTAATTATAGCTATCAACACCTGTGGGGACGCTTGTCTGTGAGACTGTGACGGTGCTTTGGAGTATCAGTCAGTAATGAAGGATTGACATTCATAAGGGGGGGGGGGGGTGCACTCCCGTAGACTCTATAGTCACAACTGTAACCGCAGTTGGTCAGCGGTCAACGGTCAAACCTATTCAAAAGGATGCAGTCAATGGTTGAAGCACGCTCAGAAGCATGCAATCTATGCATGGTCAAAGCGCGCTCAGAAGCACCGTGAATCGCCGTGAAACGGCAAATCTGGATAGGGTTACGCGTGAGGTCAAAGGCCAAAAATCAGTGCAGTCAACGGTCAAACTACTGAAAAGAGCCGGGCAAGGTTTTGACCCGTAGTCGCAGTTGTGACTATAGACTCTATGGGAGTGACCCCCTTGATTCATACGTGCAAATGTACTAATAAAAAGCCATTTTTTGTTTAAAAATAATAAAAAGAAAATAGAAGGTAAACACTTATTTAAATGTGCTAGTTTTTTGTTTGTGGTGTCACCCATCATTATACAGACACTATATATGAGACACATGCACAGGAAGAGCGTGGGATGGGGGCTGGCCTTAGCCTCGCTCTCAGCCCTTCCTGCCCCAGCTTTTATCTCACAAAAAGTACTCCACGCATACAAGCACACATACATCACGGCACACGATAATCTCCATGGCTGCGAGATAAAAGCTGGGGCAGGATGGACTGGGAATGAGTCTAGCTTCTGGGTTTCAGTGGCAGGGGCTGGTTGACTTAAATAAAAAGAAGAAGTGACTGGCCTTCAAGGCCATGATATCTTTGTCAGCAATGACTAGTAAAATAGTGTGTATAACTCTAAAACCAAGTTGTCTAACAAGAATCAAGAATTTCTAAGACAACACTTGCATTACCAGCCTCTTTGTTCACCCAATTGCTTAGGTGTGGCAGTGTGGCTGGGGCTCGATACATACGTACCAGACACTGGCCTTATTCCCAGTCTCTCCCTACAGCGCTTCGTTGCTTGCCATGAAATGACAAAAAGCTGGAGACTGGGAATGAGTCTACAGACTACATGCATGTACACGGGGGTAGCAGTACATCCTCACAGGTAGGCATCCATGTGTGGGAGGGTCCCGGGAGCCTCGTCCCTCCAGACAAACTCTTCCTCCCCGAGACCCAGCTGGTCACGGTAGAAGACAGCATTGCCGATGGCGAAGTCGTCCTCGGGGTGACGGAAGTAGTAGGAGAACATGCAGCGGGCACCCTCATCCAAGTTGCCCAACTGGAGGTGGGGGAGGGAGAGAGGGAGGGGGGGGGGGAGGAAGAGAGAGGGGGCAGAGGGGAAAGAGGGGGAAAGAAGTGAGAAGGGGAAGGCAGGGGGAGGAGGAGAGAGGGGGTGGAGGGGAGGAGGGGGAAAGGAGAGGGAGGGGAAGGTGGGGAGTGGGGAGGAGAGAGGGGTGGAGGGGGAAAGGAGAGGGAGGGGGAAGGCGGGGGGAGGAGGAGAGAGGGGGTGGAGGGAAGGAAGGGGAAAGGAGAGGGAGGGAAGGTGGGGAGTGGGGAGGAGAGAGGGGTGGAGGGGGAAAGGAGAGGGAGGGGGGAGGAGGAGAGGAGGAGGGGGAAGGAGAGGGAGGGGAAGGCGGGGGAGGAGGAGAAAGGGGGAGGAGGGGGAAAGGAGAGGGGCGGAGGGGGAAGAGAGGTCAGTGATAGAGGTGAAGATTCCTGCAGCTGCTGCTATCGAAGTAGGATATGTGAAGGCATATGCATGTACTGTACGTAATATTGCTCATGCAAACAGACTGGTAGCCTAGTACCCAGGCATTCCTCACCCAGACTTTTATCTCGCAGCCATGGAGAAAAATCGGGGAGTTCTCCACGGCTGCGAGATAGGAAAGCCTGGGTACGAGGCTACCAAATGTAGGACTGGTAGCTGGGAGGGCTAGAGACACAACACTGCAGGTGTAACTTGTTTGCACGTTCAGGGGTAATGGACCCTTATCCATTATGATGTAATGGGGGGTAAAAGTGAGCACTAAATGGAGAAAACATGTTTTCATACAAGGAAACTACATCAAAGCACATGTTGAACTCCTGTATTTTTGCTAATTAGCACATACACCAACACGGCCATAATACACACACATACAGACATACAGACACACACACACACACACACACACACACACACACACGCACACACACACATTCACACTCACCTTATAGTAAGAAAATTGGAGGTAGCTATAGGGCAGCCTTTCCTTACTAAAAGTGTTAATTACAGCTGGATCAGGTGAGTGCAGCTTTGGTGTAAGATCATTAGCCTTG